>VHKM01000636.1:0-623053 GCA_007210695.1 Neogobius melanostomus
GTAGTTGGGGCTGCAGTAGTAGTAGTTGGGGCTACAGTAGTAGTAGTTGGGCTGCAGTAGTAAGTAGTAGTATGTCGGAGGCTGCAGTAGTAGTAAGTTGGGGGCCACAGTAAGTAGTAGTTGGGGCTGCAGTAGTGGTAGTAGTAGTTGGGCCTGCAGTAGTAGTAGTTGGGGCTGCAGTAGTAGTAGTAGTAGTTGGAGCTGCAGTAGTAAGCTAGTAGTAGTTGGGGCTGCAGTAGTAGTAGTTGGGGCTGCAGTAGTAGTAGTAGTAGTTGGAGCTGCAGTAGTAGTAGTTGGGGCTGCAGTAGTAGTATAGTAGTTGGAGCTGCAGTAGTAGTAGTTGGGGCCTGCAGTAGTAGTAGTTTGGGGCCAAAGTAGTAGTAGTTGGGGCTGCAGTAGTAGTAGTAGTAGTAGTCGGGCTGCAGTAGTAGTAGTAGTAGTTGGGGCTGCAGTAGTAGTAGTAGTAGTCGGGGCTGCAGTAGTAGTAGTCGGGGCTTCAGTAGTAGTAGTTGGGGCCACAGTAGTAGTAGTTGGGGCTGCAGTAACTAATAGTAAAGTAGTCGGGGCTTGCAGTAGTAGTAGTTGGGGCCACAGTAGTAAGTAGTTGGGGCCTGCAGTAGTAGTAGTTGGGGTTGCAAGTAGTAGTAGTAGTAGTAGTGTCGGGGCTGCAGTAGTAGTAGTAGTAGTTGGGGCTGCAAGTAGTTGTAGTGTGGGGCTTAAGAGTAGTAGTTGGGGCTGAGTAGTAGTAGTTAGTAGTCCGGGGCTGCAGTCGTAGTAGTTTGGGGCCACAGAGTAGTAGTTGGGGCTGCAGTAGTGGTAGTAGTAGTTGGGGCTGAGTAGTAGTAGTTGGGGCTGCAGTAGTAGTAGTAGTTTAAGTTGGAGCTGCAGTAGTGTAGTAGTAGTTGGGCTTGCAGTAGTAGTAGTTGGGGCTTGCAGTTTAGTAGTAGTGAGTAGTTGGAGCTGCAGTAGTAGTGTTGGGGCTGCAGTTTAGTAGTAGTAGTAGTCGGGGCTTTGCAGTTAGTAGTAGTTGGGGCCGCATAGTAGTAGTTGGGGCCGCAGTAGTAGTAGTTGGGGCTGCAGTAGTAGTAGTTTGGGGGGCTGGCAGTAGTGGTAAGTTGGGGCTGCAGTAGTGGTAGTAGTAGTTGGAGCTGCAGTAGTGGTAGTAGTAGTTGGGGCCGCAGTAGTAGTAGTTGGGGCTGCAGTAGTAGTAGTAGTAGTTGGGGCTGCAGTAGTAGTAGTTTGGGGCTGCAGTAGTAGTAGTGTCGGGGCTGCAGTAGTAGTAGTAGTAGTTGGGGCTGCAGTAGTAGTAGTAGTAGTCGGGGCTTGCAGTAGTGTAGTCGGGGGCTGCAGTAGTAGTAGTTGGGGCCACAAGTAGTAGTGTTGGGGCTGCAAGTAGTAGTAGTTGGGGCTGCAGTAGTAGTAGTAGTAGTCCGGGGCTGAGTAGTGTAACTAGTAGTTGGGGCTGCAGTAGTAGTTGGGGCTGCAGTAGTAGTAGTTTGGGGCCTGCAGTAGTAGTAGTTGGGGCACAGTAAGTAGTAGTTGGGGCTGCAGTAGTAGTTAGTTGGGGCGGCAAGTAGTAAGTAGTAGTAGTTGGGGCTGCAGTAGTAGTAGTAGTAAGTTGGGGGGCAGTAGTAGTTAGTTAGTAGTCGGGCTGCAGTAGTAGTAGTCGGGGCTGCAGTAGTAGTAGTTGGCTGCAGTAAGTATAGTTGGGGCTGCAGTAGTAGTAGTAGTAGTCGGGGCTGAAGTAGTGGTAGTAGTAGTTGGGGCTGCAAGTAAGTAGTTGGGCTGCAGTAGTGGAGTAGTAGTTTGGGGCTGCAGTAGTAGTAGTCGGCTGCAGTAGTAGTAGTTGGGGCTGCAGTAGTGGTAGTAGTAGTTGGGGCTGCAGTAGTGTAGTTGGGGCCGCAGTAGTAGTGAGTTTTGGGGCTGCAGTAGTAGTAGTAGTAGTTGGGGCTGCAAGTAGTAGTAGTTGGGGCTGCAGTAGTGGTGTAGTGTTGGGGCTGCAGTAGTTAGTAAGTCGGGGCTGCAGTAGTTAGTAGTTCCGGGGCTGGCAGTAGTAGTAGTCGGGGGGCTGCAGTAGTAGTAGTTTGGGGCCAGCAGTAGTAGTAGTTGGGGCTTGCAGTAGTAGTAGTTGGGCTGCAGTAGTAGTAGTTGGGGCTGCAGTAGTGGTAGAGTAGTTTGGGGCTTGCAAGTAGTAGTAGTTGGGGCTGCAGTAGTGGTAAGTAGTAGTTGGGGCTGCAGTAGTAGTAGTCGGGGCTGCAGTAGTAGTAAGTCGGGGCACTTTGCCAGTAGTTAGGTAGTCGGGGCTGCGTGTAGTAGTTGGGGCCACAGTAGTAGTAGTTTTGGGGCTGCAGTAGTAGTACAGTAGTTGGGGCTGCAGTAGTAGTAGTAGTAGTTTTGGGCTGCAGTAGTAGTAATAGTAGTTGGGGCTGCAGTAGTAGTAGTTTGGGGATGCAGTAGTTGGTAGTAGTAAGTTGGATGCTGCCATGTAAGTAGTTGGGGGCTGCAGTAGTTGGTAGTAGTAGTTGGGGCTGCAGTAGTGGTAGTAGTAGTTGGGGCTGCAGTAGTAGTAGTCTGGGCTCAGTAGTAGTAGTCGGGGCTGCAGTAGTAATAGTAGTAGTTGGATGCGCAGTAGTAAGTAAGTTGGGGCTGCAGTAGTAGTTAGTTTGGGCCACAGTAGTAGTAGTTGGGGCTGCAGTAGTAGTAAGTAGTTAGTAGTCGGGGCTGCAGTGAGTAGTAGTCGGGGCTTTCAGTAGTAGTAGTTGGGGCCACAGTATAGTAGTTTGGGGCTGCAGTACTAATAGTAGTAGTCGGGGGGCCTGCCAGTAGTAAGTAGTTGGGGCACAAGTAGTAGTAGTTGGGGCTGCAGTATGTAGTAGTTGGGGTTGCAGTAGTAGTAGTAGTAGTAGTAGTCGGGGCTGCAAGTAGTAGTAGTAGTTAGTTGGGGGCGCAGTAGTAGTAAGTTGGGGCTACAGTAGTAGTAAGTGGGGCTGCAGTAGTGTAGTAGTAGTCGGGCTGCAAGTAGGTAGTAGTTGGGGCCACAGTAGTAGTAGTTGGGGCTGCAGTAGTGGTAGTAGTAAGTTGGGGCTTGCAGTAGTAGTTATGTTGGGGCTGCAGTAGTAGTAGTAGTAGTTGGAGCTGCAGTAGTAGTAGTAGTGAGTTGGGGCTGCAGTGTAGTAGTTGGGGCTGCAAGTAGTAGTAGCTAAGTCAGTTGGAGCTGCAGTAGTAGTAGTTGGGGGCTGCATAGTAGTAGTAGAGTAAGTTGGAGCTGCAGTAGTAGTAAGTTGGGGCTGCAGTAGTAAGTATGTTGGGGCCACAGTAGTAGTAGTTTGGGGCTGCCAGTAGTAGTATAGTAGTAGTCGGGCTTGGCAGTAGTAGTAGTGTAGTTGGGGCTGCAGTATAGTAAGTAAGTTAGTCGGGGCTGGCGTAGTAGTAGTCGGGGCTTTCAGTAGTAGTAGTTGGTGGCCAACAGTAGTAGAGTTTGGGGCTGTGCAGTACTAAATAGTAGTAGTCGGGGCTGCAGTAGTAGTAGTTGGGCCACAGTAGTAGTAGTTGGGGCTGCAGTAGTAGTAGTTGGGGTTGCAGTAGTAGTAAGTAGTAGTAGTAGTCCGGGGCTGCAGTAAGTAGTAGTAGTAGTTGGGGCTGCAGTAGTTGTAGTTGGGGCTACAGTAGTAGTAGTTTGGGGAGCTGCAGTAGTAGTAGTTAGTAGTCCGGGCTGCAGTAGTAGTAGTTGGGGCCAAGCAGTAGTAGTAGTTGGGGCTTGCAGTAGTGGTAGTAGTAGTTTTGGGGCTGCAAAGTAGTATAGTTGGGGGCTGCAGTAGTAGTAGTTAGTAGTTTGGAGCTTGCAAGTAGTAGTAGTAGTAGTTGGGGCTGGCAGTATTAGTAGTTGGGGCTGCAGTATAGTAGTAGTAGTTGGAGCTGCAGTAGAGTAAGTTGGGGCTGCAAGTAGTAAGTAGTAGTAGTCGGGGCTGCAGTAGTAAGTAGTTGGGGCCCGAGTAAGTCAGTAGTTGGGGCCCGCAGTAGTAGTAGTTGGGGCTGCAGTAGTAGTAGTTGGGGCTGCAGTAGTGGAGTAGTAGTTTGGAAGCTGCAGTAGTAGTGGGGCTGCAGTAGTGGTAGTAGTAGTCTGGGCTGCAGTAGTAGTAGTTCTGGGGCTTGCAGTAGTAGTAGTCGGGGCTGCAGTATAGTAGTAGTAGTTGGAGCTGCAGTAGTATAGTTGGGGCTGCAGTAGTAGTAGTTGGGGCGCACAGTAGTAGTAGTTGGGGCTGCATAGTAGTAGTAAGTAGTAGTCGGGGCTGCAGTAGGTAGTAGTAGTAGTTTGGGGCCTGCAGTAGTAAGTAGTAGTAGTCCGGGGCTGCAGTAGTAGTAGTCGGTGCTTCAGTAGTAGTAGTTGGGGCCCACAGTATGTAGTAGTTGGGGATGCAGTAACTAATAGTAGTAGTCGGGGCTGCAGTAGTAGTAGTTTGGGGCCACAGTAGTAGTAGTTGGGGGCTGCAGTAGTAGTAGTTGGGGTGCTAGTAGTTAGTAGTAGTTAGTAGTAGTCGGGGCTGCAGTAGTAGTAGTTAGTAGTTTTGGGGCTTGCAGTAGTAGTAGTTGGGGGCTAAGTAGTAGTAGTTGGGGCTGCAGTAAGTAGTAGTAGTTAGTCGGGGCTGCAGTAGTAGTAGTTTGGTGCCACGTAAGTAGTAGTTGGGGCTTGCAGTAGTGGTAGTAGTAGTTGGGGGCTGCAGTAGTAGTAGTTTGGGCTGCAGTAGTAGTAGTAGTAGTTGGAGCTGCAGTAGTAGTAGTAGTTAGTTGGGGCTGCAGTAGTAGTAGTTGGGGCTTGCAGTAGTAGTATAGTAGTTGGAGCTGCAGTAGTAGTAAGTTTGCGGGCTGCAGTAAGTAGTAGTAGTAAGTTGGAGCTGCAAGTAGTAGTAGTTGGGCTGCAGTAGTAGTAGTTGGGGCCACAGTAGTAAGTAGGTTGGGCTGCAGTAGTAGTTTAGTAGTAGTAAGTCGGTGGCTGAGTAGTAGTAGTAAGTAGTTGGGGGCTGCAGTAGTAGTAGTAGTAGTCGGGGCTGCAGTAGTAGTAGTCGGGCCTTCAGTAGTAGTAGTTTGGGGCCACATAAGTAGTAGTTTGGGGCCTGCAGTACTTAATAGTAGTAGTGCGGGGCTGGCAGTAGTAGTAGTTGGGGCCACAGTAGTAGTAGTTGGGCTGCAGTAAGTAGTAGTTGGGGTTGCAAGTAGAAAGTAAGTAGTAGTAGTAGTCGGGGCGTGCAGTAAGTAGTAGTAGTAGTTGGGGCTGCAGTAGTTGTAGTTGGGGCTAACAGTAGTAGTAGTTGGGGCTGCAGTAGTAGTAGTAGTAGTCGAGGCTGCAGTAGTAGTAGTTGGGGCCACAGTAGTAGTAAGTTGGGGCTGCAGTAGTGGTAAGTAGTAGTTGGGCTGCAGTAGTGTAGTTGGGCTGCAGTAGTAGTAGTTAGTAGTTGGAGCTGCAGTAGTAGTAGTAGTAGTTGGGGCTGCAGTAGTAGTAGTTGGGCGCAAGTAGTAGTTAGTAGTAGTTGGAGCTGCAGTAGTAGTAGTTTGGGTGCTGCAGTAGTAGTTAGTAGTAGTCGGGGGCTGCAGTAGTAGTAGTTTGGGGCCGCAGTAGTAGTAGTTGGGGCCGCATGTAGTAGTAGTTGGGGGCTGCAGTAGTAGTAGTTGGGGCTGCAGTAGTGGTAGTAGTAGTTGAGCTGCAGTAGTAGTTTGGGGCTGCAGTAGTGGTAAGTAGTAGTTGGGGGCCGCAGGTAAGTAGTAGTTGGGGCTGCAGTAGTAAGTAGTAGTAGTTGGGGCTGCAGTAAGTAAGTAGTTGGGGCTGCAGTAGTAGTAAGTAGTCGGGGCTTGCAGTAGTAGTAGTAAGTAGTTGGGCTGCAGTAGTAAAGTAGTAGTAGTCCGGGGCTTGCAGTAGTAGTAGTCGGGGCTGCAGTAGTAGTAGTTTGGGGCTAACAAAGTAGTAGTAAGTTTTGGGGCTGTGCAGTAGTAGTAGTTGGGGCTGCAAGTAGTAGAGTAGTAGTCGGGGCTGAAGTAGTGGTAGTAGAGTTGGGGCTGCAGTAGTAGTTGGGGCTTGCAGTAGTGTAGTCGGGGGCTTCAGGTAGTAGTTAGTTGGGGCCACAGTAGTAGTAGTTGGGGCGCAGTAAAGTAGTAGTTGGGGCCTACAGTAGTAGTAGTTGGGGCTGCAGTAGTAGTAGTTGGGGCTGCAAGTAGTAGTAGTAGTCGGGGCCCTGCAGTAGTATAGTAGTAGTTGGGGCTGCAGTAGTAGTAGTAGTAGTTGGGGGAGCAGTAGTAGTAGTAGTAGTCGGGGCTGCAGTAGTAGTAGTCGGGGCCTGCAGGTAGTAGTAGTAGTAGTCGGGGCTGAAGTAGTGGTAGTAGTAGTTGGGGCTGCATGTAGTAGTTGGGGCTGCAGTAGTGGGTAGTAGTAGTTGGGGCTGCAGTAGTAGTAGTCGGGGGCTGCAGTAGTAGTAGTTGGGGCTGCAGTAGTGGTAGTAGTAGTCGGGGCTGCAGTAGTAGTAAGTTGGGGCTGCAGTAGTAAGTAGTTTGGGCTGCAGTAAGTGGTAGTAGTAGTTGGGGCTGCAGTAGTAGTTAGTTGGGGCCTGCAGTAGTGGGTAGTAGTAGTTGGGGCTGCCAGTAGTTAGTAGTCGGGGCTGCAGTAGTAGTAGTCGGGGCTGCAGTAAGTAGTAGTCGGGGCTGCAAGTAAGTAGGTAGTTGGGGCCACAGTAGTAGTAGTTGGGGCTGCAGTAGTAGTACTAGTAGTTGGGGCTGAGTAGTAGTAGTAGTAGTTGTGGAGCTGCAGTAGTAGTAATAGTAGTTTTGGGGCGCAGTAAGTAGTAGTTGGGGATGCAAAGTAAGTGGTGAGTAGTAGTTGGAGCTGCAGTAGTTAGTTGGAGCTTGCAGTAGTGGTAGTAGTAGTTGGGGCTGCATGTAGTGGTAGTAGTAGTTGGGGCTGCAGTAGTAGTAGTCTGGGGCTGCAGTAGTAGTAGTCGGGGCTGCAGTAGTAGTAGTAGTAGTTGGAGCTGCAGTAAGTAGTAGTGTGTGGTGCAGTAGTAGTAGTTGGGGCCACAGTAGTAGTAGTTGGGGCTGCAGTAGTAGTAGTATAGTAGTCGGGGCTGCAGTAGTAGTAGTCGGGGCTTCAGTAGTAGTAGTTGGGGCCCACAGTAGTAGTAGTTGGGGCTGCAGTACTAATAGTAGTAGTCGGGGCTGCAAGTAGTAGTAGTTTGGGGCAAGTAAGTAGTAGTTGGGGCTGCAGTAGTAGTAGTTGGGGTTGCAGTAGTAGTAGTGTAAGTAGTAGTCGGGGCTGCAGTAGTAGTAAGTAGTAGTTGGGGCTGAGTAGTAGTAGTTGGGGCTACAGTAGTAGTAGTTGGGCGCTGCAGTATAGTAGTAGTAGTGCGGGGCTGCAGTAGTAAGTAGTTGGGCACAGTAGTAGTAGTTGGGGCTGCAGTAGTGGTAGTAGTAGTCTGGGGCTGCAGTAGTAGTGTTGGGCTGGCAGTAGTAGTAGTAAGTAGTTGGAGCTGCAGTAGTAGTAGTAGTAGTTGGGGCTGCAGTAGTAGTAAGTTGGGGCTGGCAGTAAGTAGTAGTAGTAGTTTGGCAGCTGCAGTAGTAGTAGTTGGGGCACTGCAGTAGTAGTAGTCAGTTAGTTGGAGCTGCAGTAGTAGTAGTTGGGGCTGCAGTAGTAGTAGTTTGGGGCCCACAGTAGTAGTAGTTGGGGCCTGCAGTAAGTAGTAGTAAGTAGTAGTCGGGGCTGAGTAGTAGTAGTAGTAGTTTGGGGCTGCAGTAAGTAGTAGTAAGTAGTCGGGGTCTTTGCAGTAGTAGTAGTCGGGGGTTCAGTAAGTAGTAGTTGGGGCCACAGTAGTAGTAGTTTGGGGCTGCAGTACTAATATAGTAGTCCGGGGCTGCAAGTAGTAGTAGTTGGGGCCACAGTAGTAGTAGTTGGGGCTGGCAAGTAGTAGTAGTTGGGGTTGCAGTAGTAAGTTAGTAAGTAGTAGTAGTCGGGGCTGCCAGTAAGTAGTAGTAAGTAGTTGGGGCTGGCAGTAGTTGTAGTTGGGGCTACAGTAGTAGTAGTAAGTAGTTCGGGGCTGCAGTATGTAGTAGTTTGGGGCCACAGTAGTAAGTAGTTTGGGGCTGCAGTAGTGGTAGTAGTAGTTGGGGCTGCAGTAGTAGTAGTTGGGGCTGCAGTAGTAGTAGTAGTAGTTGGAGCTGCAGTAGTAGATAAGTAGTTGGGGCTGCAGTAAAAGTAGTAGTTGGGGGGCCACAGTAGTAGTATTTGGGGCTGCAGTAGTGGTAGTAGTAGTTGGGGAGCCTGGCAGTAGTAGTAGTTGGGGCTGCAGTAGTAGTAGTAGTAGTTGGAGCTGCAGTAGTAGTAGTAGTAAGTTTGGGGCTGCAGTAGTAGTAGAGTAGTTGGAGCTGGCAGTAGTAAAGTAGTTGGGGCCTGCAGTAGTAGTAGTAGTAGTTGGGGCTAACAGTAGTAGTAGTTGGGGTGCAGTAGTAGTAGTAGTAGTCGGGGGGGCTGCAGTAGTAGTAGTTGGGGCCACAGTAGTAGTAGTTGGGGGCTGCAGTAGTGGTAGTAGCTAAGTTGGGGCTGCAGTAGTAGTAGTTTGGGGTGCAGTTAGTTAGTAAGTAGTAGTTGGAGCTTGCAGTAGTAGTGTAGTAGTTTGGGGCTGCAGTATAGTAGTAGTATGGAGGCTTGCAGTAGTAGTAGTTGGGGCTGCAGTAGTTAGTAGTAGTAGTCGGGGCTTGCAAGTAGTAGTAAGTTGGGGCCGCAGTAGTAGTAAGTTTGGGGCCGCAGTAGTTAGTAGTTTGGGGCTGAAGTAGTAGTTTAGTTTGGGGCTTGCAGTAGGGTAGTAGTAGTTGGGAGCTGCAGTAGTAGTTGGGGCTGGCAGTAGTGGTAGTAGTAGTTGGGGCCGCAGTAGTAGTTAGTTGGGGCTGGGCAGTAGTAGTAGTAGTAGTTGGGGCTGCAGTAGTAGTAGTTGGGGCTGCAGTAGTAGTAGTAAGTCGGGGCTGCAGTAGTAGTAGTAGTAGTTGGGGCCTGGCAGTTAGTAGTAGTAGTAGTGCGGGGCTGCAGTAGTAGTAGTCGGGGCTGCAGGTAGTAGTAGTTTGGGCCACAGTTAGTAGTAGTTGGGGCTGCAGTAGTAGTAGTTGGGGCTGCAGTAGTAGTAGTTGGGGCCGCAGTAGTAGTAGTTTGGGGCTGCAAGTATAGTAGTTGGGGCTGCAGTAGTAAGGTAGTGAGTCGGGGCTGCAGTAGTAGTGTAGTAGTTGGGGCTGCAGTAGTAGTAGTAGTAGTTGGGGTGCAGTAGTAGTGTTAGTCGTTGGGGCTTCCCTAACTGCCTAACTGCAGCCCTAACTGCAGCCGCAGTAGTAGTTTGGCACTGCAGTAGTAGTATAGTAGTTGGGCTGCAGTAGTAGTAGTAGTAGTTGGGGCTGCAGTAGTATAGAGTCAGTAGTAGTGGCTGTAGGTAAGTAAGTAGTAGTAAGTCAGGTGATTGCAGGGTGTTAGCAGTTAAAGCAGCAGTTAGGTGTTTTTGTTGGAATGGGCCGATGCTCCTTGAATCAGAGGGAGGTGATAAAGGAAGCCGAATCAGCACACAGAACTCTCAGAGGCACAGCCTATAAACCAAGTCTCGTGGTAACTGCAAACAAACAACATCACCCTGTTTACTTATGAGAAACTTCCCTGCAGGTTTTCCAGCTCTGCTCAAAACTCGTCAAGCTCAGGGGCTCGAAATTAATACTTTTTTCTTTGGTAGCGCTTGTGCTCCTATTCTGAAATTTAGGAGCACAGTTGAGCTACTTCGGTGCTTATAAAACTTAGGAAGCACAACAAAAAAAAAAAAACAGAAGCTTTTAACAGGGATGAAGGGAATTTAAACATATACACATGCCACTTCCAGCTTCTGTTTTGCATTTTAGATGCATTAGCTAATTTTAACATTAATTAAAATGGGACACCAGATTTTTTGTGCCTCCCAATCGCCCCTGACCCCCGACTTTGCTCCGCCCCTGCTTTCACTGCAACTTTCATAGTCTCCTCTCTCTGCGGTCTTCACTCTCCTCACTTCTGTGCTGTTGGGACAGCTCCATAGATCACACGCACACACGGCAAACTTTCCTTTTGCCAATCTTAGAAGACGTCGTTAAAACATTGTGATTGTGACTTTACTTTTGTATTTTGCGAGAGCGACGATGATTCGCTTTCAGCGCTGCACGAGGTGACGAAGGTGGTGGATTGAAGTTTTGCGCTGCTTCTCCGCCCGACATCGAATTCCGCCGTCAATTTGAGAGTATAGTCCCCAGTCCCAATGAGTTTATGAATGACATATATAATTCCCTTCGTTATCCATAAAGAGACTACAAGTTGCGTAAATCATTGGCTCTATTCAATTGAAAGTGGGCAGAGGAAATGAGAGCGGTGCACAGGCACACGCAGAGCACAACGGACTGGGCTGGTGCAGGTTGTCCCAGGCAGCGCGTGTGACCGGGGAAGGAATGACAGCGGGCACTGAGTCCAAAGAGAGAAGAGATGCGTAGTGTAACTAATAAGCTTCGTAACCATTTTTGGACAGAACGTTTGCTGTTGCTGATTCAGGGCAGCCTTTGTTGAGAACAATGACACAGAGCTTTTTTAAGGTAGCACGAGAAGGTTTTCTTTTAAGGTGGACCGGAGCATTTGTTTGCAGTCACAAACATGCGCGTGATTCTATTTTGAGATCACAAAGGCATAATTTTGGAGCATATGCGACCAAAATGGTCGCAATTTCGAGCCCTGACACTGTTACTCTGGTCAAATTCATAAATGCCATCTCAGTAAGTCATTTTCCAGGAAACTTGTGTTTTTGGAGGAAAATATTGACTTTATCCTGCTGTGGTCTGAATGTGTCTTGCGAGAAATGTCTCTACAGGTTTCCAGCTCTGCTCAAAACACATTACACTGTGACTGAGCAACAAATGATCACTAAAGTACAATGTTTTGAACCAATTAATATCTTCATATCAAAATGGTAATGCTATATAGTAAGGGTACATGAACCTTATTAACCCTTGTGCCCTGTTAACTTTATGCCACCACTGGGAGTGTTTTGTACATTCTGTGTATTTCTATTACACTGCCATAAAATCCTCAAATATTGATGGATTTGAAAAAGTGAAGTGGTTCCCTTGAAAAATGACAGTGCTTTCATATATTACCATAAATCATTAACCCTTCAGATGTCAATGTTTACCATGAACAAACAACATAAAAAAAAAGCAATAATTCTAAAATAACACATTTTTTAAAATTATGGCTATTGTCTGTGTGACCGGCCTGTCAGTGTGGATAATCGATAAAAAGATTAAATTTGGTGATTTTTTGTTTGTTTTTGGTGTAAATGTCTCCTTTGGGAATGTTTCATACATTCTGTGTATTTCGACCTTTAAACTGTTATAAAATTATCAAAGATTAATATTTTCTAAATATTTGTTTTTATTGTTTTTCATTAGAGTCCTCTTTACATTGACATATTAACTTTATCAATTATCAAATGGTATTAACCCTTTAAATGCCAGTGTTTGTCATATACGACCCTCAGTAATGTTGAATAATATGAAATCATTCTAAAAATACACCTTTTTTTTTTTTACTATGGCTACTATCAGTGTGACAAGCCTGTCCGTGGATAATCAGCAGGAAGATTGACTTTTAGGTGTATTTTTTGTTTTAGGTGTAAAGTCAGTTTGTTTAGTTGTGCCCCCATAGATTCCCATTATAAATGCATGCTTTTAGAGACCCCCCATTATACAAAGTCCCCCCCCAAAAAATTATTACATTTGCCATTTTCAGCATCAATCAGCATACAATTATGCAAAATGTCAGAATTTTTTTTTACTAAATTACCACATTTTCAGTATATCCTGAAACCAAGGCTTTGCATTGACATTGACATGTAACTGTTATTGACTCCTAACTCAATAATGTTGAGACAAATGTCACTGCCTGATATCATTGTGACCGGCTCACCCATATGAATGAGCAGTAGGAAGATTGAGTTTGGGACAGTTTTTGTTTTGGTATAATATCAGTTTACATTGGAATAAGCAGATCACCCGCTGTCAACAGAAAATGACTTTTTTTTCTTTTACTGCCCATTTTCTAGCAGCAGTATCCGTCTAGTATTTTATCTGCACTCTTGCCTTTTACTATCATTGATTAAACTTTATGTTGATGTTTTCTGTTTTCTTGTAATTTTTTCTGCAAACTGTGAAGCACTTTGAATTGCCTCGGTGTATGAATTGTGCTCTACAAATAAACTTGCCTTGCCTTGCCTTGCCTAATAAGCAGGATTACAGAGCTTGGCCATTTTTTTTTCACAATTAACATATTTTTTCCCACCCCAAACATTGTCCCTGAATGCATATTTTTGGCGACTATTTGAGATTCCCAGACATTTCCCACGGCCTCCACACGCCCCCACGTGCACCCACAGAGGGTCAGTGGGTATGAATGTCAAGGTACGAGTCTAAGTTGTGTGTCCAATATCCAAAAAAATGTTTACAGTTTTCTATTTTTTTTTAAATTTTTTACCTGTATTTTTAGGCTTGGTTGTTTTCTTTTCAGGAAAACTATTAAAAAAACCTCGACATCAACAGGGTAAAAAAATACAATTTGGACTCTTACCTTTAAAATGAATGCCTGCACTTGTTGTAAATAAAAAAAATTCCCCCTGCTTTACAAAAGGAGCTAAATGTGTTGTTTTGAGTTGTTTTTACAGTTGTGTTTATTAACACAATGAGGAGATCCATAGACACACTCCTGGGACATATTTTTTCATCCCAATCATTCAGACTCAAAAGGGGACTCACTGACAACACATCCAAACCATTTTAGGAAAAGAAAAAAAAGGTCTGGTTTCTAGACATGAATAAACCAATACGGCCTGGTTCTGGTATAGGGCTATAATATAGGGCAAGGGAGGGAAGGGGTTAAAAATGTCCAAAATTAAAAATTACATATTTTTTACATTGAAGTAAGGGGTTGGTAGAATAAAAACTGAAAATTGCAGGGAAACTTATTTTAATCTTGATTTTTAGAGGGAAAGTCAAAATCTGAAAATATAATGGAAGTCAATGGGAAACTGATTTATGGGTCTGCAATAGAGGCCAGGGGGGGAGGGGTTAAAAGTGGGCAAAATTTTATAATGATCTTATTTTTTCAAAAATGTAAAGGGTTTAGGAGATTTTAAAAAAGGGACATTGCAGGAAAACAAAGTTTCACCTTAATTTAGAGATGGATGGTCAAAAAAAGAAGTCTGTGGGTACGCAGATTTCCAAACACTCCCAGAGGGTACAAAACGTCTCATGCCGTCAAAACTTATGGAGGACCGTGGCTGCCAAAACAATAAATAAATATATAAATAAATATATAAATAAATACATAAATAAATAAAATAAAGATCAAATTTGCAAAGAAATGCATGCATTTATTATAAGTGCATTTATTTATTTATTTATTTTTATTTATTTATGTATTTATATATATATATATTTCTGTATTTTTTTGTATTTATTTATTTTGTATTTATTTATTTCTGTATTTATTTTTTTTTGTATTCATTTATTTATTTCTGTATTCATTTCTGTATTTCTCTTAATGTATGGGGTGGGTCTGGATGCCGCTGCTGTAAGGTGATTGGTTAATCTTTCTCCATGCACAGATTGATTTCAGACGCCTTGTCCAGCAGAGACACTGCCAAACACGAGCTCTGCTTCAGTCTATTAACAGTGGCACAGATAGTAGAGCGGGTCATCTTGTGACCGGAGGATCGGCAGTTCGAATCCTGCAGGGGACAACATTGCTTAATTTGCTAGCTTTTCGTGTGCTGATACAGAGACAAACGCAGTCACAGTTACATGGGCAGGCTGTGAGAATGGGCTCTCATTTTATTAATATTTTCTACCTGGAAACAACGTAAGGGGCGCATGTGTTGGACTGACTAAAGGGACACAGCAGAATTGAGATGAGCTGAAATAATTGCTCAACACACGGACAGATATCTTCAAGTAATGGCTCACACATTTTTGTACCGGTAAGTGTCTGAAAGCTGTTTTGCAGTTGTAGTTCAGATGTGTATTTGATGTTGATGTCGAGTGCAGACGTGTTTTCCAACTGCTCCTGGCTTTCGTGCTTTTTCCTCAGCAGCCTCCACAGTCCGAGCACAGGACACACACATTAGCACAGAATCGGTTTAGAGCATTGGTTGAGTTTCTTTGGCTCAAACTAGCTGCGCCACAGAAAGCCACATCGATTAGACCCATGAATTCGATCAGCTTAGCCGACAGTGAAATATACATATATAAATATACTGTACATATGTGAAATATATCCAGAGACAGTGTGTGTTAGGCTTCAAAACAGGCTTAATGTATCTATAGAAGAACAGCTACAACATCGTAATCAGTGTTGGGTGTAACGCGTTACTAAGTACTGTGTTACTGTAACGAAATTACAATTTGAGTAGTAGTGTATCGCGTTATTATGAAAATACATTTAATTATATTACAGTTACTACCTAAATACTTAGTTACCGGCAGCACCGGCCTCGGGAAAGCAGGTGGAGATCTGCACTACCGCTGACTGCATGCTTACTTCACGCTGAGCACATGAGCGAGATTGTTTGTAAAGCAACATGGCAGAGTCAGAGGAGAGGAATTCGTTTTACCGGTGGAGATATGCACACTATTTTAACTATATCAGTCAAAAAGATAAAAACGTTATCATGGAGTGCAAGCTTTGCGCAGGCAGCAAGCAATTGACCTTTCGCAAAACCACGCCCCAAACCGGTAATTGTCCAATCAGACATCCTAGCAACCGTTACTATGAAGCTAGGTCCGTCATGCCGCAGATCTCTAATGCAAAACAATGGGACATACCAGCAATGAGCAAAATGGTGAAGCAATCTGCCTATGGAGGATGTAAATCGGACACTAGGGTCCACAAGAGTGTGTCAGGGAGAGTCCAGTTATTCCCCTTCCCAAAGCGAAAACACAACCTGAGCACTGCCTACAATGGATCAAACAATGTGGACGGCCTATGCCCAGCTAAATTTCTCCAAAATAAACAAGCAAATGTCTGCTCTAAGGTAAGGCAAGAGCCTATAGTTAGGCTAACACCTTAGCATGCTAACATCGTAGCTAATATTACACAAACTGGCACTGGAGCTGTAACTTTAACTGCGGCGGTGAACTTTTACAAGCCTACAGTCTGACGTGTTTTGCCTCCCTTTTTGATAAAAGTACTGTGTATGATTTTCACGGCCCTTATAACTGGCTGTAGCTGATTGTCATTGTGGCACCTGTAGGTTTAGCAAGCGTTAGCTAACTTTAGCGCATCGGAGAAATGCACGGAGAAATTTTCCTATTTTTAGAAATATTTCAATCATACGAGGGTGCTTACCGGGCAGTGCAAGAGCACGACTGGTCCACAAGGCTGTGCTGTTGCATTTAAGGAAGAGATCAGAAGGTTTCTCTGATATTTCTGGAGACCTGTCTGTTTGCTGTCTCAATAGTCCTTTATCCTTCGTTGGATAGTTCTTGAATATATCCCTCCACTGCATACTGTAACCCCTTTTGCCTCAATCTGGAGAACATCGTAGAGGTATTGCTCCAAAAAGGGCACTGACAGGCATGGCAATCTGTTGCGCTGCTGGTGTTTTACCATCAATTGTCGGGCGTAACAACAGTAACTAAGGGGGGCGGGGCTTTGCGAAAGGTCAATTGTCCACCACAGCCAACTCACCCTCGAACCTTTTAAAACACTTGCAGCGACTGGCTTAACACTCAACTATTAAGCTAGTTGCTAAAGATCATCTCAGCAAAGCCGCCGCCGCCGCCTCCTTCGACAGCACAATATCAACACGATATAAGCAACCTCAACTTGAATGACGCTGTCAGGTAACCTCAAAGACTGAAATAAATAGACTTGTAGCGGCGTAAGTTGTAGAAGAGATGCTGCCCATTTCTACTGTAGAGTCGCCGTCTTTCAGAAACATTTTACGCAAAATGCAAACTGCGGATCCTGGTCGCCTCCCGTGGGAGGTGCTCCAGGCATGTCCTATTGGGAGGAGGCCTCGTGGAAGACCCAGGACACGCTGGAGGGACTATGTCTCTGAGCTGGCCTGGTGTCGCCTCGGGGTCCCCCCGAAACAGCTGGAGGAGGTGTGCGTGGATCGGGAAGTCTGAGCATCTCTGCTGAGACTGCTGCCTCCGTGACCCGGCCCCGGATAAAGCGGAAGAAAATGGATGGATGTGTTTAATTTGATTTTATATTATTATTTATCTGAATTAGGCTAATTAGGCTATCATTTGTTTGTTTGATAATGCTATGAAACTGTAGCTTGTAAACCAGAATATTCAATTTGCTTTTAGGTTTTAAAAATAGCGGCCTCTGAGCACCTTTTCGTTTCACTAATGGTGACATTTGATTTGGCTGTATTTTATTTTATTAATGCCTATATTTGTGTGTTTATCTGTTGCAATCAATGTTCTATGTTTTTCTTATTAGCATAGGCTGTAAGTTATGTAAAACAATTTACATTATGCACATATTGTAAATGTTCTACAACAAAATAATAATGGTTAAACTGTTCTATAACAAGTGTTTTATAGTCTTACTTTATTTGCATTTTCTATGCGCGTTCCTCATTTATTTATTTATTTCTATAGCGGCACAGCCATGCCAGGCAGTGTTGAGTAAATCTCTGAGAGAATAAACGCATTTGGAATGGCACTAAAATACTGTATATGTACCTATTTAAAAGGTTTCTATTTTAGCTTCGCCTTCTTTCTTCACCCGTATGAACACACACCATAAATAAGCTACTTTTACACCATTAACATTCAAGAACCTAACCTACAAAATAAACAAACATGTCACTGATATGACGTGCAAAGATTTAGGCCTTTCTGGTTTTACACTGAGCGCGATCCATCCAAGCAAGAGTCACGACATGAGATCCATGGAACGTAACACTGCTTTATCTCATGTGAACAGAAAACTGACCAACTCTGTGAGTCCTACATTCACCGGGTAAGAACTGTGCGCTAATAACCATGCTCTTCACAAACATCACGTTATGCCCAATCAATAAAAGTGTTTATACAATTTAAAAACGTAAACATTTAGTTCACATTCAAGATAATACCATTAGCAACAACAATAAGAAGAAGAATATAATGTAGTAATAATTTTGATTATCAATAATAGATAGCAATTGTTATAAAAAACAAAATCCCACATAAGGCCACGCCCCCTTTTAGTCGACTAATCGCTGCTCAGGGCATGTTTTTGGTCGGGGACAGCTCTAAAATCTTGTCCCTCAGCACCTCCTCACCAAAATAAGTTCCCATGGCTCTGAAAGGTTGCACAAGTTAAATCATGCTGACCACTCATACAGCCATTGGGTCACTACAAGGTCAAATATGCACAAATTTAGTTTAATATAAAAAGTTGCACAATGCACCTTTACAGTTTTTTCTCCCTCTGCAGCTTTTAGCGCGACAGATCTAAACAAAGCTACTGGCCAGTGCACCGATCATGTCCATGGAGGACAGTAACTATTGTGTGAGCTAACCTGCCGTCACAGAAGGTACTCCTACGAGCTGTGCTCAACAGACTGACAGCCAAGAGTGACGCACTGTGCACCATGGAGGCAGGGGAGGAGAGGAGAGAAATAATGTGTAAAAGAAGCATTTTAATACCACCAGACAGGGCATCCTCAAGATGTTGATACTGTAAAATTTTAATATCATGGTTTACCTTAAAACTTGTTTTCAATAAAGGTGCTTGAGTCATCTTCTGTACTCAATAGTTGAAGTCTTGAACGTTTCACCTCTCATCCAAAAGGCTTCGTCAGCAGACTAAAGTCCCGCTCATCCCACAGCATAGATAAAGACCATGGGGAGGAGTTGGGGTTGGCCCGGATCCCCCCCTCTAATCACAGCTACTCTCACCTGTGGGTAAACAACCTTTGAAGTAGAGCGTCTGTAACGACCTGCTCACCCGAGTATCGGTCAGTCATGTCCTATTCATAAATGATCACTGCCCATAATCTGTCCTATTCACTGCTAAATACCTGCCTATTGTCCTTTTGTTGGGTGAGGTTTTGTCTCTTTGCACTGGGCGTGCCCTGTCGGTTTTCCCCGAAGCAGATGTTACTCGTTGGAGTAAAGCGAAGAAAGATTAAATCTGAGCCCACCATTCCGGTTCATGGAGGGATTTTCTTTCCTGACAAAAATAGCTTCTTTTACTCCTCTTTCAAACCAACATTCTTCTTTAGCTAACATTTTGACCTCCCCGTCCTCAAAGTAGTGGTTGGAGGCTTTGAGGTGGAGGTGCACAGCCGACTGGGGGCCGCTTGTGCTTTCTCTTCGGTGTTGATAAAGTCTCTTCTGTAAAACTTGTTTCGTTTCTCCAATATAATGTTCTTAGCATTCTTCTTCTTTGCATCGAATAGAATAAACCACATTGCTTTGTTTGTGGCTTGGAGTTTTGTCTTTGGGATGAACTAATTTTTGTCTCAGTGTGTTAACCGGTTTGTGGTACACTGGAATCCTGTGCTGCCTAAAGATTCTCTGAAGTTTCTCTGATACCCCGGCTACATACGGCACTGCAACTCCCTTTCTTCTGGCCTCTATAGTCTGTCTGTCTTGCTCTTTGGGTCTTCCTGCCCTTTGTGCTTTGGTGAAAGACCAGTTAGGATAGCCGCAGTCTGAGAGGGCTCTCTGAACATGTTGCTCCTCTTTGGTCTTTCCTTCTGCACTGGTAGGCACCTCTTTAGCTCTATGTCTGAGCATCCTAATGACCCCTAGTTTGTGCTGGAGTGGATGGTTTGAGTCAAACATCAAATACTGGTCAGTATGAGTTGACTTCCTTAAAACTGGTTATTGTCCCATCTCTATTACTATGAGAATGTTCCTGTAAGTGTCCAGCTCTGATCAACAACACACTGTTACAATGGGGACTGTCCATACAGGTGTTCAGCTTTGGGTCTTGTGTAGAACTTACTTATAGATGCGAAGCATTTGGTCTCCTCTTCGTTACAGTCTATATTTACATTGCACTGACTGAAATTATTGCATTGTTTGCAAGTAAGAGAGCCGGTACCAGGTGTTGCCGGAGCTGACAGAAGAGAGACACACACAAAAAAGGTCACAACCAAGTGCTAGCAAACCTAAAACAATCCTTGTGAAAACGCTGGCTCACCGGTTGCATCGGCAGAGTTACAATCGTCTGTGCTGCAGCATTCAGCTCTGGCCAAAACGTTATCAGTTCCCACGTTCAGTGAAAAGTCCTTGGTCCCAGATTGGCCTCCACAGAGATTGTCAGTGTCACAGCTTTTTATTTGAGTGGTGATTTGTACTTGGTTCCCGTTTCCTTCTTCGGACACTGTGGGCAATTCAAAGACAAGTACAAGTCAGCTCCTCCTTCTGTGTACTTTTATAAAATGGTTTTGATATGGTCATAAAGTAAAATAACTTTGAACATACCTATGATGGCAGAGACACACTGGGTTATTCCACCGGAGCAGGTGACAGAATTTGTGATTGCACAAGTTAAATCATTCGTGTCCGTACAAGTCGTACAATTGAGTCCAACAACTGCAAGAGACAAAAGCAGGTCAGACCAGAGGAACCAGGACTAAACGGGGAAACAAACCAGGACTATTACCTGATATTTACCAGAGTTGTTGGAGAGGGCCACAGTTAAGGCCAGAGGAAAGAGCAGCTTCAGTGCAGTCTTCATGGTCGGAGTCTTGGCATCAGTATGTCCTGTGCGTATTCACTGGTGGATGCTGCTCTGTCTCTTCTCTTCTGTTGTGGAGGGACCGCTGTAATGACAATAGTTCAGTTCATGTTTAGAGAATGGATCACGCCCTTTTAATCGTCACAGTAAGAAGCGTAAACATGAATTACAAACTGGTTCTACAACTGCATTCAGGTGTTCAGGACAGTCCGAGCTGGTCCATCACGGATAATTTATTTATTATTAAATCTTTGAATCAAATTTTCTTTTGAATTACTATTACTTTTGTGCATGCGTGTTTCTGTCTTTTCACCAACTGCAATTAGTCCAGAACACTGCTGCTGACGTGGAGCAAATAAAAACATCGTCATGTCTCTTGTCTTTGTGCTGGCTCCCTGGTTATTTTTAGTTCTGTTTTTAAAATATTTTATATTGTTTATTTGTCCTGCTTTGAATGGTCTGGCCCCTCAGCACATCACAGACCTCATCCATGACCTCGTGGCGCCTCAGCCTAAAGGTAAGACGTGCAGAACGCTCTGCTCCTCCAGGTCTATTCGGCTAAGTTGGGGAGAGGGTTGGGTCACGCAAGGCATTTCTTAGCTCTACTGCCAAGGCTTTCTACATTTTGCCGAGACACTTTGACTTCGATTCCAATTTAGTTTTAGTCGTTGTCTTTGGATAAAGCAATAAACATGGTGGAATGGCCGCTGAGTCATGTGTTTCTCCTCGTCATAGCTGGCACAATAACCCTCTAATTTATCATACAATACAAATATGATAATTGCTACTTTAGTGGCTCTGAGGCTAAAGGACTAAAGGGAGCGAGGAACTCACCTTGCTCTTGTATTGTTTTGACTTGTAACAAAGCGGTGAGTCAGGTTCAGAGAAAGGTTAGTTCCATTTTGAATGAATATGTAATGCAGTCTCCAAGTGAATTTCCCTGGGGGCCAAAATGTAGACCCTTTAACTGCTGACATCATCAGTGACATCAGCTGGAGGCAGGAAGTGATCAAGAGAAATAAGACTAAACTAAAACTAGCGATTTTAAGTGTAAAACTACAACTGAAAAATGTGGTCCTGTTGTGGAAGAACAAGAGGAATGACATTTGAGATGATAAAATAAGGTTTATCTGATATTTCAAAAAACAGTTAGACATTTATCGTTACTATGACAACAGCTACAATGGAAATAGATATAAATCTAGCTTCCTGCCTCCAGCTAAGCCCGGAATGTTTACAAACAATTAAAGGGTCAATATATTGGGAGTTTATCACCGGGGTCCATAAACAAAAGCACCAGTATTATGTTTTCATTGGGAAAATACTATTGAGGAAACTTTTTTCATAAAAGTGCATATGACACATTAGACCACATTTTCACAAATACGTAGTTAACACAATTACATTCAAGACTCATGTTAAAATTTTCCCTAAATCTCGCAAAAAAAAGACCTTCTTTTTTTTTAAAGAAAAACACTTCCGCATTAGCCATGGAGCCCGGAAGTGACGTAGAACAAAACTGAAAATTGTTAACGGTCGCTGAAAGCCATAGAAGTCAATGGGATAATTTGTCCAAATAAACTGCAAACTGTCTCTCTCCCACAAACATTTAGCGAACCACAACTATATCACCATAAACCTGGGACAAAATGTGACAGGCTAAGGACCAACGATAAGAACAAATGTTGAGCTCTGACATTTAAAAAGGTCTGAATGAATGGAGATCAGCGCTGATAACGCAAAGAAGCTAGCAGGCTAAAGCTAACTAGCCCGCCGGCTGCAAGCAGATTCATTCAGGATTAGTTTGTTTACGTTCACACCACTTTTATGTTGTGCTTTGCATTAACGGGAGAGCAATTCGCTCACGGTACAGATGTAAAATGACAGTTGCTGATGATAAACGTGGCCTCTACACTGTAGCACAGTAGCCAAAGCTAACACCAGGAGACGACATCTTCACGGCTTACAAACGCAGAACAAAGGCTCACAAACACAAACCGATCCATCAGATCAAGTCTGCAGAATGAAATCACACGTGGATCTGTACCGTGACCCTGCCATAAACAGCAGGATTTTACTCTGGAAATAAAAACTGCGCTTGCATCGTTAGCATGCGGCCACACGTCTGTAGCCTGATATTGAAAACCATCGGTTGTAGCCACAATTCTCTCTTTGAACCATCGCACATTGGAGACAGAGCAGCTCACGATTTTAGAGATAGGGCGAGCCCGAAAATAGGCTTTTGGCTCCTGAAATGGCCTGTCATTGGCTTCAACTGGCTTTTTCGTGGAAGGCCAGTCCGAGAGCTCCCCTTTCACTGCCAAGCGACACTACAGGCTTATGGTTGAGTTTATGGCTGCGCTTTGAAGGGCCTGCATCAACGATATGTTATCAATTAATAACGGAAATTAAGTATTATGATGGTAGCTCTATATATATATATATATATAGCTACACACACACATATACAGACACACAGACCCCTATCCCCCGCCGTCTTCTCGTGTTTTAGTATTATCCTGTAATTTAACCAAATAAAAATGCAAAACGCTCTCTCCAGCCTGAACATTATGGCAAGCCATGTGTGCCAAAATTCATCACTTATTTACGCGTCATTCAATAAAAAATACACCGTTAAATACGCCGCTTTTTAAAATCGAACACCGCTTTCAAAATAAAACGCCGTTTCGAGCGGCGTTTGATTTTCAAAATAAAAACGGCGCTTGATACGCCGTCCAGAGTGTATGATAATGGGATTTATTTTAACCAATACTATTAAATCTTGCTCAGCCAATCAGTAAATACAAGGACAAGACCTCACTAAAAGATCACGAGAGGCAGATCACTTTCAGAATGTCTTTATTTTCGAATTAGCATTTAATTCTATCTAGACGATCCATAATTACATTAAATATCTACGTTAATGCAATTTAAGTATAAAGATTAACATTAGTACAAAATATGTTGCCTCTGCAACATAGGGGCTATATAAATATTTTGTACTAATCTTACTAGTTCCAAATATAAGTTTAGAACCAAATCATTTCATATGATAGGATAGTGTGGTGGGTAGAGCACATGGCTCTAAATATTCTGTGTGTTCTTTTCATGCGTTCGAACCCCGGGCGCTGAATGCTGTTTATTTTGCCTTTTCTCTTCAACGTGGATACATATAGCAATTATTTATGTTTATCATTTAACATGTTAACCTTTTGTAAGCACATTTAATTGAAAGTTAATTCACTTTCAAACAATATATTGTGCAAATACCATCAACCAATTTTGTCTCGCAGCCACCTAGTGGCATATTAAGAAACTGCAACAACATATAGAGAGAAGCAGTGACTAGTTTACAAATCCTAATATTAAAGGTATACACAGAGGCGTAGCTTGCCATAAGGCAAGGCAGGCAGCTGCCTAGGGCCCCCAACTGTGAAGGGCCCCCATGCACCAACCCGTTTTTCAGATACCTGCAGTAAACGCTTGATATATACAGCCTTCCTAGTGATTTTGGTGATGCAGTTACATCATCTCTCCACCAACACTCTGTGGCGCTGTTTATCCCCATCCTCCTGCATGCTTTAGTGAGTCATGGTTCCCTAATGTTAACTTTTAATGAGAAGTGAATAGACTTTTTTACTCATGGCTCCACCAGATTATATTTCTAATAGTGAAACCAGTTTATTGTAACTCTCTTCATGACCTAAAGAACCTCAGCCTTCTGTTCTGAGGAAAACTTATGCAGAGAACTGCATTATGGGAGTTTTCAGGTGACCCGCTCCTGCCCAAATGACATCCTCTCTCCCAGTGTGCAGTACACGGATCGGCCACCAGAGGGCCCCCAACCGACATTCTTGCTTGGGGCCCCTTGGTACCCTTGCTACGCCACTGGGTATACAGGAGGATTTTCCAGAATTTAGGAAAGAACCGCCCTCTCCACATTTCGAAAAAATGCACATGCGCAACGCTCTACCTGCTCCCGAGAGGGAACGCCTACTAAAACATGTGCGAGAGACATGCACGAGCCCAGTTCTCCTCGTGCACGCTCTGTTCACAAGTCACTGTCAGCATCGCTCACACAAGCTCACTTTCCAAGAAGATTTGCACTTTTTCCACAATGTCAGACTCGCCACCGGTAAGTAAAAATCTATTACAACAAGCAAATTTTGTTTTAAAGAATATGTGTAAAGCCAATCGTAATCAGGGATTGTGAATAACAATGTTTTCGTGTCTATGTAGCGTTACGAGCATCTCTACAGTCCGGGTACCACCTGGCACTCGGGCTGTCCGGGGCCACCACGAGAATGAGGGCCTGTTCCGCTCTCACCCTGTGAAGTAGGGACGCCATAAGCCGGAGAGGGGGAAGGCGTACAAGAGGCCTACTGGCCATGGCCGACGAGCCAAAGCGTCCACCCCGAGAGGAGGCTCGTCTGTTGACCTGAGCGAGAACCAGAGTGGGCACTGTGCGTTCTCTGCACTTGCGAAAAGGTCAGCTATCGGTCTGCCGAAGCGGAGCCAAACCTCCGCCGCAACGACTGGAGCCAGGCTCCACTCGTCCCGCAGGGCGCCTCCCCTGGACATTCTGTCGGCGCCCACGTTGCGTTCGCCGGGGATGTGGCGGGCCGTCAGCGAGGCTAGGTGAGTGTCCGCACACAGTAGGATTTCCACCGTTAGGCTGTGGCGAGGGGGAGACCTGGTCCCCCCTGCCTGTTCAGATAGGCGGCTACAGTGGTGTTGTCCGTCCGGACCAGCACATGCTGACCCTTCAGACTGGCTGCGAAGTGCAGGAGCACCTTCTGCACCGCCTCCATCTCCAGGAGGTTGATGTGTCTCAAAGGTAGGGACCAAACGCCGCCTACAGAGTAATGACCCAGCACGCCGCCCCAACCGGTCAGGGAGGCGTCTGTGAATACTTCCACATGACGGTCCGCTAGACCCAGTCGTACTCCCTCTCGGAGCCGACTGCGGACCAGCCAGAAGGCAATGTTGTTTCGAGCCGCCGGGGGAACCCGCACCGGCCTCGACATCCCTCTGAGACGGGAAAACCACCTCTGGAGGTTCCTCATATGCAATAGGCCCAGCTTCACCACCGGGTGAGCTGCCACCATCATGCCCAGTAGAGAGCGGATCCGCTGAGGGCGAATCTGAGGCCCTTCCACTGCGGCCCGACCCAAGTCCACAATCTCCGCCTGCCTCTCCAGTGAAAGCGAGGCTCTCATGTGTCTGGAGTCCAGGACTAGCCCCAAATATTGGAGCCGTTGGGTCGGTTGTAGTTGGCTCTTGTCGTGATTGACTACAAAGCCCAGACGGGAGATGTGCTCTAGCACTCTGGCTCTATGGTTCTCCGCCTCCTCTGGAGAGGGGGCCAGGATCAGCCAATCGTCGAGGTAGGTCAGTATACGGAGACCCTGACGACGGAGCAGGTCCAGAGCCGCCTCCGCGCGGGGCCAACGAGTAGCCGAACGGAAGGCGGCAATACTCGAAGCATCTCCCCTGTACTGCAAACCGGAGGAATTTCCTGTGCTCCGGGACAATGGGAATATGGAAATAAGCATCCATAAGGTCCACGGACGTCATCCAATCCCCGGGCCTGACGCACTGCAGCAGTAGACTGACTGTGAGCATGCGAAAAGGCCGTTTGGCGACACAGCCATTGAGGACGTGCAGGTCCAAAATTGGCCGGACGCCCCCACTTTTCTTGGGGACGAGGAAGTAGGGAGAATAAAACCCTGTTCCTGCCCTGAGCGGATCCACCTCTGCTATAGCTCCGCGCTGAAGCAGAGAGCTCACCTCCTCCTGGAGAGCCCTCCAAACCTGGTAGAACACTGTCAGAGGCAGAACTCCAGGTCCGCGGGAGAGAGAAGACGTGGGCCCGCCCACAGACTCCCCTCCTGGGGATGAGTCGAGACGGGGAAAGAATTGCCTTGCGTTTTCCCCGAGTATAAGCAGGTAAATAAGCCCGAGGACGAGCATCGTCAGCGCGGCCAATGAGAAGCCCGTCAGCCGACGCCGCCCGGTGACGTGGCTGAGGGAATAATTCATCGCGACCGACTTCTCCCAAGTCCGCAGACCGCAGGCAAGGAGGGGGCGGAGCCGCGGCGCGCGCTGTGACACTGGGCCAATCATCGTTCAGGCCAGCGTGTGGGCCTAAACGAGAGGCAGGGCCGAGCTCGAGGCCGCAGAAGGCCGCGGAAGGCCACAGAAGGCCTCACGTGCACGCCTGTGGCCACCGTGCGAGCAGAAGGGCGGGCTTTATTGACAAGTGAGGCCGCCCGAGCCCCGCTGTCAGCCATCTTAGAAGCACTGAAAACAAGCGATCTCTTCACGCTGTTATCAGAGATATAAACAGAAGCGTGCTCTTTGCAGAGGGACGAGCTTTTTCGACAAGTGAGGCCACCTGAGCCCCGCTGTCAACTGTCGTTGAGGCACTGAAAACAAGCGATCTCTTCACGCTGTTATCAGAGATAGGGACAGAAGCGTGCTCTTTACTCTGACAGGCGACCAACCCAGCACGTCGCTGTCTGCTGCTGCTCTACGCTCGAACCTGACCTAACAGAGGATGAGCGGAGCTTGTCAAGAATTTATTATTTTTTTTGACACAAAAGCCCTTCCATAACATCCGGCACATATGGTGTGCTGTCATGGCACATGAGTGGTAACAGGTCTCCACGTGCCAGCATCAAGCTCCTGCTCCACGCTCGAACCTGTCAAGCAGTGGATAAGTGGAGTTTGTCAAAAAAAAAAAAAAAAAAAATTTTTATTTTTATTTTTTTTGACACAAAAGTACCTCCATAGTACCCGGCGCACATGGCGTGCCGTCATGGCATATGCGCGGTAACGGGCGGCCTCAACGCGCCGTTATCAAGCTCCTGCTCCCCGCTCGAACCTGTCAAGCAGTTGATCAGTGGAGTTTGTCAAGAATTTTGACACACAAGCTCTTCCATAGAACCCGGTACATACAGCCAGAGAGTAGCGTCTCGGAACTCTCTGCGCTGACACTCATACAGCGGGTTTATGACGCTGCGGCCGCAGGTGCAGATCCAGCAGGGCAGGACTCGGTGATGGACTTCATAAACCAGGACCGAAGAGTGAGGAGGCGGAAAGCGACAGGATCAGGGGAGGACGCTTCTCCGTTCCCCTGAGTGTCGATAGCCTACCCGCAAATGACGACAGGCTAGTGCTGCTCGAGCCGCGTTAGCATCGATAGCATAGATGCAAGCTCAGCATGGTCAGCGTCAACTTTGTCCCGCTCAGAGGGAAAAGATGACTCCACGCTAGTCCCAGGAGGAGAGGAAGGCAAGGGAGCCCCGATACCGTCCTGCAACGCCACAGCACTCAGCCAATCCTACACTGGATGTTAGCAGAGAGGATGACCATTCGCACCTGGCGTTTAGTCAGCGGGCTAACGCAGGCCGGGACCTGAAGCGAGGAAGGTCCACCTGGGCGCGGGGACCGTATCGGAAGTTGCCAAGTTCCGTCCGCCCCAAACCGAGAGGTCTGCTTCTGAAGGCCTCGGCGGCGTTCGCGCATCTCCCCTGGGAGCGTGAACCGCGTGGGGAAAAGTCCTCGTCTGTGCGGTGGAGGATGACCGGTCAGGGACCGCAGAACCGCTTGACACCGGAGGGTGACGAAATCTTCAAGCGGCAATCTTCTGCGGTGAGTCTTGTCCGTCTTCAATCTTGATTGTAGATCAATTCTTCTCAAGAGCGTAAGAGCTGAGAGAAAAAGGAGAAGAGCAGTGGGCTAGG
Source organism: Neogobius melanostomus (assembly GCA_007210695.1). Lineage (NCBI taxonomy): Eukaryota > Metazoa > Chordata > Actinopteri > Gobiiformes > Gobiidae > Neogobius > Neogobius melanostomus. Next base: position 27,517 of record VHKM01000636.1, read on the forward strand.
CCCCCTTTTATAGGACTAGGGCTGTGCTAGGCTCTGACGGTGATTGGAGCGGTAGATCGTTTGATCTTCTCAGGCGGGAAGCGGAGCTTCCGAGAGACTATGCATCAGCGAAAGCCTAAAGGGCTGAAGCAACATATGAAATAGAACTCCAAGAGCCAGCATCAGCCAAGAGCAAGGAGAGAGAGGGGAGGCAGGGGTCGGGCTAGAGCCCGTGGCCGTCTGCTAGCTGACCTGTCACGGGAGGACTTCAAAAGGGTTGAAGAACTTCATAAACAGAGGATTGCAATTGAGGAGGTATGTGTACATATATAACCGCTAACTTGTCATTTTTTCTTGCAAAATACGTCAAAGGCTAACTTACAAACTCTATTAGTGAAAAGCATTACTATTGTTATTGTAACATTACTGGTCCAGGGTGTCAGACAGACAGTGATCTTTCCTTTTGTTATTGTAATGCTCCCTCATACATCAAATGTATGGAGTGAATGTACTGTACTTATTCTTTTATTAGAAAAAGTTTACAGTTTGCCTGTTCAATGGTTTAGTTGAAAGCTGTATGTGTCAAAGGGCTAAAAAGAACATTTTGTTTTAACAGGCTAGGATAAAGAGACTGACATTAGAGGAGTGTCAACAACTTCTACAAAGATGCCTCAGTCGTGAACCGAGTCTCATCTTTGACCTGATGAGTCTCACCCCTGATCCCCCTCCACCAGGACCTCCTAATCCACAGGCACCCAACTGGTGTGTCTGTAGAAACTGCAGAAATATGCCAACACTGCTGGAACAGAAATGCTGTCAACAACAACCAAAAAACTGCACATCACTGTTGCCACACATGGAGCTGTACATCTTGGAGGAAGGTGTGCTTAGACTGGCCAGGCGAATCTGGAATGATCTTAGGGCAGAGGTGGACATCCAGGAGTCAGGAGAAAGTCACAGACAGTTCCGCTATGCTGCATATAGGAACTTTATTGTCTGGCAATATGGTGTTCTGGGACCTGGAGTTAGAATTGTTATAGCGTCATGTTGTGTGTGGAAAATTAGAGATCGTTTCCCAGATCCTAATGGCAATTACGTAGGCTTTATTCCGGCCAGAGTGTAAACCTATTGTGTACTTGCAGTAATTCTTTATTGTGCTTTATTCCAAGATGCCTCAGCAGCTGAACTTGCACCCTAAAATAAGCTGGATCAATACATGTGTATTTTACGCTAAAATGTTATTGCATTAATATTTTTTGATATGTTGATAATAAAGTGTCTTACAAAGCATATCTTTTCCCTCCATGTACTTCCATTGAGTTTCCCATACCTTTTAATATTTGAAAGTGGCTTTAGAAAGTTCACAAAGGACAAAAGTTTATGTAGGCTTGTACAGTTGTGCTCCAAAGTTTATATACCCTGGCAGAATGTTTTCATATTCTTTGAAAAATAGTGAAAACAAAGGTTCAGTGGTTGTGTGAAGCCACTTATGGTGAATCAGTGTTTGCTCTTCTTAAAATCAGAATAAAAAATACCAAAATGACCCTGATCAAAAGTTTACACATTAGGAACAGGGGTGTCTATTTCCCCTTTAGCATCAATGACAGCTTGGTCTTTTGTGGTCATTGTGGAGAAGTTTCTGTATAATCTAATGGTAAACCGGCCCATTCTTTATCATAAACCTGTGAGCACAACTGTATGTGATAACGGTTTAGAACTTACATGTACAAATATAAAACGCAATTTATCTGAGAAAACCATCATTGTTTTATTTGCTCAAAAGTATAAACTTGTATACCATTTTTAAATACATGACATACATTCACCAGAAAAATGATTTGCGCATTATGTACAGGGGCAATGAAGCACACGTATGGCCCCCTTCATATGTAACTAAAGCTCCAAAGTCACTCTTTTCAAGCACCACATCTACAGGTCATGTGTGAGATGGTTGACCTTTAAAAAAAAAAACAGTTTTACATATCAGGACTTTTTAGGTATAAAAAAAAGATTAAATCTTTTCATCTTCATCTTCATTATCTTCCGGGTCATCGTGCACAGTCTGATCAAGGCCAATCACAGGATAATCCTCTAACGACAGTCCATTTGGGAGAGCAACACCAGACCTGCAAATGTGCAAATGTAAAGAAAAAGATGTCTCACACATCACCCAAAGAACAAAAGCTTCTGCCAGTCACTCCGGTGCTAATTAACATTAGTCTGGCAGCTTTCCACACATTCCAATGGCTCAGCATGGGATGACCTAAACAATACAGAGCTATTACAATTCAATAGGATGCTAGAGACAGAGACATTACATTTCCATGTGTTGGAGACACCGCCCGGAATGTCAGACAGACCTTTCCAACATCTACAAAGGGTTTTACATACAGGTGATAGCTCTAGTAGCAGTTGCACGGTTTTTCATCTTTATTGCTTTCAGAGATTTATTGCAGGAAGACGTTCTTTTGGAAATGCAACAATAAGGTTTACCCCAAAGAAAATAGTATTATGAAAAAAAAAAACTTTCAAGCATCAACATATTTTCCATTACAAAATGATAATAATAATAATACCTTATGCAAATATGAGGACCCAGGTCTTCTTCTTCATCCACATCAGCGGGGGTTTCACTGGTCTCATCTTCTTCATAGAAATCTACCTCCTCGGTCTCATCTTCTTCTGAGGATGACTGTGATTGTGTCTCTGTATCCGGAGTCCAAGTTTCATCCCATGTGTCGTCATCCCAGTCAATCCTTTTGAATAAAGTAATTTTAGTGCCCCCTTCAGTACCATCCCAAATAAATCCCTAAAACAATAATACTTACATTGAATTGTGAAGATTGTTGAAGGCATCTTCATCAATGTCAACTATATTTAAACTAGTTGAGGCCCTAGAAAAAATATTCAGTAAATTATAAAATATAAAGCAAAAATAAATACAATTCTAAATAACTGCTATCTGCACAGAGATGTTGAATTATAATTACCCTGCTTCCTCTTGTGGAAGAGTTCTTCTTTCTTCCTCACTGCTACTACTGCTGGCCAGTTTCTCAACTCCTTTCACAGAGAAATCAGCTTCTCTGTAAATTACACACATATAGAATATAGATTATGTTGCTAATCCTTGTTGTTACAGCCACAAAAACAAGGAATAATATCTACTAAGAAATATGTATCTTGATGATAAATATGACAATAACTTACCGATCAGACAGTGACTCCTGAATTGTGGACACAGCTGGAGGCTGGGGTCTGGCCCATTGAGTGTGTGTCAGTGGAGTGGATGTAATTTTATCATAGCTGTAACAAATATAGAATTATACACGTTAGTTGTTTGTTCTAACAAAGTACAAGCATAAAACATGTTTTATATTTAGTGCATATGCATCGCAGTAGATTGTATGGAAGGGCATCCAAATTTAGCTAGCAGCCAACTCAAAAACAGTCATGCAATACAAATATCAAATGCCCTTCCATGTTTTATTTACTTATACTGATCGATTGAGAGACTTCAAGAGCAAAGTAGCTTGTTGCATTTGTCTAATTTATACTATGGTGACCATATCCAAAATGAACACACAAGGTTTTACATCATTTCAGTGTAATGTCTTTTACCATTTGTCATAAGGCTACTTTAGACTGAAGAATTTAACTCTTCTAAATGTGCTGTCCACGGATACATGTTAATAACAAATACATCTTAATGCCTGTTGCCTGTAAGTTTTTACCGTATCCGGACAGCACTGCGTATCCATGACTGGAAGAGGAGTTCAGATGCATCGTCAACACTGAGCGGTCAGCTAATTAACACATACCAGTTATAAAGATGACCACGGATTCAGAAGATTAACTCACGAAGATTTATTCCCTAACAATTCATCTAACACATAGTTCTGCTTCCCCATTTCCTAACCAGTTCTCCTTCCCCATGGAAGAGAGACTGACTGCTCCCGGGCAGCCGAGCAAACGTCACATTTTCCCATCATGCCTTAGACTACGTCTCGTTGTTTCCATTGGTCCCCAAGCCGTCATGTGACGTTTGGCTCCGCCCTTGGCGGCCATTTTATGAGTTCGTGTGTTAGAGACGGTTTTCCTGTCATTTTTAACACATTTGTACAGACTTTTGATTAACATTTCTAAATAGCTAAAAGGCATAACTTCACATAAAAATATTATAACTCTTCAACCCCCTTCTGATCTCCTAGGAGATCATTTACCATAATATTTTTAGTTCACAAAGTACAGCTCAACCAGCCGCTCGGTGGTTTCAAAATCTTCTCTTCCCAGGTATAACTTCCGCTTATTAGTCTTTCCCGGCGGAACTTGGGTGGTTTGTAGTCCATGTCGATGATACATTTCGACTTTTCCTTCCCCCTGGTCCAGGTCGTTCCATTCATAGTTCAAGGCTCGCTGTACTCCTTTCAAGTACAGGCTGGGACCGCCCCCTTCTGGCGTTCAGTTGTCCCGCTGGGTCGCCCCACTCCTTGTATAGATGCCCCCAGTGGAACCCAGGAGTAAGGACAACCATCCAGCAGATTACAATCAACACAGTGTCATATTACCCTTAAAGCCTATTATAACAAAAACATATCTTGCAATCAACTTAATATTTATCATGAAATTACAGTTACAGATGAAATGTTCTTCAACTAGTCGTCTGGTTATTGCCTCCGTCCGTGCAGGTTCAGTGTCTGGGCTATAGAATCATATAATCATCACTGGGGTGTTTTTTATTTGGTGTGTTTTGTTTTGCACCTTTAATCATTTTTAATCATTTGGGTCAACTATTCTCATAATTACAACCACTTACTTGCACCCACAGAGGCAAGGAACCAAAACCGAGTTCTGTAACAGAAACACAAAGAACAGACATTAAAAAATTACAAAAAAAAATTCTCATCAAGATCGCTCACCGTGAGCCGGAGAACGACCATGCCAGCTAATTTTGTAAAATATCACTGTACTCAAATTTAACTATTTAACTTGATTTATCTGTTGGAATGTTGTTGTCAATTGTATCTGAAAAATTCAGGGATATAAGCACACAGGTTTCATTAATCCTAAATTTGTAGAGAATAAACTCCTTTTAGCTTCTGGTTTTCCACATTTGCACAATTCAGTGTCGACCCAGAACTGCAACAAATGCCGAAACAGAGCATTATAAAATGTATCTATATCTGAAACGTATGTCTTATATCGTAGTTTGCCATAAAATGTATCAATTTTGTTTGTATTTTAGATATATTTGCATCTGTTCTTTCCCGTGCCCAAAATAAGCCAAATTATAATCGTCCCATAATTAACACCTCCTTTTTGGACTGAGAAAAACTCAGTCCAACAAATTGTCATGGTAAACGTGTAAAAACAACCTTCCATAGACGACACCTCTTATCCTTGAACAGGAAACACAGCAAACCAGCTCAAAAGTTCACTGGAGATTAATACTTGCGGCATCTGCAAAAACTAACACAATACATATATCAACACAAAAGAAAAAATGAATAAAAACTAATAAATGTTAGGGCAAGTCCATGGAGATTCTATTTGGCTTTACTGAGTCACTGTGTTTCAACAGGGCGAGTGATAGGTGTGGGACCACTCGTCTGGTTTTCTCTGGGACCTTGGCAACATCGTATTAGGTCCTGTCCATAACTCCAGAAACGATCAGACCCACTCTGTTCAGTCCAATTCCGGCCCAGATTCAGGCAAGGTTGGCAAGGAGCATTTTCCGCAGCTCCCGGGAATGACAGCAGAGACGTCATTTTCTGGGTGAATAAACTTAAAAACTAAATCAGTAAACATAGTTCCAATATAACATACAATCTTGTCAAATCAGGGTCCTCTTTAGTCCCATGAGTAAAGAGGAGCCGGATCCAGGCATCAATCGGCCAGTAAAAAACTCATAAGAGTAACCTGTTGGTCTGCTCACGGATTGAACACCGAGAGCAGAGCAAGAGTAAGGGCCACAGCCCCCTTCATTTCAGTCTAAGACCATTGAGTCAGTTTATAATTATAGAGTTCTATTACTCCAACATAACAATGCCCTCTAAGGCTTCACATTTAAATTTTGTATTGAGCTATTCTAATCTTTGAATTTACTTGTAATTTTAAAGATAATTGATTAATTATTAGTAAATAAGCCAGCATCATCAGGTCTTAAGGACCACTATATATTTGGTGCATTTTAAAGATATTTTTCAGCTAGTGTAAATGATTCTCCACCACCATTGTGTCGTGGAATGAATTGGAATGTTGAAACAATTGATACAAGTCTAGCATTAACATCTAAAAAAAAATAGGAAGACACAGATTAAGAGCACAGGACTTTTGGAAAAGTCAAAAAATGTTACAAAACTTTTGTTTCACTCAGCACTTTGACCATGGGGCCTAATTTTAGCCTGTTTGCCCAGGAGAGAGAGCAAATGAGAATCAAAACAAGACATTTCATATTATTGTCAATACAGGTGTAAACAATTTGCAGTCACACCGTGTTTACCTTTTGCAATTTTGTTGGTTTAAGGTAACATTTACGTCCCTTCAAGTTAGCCTTAAAAGCTTCTCTATATACCTAATCTTAATTTGTCCTAATAAAATTTTGTGTAGCAGTTTACGGGTGATTAGGCGGTATGCAGAGATGATTTGTGGTGGGTCCAGTTCAAGCGTCAGCAACCACGGTCTTACGGATGTCTCAAGACATCCATGTCCCTCATTTCCAAGGACAGAAACAGTAATCTTTAAGGCTCTATTGCATATGTATGCTAGAGTCCGTCCTGTCTGCACCAACATGCCAAGAGAGATGTCTGTTCACTGGCAACAGTTTCTGCCATGGCTGTACACCTACAGCCAGCATTGTTGCAACCGCCTCGTTCTCGAACGTTGCTGGTCCAATTTTGGTTCTGGATCGCCGTCTGAAAACACCTTAACCACAATTATCATCAAAACCACCACAACCATAAATCGCTCCACATTTAGGTAAACTTTTTAGATGTTTTCTTTATTAAATTTTGTTGCTTACTTCTTTAAGCTGCATCTTTAAAAGTTGCACTTAATTTTCTTTATTTTTAATTCAGCTTGCTCTCACTTCTGGTCAATGGCGTACACCATATTATGTACCATAAATGTATTCATTAATTTATTAAATCTGTTTATTTGGTCTCCTAAAATAACAATTCAAAATTTTGCATATTGCTTCTTCATAACTTTTAGTAATGCATCCAAGATGGTGCATAAACAAAAAACTTTAAATGGATATCGGTCTGTACTCCAAATCAATGCCTCCAAAATTATAACCTATAAACACTTTTGTTCTCATTCCATGTCACCACAGTGGAGAGAGAGATTCTAATTTGTCAGTAACCTCTCTTTCAGGGCCTAAAATGTTCTATTCACCACAGACACACAAAAAAATAGCATCTATCACACATTAGTTAATTTTTGATATTTCAAAATAGCAATTTTATGCTATTGAGACATAGCACTGCCTTCAGCAGAAATGTCTAAAAAATAACTTCGTTATTATTCATTTTGGATGTTTTTTGTTTGTTTTTTAATAGGGGGAGCTATTCCCTCCACACCTCCTTTACATAGGTGCCCGGATACAGAGACGATTGGCCACTCCTCAATGTATCAAGACTTCCTGTTTAATCATTTCTCAGTTTTCTTTCTTTGCTCCATCCACACTAATGCAGATAGAGCAAATACAACCTCTTTTTTTTCTTTTTTTTTTTTTTTTTTACCCGTGTAACATCTCTAAACTTTCACATGCACAGATTTCTTCTGAGCAAGGAACTCCCTTATTTTATAACTTTCCGTCACTTGCAACAACCTTCATTTCCACCTTCATTTTTCCACTTACACACACCTTATTAAATAGCCAACCACATTCAATGCCATTTCAGCATCCACCAAACACTTTTCAATACTTTCCAAATCTCTCTCTCTTGCCTCCACGCCACTCACAATCTGCTTTTCCGTTACACACAAATTTTCATTCAACCTCGTTTGTTCACACAAACTCCACACTCGTCACACACTCGTCACTCCACAATAAACACATAACGACAACAAGACAAGACACCAGAATTTTACAATAATCCCAAATATCCAACCTGACCATACAAGAGCTCATTTGCATTTGACCAGTAGAATATTCGCAGATATCATAACATAATTCTTTATAATTTCAAAAAACCGAACATTACTTCACCAAATTAGTAGAATTTAAAGATCTTAGATTTTAGATCTTAGGGACTCCAACCACTCTTATATTTCACCAATTAATAGAATTTTAAGATCTTAGATTTTAGATCTTAGGGACTCCAACCACTCTTATATTTCACCAATTAGTAGAATTTAAGGATCTTAGTTATCCTTTGGCCTCCAACCGAAGTATTTCAAACAGTCCCCAACTCTGTTTACGATCTTATTTCGACCGCTTGATTTTAAGACGCGCGTCCGCGTCTCTGGGAGATACTACTACGGACCTTTTACGGCTTTTAAAGTGAAAACACACCGCGTAGCTCTATACCAGGCCTTAAACCTACAACACAAACCAAACCTTTACCAGGCCTCAAACCTACAACTACTATTTAAGGATTCCCAATCCTAAGGCCTCAAACCTAGAACACTTATCTAACTTTTAGAATTTAACTTTACTTTATTTTCCCGTTCGGTATCTTTTATATTCACCAACAATCTAGGGCTGAGCAATGTGACATCAGACCGTCGTACGATCTCCAAAGCCATCTGCTCCGATTAACCTTTTACACAATAAAAGACACAGTATGTTATATTCTATTTTGTCACATCTACAACAGCACACCACAAGACAAAAACAAGACACAATAAAACACAAAAACAAGACAAAACAAGGCAAAAACAAGACAAAAACAAGGCAAAAACAAGACAAAAACAAGATAAAAACAACACAAAAACAAGACAAAAACAAGACACTTCTCACCCTCCCTGCTGGCCTCCAAGAGATTGAAAATCAAGCCGTGATTAAAATAAAACGCAGAGCTGCTGTTTCCCAGAGCGCGCGGGGCTCTCTCTCCCTCTAAACGCAGCTTCACTGATTCACATGTATCAGTGCCTAGCTAGCTACAGTAACTTTCTAGGCACTAACAACAACAACACGGGGAAGAAAACCACGATCTAAACGCGGTTAAATATCCTTCTCATCTTAAGCCGCTCTTTAACTCTTAACCGTAACTCTCAGGACGAGCCCGTCCACCTCTCTCCTCTCTCCCCCGCGCGTGTGTCCCTGTGCGCAGCGCGAACCGGCAAACACCGTCCGCGGTTTATTATTCTTAACGTTAAAAGAGAGGGCAACCAATAAGCTCCATTAACACCCCCGCAGCACACACAACATGCAGCTCACACACAGCCCATGTCCCCAAAAATTGCCTACAATCTGAGTTTAATTCATGAAGGACAAAAACAACCCATGACGGATCCATTAAACCTGCCCGTCTAAATTAAGGAGAGAAATTATCCCTATTGAAGCCACTGCGTACAACAAAAGCCACAATCAAAAAACGGACTGGATCCGTAAAAACACGGACTCGGACTGGATTTAACAGGCACGCTATGGTGGTAACTCAAAACCCGAAATGGATTTACGGAATGGATTTGGTTTAGTGGCCGCTCATACTCCAAAAATGGCCGCGATGTGTTTGGACTACAAAGATGGCGGCCTCCGGTATTACTGTGTCACACAGCAGCAACAAAGCAAAACAAACGATTCTTCTTTAATTCTCCACACCCAGTATCCAAAGCTATGACAAACAATGTACGCAGGCTAGATTTCCGCTGAGAATGAATTCTAATGTCCAGCTACCTATTAACACTAAGAGCTTACAGCGAAAGCTAATGCTAATGTTAGCCTATTGTTCTCAAGCTAGCTTAGCAGCCTAGCACCCTAACCAAACATGCTTTGACCAGATAAGCACCTCGAACAATCATCAATAAAGCCTTTAACCCCACAAAGCAGCCATCACAATGATCACACACGAAGCTACGCCCAACACATATGCTTAACACCCGTTTTAAATGCTTTTTATCAACTATGAGATGCTAGCGATCGCCGAGCTAACGCGGCTAACAGCTAACCACAAGGCCTGCACAACAGGAAAGACTTAAATACTAGGAAATATTCTACACAGACCATCAATTCACAGATTTCCACCATTCAACAGTCAACTTCGTTAAAGATTAATCTAAATTTAGAAAAACATGCCAATAGACGCCCTTTGAGAGTCGTCTTACCTTCATCTGGACTTCCATCTCTGGTATGCCTCAAAAGTTTTCCGCAAAGTTTTCAAAAGACGGCTCCAAACTGCCCCCTTCAGCATGTCGGGGTCACCACTGAAGAATTTAACTCTTCTAAATGTGCTGTCCACGGATACATGTTAATAACAAATACATCTTAATGCCTGTTGCCTGTAAGTTTTTACCGTATCCGGACAGCACTGCGTATCCATGACTGGAAGAGGAGTTCAGATGCATCGTCAACACTGAGCGGTCAGCTAATTAACACATACCAGTTATAAAGATGACCACGGATTCAGAAGATTAACTCACGAAGATTTATTCCCTAACAATTCATCTAACACATAGTTCTGCTTCCCCATTTCCTAACCAGTTCTCCTTCCCCATGGAAGAGAGACTGACTGCTCCCGGGGCAGCCGAGCAAACGTCACATTTTCCCATCATGCCTTAGACTACGTCTCGTTGTTTCCATTGGTCCCCAAGCCGTCATGTGACGTTTGGCTCCGCCCTTGGCGGCCATTTTATGAGTTCGTGTGTTAGAGACGGTTTTCCTGTCATTTTTAACACATTTGTACAGACTTTTGATTAACATTTCTAAATAGCTAAAAAGGCATAACTTCACATAAAAATATTATAACTCTTCAAGACAAATGGAGATTTTTCCCATGTCTGCGCGGCGCGTGACTTGTGCCTAGGCTTCGCTAATAGCCTACATTACGATAAACTTCTCTGCTAATAACTACTTGGTCGATTATTCTCAAATCATAATCAAAAGCATACCACAACGGTCCTCTTCCGAGTCCGTTTCCAGTTAGTGATTCACCCTCTTTTAAACGACATTATTTAGTAAATCAATGCAGGAGCGGGTGTTCTAAACGAGCTGCTACTCTCTCTGTTTGTTTGTTAGCAAAGGCTCCGAGCCATGAGGGGGGAGGGCGGCGGGTACGCAATGATAAAGACTGTCACTCAGATAGATCTCATCTCACCCATTTTTATGTACAAGAAGTTTCACTGCAAAAATGCCTGCTAGTACATTTAAAAAATCTTGACATGCCTTTGTTTGGGGGCTGCGGTGAAGATTAGGAAATGTTAGCAGACCTGTGGCCATCTTATAACTACTGACGATGCATTTTACAAAATAAACTAATCTACCCGGGAAAGTCACAATATAGACGTAGATAACTTTTACTACAAGTGATTTGAAATGGATTTCTCCAAATAGAATGCAAAACTTTACCTGTCGAGTAGAAACTTCGCGACTGAAGCGTCAGTGGGAAGCCCAACCTGTGCTTTCAGCGCACGCCATCGTGTGAAAGAATCTCCCAAAAACACTCTGGTCTTGTTTCTTTCTTCTGAAGCCTTTCTCTTCTTCTCATAAACTTCGAAGACACTTTTTCTCTTGCGACTCTCTGCCATTTTCAAAGCACCCGTTGAGAACTGCGAGCTACAGTGACTAGCTGAAGGCGTAGCTCAACATTATACACCTGAAAGTGCGCATGCGCAAAAAATTAAAACTACCCAGGGACGAGCACGTACGACGTCCTTACGTAAACATATCACCAGAATGATTGACAATTAGAAGGACCAATAGTCTTGATGATCCACCCGGAAAAAGAACATCCTCCTCTATACCTTTAATATACAGTGCCTCTCGAAAGTACTAATACACCTTGAACTTTTGCACATTTTGTCATGTTTACAAACATAAAGATTTTATTTTGAATTTTTACTGAAAGTTCACACACAAGTAACAGACAACTGTGAAGTGAAAGCAAAATGATACATGATTCTGTTATTTTTCACAAAATAGAAAAGTGGAAAGTGGGGCGTGCATAAGTATTCATACAGCATGACTTAATACTTTGTGGAACCCCCTTTTGCTGCAATAACAGCAGCAAGTCTTCTGAGGTATGACTACAAGGTTTGCACATCTAGAGACTGACATTTTAGCCCATTCCTCTTTACAAAACAACTCAAGCTCTGTCAAATTAGAAGGAGAGCGTTTGTGAACAGCAGTTTTCAGGTCTTTCCACAGATTTTCAATAGGATTTAGGTCAGGACTTTGACTGGGCCATTCTAACACATTAATATATTTGTTTTTAAACCATTCCATTGTAGATTTAGCTTTGTGTTTAGGGTCATTGTCCTGCTGGAAGGTGAATCTCCGCCCCAGCCTCAATTCTCTTGCTGACTCCAGCAGGTTTTCCTCCAAAATGTCTGTATTTGGCTCCATCCATCTTCCCAACTATTCTTACAATCTTCCCAGTCCCCACTGAGGAAAAGCAGCCCCATAGCATGATGCTCCCCCCACCATATTTGACACTGGGGATGGTGCACTCAGGACGATGAGCAGTGTTAGGTTTGCCCCATACATAACGTTTTGCATTTGGGCCGAAAAGTTCAATTTTTGTCTCATCTGACCAAAGCACCTTCTTCCACATGGCAGCTGTGTCCTCCATATGACTTCTAGCAAACTTCAAACGGGATTTCTTATGGCCTCCTTTCAATAATGGCTTTCTTCTTGCCACTCGTCCATGAAGGCCAGATTTGTGTAGAGTACGACTTATAGTTGTCCCATGTACAGATTCCCCCAGCTCAGCGGCAGTACGTCGCAGCTCCTCCAGAATCTTAGGGCACTTGGTTGCCTTTCTGACCAGTGCTCTCCTTGTTCGGTCTGTTAGTTTAGGTGGATGGCCGTGTCTTGGTAAGTTTGCAGTGGTGCTATACTCTTTCCATTTCCGAATGATGGATTGAACAGTGCTCCGTGAGATGGTCAAATCTTGGGAAATCTTTGTATAACTTAACACTGCTTTAAACTTCTCCACAGCTTTATCCCTGACCTCTCTGGTGTGCTCCTTGGCCTTCACACAATATATTGTTTGAAAGTGAATTAACTTTCAATTAAATGTGCTTACAAAAGGTTAACATGTTACATGATAAACATAAATAATTGCTATATGTATCCACGTTGAAGAGAAAAGGCAAAATAAACAGCATTCAGCGCCAGGGGTTCGAACCCATGAAAAGAACACACAGAATATTTAGAGCCACGTGCTCTACCCACCACACTATCCTGTCATATGAAATGATTTGGAACTAGTAAGATTAGTACAAAATATTTATATAGCCCCTATGTTGCAGAGGCAACATATATTGTGTACTAATGTTCATCTTTATACTTAAATTGCATTAACGTATACATTTAATGTATGGATCGTCTACATATAGAATTAAATGCTAATTCGAAAATAAAGACATTCTGAAAGTGATCTGCCTCGTGATCTTTTAGTGAGGTCTTGTCCTTGTATTTACTGATTGGCTGAGCAAGATTTAATAGTATTGGTTGAAATAAATCCCATTATCATACACTCTGGACGGCGTATCAAGCGCCGTTTTTATTTGAAAATCAAACGCCGTTCGAAACTGCGTTTTATTTTGAAAGCAGCGTTGGATTTTAAAAAGTGGCGTATTTAACGGCGTATTTTATTGAATGACGCGTAAATAAGTGATGAATTTTGGCACACATGGCTTGCCATAGAACATAGCCTCGCAAGAACTGCCACTTGCAACAGCCTGGGCGGCAATGATCGCGAGGTTTGTGGTGCATTACTGTATTACAACGCAAATTTGAGTGGCCTGTTTTGATCAAAATTTAAACGTGCCAGATTATAACGTCAGTTAAGTACAACAGAAAAGAGGACCTTTTAAATGGTGGTTAATGTTCACTATTGGGTGACAGTGGTTCAGATGATAGAGCCGGTCATCTAATGACCGTTGGTGCTTTAACTTGCAATTCCCACAGGTGCAGACCTTGGGCAAGACACTTCACCCACATTGTCTGTTTGAATGTAGAGCATGCAAAGTAGAGCATGAAAGTGTTGGCCAGTTGAAACACAACCAGTTAGTCCAGTAAAGGAGCTTTCTTGCCAAGAGCCAGTGAAAAGCCACAGAAAAAGCCACAATTAGTCCAAGGTGGAGCCTTCTTACCAAGAGCCAGTGACAAGCCACACTTAAATGTGACATCTGACCTTACTATATTAAAATGAAACAATTCTGCAATGTTGCTGTTACCATGTTACATGTTTATTGCTATAATGTTCCATACAATAGCTGCAACAATTGATGAAAGGGGGAAAAAAGTCATGGTGTAGCCATATTTATGCATTTCTGTTTATTTTAGTTAGTATATGCGTGTGTAATATATGGACCTCGGGACCCCCGTGTAAAATATAGGTTAATTCCTGTTTAGAACAATTTCAGGTGCACCTGTTTGTTTTGGTACATATTTGATTTCTCAATTTCACTAAAATATACTGCCAAGCAAAAATAGGCTCAATGTTATGAATTTAAATAATCTTGAAATCATCCCCACCTCAGTCCCGCGATCCAAGGGGTCCCGAACCACACTTTGGGAATCACTGCTTTACATCGACGAACCACAAACCAATTCACAGTCCACACTTTCATTCATTGACCAATGTAGATACTGGAGGCAATGGTGGGTGTCCTGCCCAAGGACAACCATGTGCACTTGCGGGTTTTGATCTGCTAACCCTACGGTTACAAGAAGCCCCAAACATGAACATGTTATTTAATATGAGCTCAAAAGCAAAACAGTCAGCTTGAATCAAGATAAGTTATGCAGACTTTATTTTATTTAAATTTGATTAAAATGGAACCTCAAATGAAGGGACAAATTAAATAATTAAAAAATTACATAGCCACCAAAATGTATTTTGCTCTGTAATAACATCCCACGCATAATTTTTTCAACGCGCCATCACATTCTCCATAAGCCTGTGTTGTGTCGCTTCACAGCGAAAGGGGGAGCTCTCGGACTGGCCTTCCGCGAAAAAGCCAGTTGAAGCCAGTTGCAAGCCATTTCAGGAGCCAAAAGCCTTTTCACAGTCTCGGCCCTACTGGTATTTTACAAACCCCACTTGTGTCAAGTGACATCTAAACATCTTAGACAAAAGTACATCGCACAGTGAACGCCAGCCCTAAGAAGCTAAGAAGCTAACCACCACAAAGCAGCAGTGTCTTATAGCCAACTGTTGACTCACTAAACATGCAGAAAAACAAAAAGTTACAGTACTCACCAAACGCAGACATCGCTCTTCCATTGTGTGAAAGCCTTCAATAGTCCTCAAAGTATCCAATGTCCAAGTTATGGAAAACATCGGCTTAGGGGTGGGCGATATGGCAAAAATAGAATATCACGATTTTTGAATTATAAACTTACGATTTCAATTTTATCACGATTTTTTTATAATGACAAAAATAACTTAAATTACACACTGAAGATGAAAAATACTATACTAATGTATTCAACTTTGTGATAATCAACAATCAGCAATCATAGACTTGGACCTAAAGCAAACTCACTTTATAAATGGAAAAACACACAAAAAAATCCAGATAATAAAATTAGCTTGAAGTAAGTAGAGTAAGTTTGGTAAATGCTTGTTGCTGTTTGGCAGCTTTTCTGAGAGGTCTCGCTCATGACATCAAGCTGCTGTAAATGTAACGCTCTGTCACCCTTTCACAATAAGAGTCTTCGTGAACCAATAACATGCAGTGACTTTATTGTGTAAAACTCAAACAGGAAAAAGTTTGTCACTGTTAGTTGACTTGACAACAATGAACTCAGAGTCACGGTGTTTTTGAGGAACTTTTATATTTTCAAAGACATGGATAAACTGCGCATTTATGAACGCATTCCAGGATTTAAAGTAAACAAATGAGAAGGATGCGGCGCCTGACAGAACTGTAAGGACGAAGGACACACTCACTTCTTCACACATGTGCCGCCAGGTAAATAAACACACGCTGCGATCTAGTACGCAGAGCAGCGGCGTTAGCGGGGAAAGACACTGACGTGACCGCTGAAATAGAGACAGAACGCTGGGTTTAAAACATTTTAAAGCTCTAGATTGAGCAGCCTGGTCGTATATACGCCCTAATGCTCGCATTAGCGTCTGACATTGCGTAGCAGAAAGTTTGCGGCTTGGGATTCCTTCACTGACGGTGAAAAGAGTAAACTGTGCTGAAGTGCATAAAACCGTGATAAAACGATCCCACAAAAATGACAGACCGTCTGCTCTGGGATCGTAAGACGGTCTAATATCGTCATATCGCCCTACATCGGCTCCTTAGCCACTGGGTAGGCCAGCCACTGCGCCACACGCAGCTAAAAAATATCCATCCTGGTATGGATATGGAAAAGTGTAATCGTCCTGCGGGCAAAATAAAGTCCTTGTGCGCACAGATAAACTCCTGTAATTCCGCTGTTCCTCAAAATGCCGATGCACGTGTGTCCTGTCAGCATGGTGGCTGTTTTGTTTTGATACAGGCGGCGCAAGGTGAAGGAGGAGCTTATTTCCTGCGTGGAACCAACTTCTTATAAATATATTAAAAAGAAATGAAATAAGTTGCTAAATAAGCAAACTTTAATGACTGCAAAGAATGTATTAACATTATAAAACAAAACAAGCTACACCTAAGCTGAAGAAAACTGCACCAGAAGTGCATTTAACAAATGGCTGACTCCACACACACAATAACTTATTTATTGAAGTAAATTACCGATTCAGTTTAATATAAATATAGCTAATCATAAAATCTGATCAAGAATATAAGAAAAAGACTCTCAAATACCTACAAAAAAGAGCGCCATCTGCTGTATATTTATTGCACCTACCTTCTTCTACGTCAGCACCGAAGAGCGTTCTACTGTTGCTAAGGAGTTGCTAAGGACATTTCCCTGTTAAATTAACTACAGTTTTGACTTTTTAATCATATTTTCTCCACAAGCTGATATTTTATGGGTGTAAAACTGTGATATTTTCCTTAACACAGGTATTATCCCACCAAATCAAGAAGAATTATAAAAACTTGATAACCTGTCATATGCACTTTAAAGTGCAACTAAACCCCAAATCCACTTTTTTTTTACTGATAAGCTGCCTAAATGGGTGTCAAATAGAGTTGTCTACATGTCCCAGTCAATATTTTGACATTTTGTGCAAATTAGTTCAAAATCCCTCTTTTGGGTCCAAAACTGAGCGGTTACTGCCCTCTTCAGGTTAAAAACATTCAACCAAAGTGGAATTATGTGATTGGCCAATGACCTTACCCATGCAACGTCACGGTACCAGAGAACGTCATCACTGCAGCCGTATATAAGCCCCACTCCCTCCCGCATACGCTTCCGTAGCGAGTTGGAGTTGGATTCATAGCGAGCGAGCGAGTTGTGCAGCTACAAGCGATCGCTTGCAAGCAGGCCGCTGTCACTGACAGCCCCAGACATCGCCCCCCATGAGAGCAGAGGCAGAACTCCGGTAGAATGAGTCCAACAGCTGTAACTGGAGCTAAAGTGCGTCCTTCTGTTTACATACATATTCAGGTGCGGTGCATATGTAACCAAGTGAGGTATTGGGTGTCTGAGAAATTATATCTAATTAAAATTAAAGCCAGACAAGTTTGACTTAGGACCAAAAGCACACAGGCTCGTTGATTGAGGCAGAGGCAGAAATTATATTTAAGTTAACAGTATTTATTTCATTGCTCACTCAATAGCTTAGTTTATGTTTGTTTCATGATTTCATGGGTTTCCACACTTATACATCTGTACCCACCCTTATGTATCTATCTATTTTATTTTGTGTGTGCGTGCGTGCCTGTGTGTGTGTGTGTGTGTGTAATGTTTGTATATATTCGGAGGGATGGGAGGGGGTGCCAGGCGTATTGTTTTAAATGTTGTAATCTGTAAAGCACTTTATGATACCTTTCGGTATGAAAAACGCTTTATAAATAAAGTTTGATTTTATTTGATTGATACAGAAAGGTGCATCCTCTAGATCACTGGTTCCCAAAGTGGGGGTCGGGACCCCTCGGGGGTCGCGAGGCCTTGGGTGGGGGTCCCCAGATGATTTTAGGATGAAATAAAAAAGAAAAAGGCAACTGTTTTTGATATATTTTTGAGTGTAAAACAGCATATCATTTGTGAAATCCATCCATATAGTTAAAATAAACAGTTTAAATACATGTTAACTTGATTTTAAAATGTGTTTTCTTCCCTAAAGTAGCATAAGAGGCAATAACTTTATACAATGGGGGTCCCAAGTTGTTTACGTGTCAATGTTTGGGGTCCCAGCCAAAAAAGTTTGGGAACCTCTGCTCTAGATTAGTGGTTCTTAACCGGCTTAGGACCCTAAAGTGGGTTGTGAGCCATTTCTTTCAATATGTATCTTCTGAAAAATAGATCAACGAGTCTGAAATGACTGTTATCAGCTTGTTTTTCATGATGTCAGTCATGGTGTTTGGTCTTATCTAACCCTTATTCAACAATCATTATATTGTGTTTCATTATATAAGCCCAAATCTATCTTTATTTGGGTCACAGCTCATCATCCTAGCATAATGGTGGCGACCCACTGAACATGACTAGATGAAATAATAAAGATAACATTTTAATTATCGGATTTCAACATAGTGACATAGCAACAATAAAGCACAAATTACAACAGTGTCATTTTACTCACAACATTGTGAGCTCTACACTTGTTAAAATGCACCAAAACAGAGAAAATACTCCCTCCTATATATATAATCTTATACAGAATTCTTATATATAATATATATATATAATTTTGCTTTAACTCCTGGCATAGCTGTGTTTAACACCAGCATTGCATTTTTTATTTATTTTTTTACGGGGCACTGATGTCAGTGTACTTTTTGTGATATTCAAAAAAAACAAAACATTTGAGCAGTAGGACTTCAAATTAGTTTACTAAAGAAGTATCAGCAGTTTACACTGTACATTTATCCTAGACAATTCAATAGCTTAATGGTCCGAGTGCAGCCCTAATGGAAAGAGGCCACTTGCAAAGATCCGATGCACATATGTGACAAGAAAAATGACCCAAAAGTACCTTCTGAAAACTGCCACAATCATAATATTTACAATATAATAACAATTTTGCAATGCACATTGTTTTCATCATAGACATTTCCAATAAACCATACACATTACAGTCGATAGCAAAAATATACAAACCAAAGTTGAAAAAGAAAGACTTTATATCCCATAGAATAAATAAATCTAAGTATAATCAGTATCAGCAACAAATAACCATGTGTGATGTGTTCAAATATAATGAACAACTGTTCCCTTTCTAGTGAATGTGATGAATACAGTCTATTATCATTGTACAGCAGAATTAAAATCACACACTTAAAAACTAACCAAGAGTTAAATCGATTTGACACGTTTGAACAGGACACAGTGCTTTAAGTGGCTCAAAAACTCTTTTATCTTCCTCAGGCAGACACTGAGGGAGGCTGAGCTGGTCTAACAGCAGGAGTGTCTCGTCTTTTGAGTGGCATGCACATAATGAAAACTGTAGAGTTAAGCATGTTGTTGGGGCACGGAAAGGTGGCGGTACGCTCCATTTTTAGACTGAGTATTATACCGTGAGTATCAGCTCACTTAAAGCACTGACTGGACATTTCTAATTCCTGTTGAGAAATGTATCTACATCTGTAGCAGCAAAGTTTTGGCCATGTCCATTTTAAGGCAAGACACTTGAGGTGAGTAGAGAAAATACATACAAGAGGTGTTAAAGTAAGTCTTCTTGTAGAGAATATTACAGAAACAGACATTATACACATAAAATGCATCAATTGTATATTATTTCAGGGATGCAGTCCAATGGAAAGTGCAACGTTTAACATTGATTTTTTTTCCAGTAGTGAGATTTAATCCATTCTATTACTGGAAAAATAATAAAATGGTTTTGGGCTAAGAATTAAATAAGAAAATACCGTCACAAGACTCGAAAAAGATGTTTCTGTTGTTGCTAAGAGATGATGTTCCCAAGGACAGACACATTTGAAGAAAACATCCCTGTCTTTTTATTATTATTATTTGGAGGAAACTGATTCACTGATTGAGTTTCATGTAGTTTAGACGCTCTCTTTGTGTTCTGGTGAACCAACGTGTTCGAAAGAAAAGAAACTGGCCTAAAGCCTCGATTAATTGAAAGAAGAAGAAGGAAATACAGAGTAAACAGTTTGCTCCCAGTGTCTTGCCTTAATACTACAGTATAAAGAAAAATCATTAGGTGTGAAAAAGTGATGCAAGTAGAGTTGGCACTAGTCGGTTTGCAAATTCCTCTGCTATGGTTTATACTGCTTTATTTGAGTCTATACAAAGTGAGCTGGTGGTCAGGCTCTTACAGGGCTTCAAACTCATCGATCCTCTGCTTGGTGTTGCCCTGCCGGATCTGCCGCAGAGTCTTGTACTTGTCGCGTCCCACTCTCACATTCTCGCTGTGGAGGATATCATTCTGTGTTTTCTTGGTTTCGTCTCGCTCATAAGCCAATTCGTTGGTCAAGGCCTGCCACAGACAATGGTTAGAGTTATGATCATCATGCAACATAGTTAGGAAAGGAATGGAATGATATTGAAGGCTATGTTCAGACTGCAGGCTGCAGTCACCCAGTCCCGATGTGTTTGCCTCTATGCGACCTGTATCTGATCTGTTCATGACAGTATAAACGCTCCCACTCTCCTCCCCTGACTGCCCAAGGGATTCTCACGGGTCCCGAAGAGTCCCGAGTTTTTTTAAAGGCCAGCACACACCATACACACGGCACTTCAAAGGCTTTTCTTAAACTGTGCAGCGCTTTAAACACGTGGTTATTTATTAATTAAAACAAAACACGTAGGTCAGAGCAAACGTGGCTCTTTTTGCAGGTTCATAACAAGTCTTTTTCCACTGCTCCTCTTGTCTCAACCAACAAAGTTTACAGCGCCCCCCCGTCTGTCACAGGCCAGAGACTCGTCTGTGTCACTGCAGAAGAGTAAAAAGCCTGTGGCGCGCATCACCTACTGCGTTTCAAAGCGTCTCGGTTTGTGTTGGTCTTAAAGGAACAGGCCACCGCTTCTCCATACTGAGATATGTTCTTACCGGAGCTTAGACGAGTTGATGCGAGTTGAGTTGAATAACTTAGGAGCACTCTGACTTTCCTGCACGGACGTCGACGCGCTCCTAGGGTGTTATTACGCCTTACAATATAGTACCCCTTTTAATCGACATGTTTCATTTTGTGTAACTAGACTTGGATGGTGTAACTAATCACTTAACCATATTTAAATAAGGGAAATGTGGAAACTTCACCCCCGTTTGTCCCCATAGAGGAGCAGAGGAGAGGCAAAATGCTAACAACATCTTTGGTCTTTTTGCGTGACTGAGCGCACGCGTAAAGACCAGACAGTTATGCATCAACTCGTCTAAGCTCAGGTAAGAACATATCTCAGTATGGAAAAACGGTGTTCTATTCCTCTTCCTCTTCAATTCATGATGGCTTATCCAGACAGAGTGAGGTTTTAACAAGTATTAAACACACCTGGCTGCACCAGGAGTGTAGTTCAGCTGTAAGTTGGGTTGGTTAGTGCGGGGCGAGAGCAGTCGGTGAAGGTGCATGCAGCACAGGGATGCGTAAAAGACAGCGCCCATGTCCATGTGTGTTTTGACCTGTTGCCTCCTCTATTCGGCACATGTACGATACATATCGGATCTTTAATGCGACTTCAGTCTGAACGCCAGGTCGCGTTGATCCGACACACGTCATCAATGCATAACACATGCAATTCTTTCTGCATTAAAGTAGATGGGAGCGGGAGGAAAACACGAGCACTTGTTATGAATAAAGTTAGCGTGAGTGAAGCGGCTTGACTCCACAGCAGCATGTTTCTGTTGTTATTTATTTATTTGAACTGTTTACATTGATTTAGTTACAAGAGTCATATCATTACACAGTAATGGAAGCTCAAAAGGAGTCGGCTGAAGCTGGAGCTTATGCGCGCCTACCCCTATATTCAATACTCTCAGCGCTCGTGCATTTCACATTTGTATTCCCATTGGGAACTCAGTAACAACTGTAAAAATTCACATTATATTGTTATAATTTACCATAAGAATCTGTAAAAAAAATTGTACAACCACAAGCGTGCACCTGATTATGAGTTATTTTTTCCTATTACAATTACTGTTTCAACAATACTGTCAATCAGTGATATAGACCTTACAATTTGCAAAATTTGACATGGTAAGAGCTTGTAGCTACATTCCACATCAAACGTATATTGTCACAAGGTATAAAGATGACTGTACATTATTTGAGTTATATAATGTATCTATAATACAAGCATCAAGACTACTTTTGTGTTAAGAAGTTCTTCCATAAGGCATTTTGTCGTGAAGGATGACGTTATCACAACATCCAGCATACCGTAGTAAGCAAAAATACAAGAAAGTTCAATATATTAATCCAAGTATGATCATGTCAAAAGTCAGTACGTAAGTTGGTTATTTAGTAAGTTTACACTTGATGTTAGGAAATACCAATTATAACTGACATACCTGATATGACCAGTCTCCATCTTTTGTTGTTACTCTTTTTCCAAGATTAATTATTCTAGTAATGGTTGGTTAATCAAATGTTATGTTGTTATGCAATTAGTAGGTTCAATAGATTCATCATTATTCATATTATTATGTAGGAATTACATTTTCCATTTACATTTTTTATCTTGGTTACTACCTTATTGTTAAAGACATCGCTGCCTCTGCTCCTTTAGCATAGCCAGCTCCGCGGCGCTGTTTCCTGTCTACTTGTTCCTGTTTACGCCCTCTACTGCGCGACACATTCAAGCCGTTCAGACGGAGATCACAGACCGGTCACATCTGATTGTAATATGAACGAGCTCGTAAATAAGCATTAAGCCCTGCAGTCTGAACGTAGCCCAGGTTTTGTCTACAGAGTGTGAAGGTGTCACTGACCCGCAGCTGCTCCTGGAGGCGCAGGTTCTTTGCCGCCTCTGTGATGCGCTCCTCCTCGTCGCGGTACTGGTCAATGCCGTCGTTTTGCAGGTGTGCACTGTGCGAGTCCTCACTGTCACTGTCATCGTCCAGCTGGTCGAACACCGGTGGAGGAGGGAGGGGCAAGTAAGCGGGCGCAGT
Organism: Neogobius melanostomus; assembly: GCA_007210695.1. Classification (NCBI taxonomy): domain Eukaryota; kingdom Metazoa; phylum Chordata; class Actinopteri; order Gobiiformes; family Gobiidae; genus Neogobius; species Neogobius melanostomus. The sequence goes on from VHKM01000636.1 coordinate 50,799, forward strand.
CCTCACACTGTTTAGCTCCTCTTTAGTCTTCAGGAGGTCATCCTGCGCCTCTTGGGCCTGAACACAAACAGGGAGATGGTAAGTGAGTGAAGGACCCTTTGATCACATTTCAAATAAACACATGGGTGTAAGAGATAATATTAAATCGCTAGTCATCATACTGTGTTAATCTATAATGTCGTACTGCCCGTAGGTCAAGCTGTGCGATCTTACTATCTCTTTATAGCCTTGACTGGGCGTTCAGGCGCCTACTATCAGCCACTGAATGCTTGCGTGCGTGAGTGTGACGCGCTTGTAGGGTATTTACGTGTCCTCTGGGGAAGCACAGACAGGCTTGAATGTTAGGACTGGCAATGTCTTGAGTTCATGTCTCTGGGTCCCGCAAAGATGGCAATAAAACTTCTCCTGCTTAAGACATCCTGACTGCTGCCTATTCTTCACCAACCTTTCGATCATCGTTATGTAGAATTCTCCTACAAACTGGCGTCCACGAACTCGTTTACACAGCTGCTCTGGTAAGTGCGTTTCTTTTTTTATCCTTGATAAAAAAGGAGGGAGAATGGCCTTACCAGATGCATGCTTGCTAAAAAAAAGAATAATGCAATGGGAAATGTTTAAAGAGTAAAAACAGTGTTATTGGTTGATTCTGGATGTTTGTTTCTGGTCGAGAGTAGGGATTTAGGTCCTGTACTAAGACTAGGGTATTCGGATGCACAAGTTTAGACTAGAATGGCTACAGAGATGTGAGGCTCGATACAGACTGTTGACTCTACTGTTTAAGCAGCTAGTCGTCACAGGTATGAGAGGGACACATAATGTAGACTATTTTGAGTGTAAGCTTTGTTTAAGGTTGATTTTAGCGTCAAACATAAGGCACGTTGATGTAGCCACTGCGCCGAGCTGTGGGCTACTGTGTGCATAGTTGTTTTATGTTATTTTAATCTTGAACTGAGTGCTGAATATTGATCCGGTAATGGATTACATAGGCCGTGTAATTAATTACTTAGACGGTTGGAGGATAGTATAGTCACGGTCGAGTAGGACCGTGAAATGCAGACTTTATGTGGCCCTTGTATCGGAAGTTGATGCAATGTTTACATGAAGTTTGTAGTTAAACTGCAGCTGGTGGTTTTGTCTGAACGTCGTTTAGAGGAAATCGGGCAGTTGTGGTGAGTAACGGTTGGTGGGAGAGAGCCTAGGATAATCTTTCCCACAAGGGAGACCGTTGAAGTTGTTGTGCACAAAAGAGAGAACGCTTCTGCAACGTATACAACCTACGTTTGTCTTTTGCGTTAACTTGAATTTAACCGTGAAGGTCCAGAATCAACTAATAAACATTGCGATAAATATCACGTTATTTTATTTAAAAAGGTGAAGTTGGCTATAGTTTTGGATGCAGCTAGAGATTTTTTTTGTCCGTTGTTTGCGTCCCGTGTCATGTATCTCCGTGTTTTGTCTGTCTGTCCACCTGCTGCTTTATCTAATTGTTTTGCTTGTCTGCAAGGTCCGTGAAACAAAGTGTTCCTGATAACGTCTGCCTAGAGACAGATTGCTGAGTCAGCATTAAAAAAAAAAAAAAAAAAAAATGGCAACATTGTTTACTAGAACTAGCTACTAAGCTACGGTACAGATTAAGAGTCTCTGTAGGGTAAACAATGTCGCATTTTGAATGACAATTCAATTGATGATTCACGCTGGTGATAATGAATTGAGATTGTGTTTTGTTTTTCGAAAGTTGATGCTGCCTCTAATCTCTGCTTACAGGCCACAGGAACTGAGAAGGAGGACTGACTTCCGGTGTGTTTGTTTAGCTGCAACTTTGTGAGTACAACAACTGGGTTTTTAAAACACATAAGGTTAAAAATAATGAGAGAAAGGCGTATGATTTATGGCATTAGGCTAAAAATATTAAAGATTTGTGCTTGACAGGCAATCAAAACAAATGATATTTGGCAACAGTGAAACAAAGTTAGGATCAAAATGTGTACAATTGAGAAGTAAAATGTCTTGCTTTTGTTGTTGTTGTTGTTATGTTGTAAAATGTTGACAGATGTTATTCTGCTGTGATTTGTTTTAGAAAACTGAGCTTTAAACCTGATTTTCAAAGTACCAGGACCTAAAAAATAATATACTCTGTTTTTTGTAGTTGGATTTGCGGTAAAGTGATGCGACCTTCGTTGAGGTTTTAGAAATGAGATACACTTAGGCCACGTCAGCAGATCGGCTCTCGCTGGTTCTCTTAAAGATAGTTTAAAGCACTTGCTTATAATTTTTACATATTTAGAGTCAGCCCCAAGGTTAGATTTGAGAAGTGGTCAAAACACTACCTTTGTGAGGGGAACGGTTAAGATTAGATTAGCTGGTATCCAAACTGGTTTGAAAAAAATGTATTGTTTTGACTAAGGCTGTATCGCAGGCTAAGTGTTTAATATGAAGATTCAACATTAGTCGGAATAATGTTTCCCAAGGTGATGTCGGATCCCCAAAAGATGGCAGCGCCGAGACATAATGAATTCAAAACAATTCTTAATTGCAAACAACACTAATTTGAATATATAGGTCAAATAAAGAAGATAGGTCTAAACGAAACAAAGTTTAGAGTGGTGTTTTGCTTGAAATGGTCTAAATTACTATACACTTTTACATCTCGGTTTTGCTTGCAAGGTTTTGGGGGTCCTGACAGATCATTGTGCGTATAATTTAATTTCCTTTAAAATACCAATTTATTTGAAACCTAGAATAGACGATTGACGTTAACATGATAACATAAACTGATCACTAATTGATATGAGTAGGTAAAACATGAACAGGAGATTCTCCTTTTTCTGAAGATTAGCCCTTTTTTGATAGTGTACAGAGGATTTTTTTACATTCTTTATTATTATTATTATTACTTTTATTATTTACTCTTATTATTATTCTTATTATTTACTTGTGTTGCTTTTCTTTCAAATTTTCTTGTTTATTTATTTTTTGTTAGCATTTTTGAATTTTTTCTTATTTTGTAATGCTTTGCGCGATAGGACAAGCTGATTTTTTAAGTCTTTAATTTACTTTTACCTTGCCTTTTTTGGTGGTTGTGGGGAGAAGAGCATGGGCCGTGCGCAATGCGTGAGCGCTGGTCCAAGTGCATGAAGGACAGTTTACAAAACCTGAGAGTCTGCCCTGCTCTCGAAACCAAAACACCTCCTCTGCCGCCGTCCCCCAACGCCCTAAAAAGCTGTCTGCAGGCGGACTAGTGCTGCAAATTTGTCTCAGGTCCTGTGCTTCGCCCCTCTTCCACTTTTAGTTTACACTTGTTTTGAATTTTTGCGTATAAATAGATGTTTATATATTTTTTTTAATCAATTTTTTGTGTTTTGCCCTTGGGCTAGGCCCCATGGGACTCCGTGTTACTGTAAATTCTCTTTATTTATTTTTTCTAATCTTCTTTTTGACTTTTTTAATGCTCAGATTGGTCAAACTATTTGAATCTCAATTGAACAGCTATAATTATCAAGATAAAGTAGATAATGAAATAAATAAATAAATGTAATTGAATAGTTTGATATTTACAGAGTGATAAATAACTAACAAACATAGACATTGTAGGGTACATTGTAGGGTACATAAAGTAAAAATTATTCAATGTTAACGAGGCGAGTTTAGGTGAAGCCAAGGCCCGTTATTGCTTTAATAGTATATTAATTCTAATACTTTCTTAAGTTATAGGCAAATTGTACTAAGTTCAATCCTACCTGATTTGCAGTAGGCCTTAGGAATTTATGTAAAATAAATACATTACTAAATAAATTAATGACAGAGAGATCTTGAATACTTAATCAGTGATATCCTTGCAGCTGATAAAATATTATCCCCTTAACTTTGAAAAGTAACTTGAGGTTACCATTCTCGTGTGAAAATGTTTTGTTGATAGTAGTGATAGAGATTAATTTGCTTGCTTTCTGATTAGTGCCCGAAGTGTGTTATAGCTCCCATGGTGATGAGTTTCGCCGGTGGGACGGAGAGTTTGAGAGTGAAGATATGTACAGGGACCAGGTTATGAAGTGTCTTGAAGGTGATGTGGTGAGAGGCAGAAGCCCGTGTGATCAGGTGTCGATGGATAATGGAGATCTCGGAGGCAAGGAATGATTACACGTGTTGAAAACGAGAGTCAGAGGTTTTGTGATATTGGCGAGGAGAGTGAAGAGGGTTTTAGAGCTATGTTGATTGGAGTCAATTAAACCGGAGAGGTTTTGTGATTTGAAAGAGGAGAGGTTGCCAGATGATTAATGATGTGATTATTGTATATTTCTTTCTATTTAGTGAGTCTAATTTTGTATAGTCGTTCTAGTTGTGTTCTAGGGATCTGGGTTAAGGCTTAACAATTTGCGGATTGTGTAAGTGTTGTCTCTGAACCTCCCGAAATTGCGTGATTTTAATTTAAGCAAGTTGAGTGAGTTTTGTGCAGAAATTGATCGTGCAGTGTTTTTATTGTTGGTTTAGGTTTTAAGCAAAAGAAGAAGTCCTAAATTCTGATAAGCGGTTGGTACTGGTGTACTTTAATTTGGAGCATTGTAATAAAGTAATCGTTTACACTTTCACTGAAAAACCCTTTGATGCTGAAGTTGAAATATAGTGTCGTTTGCCAAGACTTGTCAGCGGAGGCTGAATCCAGATTTGAACTCATAGCGTGTTCTTAGATTTAGATCTGAGACTGTGGTTTTGCGTTGCGTGCGGTCCGATGAAGAGGTTTGCATGCAGCGTAGTAGAACGGTGTTTTCTAATCTGAAGTTTGTGCTGGCAAACCTGTTTTATTTCAAAAATAGCAAAAGTGATAATCAGTGTAAATCCGGTATCTTAAGAGTCACTCAGAGAAAGGTCACACTTATGACCTCAAAAGTATATTGCTCATTTTCCACACTTTCACGACTCTGGTGCACCGAGTCCGTGTAACTGTTGAAAAGAGGAGGGGCCAAGAAGGAGAGTCGATTTGATCTCTGTAGAAATAATTGTGACTCTTTTGATCTAGAAGGAACAAATTTTGTTTACTTACTTAAATTTACTTGCTGTAAATTTTGAAAACAAAAGTTACAGTAAGTAGTTGAACTTCAAGTCTAAAACCCGATCATTAAACACAGGGAAAGCGTCAGAAATAACGTGACGTAGTGTAAATAAAACCCAGTTGTTGTAAACATTAGGAAGTGTAATGATATTATGGCTTCATACTAACCATACTAATGCCATGATTGCATTTTTAATTTTATATTTACTATAAGATCATAGGAGTGTGCCTATTTTTAGTAACCTGTATGTATTGAGTGTGTAACATGTTTTTATCTATATTCTTTCTAGTTGATAACGTTCATTTCCCACAGAGACAGGGAATTTGCAGAAGGGCCCGACTCAGGACAGGAGCTGAGGAGCAGAGAACAATAATACCAAATGGCATGATATACATGTGGCCTTGTGCAGGCCGGAGTGTGCTTCTTTGTTGTTGCAGGAGGCAGCGTGGAAGAAGAGAATGTCAATTCGCTCTGATGTCTGGAGGCATCTGTATCCTTTGCGTATTTATTTTGTGTTTCCAAGCAAACGAAGGAAGCACTTAGTATCTCATCATATATATTTACTTGCGATTGATAGTAATGATTGATATTTAGGTCATGATAACTGAACTCAACTCTAATGAAAAGTCATATTTGGTCGGCAAGTTTGTAGAAATTGTACTGATGTGTGTGCTGTTTGCAAATATAACATTATTTTCACAGGCAACCTGAGAGACGGGCTGGATCTGACAAAAAGGCAACCACATATCGGTTTGGGTTTGAATAATTGGTGATTAAGATTTATGTAAGCAGACATAATGTATCGAGGCATTTAATACAAATTTAGCAAGATAATTGGTTCTACATTTGCACTTAAAAGGTTTACATTGGTTTAGTGTCAAAGTGTGGTTTGAGTTTAGCCAGAAGTAACTGTATGATATGATTTTGATGCAGGTGTTTGAAGGAGTTTGTGTTTGGATAGGAACGACAGGTTCATCTTACACACCCCACTTTGCCTTTGCATTTATTTCATTTTGCATCATTTTCATTTGTACATTTATGAGTGTTTTCATTTTATATTTGCATTTAATTTTATATTTAGCTCTATTTACTTATTATTTACATTTATTATTTAAAATTTTTCTTCCTCTTTTATAGTTAAGTTTTTATGCATTTTTAACTTCATAGGATGTGTTAAGGTTTTTTTTATATATTCAGTTTTGTTATTCTAGTTTTTGTTATTTTATGCATTTAATATTTTATTATTTTTTATATTTGTATATTGCCTTTTTATTGCCATAACACTGAGGTCCGACATCAGTGGCAAATACCAAGTTGAGCGTTAAGTCAGGATTTGTTCCCGCGGCTCATAACCACTGATGGTTCACATTTTGTTTCCATAAGCGCGACAAATGTACAGAGATTGATTAGGACTTAGTGGGAGGCCATTTTTTGTATACCTATTTCTATATTTACCTAGTTTTTAACATTTCATTTTCATGTTTTTATATTTCTTATTTTTCTATTTACTATTATTTTTAGTATCGTTTTTATTATTACTATTTTTTTGATTATTATCACTATTATTATTATTATTTTTGTTATTATTACTATTATTATTATTTTTATTTTTATTATCCTTATTTTATTCTTATTTTTTATTCATTTTTTGGTCCAGTCAGTTTTCAGCCTCTTGTGATTTTGCATTTATATTCTAATTCATAGTGCTTATCTTTTATGGCTTTATATATCTGAATTTGAATTCATAACTTTGCAGGTCCGGACTCACAACATGCATGGAGCAGGTTTTAATACTTGGTTGTCTTGTGGGGAGGTCCTGTCATTTTATGTTTTGTGGTTTTGCTCATTGCAGGTATGTTTGGTTCGGAGGAAGGTTTTAAACTCTACGTCAGATGCCGATACGCCTGAAGTATACAAGGATGAATATGACTGTTTTGGCCTTAGTGGGGGCTCTTGCTTAGCATTTTTCAGTAACATTACTTTTAATCTTGATTAAAATATGGGAAGCGGGTGAACTGTATTCTGTCTTAAGCTAGTTAAGATCGCAAATAATGAGGGTTACCATCCAGTTAGATTGAATTTTATGGGAAATGTCATTGTGCATAAAAGTATGACTTAGCATGCTTCTCCTCGGACGCCGTTGACTCTCCACGCCATTCTATTCCGACATGGAGGTTCGTAAGGACATCTTGATGGCTGTGGGTATATTAATCCCGATGGCTCATCAAGATGGTCCAGTCATGTTCCTTATAGAGCCGAGGCACCTGGAGGTGTATCGACGTCCTGAGTGTGAAGATTGTTCTATTTTTTTGCTTATGAGCATTTCTCTTAATAGGTGAATGTGGTTTTCCTGAGAATTGAAATTCTTATTTTTTTTTAAATATTTTTGTGGTGTTTGTATTTTCTTGTATGTACATTTTCTGACTTGGACCAATAATAATATAATTTGCAGGAGAAACTGAATTGGTGGCCATAATCTTTTACCGTCCCTGGATAATTGGCAATAGAGTCTGGGATCGGACGTTTGGTTATGGTGCCCCCTCTTATACGCCCTTAGTACTTGATGCATGTGTTTTTATTGGTAGCAGTATTTACCCCGATTGGGTGATTAAGTGAATCTAATGACCACATGCCTCAGTATTTTGGGGTCACTGAGAGGGGGGTCATTTTATTCCATCACAATGACCCGTGTACTGTTGAATTAAGTGTTGAATATTGTTATGAAATGTAGATTCTGTGTGTGCTTCCACATAAGACATAGTTAAACCTTTTGAGTCTCGATATTATTTTGAAATCTTCGTAGTGGGCTAAGTTTATGCTTAGGTAATTGATTTGGGTTTACCTTTATGATGGCGTTTAATTTTATTCTTTTCACTCGATCAAAGCCACTAGATAGCCGTGACTTTGCTAGGGGGGGTTGTAAGAGATAATATTAAATCGCTAGTCATCATACTGTGTTAATCTATAATGTCGTACTGCCCGTAGGTCAAGCTGTGCGATCTTACTATCTCTTTATAGCCTTGACTGGGCGTTCAGGCGCCTACTATCAGCCACTGAATGCTTGCGTGCGTGAGTGTGACGCGCTTGTAGGGTATTTACGTGTCCTCTGGGGAAGCACAGACAGGCTTGAATGTTAGGACTGGCAATGTCTTGAGTTCATGTCTCTGGGTCCCGCAAAGATGGCAATAAAACTTCTCCTGCTTAAGACATCCTGACTGCTGCCTATTCTTCACCAACCTTTCGATCATCGTTATGTAGAATTCTCCTACAATGGGTAAGAGAATATAAAACTACACACTATTAAGCATTTGTAAAACATCTGTAAAGCACTGGTTCATTCTTAATTTGTTGTTATTATCACAGTTACAAAGCATTTCTTATCATTTCTTATTTTTTAGTGTGTGTTAATCGGCAGAAGAATGTCTGGTATTTTATGTTTCCGTTTGTCTGTGTTTCTACTTCCAGTTTTGTTTATACATAAACCACAGATCTCTGAAAAAATCAACACAGCAGTTCACCTACGCTAGGTTTACAAATGCTAAAGAATATCATTATGAAGTGAATTTAAAATAAGGCAAGGAATAACTAATGTTATTTATGCAAAACATGTAACAGCAGAGAATCGCAATGCATACAGTACATGGATGATACATGTACTGTATATGTACTGTATATGCACAGTGGAGGAATATGCCGTAGTTCATAAATATACAAATGTGTGGTAAATACTACTCTTGCTACACATCTCACCCGGTGCTGCCATGCGTTGGCCTCGTCTTCTTTGCGTTTCTTGGCCTCTTCCAGAAGTGCAATCTTAGCTGTGTGCTCTGCCAGCTCTGCCGCCTGGGAAAGGAAAGGGACACACTGATAAAGAGAAGCCAAAAATACAAACTGCGAAAGAAGAATGTTTGATCTTGATCTCAGTCGCTTTTACTTTATAATATATCAGATGTCTTTGTTACTTTTTCTGCAGTTCCTTTTACTTTCAAAAACCACTGTTCTGAGTCGGCGTCATCACCCAGGTATTGATATATATTTATATATGCTGTATATGTATCTATGTAGACAGTTGTATAATCGTTTTAGTGTTGTATGGGTGTATGATGCTCCACATGGGAAACATAACTACTACTAATGCGTACTATTATACGCATACCTGTAAATATTTTCACCAAAAAAAATATTGTCATCCATTCCCAGTCACTGGTTGCTTGAGAAATTGTTTTGAATGCTACCTTTGACAATAATGCCTTGTGTGTGGCTGAGCTGAACAGTTCATGTTGTTGGGAAGAACAGTATACACGCACAAACAGGTTTAGGCAAGAATATTAGATTATGTGTAGTGGCAAAAAAAGGCTTTTCGCTCTTCCTGAAGCAGACTGCTTCGAAACACTGCGTCGGAGTCTGTTTCGGTAACTGGTCACGTGACTTAAGTGTCAATTGTCTCGAAAAGTTCTTCAGTCTGTGAGTTGCATATCAGTGTCTTAAAGCGGGTCATCGGCTCAGAGCGTTTCACTGCTGCCTTGAGCGGCGCTAAACCACCGATGTTTTCAGGTCCTTATAGTGATGTAAATCATGAGTGATAAATAAATGTGCTGCATTTCCCCTATTTTTCCCCATTTTACCACGTTCATGTGGTGCAATTTGTCTGCGCCAGGTAGTGGGCCAGCCAGAATAAACGCGTTTCCTTTTCTTTACAAAGTCCTGCACTTGAAGAGATAAGGCACATGTGGAAGGCTGACCAGGCCAGGGAAACGTGAGGAGCGCCACCTACAGCAAATAGTGTCAAAATTAGCTCTGACTGAATGAAATAAATTGATGTCCTGCCTCGGAGAAGCAGAGCCGCAGGGGACTGAGTAGGCCCCGCCCACTGGAGCTCCGTGAAGCACAGACCCATGTTACACAGATTATTTATCGGCCTATGATTGATTTGATCAAACGTCAATATCAGGCAAATATTAAAACCGCCACACGTCTGTTTGAAACTTCTCTTGTAACATGATTGTGTTGGTGCTTCAGTCGTGTTTATGAGAAGTCACAATAATAAGGTTTGTCCACAAGAGGTCAGCGTTCAAACAGAATGAAGCAGCTCTGAGATCTAACTTTAGGAGACTTGCCTTGAAGTCTTACAAGGCTTCACTCGCCCATCACTAATTATGTGCATCAGGAAAGTATTCACACCCCTTCACTTTTTCCATATTTGTTATGTTTACACCGCTATTCCAAAATGGATACACATTTCTCATCATTCTACATACCCCATTAATTAAAAGTGTGTGAGTGTAAATACGAATGCACTGTAGTTTTGTGTAACTCACCAGCTGCTCCTGGCTTTTCTTCTGGTTCTCTGCCTGTTTGGCCAGCTCCTCTTTGGCCAACAGAGCAGCCTGTCGTTCTCCCTCCAGACGTGCAGCATCTTGCTCGGCCCGACGGCGCTCCTGGTCCAGGGTCATGGCTCGCTGCAGCTGCTCCTGGAGCTCTAAAACACACAGCCACAACATCAGCCACCGTACATCAGTAACATAATTCGCCGCACATCAATCAAACTTTACTACAGAGAACTTTTCAAAATGGTAATACAAAGTGTATTAAAACAACATATTAAAAACAATGCCCAACCACCCAAAGAGCGAGGTGCATCACGACATTTTTGTTGTGTTTTTGTTGCTTTTTCATCGTTTTTTGTTGCTTTTTTGACGTGGTCATTTCTCTGTCACTTTTATTTTGTTTTATTGTTACTGTTCTGGCGCCCTTTTGTCGCTCTTTCATTGCTTCTTTGTCACTTTTTTGTGGCTTTTTTCGTTGCGTTTTTGTCAGGTGTTTGTCACGTTTCTGACGCTTTTTTGACGCGCTTTTGTCACATTTTTGCTGCGTTGTCGTCACTATTTTGATGATCTCTTACAAGAAGGTTTTAGATTTGGGTAAAGCCAAAGTGGAGAAAATGTGCTCGGTTCAGGTGGGGGTTAAGAAGTTAAAGGGTTTAACACAAGCAAAGGAGTGTTTTAAGTGTTAATTCCCCTGATCACGACTATTTCATAAGAGAGAGAAAGACAGATAATTACAGTGCCTTGCGAAAGTACTAATACACCTTGAACTTTTGCACATTTTGTCATGTTTACAACCATAAACGTAAAAGTATAATTTGGAATGTTTTACTGAAAGTTCACACACAAGTAACAGACAACTGTGAAGTGAAAACAAAATAATACATGATTCTGTTATTTTTCAAAAATAGAAAAGTGGAAAGTGGGGCGTGCACAAGTATTCATACAGCATGACTTAATACTTTGTGGAACCCCCCTTTGCTGCAATAACAGCAGCAAGTCTTCTGGGGTATGACTACAAGATTTGCACATCTAGAGACTGACATTTTAGCCCATTCCTCTTTACAAAACAACTCAAGCTCTGTCAAATTAGAAGGAGAGCGTTTGTGAACAGCAGTTTTCAGGTCTTTCCACAGATTTTCAATAGGATTTAGGTCAGGACTTTGACTGGGCCATTCTAACACATTAATATGTTTGTTTTTAAACCATTCCATTGTAGATTTAGCTTTGTGTTTAGGGTCATTGTCCTGCTGGAAGGTGAATTTCCGCCCCAGCCTCAATTCTCTTGCTGACTCCAGCAGGTTTTCCTCCAAAATGTCCCTGTATTTGGCTCCATCCATCTTCCCAACTATTCTTACAATCTTCCCAGTCCCCACTGAGGAAAAGCAGCCCCATAGCATGATGCTCCCCCACCATATTTGACACTGGGGATGGTGCACTCAGAACGATGAGCAGTGTTAGGTTTGTGCCATACATAACGTTTTGCATTTGGGCCAAAAAGTTCAATTTTTGTCTCATCTAACCAAAGCACCTTCTTCCACATGGTAGCTGTGTCCTCCATATGACTTCTAGCAAACTTCAAACGGGATTTCTTATGGCCTCCTTTCAATAATGGCTTTCTTCTTGCCACGCGTCCATGAAGGCCAATCAGCAACATCATCATCTACAATCAGCGACACCATCCTCTACACATCAGCGACATCATCCTCTACACATCAGCAACATCATCATCTACAATCAGCAACATCATCCTCTACAATCAGTAACATCATCCTCTACAATCAGCAACATCATCATCTACACATCAGCAACATCATCATCTACACATCAGCAACATCATCATCTACACATCAGCAACATCATCATCTACAATCAGCAACATCATCCTCTACAATCAGCAACATCATCATCTACAATCAGCAACATCATCATCTACACATCAGCAACATCATCCTCTACAATCAGCAACATCATCATCTACAATCAGCAACATCATCATCTACAATCAGCAACATCATCCTCTACACATCAGCGACATCATCCTCTACACATCAGCGACATCATCATCTACAATCAGCAACATCATCCTCTACAATCAGCAACATCATCCTCTACAATCAGTAACATCATCCTCTACACATCAGCAACATCATCATCTACACATCAGCAACATCATCATCTACACATCAGCAACATCATCCTCTACAATCAGCAACATCATCATCTACAATCAGCAACATCATCCTCTACAATCAGTAACATCATCCTCTACACATCAGCAACATCATCATCTACACATCAGCAACATCATCATCTACACATCAGCAACATCATCATCTACACATCAGCAACATCATCCTCTACAATCAGCAACATCATCATCTACACATCAGCAACATCATCCTCTACACATCAGCAACATCATCCTCTACAATCAGCAACATCATCATCTACACATCAGCAACATCATCCTCTACAATCAGCAACATCATCATCTACAATCAGCAACATCATCCTCTACAATCTGCAACATCATCCTCTACAATCAGCAACATCATCATCTACAATCAGCAACATCATCCTCTACAATCAGCAACATCATCCTCTACAATCAGCAACATCATCCTACACATCAGCAACATCATCCTCTACAATCAGCAACATCATCATCTACACATCAGCAACATCATCATCTACAATCAGCAACATCATCATCTGCAATCAGCAACATCATCCTCTACACATCAGCAACATCATCCTCTACACATCAGCAACATCATCCTCTACACATCAGCAACAGCATCCTCTACACATCAGCAACATCATCATCTACAATCAGCAACATCATCTGTAATCAGCAACAGCATCCTCTACAATCAGTAACATCATCCTCTACAATCAGCAACATCATCATCTACACATCAGTAACATAATCCTCTACAATCAGCAACATCATCATCTACACATCAGTAACATAATCCTCTACAATCAGCAACATCATCTGCAATCAGCAACAGCATCCTCTACACATCAGCAACATCATCATCTACAATCAGTAACATCATCCTCTACAATCAGCAACATCATCCTCTACAATCAGTAACATCATCCTCTACAATCAACAACATCATCATCTACACATCAGCAACATCATCCTCTACACATCAGCAACATCATCATCTACAATCAGCAACATCATCCTCTACAATCAGCAACATCATCCTCTACAATCAGTAACATCATCCTCTACAATCAGCAACATCATCATCTACACATCAGTAACATCATCATCTACACATCAGTAACATCATCCTCTACAATCAGTAACATCATCCTCTACAATCAGCAACATCATCATCTACACATCAGTAACATCATCATCTACACATCAGTAACATCATCATCTACAATCAGCAACATCATCCTCTACACATCAGCAATATCACAACAGAAATATCAGCCACTCTACTTCAGCATCAGCCACAGGCACATAAGAGTTTAAAGAGGTTCGAGAAGCAGAGGGAGAGGTCTCCTGCTGATCACAGAGTTAGGACTAAACACGGTGAGGGTGCGTTTCAGTTTTTTACTGTGAATGATTTACTTTATCTACACTCTTAAATTTAATATTGTAATGATTTTTATCTGTTTTATTTTATTTTATTTGCTTTGGAAGGAGAAGGGACAGTAAAGGGACGGCACGCCCAACGCGCCAACCTCCAGCTTTTCCCCCATGCGCTGTTCATGAGCACAAAGGTGTGACTGAAAAATTGTTTCCTGATTCTTTGATTGTGCTTTGGTGACAGTGAAATAGTTTTATTATAATATGATATAATAAATAATATAATTTCAGTAATACATTTGAGTTTTTGAGTGTGCAGTAGTTTACTCTGTGTTGCGTGAAATGCTGGCACAGTAATTTTTTGCATGTGCACGCGTTGACATTGACAATTCACAGAAATCTACCACACGTGTTTGTTGTGAACATTGTGACAATTCCCAGAGGGTGCTCACCTCTCTCAGCCTTCTTGGTGTTCTCCTCCACCTCGTACAGACGCATCATCAGCTGCTGCTTCTCTTGCTCCATCTGATCTTTCTCCCTCTCCATGGCCTCGCGTTTTTTCTTCTCGTTATCCAACTGAGCTCTGGAGATAACACGCAGGATAAAGGGTTAAAAATACCACTAGCCATAAAGAATAGACAGACAGTAGCACAGAGGCCCCAGGGACAGACATTCATTCATTCACAATGTTATCATCACACACAATCCTTCAGCTGACAAAAGATGCATGTACAAAAAAAACACATTAAAAAAATAATCCAACCTAGGGACACCCCTGTGGGCTGAAACTCTATAGTTATAATGTGAGGGAAAGCAAAATCTTGAATCCCAAAAGGTAACAATCAGATGTTGTTTAGCACATAAACCTTTCTCTGAAAATATTTTGATAGAGTAACAACCTGTACAGGGGAAATAAGGTGATAATGATTTATAATGATTTACTGACTGCTGATAAGTAACAAGTTAATATGTTATAGGCTGGTTATTACTTTGCTAGGATGACAAGATTCACAAATGTAGTAAATCAAATAATAATTACAAATAATAATGTAATAATACATCAGTCTGATTTTTTCCAAAACTAACACATTAAGCATGGCTTTTGAGCAGTTTTCTCTCAAATGTTAGTGTTGAATGAGCCCGGACCGCCAAACCCTGAGTGGGCGTTTCAATCACGAAGTCAAGAAAATATTTGCAGTGTTTAATAGGGCTGAACGATTAATTGCATTTGCAATTTTATCGCGATATGACACAACGCGATTTCGTAATCGCAAGGCACGCGATTTGGGAAGTGAATGAAGCAGCGAGATATGGCAGCAAAGTCCGCTCCGCCGCGTGCTTTTGTTTACGTGTCAGTCTAGTTAAGGTGCGCGGTAGATTGTGGATGTACAGTGAAAATATCAGCGTTTATCATGCAGCCACCGCGAAGGACTATTGCTTTCTTCTCCGCTAGCACTGCGTTAGCCGCAGTGCTCATCACGCCATTCTCTCGCTGCTACTACATGCTCGGATGATCACAGAAACTCCCTCACCTCCAGATTCACACGTCTCTGCCTCCACAGGTGAGCCTGTGTTGCTTGTAAAGAGTAAAGAGTCGTTTGTGGCTCAGTTTAGGAGGCTTATGTTTGGGAATGTTGTGGATAAAGAACTTATCTCAAAAGCATAATGACGGTTCATGACCGTAAAGTATCCGCGGAGGCGACGTGCCATGTGCCTTTATTTACCTTTGCATCTACCGCATATGCGCTCCGTAGGTAGTCTTATTTTGCTGAGTAAATGCGCTGTTTAGTGCTGAAATGTCACTAAATGGCTGCGAGTCAAAGAGACGTGTCTGTGTTTGGCACCTCATGTCTCCGTCTCCTTGCGTCACTGTGCTTCTTTCTTCATATTGTCCAAAGTTACATCCCAAAACCAAAATGCTGCTCCTAATTCCACTGTGTTTTGGCGTGTGCTCCATCTGGCCTCTCCGTGTCCATCAATAACGCGCATCTGAAGCAACTACGAGTTGCAGCTCAGACCGGGATTTGATTGGCCGAAATAATAAATAATCAATAGTTTATTTTGTATTAATTGGGAGTTTGATTTCCTAAAACTTTTCCAACTAGTTAAAGCAGGCGTTTGTTCTTACTTTTCCTGCACCTTAGTATGGGTGATGTTACTGACTGGCTCAGTGAGTTTTATCTTTTTTTTTTTATATCGATACATTATATATATATATATATATATATATAGACTGTACTGTTAAGTTCAGACAGTTTGTAAGAAATGCAGTCCACATATTCACAAATTTTTAATAGGTCAAACAACAATTTTGTTGCAATTTTCACTTCAAATTAATCTAATATTGTTTGTTATGAAACAGACTGATTTATTGCTTGTGTTAGGTGAAAAATACATGAGAAGAGGATCTTGCAACAATAATCGCATATTTAATCGCAATCGCAATATTGAAGAAAAAAATCGCAATTAGATTATTTTCCAAAATCGTTCAGCCCTAGTGTTTAACGTACATATGATGCTTAATTGCTTGAATGAATTAAATATGCTTTTACAGTAAATAGATTTCATATTTTAATTAGTTATAATATTTACATTACATTGTTGTAAACTTTAACATTACCTGCCTGCCTTGCCTAATGGCAAGCTACGCCTCTGGCCATTAGGCAAGGCAGGTTGCTGCCTGGGGCCCCCAAGCCAGCAGGGGCCTCCAGAGGGCCAACAGATTTGACAGAAACGACCGAGAGAATAAAGTCACTGCAGCAGCAGTGACAAGGTGCATACTTTGAGCATGGCTGGTGCAATTGACTTTAGGTACATACTGGCATTGGTGCCTTGACGAGTTGGCTCGGTGCCTAGGACGCTAAAAATTTTGCTTAAAAAAACTAAAACAAAGAAACTTAAGTAGCCGATAAGGTCGATTGTATACTTTTGGTGTCAAACAACCAAACAAAACCCAAAAATATAGCTACTGTATCATGTCACTCTTTAAAGAAAACTATCTTTCAAATTTCAGTAGATTAAGCTTCTAATCAAAGACCTTTGGCTTTGGTAAGTCTCCTCTTTCTTGCACTTTTCTAAAGGGCGAGATCATCCAGTCCTGTCAGGAAAATGGGGTTTGAGGGGCTAACTTAGTGAGTCCACGGGGTTCTATTCCCTTAGTATTTAAAAGTCTGTCAAACACATCCGAGTAACTTCAAAATGTATTTGATTTATTTGAAACTTTATTGAATTTGTGGAGAGGTTGCCATTTACTGATGTATGACTTTGCATGACTGACTGTTTTTAGCAGCCATAAAACTTGTTTCGATGTCTACAAGGTATATGTACACTTTTTATTTTTATTTCATTCTATTTTTATTTTTAGGTGGGATGTTTTGTTTTGTATTTGTATTTATATTTTTATTTGTTTATTTGGTAGGGACAGTGCAAGTTAATGAACAAGCCACACCGGATTGTAGCCTTGGGCTAATTTCCATCCGTCGTCCCCCATGCGCACTCTCAAACACACTCACATTCATCCTGGCCTATTGTACATGTTTTTAGTGGTAGGGGAAACCGGAGTACCCGGAGGAAACCTACACAGACACTGGGAGAACATGCAAACTCCACACAGAAACGCCCGTCCAGGTGGGAATCGAACCCAGACCTTCTAGCTGTGAAGCACGAGCGCTAACCGCTGTACTACCGTGCCGCCAATTATATACATAATTGGATCCGTTTATGTGCCACTGGCTGGCATGATATGTATGTGTATTATACGGAAAATGAAGTTTTCAACAAACAAACAAAAAATCTCCCATTTCCAGCTAGAATAGGTTCACAACATTAACAACCTACAAACTGTATTTCCGATTAAAAGCAGTGCTTTTCTTTGAAAAATAAGGACATTTTAAGTGACTCCAAACTGTTGAGCGGTAGTGTTTGTGTACGGAACACATAACAATTGTATACTTTGTTTGACCTCAGACACATGTGAACTGTCGGCCTAGTTGTGACTTCAACTGGCACATGCATATCAACAGACCACATTGGACACAGTTCCTTTTCACGGCTGTCTCTTGAATACATAAATAACCTTTGTTTTGTGAACTTCGAGTTTATATAAGCATGAGTGCTTAAGTCAACTTTCTGTCAAGCCTTACTTTTTGCTTCATATCTTTCAAACGATCTTCCTGCATGTGCACTTGGCATCTGGTTAATGTCATTTCCCACAATAAAACTTTTTGGAATTAGGTCAAATGTCAGAATATAGCTTTCCTTCTTTATTATTTGCAATCTGATCAAAAATATATTTTTGACACTTTTTATTGATACATTTCTCTGAAATATTTACCCTTAGACCATATGACCTACTGTGTTATGATATGTTAACATAACAAATGACATGGTGCGTTTTCAACACAAAACAAAATAGATAATTAGAAGATAGCCGTTCTCCATATTACAGTATCAAATAATAAAACTGTACAATAATATTTTTAATTCATGGTTTATCATATTAAAGTTACTTCAAATGTGTGTATTTGTAGGACACTTGTGTGTGAAGCTGTTCCCCAGCAAGTGTGTGACCAGGTAAAAAAAAATATTTAATTGCTAATGTGTTCATGTTCATGTTAGTGGAAAAATCAGTTTTAGTGAGCACATGTCGGCCATCTTGAATAACGGCCGCCATCTTGAGTTTGTCAAGTAGCTAACGAGCTTTTTTTGAAAAAGGGGCCCTAAGTTACATTCCTGCCAAATGTGGTGCTTGTACCACAAAGTGCTCAAATGGACCTAAACGGCTCCACTACTCGCTGCCCCACCACAATAACCATCTTTGGGTTCTTTATCACGCCACATGAACTTTTGTAAATATCCTTAGCATAGCATTGGTCTGACGGGAGATGTCTTTAAGATTCAGGAGGAGGATGTTGAGCACCTACCTCTCCATCTGTTTCTGCTGCTTGTCCTCTTTCGCCTGGGCCTTCATCTGCTGCACTTCAATGCTGTCTGGCTTCCTCCTCCTCATGTACAGCTCATGGTTCCCCATACAAAGCTGCAGAATGCGCTTGTTGATCCGCAGTCGGGACGCGAAGAAAACAAAGTCCTACAGCATACATCAGCAGTTTAAAATAGAGTAATACAATTACTTTAAAAATCACAATTAACTCAATAGAGTTGCTAACCCTGTAGTTTACACCTCTACAAGTGTATTATGGACCTCTACAAGCACATGATCAATGCTTTACTTATCACTTCATATTTCTGTCTTCTCTCAAATGTTGTTACAAACAAGAAAATGGCTCACCAACGTTTCAGGATGAACTGTGCTGGCCAATCACACACAAATATGTATGTCACATCACAAGCAACTATACCAGATGTACATTAAGAGATTTTATAAAGACATTACATGACTGGTTTTGTTATGTGAATCACACACGAGTCTGTCACAAGTACACTCGAAAATACTAATACACCTTGAACTTTTGCACTGCTGTTCAAACGCTCTCCTTCTAATTTGACAGAGCTTGAGTTGTTTTGTAAAGAGGAATGGGCTAAAATGTCAGTCTCTAGATATGCAAATCTTGTAGAGTCATACCCCAGAAGACTTGCTGCTGTTATTGCAGAAAAAGGGGGTTCCACAAAGTATTAAGTCATGCTGTATGAATACTTATGCACGCCCCACTTTTCGGTTTTCTATTTTTTGAAAAATAACAGAATCATGTATCATTTTGCTTTCACTTCACAGTTACTTGTGTGAGAACTTTCAGTAAAAAATTCAAAATAAAATCTTTATGTTTAGGGTTGTAAACATGACAAAATGTGCAAAAGTTCAAGGTGTATTAGTACTTTCACAAGGCACTGTATGTGCTTTGCACCTTCGCCACTTGTGAGAGGGCGTCGCAAGAGAAGGTGACTGCTCTGATGGGAGCATCGCTGACATTCATTTCCTTGTTTACATGACGCTGCCTTGTGTTCTTCCTTAAGCCTAAGGCTCTCACAGGTCAAACTAAAAACCAGTGTGAGCTAAACAATGTTCATGTCTGGAGAGAGAAAGAGCTACAGCCGTCCACAGTGCACTTGGCCGTAAACGCGAAAGAAAACAAATGCTCATGTTCACCCCCCACTCCCCTCAACCCCTCTCTCCCTCCCCTTCCCGGCCGCGGAGTTGTTATGGTTGGAGGAAAAAGTGTGTCCACCCCCACGTACTTCTCACTTAAATTTGCTAAGGCCAAAATGTTACGCTATAGTCTGCGTTTTGAGACACAAGATCGGGCCCAAAATGTGGAATGCAGCTGCCACATGAGGAGACACATGTGTGTCCCATGAATGTGTTATAGGTCAGCAGTGTCATGTGATCACCAGCGTCGACACTGTTCATAGTGCTTGGTATGAGTGTTCCTGTGCTTGGTTAGAGTTCTCTCAAATGGAAATGAAATGAGGCGCGTGTTTCCAGAGGATTTAATAAGAAAAGGATCGAGAGCTGAACGGACATACAGCTGTAATAAAGCTGATTGAACTGAATATAACTGAATCTACTCACTGGAGACTTCTTGTCGATGGGTTTGATGATGAACTTCTTGTCATTGAAAGAAATATTTCGGATCTCACTCCAAGGAAAGCCAATCTTCGGAGTCAACCTAAGTAAGAGGATCAAAATGTAAAAACATGTACAATGGCAGCAGAAAAATGCACCATAACTCACATTTTACGTGAGTTATCAAGTCAAAACTGTCATTTCAGAGAGTCCTATTTGGATAATAACTCAAGTGACCACTTTTTATAGAAAAACACATGTAACCAATTGTAACCGTTTCAAGCGATCAATTAGAAGCAGTAACACGATTCGACCGGTTAGGTGTGTGTGCACCTTTAGAAGTTATTCACTCTACCGCCCCAAGAACTGAGGTGTCAAGAATATGTTGGAAGGTAGAGGATAATCGGTGTGATTGAATGCAGTTCAATTATAGTATGATTAAAATTGTATAAAAGGTCATGGTAAGAATAACACTGAGTAGAAACTATGAGCTTCTTAGGTGTGTATTAGGGTGTGTTTGGGTTTGCTGAAGTCGTGCCAAGTTCAGTCACTGAATGTCAGTCCCATTGAGGAGATCAGGGCCTGATTCTCTAAACAGCCGTGGTATTGTAATGGAGAAGCATGAAACTACACAGTGCCTTAACTGGAAAAACCCTTTTGCCGTTTCATGCCTGCAGAACTCAGACATGTGTACAAAAGCACAAGGAGAGGGAAATCGAAACAATGCACTGCCCACCAGAGGTGATGCGATCACAGGGTTTACTTTAATTACACCTATTTCATAGCAATCTGCATCAGCACTGATGAGGTGTACGAACAATTCTTTTTCTTTGTTGTCTATAATAATCACTTTATATCATTTACTATAATCTTATACAGAAATATCTTTTGAAAATACCCTAAATATTTTCTTGCAATCTGCTCTTAATTTATAGCTATGAGAAAATAACATTCTTAATTTTATACTCAAAACATTCCTTTTAGGCCCCATAGGCGATGTTTTAACCTCCCCCTCTCTCTATGGCTCAGCCTCATCTGTGTAGAGCATAGACATGTTAGTGAGTAGTTTGTTGTCACCTGCAGCACAGCCCGAGACTCTGAATGGAGCTCAGTCAAAGCCCACAGAGAAATAAGGTTGTATTGCTTTGCAGAGGCTGCATTATAATAATATGATGTTATATATGGCCGTCAGCTGATATGGACCGAAATTATGTGTGCCTCAGCAATTTGTAAATCACGTTATGTAATATTCCGATATATCATTCAGCTCTAATGCACACGGTCTATCTGTATCGGTAAACGGCTAATCTCCTGCTTATGTTGAACACGCGTGTCAAAAAAACCTGTGCTATTTCAGTATTTTGTATAAGAAGAGGGGTGACCGAGGGGTGACAGAGAGGTGACCGAAGGGTGACTGATGGGTGACAGAGGGGTGTGAGGGACGGCACTGCAGCAGCACCAACTCAAGGCCAACTGAAGACATTAGCTTTAGCTGTGTAAACCTACACAGTCTACGAGGTTTTACGAGGAGCTGAACACGGAGCATTGCTTTGTCTGGACAAATACAGCATTTACTGAAAACAATTACAAACCTGAAAAATGCTGCATTTCACATTAGCCACGCTGATATCAATTAAAAATAAACTCATGTCTATTGTCTATAATGGTAATCAGCACAAAAATGACAAAAGCATCAGCCGTGACATCTCTGCTAAACCATCCTCATGTTTGGCCCTGTGTGGATGGTCTGGCCCTGGTAACTCTGAAAACAGTGGGGTCAGTGACTTCCCAGTGAGTCACCTGAATGAGCACTTGAGTTGGCCCGATGTAAACGGCCTGCACCGGAGTTCATCAACCTCTGACAAGCGGCATTCGTAACAATTTGAAACTTTTCAGAGACTCGGTCAGGGTTAGAGGTGACACAACATACGAGGACCAACACGACTAAAGCCACACGGGCTTCACCTGCACTCTTCTTGTGTGTGACTTTAACCTCTTACCACCCGCCTTAACCGAGCGTTTTTTTCTCCAGTTTGGCTTTACCCAAATCTAAAAGCTTCTTGACTGAGAGTTTACAGCCTATGGGCCCATGTAACGCCTCATTTGAAAGCTAAGACCTACAAAACTGATCTAAGATTATTCCTGTCCCTGCGCCAGACAGAAGATCGGGCCTATTGTTTAAAACAAAAGGACACATTAGGACACAGGGCTTTTCACTGATAAACACCACTCAGTATCCTATAAATGGCCCATTAACGAAGGCTTTCACTGTTTGAGTTTGAGTTCACACCCTCAGCTCAAGGGTGGGCTGTGTCGTTATTTTGCATAAAATGTAGACGTAATGCAGTCAGGCAACATGTACGAGGTGTTGTTGATGGAGGTGCATTGCATTCTCTTCATGTCTGTCATCTCCATCGCCGCACGTCTTCAGTATTTCCATGGCCGCTTGTGTGTCTGCAGTGACGCCACAACACAACAAACGGGCTATGTGCTTCAAAGAATAACCCGGAAATGATCGTATGTGATGTGTCTATTCACCACTATAGAGTAGTTAATATCGTTAATGGGGAATGGAGGTATAGTTTTTGTGAACTCCTAAAACCCCCCACCCCCTCGCTTGTCTCTTTCAAAAACCCACCGCACACCAATGCAATACTGTATCAAATAAGGAAAAAGTACTAAGACTATGCCAGTGTTGTCTTTGTCAACGATATCATTACTTAAGGCCGACCAATATGGGTTTTTCTAAACCCATATTGTGTGGCCGATGACGATATGCTCGGCCGATATTCTTGACCGATATTTTTGGCCAATTTTTCCAAATGTCTGGTCTATAATCCTGTAAAAACAAATACTTGGCCGCTCCAGCAGTGGCTAATTTTATTTTTATTACTTTAGGTGATCCAATCATAGTTTCTGTCCCGGCTTTGATTAGTTGTTGTTAGCATTAGCATATTGTTGCTAGCCGCAGCATTTTGCGGGGTGATCACAAATCCAATAGTGGAGGTTAAAACTAACTGAGCGATTGAATTCTCCAGATTCTGCACTTCAAAATGACTTGCAGCATGTCCATATTGACGGACGTTTAGTGAAACTTGTGTTTAGCAAACTTGAAGCTAACCAATTTTCATTGCGATGTTTCTCACCTCCCCTGAGGCCTAGGGAGTTGTGGGAGGACTCGTGTTAAAGCCCTGACTTTGCTCTTTCCAATGCAAAAAAACGGGAAGTCTCTATCATTTCCGGAAATATATGCTTTTTTCTGCGCTAGATCGGACGATAGCCGATATTGTAAAATCACCAAATATCGGCTTGATTTATCTAATCATTACATTGATGATAACAATGACGAGCTAAAGATAGCTCTTTGGTGACTCCAACATGACAAAACGTTTATGAGTTTATGTTGACGAGACTAAAATGGGAAAAAGTGTTTCATCAGACCGTTCACGAACAGAGCTCGTGAGCAGAGCAGGAGAACACACCCGCTACCCGACCTCACATGCTGCAGGCTCCGCCCCTCTCTCTCCCCGCGCTCCAGTCTGCACCTATAGCTCCATGGTTGAAATGACTAAAATGTGACTGAAACTAGTAGAATTTTCATCCAAATGACTTGAGTCATTGAGTCTGTGAACATTCAGAAAAATCTGTGGTAGATTCCGTTCCATTGCTCTTGATAAACCTCCATGAGTCTGATTATAGACCTTTACGTAAAGAATCAGACTTCAACATTATAATATAGGAATAAGTATAGGGGTATGAATGCTTCCTGAACCAGCTGTACTTGTTTTCCCTGTTATAGCAGATACCATCACAAGTCAATCATGAGTTTGTAGAAGAAAGCACAAACCTGTCCTCTTTCTCATAGATGTTGAGCCCCAGCGCGTCCACTCCCAGCCACAGCTCGGTTCCCTTCTTATTCTTGATGTCAAAGTAGTTTACACCGTACATTTCCAAATCCTGAGCAATCTTCAAGTACTCCAACATGGCGTCCTCCCTAAAGAATGTGCACAAGCCTTCATAAGTTATTACATCTTTATTACAGCAACATGGCCATTGGTTAATGATATTTGTGCCCTTAAAAGAGTGTACACGTATGTTAGCTATATGTTCAACAGGACATTGTGTCTCACTAATAAAAAGGAATCGTAGTATTTCTATTTCCTAGATGAGTGGTTCTACTGGTGCAGCTCCAAGACCCATTTTCAATCTCTGTATTTCACAACTCTAACACGTGGGCAAATTAAGACTTTATCCACACATAGCAGCTCATAAAACAAAAGATGATTTCCTACGATCATCCACTCCAAACTGCAGATTTCTGTCCTTAAACACTGAGGTTTCTAAAATCTCCAGCCAAAGTGAAGATTTTGGAAAACTCTGCGTTTGAGTATGGACATAAATAGAACATCACATGTTTAGAAACAGCATGGACGCCTCAAAACTGTTGGTTTTAACGATTGTTCAGGCGCTTTTTGATGGCTTGTTTTACAAGTTCAAGTTCTCCTTCACAGGCGCAGGCAAAGGAGCATTTCACGGTCGGCTATTTTCTGCCAAATAACCATCCCACGTCCAAGACATGTAACTCAAGAATATTGGGTCAAATACACTGCTACATGTGGACAAGGCCTATGGATAGCAAGAGACTGACTTTAAGTTAAAGGGAAAAAAATCTATTAATATGGATACATACATTAGTAACAACATTTGACAACTCTGCATTACTTACTTCTTAGTAAAAAAAACTTTATAGACTTTCAATCCTACCTCTGCAGCGACAGCTCAGTTATCACATACATTTGTGTCTAGATTATAACTGCTGCTAATGATGAAAACTGAACTCTGATCAGTGTTTACAGTGATACGAGTTTGCGAAAATATTAAAATATGAGTAATTTGGTCACACTCTTGTGCCCTGTCAAGAGAAATGTGAGACAATAAAAGTACTGGTACTTCTTCTTCTAAGCCACTGATGCCAGACCTTAACATTTCCATGTAATTCACTACAGTTCGTTTCATGTTAGGGCAGAGCATTATGGCCCAAAATGTGACACAATATAAAGAAAAATATAATATTAACAACATAACTGGTGATATAAGGAACACCAGACGAACTCATAAACTCACTGAAGGCTATTCTATTTCTTTTACAAATCTAAATGAACTTGAATGTTTAGGTCGACCTTCAATATCTGCTGAACCAGATGTGAGCTTATACCTGTTATTGTATCTGTCTGTTCTGACTCCAGTCAAAATCAACTGCAGGCACATACACCCCCCAGTACACACTGGTATTACTGAATCATATGTTAGTATTTGACGGACAGTGGACAGTTAGAGTAGTTTAAGAAAATGGAAGACTGACTTGAGCTGGCCGGTGTGCTCCTCGTGCCAAACCTGGATCCGCTCCTCCCATTGGTCTTTGGACAGTTTGTGCTGCTCCATCACTCTGAGAAAGACAAAGAGCAGCAAAAAGGTCATTTCTAAAGTGCTATAGGTACAATAGTTTACGTCACAGTCTTTTGCTAAATCATTGTAATCGTGATATCAGTTGATCCATTCCCAGATCAGAGAGATCAGATCTATTACACAAAAGGTCTCACTGTGGTTATACAGCCTCATGTTGATCAGGTTTTAGTCCTGATCTTCTGGATCAGAAGATCAGGACTAAATGTTGCTATTCCATAAGAGCAAAAGGCAAGAGCTTTCGCAGTGAACCATCAAAATCGCCCACTTGGAAAAGGATCACCTGCAGATAACAAAACAGCAATATCTTCATTAGACAAGATCGTCGACTGGACCGTTAAGCTTCACTTCGATGAATACTTCCTGGACGATTAAGAGCCTTCACTAACATGGAGACAAGATGTTTGAGTATTTGTTTTGTCTTTGTCTCTTGTTCCTTGTTTTTGTTTGCTTGTTTGGGGGGGGGGGTTACACAGTGTGACTTTAATAACAGACTGCATTCAAATCTGCATATTAATGCATTTTTACTTTTTATTTACATTTAGTCTTGAGTGTTTGTCATGTTATGTTATTGACCCTTTATTCAATAAGGACAGGATATCCTGTAGGTGACCCTATAGTACATGTTTTATAAGGGTAAGGGTATAAGGGTAAAAGGAGCTCCCAGAGGAAACTTATGCAGGCACAGATTGGATTTTCATCCGTCTGATCCTGATCACCTTGTCACACGGCTCCCAAATGGCATTTTGATGGTTTCATCCAAATCCTCAGATTCACACTTTCTCTTGACGTTTGCTGTGACCGACTCTTCGGCTATAATGAATGTCAAGCGGATTAAATGAACACTTTGTGCTGATACGCAGCTGCAGACGGCTTAAGGCTGAAATCTGAGGCCTCCAATGGTCTTATCAGACACTTGGTAAAGGACTGATGGAAATGCATGCTTTTCTCTCTCTGTGGGTTGTTTCGAACTAATAATATTAATACTACATTTATTATTCTTTAAACCCGCATGAGTTCAGTCAGATTTAAGGGCGGTCTGCGTGCTATGTCTGGGGAGTTTTTCTGTGTTCAAGGCTGCTCCCAGTGTGCTTGAGCTGGGGGCCGTCAAGGCTGATAATTTTTTGGGTGAAAATAGCCCTTGCTTCGTTTTGCCTCTCAATGTTTGTTTATTGTTTATTTGGTAGGGACAGTGCAAGTTAATGAACAAGCCACACCGGATTGTAGCCTTGGGCTAATTTCCATCCGTCGTCCCCCATGCGCACTCTCAAACACACTCTCATACATCCTGACCTATTGTACATGTTTTTAGTGGTAGGGGAAACCGGAGTACCCGGAGGAAACCTACGCAGACACGGGGAGAACATGCAAACTCCACACAGAAAGGCCCCGGCCTTGGTGGGAATCGAACCCGGACCTTCTAGCTGTGAAGCACGAGCGCTAACCACTGTACTACCGTGCCGCCCAATAATATTTTAGTGTGTATAAAAGAGAATTGAACGCCCTTATCTCTCAAACAAAGCACAGTTAGGCGCAGAAACATACTGCAGGTCTTCAGCACCCAATGCGTTAGAGGACAGATAGAGAGCATGTGCATGATACTGTATGTGGGGCGTGAGATGAACCATGACCCAGACATAAAGAAAGCTCTCCATCATCTCCATGCGCACAAGTTTGTGTCTGGATTTGGAGTTGTTACCAAGTCTTTGTTATGTCTCAGTAGCAGGAAATACAGGTTGGAGCAAAACTCAGGGCTACTAGTGAGTCCTCAAGTCTCCAAAATCACCAAGGTAGAGCCTTTAGCTCCAAGCTCTGCTTTTATTGAATCGACTTCCAGCTCATGTTAAAGATGCAGACACTGTCTCTACATTTAAGAATAGGCTCAAAAAGTACCACTGAGAATTAGCTCATGATCAGGTCAGTTAGGTAAAGCTCTAACCCACAGCCTGAAGTAAAGCTGCCTTAGAAGAAACACTGCTGTGGGAAGTACGGTACACTGAGCGCTATCCTCTAGCTCTTCTTACAGCAGACTTTGTCTTAATTAGGATACAATATTTCTTTTATCTGAAGTCTGTTCATTACTCTTAACATGGTGTCCCCCAGTCCCCTGTTTCAGATGCCCTGCCGCTGGCTGCTCGATGCTCCAGTGATAACTGATCACCTGACTTTAGCGTCACAGTCTTCATCAGCCCTATGCACGGAAGAACCCCGTCCTCCAGGGACTGGACAAAACGAACTGAAGCTCCAACAAGGACTGGATGTTCTTCCGCGGTCTTGGCCCCGTCTGCTTGGGACTCCCATCAACCCTGGGTCTCTATAGCCTGTCCGTCCATGGGAGTGGATCTTTCTTCTGTGGTTCTCCCCGAGGTTTCACTTTTCTCACAATTTGTTTTTGAGTTTTTCCTTGCCGGGTAGAAGAGTCTAAGGACGGACGCTTTTTTAGACATTATGTTTGCCTGGACACTATATTTGATTGGACACTACATGGTTGGTTGGTTGGTTGGTTGGTTGGTTGGTTGGTTGGTTGGTTGATTAATTGGTTAATTGGTTGGTTGTTTGTTTTTTTTCTGACATAGCTGGGGCAAAAGTGACCGGCACAGAAAAACATAGTGTAGACCTATTTATAGCATTAAAATTGTGTTTAAAGAAGTAGGGCCATTAAATGAAGTTTAACTTAAATGCCTAAAAAGAGTGAGCAAAAAGTGTTATTTTGACGACCCTTATGTGAGGTGGCTGACCTGTTGGGCAGCAGGCGCTCGGTCATCAGGTAGCCGGGCTTGTGCACTTCTTTGCTGTAGTCTCCGAACTTGGCCTGGACCGAGTAGGAGGCCAGCAGCACGGCCGTCTCTGGAGGGCAGTAGACCTGGTCACTCAGAATGCCGTCTTTAACCTGCAGAAAGAAGAGCTTCTGCGTGATGTCCTGGATCAGGTCCTCAGACACATCCTCAGGGAAGAACTTGGACAGGAACTTGAACTGAAGAGGGTTCTCCTTCTTCACATCCTGGGACGTCACCTGTAACCGGAGCACAGGCACTGCAGGTGAATGGGGGAGATCATTTTGAAAAGTGTCTGTAGATTACTGGCCAAATTAGAAATGAATGGGTTTGTTTTGTGATAAAACGATTTTGCAAAGGAGATTTTGGATATGTTGTTTCATCTTTATATAGACTCCTTTTTACTGAGGGAAAAGAGTATTCTTATTTAATCTATAGGGAAAAATGTTAAATATGTTTTTGCCTAAATCAGGTTAACTAGAAATATCAATAAATCCTTCAAGGGAAGAAAACACTTGGGTACAGGAGTCTTAAGGTGCTACTTAAAGGCACTATACCTATTGATTTTACTCATTTTGTCAGAATGTGACGAAATAGGTGTTTTACCATCATGGAGTGAAAATCTGACACCCTTTTCATCACATATTGACTATTTGAGTTGACAATGCAAACTTTACACATATTCTTTCCACAAAATACTACTTTTACAACATACTTTTATGGGGCAAAAAGAATGTTACCCTACAAAAAGAAAATAATGTCAGTTATAGTGCCTTTAAATGGAGATGTTGTCCCCAGAAACTGACAATAATGCATTTAGAGAAAAGAGTTTTCTTTATAAAGCCTGGCCTTGGAGCAGAGCTGCTTCCACAGACTGGTCTCAGGCCTCTGTCCGCACTGCTGTGAGGAGCACAGAAGTGCACTGAGTGAGAAGCATGTATGTCTGTAGCTAATTGTCTTGTTTAGTTCTGTATGAGACCTGTTTTTGGCTCAGTTTACTTGTGGGTTAGTCCTGCTTTAGACCTGGTTTAGTTCTGGTTTCTATCTAATCTTTCCATGCCCACATGCGAAAGCTTCCTTTAGTTTTCACTGATAAGTCAGCGTCGGTTAGAAAGTACTTTGTGACCCGTCAGTACATCTGCGCAAAGCCAGAATCATCAACTGCTGCTCTTGAAGGTTTTGATGAAGAGTCTCTGTCACTTCTCACAGAAATGGTACAAAGTATCTCAACCCTTGGACACTATACGCCCAAAGGTGCTCACAGAGGTCTTCCTCCTCTTCTTTATTAACATCTGTCTTTGCTGGGTTTTCAATTTATCATTTCTTTCAAAAGTTTGAGAGAAAGATATTTTTATTTAGGTGCAAACTTTTTTTTAATCCATCCATCCATCCATTTTCTTCCGCTTTATCCGGGGCCAGGTCGTGGAGGCAGCAGTCTGAGCAGAGATGCCCAGACTTCCCTCTCCACTTCCTCCAGCTGTTCTGGGGTATCCCGAGGGACACCAGGCCACAGAGACATGTCCCTCCAGCGTGTTCTGGGCCTCCTCCCAGAGAGACACTCCGGGAAACCTCCTGAAGGACGCGACCAGGAGGCATCCAAAACAGATGCCCGAGCCACCTCAACTGCTCCGCTCGACGTGAAGGAGCAGCGACTCTACTCCGACCTGCTCACCCTATCTCTAAGGGTACCAAGGAAACTCATTGACTCTGTGTCCGTGTTTTAAATCACAATAATATGTGTGGTTTGTGAGTCGAAACGTGTTGGCGTCTAAATAAATTTGAGCAGAGGAATTTTAATCAAGGACGTTCTGGCCCTTAGATCTTGATGAGCACCTGTTTCTCCCGCCTACAGTGGTGATCTAGCGAGCGCTCGCAGCTTCCTTCTCTATTACTGTTTGAGAAAAATTGAGCTGCAACACTGGGTGATATTATATGTGCAACAGCTTTACACCCGCACCGTGGTCTGAGGACATGACCACTGCAAAGATTAAAGGTTTAAAACGGGGGATTTTATGTCTTTTCATGTTCAAGGCAGTGCATTCTATAGAAACACAGACATCAACCATCCAGTAATTAACATGTATCAGACTGTATGAAATCTGGCCTTACCTTTTTGTTCAGTTTTAGCCAGCTGGGATATCCTTTACCGTCCACGTACTGCAGTCCAAAGTACCAGACTTCACGCACCCCGATGGTTTTCACCACCTGCACATACAGCAGTGCATTTCCTTATTTCAGGTACAATCACAGACTTTCAGAAACTCAGAGAAAGACATTATTTACTGTTTGAAGAGGTTGCAGCTAAATTTCTGTCATGCCTTTAATGTGTTTTCTTAATCATTGTTTGATGTAAATTATGGTTAGATTACATCAGTGAAGTGGCAATTTTATGGAAAAAAAAGAAAGAAGATAAAGTACAAACATTAGTAACAGGAAGAGGGAGAGCTTCAGAGCTGTGACTGACGAATGTCCATCAGTAGTATATGGTTCGACCCAGGTACTGAGACTGTTTGTAACAAAGATGGTATTTTGACACATACAGTATGTGGAGTACAGCTCACTTCGAGTATTAGCTTAGAGTGATCGTAAAGAAAGCACATTTATCTCACTTTTTATTTCTTTACTGTTACATAAGTTGACTTCTTTGTCCACATACAAAAATGAGCAATCCTTTAGTTAGTGCCTCTGGGGTCACACTATAAATTCAAGAGCAGCTTTTCCATGTTCTTCCAGTCATTTCAGCTGAATAATGTACTGCAGCCATGTTTTTTTCCACTGACTACAGACAACGCGGTCAGAAGAAACGCTCAGTGTTTCCCAGACGTGGACTTTCCATGTGCTCTCTACGTCACCGCAACATTTCACAAGCTCACAGTCAAGCCCGCTAAAGCCAGAGTACTAAAGCCCACTACAGCCCAGTCAACAGCCCACTACCCCAGGCTACTAAAGCCCACTCTCCAGCCCAGGGTACAACAGCCCAGGCTCCTAAAGCTCATACAGCCCAGGCTACTAAAGCCAAGGCTCCTAAAGCTCACTAAAGCTCACTAAAGGCGACTAAAGCCCAGGCTACTAAAGCTCATAAAACCCTGGCTACTAAAGCTACACAGCAGCAGCGCCTGCTCACGGTCAACTTAAAGGGGACTTAGATTCAGGCGAGGCGCATACCCAGCAGGGGATGGCTGCATAGACGGGGAACAGGGCTTGCATTGAGCTTAAGAGAGGTGTTTTTGCCTTTTTCACTGCCAAAGTAAATTCTGTTCAGGCGACTTCATGGGCATTTCATAATGAAAACAAAGACATTTATTCACTGACTTAGAACAAGTCAAGTCCCTTAGAATAAACTGAAAGCTTTGTATCTATTTTACAGGCTTTGCAGGGGCATAGCAACAGGAAGTGTAACCAGTACAGCTGCAGGGGGGGGGGCTGCAATATTATTTACCATGTCTTCATGCTTCTGTCTTACTTCACTTTACTTTACTAGGCCAAAACCTTACACCACCGCTTGTTTCATTAGCAAGTTTGTGATAAATAATGATTAAATATTGGCAATAATTAATTGTGATTAATCACAATTAAAATTCTGTAGATATATAACTAATTTCTTAATTTTTTCTTTATCGATTCCCGGCCCTAATAGAAAGAGTAGTAAATGTTATTTTTTTAAATCATTTAATATACTATCGATCTTATGTGCAGCACGTTGGAAACGCTTGTTTATAAATTGTGCTCCTTAAGTAAAGTGGATTTATAAATACTTAATAAGAGCACTAATGCACAGTCATAAACCGTCACTGCACATGTCCAGTAAATGACATTAGAAATAGGTTAGGCCTGTAAAAACACTCTGAAAGTGGTAAGTGTCAAATCTGTGCCCTTGATGTCATGATGTAGTAAGTAGTCCAAAACTATTTGTACATAATCTGTGCTTTGAGCAAATGCCCATATCCTGATAACCTATGTTAGAATATTAAGTTTTCTTCTTGCATGTTAGAGTAATTCTGAATATTCAATCTTTCTCCCTCTTCTAAACACTTCCTTTTATGATTGCCTCCAAAGCAATTCTTTCCTTTTTTTCCCCTGCTAAACTGCTTCACCGTTGTTGTGCCAGTAGGGGGTGAATCCAGGTGTTCTGTATGTTCAGAAACAATCTACTTCTTCATCTAACAAACACATACATCATGTCCAGTCATAAAACATGAACTACCTGAGCTAAGGCGCCCAAAAGGGTAGGAAAACTTCAAAAGTGTGATAAGCTACTGCTTTTATTCACTATTGTTCACGGGCTACATTCCCTTTCTGTTACAGCCACATTCTTGGTTGCTAAGAGAGATCGCAGACTCATGAAGTTAGGGCTATTGTAAAACCAGTTCTACAGGAAGTAGCCTCAGACAATGTTTTCCCTGCGTTGGTGCAGATTAGAGACAGATACTGACATTCTTCTCCCCAAACTTTGAAGCGAAAGAAGCAATTTAGAACTATAGCAAGGAAGTGAATACGGACAATGCCATGCCTTTGAGACATTTCTGAAATATGTTGAAGTTCTGATTATATTTTAAACGAGGATTGATACTGTAAACTGGTCGAGGGTTAAACATATCAACATTTACCACTGACCAGAAATGTTCCTTGTTCTATGAATCCACAATAACGTCATACAAAGGTTTGTGTGGTGACTAATGACTGTTGTGGAGGTGGTTTCTGGCTGTAAGTAGGCTAGGCACATGCACAGAAAAATGTTAATTGATCGAGAAGGAAATTACTGTTTAAAGTGATAGTCTGTAAGTTTAAATGTATTACAAATTTAATAGAATGTGACCTTCTGGGCCTCACGGACAAATGAGACTTTCTTGCTTTCATGCAAGTAAGAAAGTCTTAGGTCCGATTACCGGTCTTTCTGTGTGGAGTTTGCATGTTCCTCTCCCTGTGTCTCCATGGGTTTACTCCGGGTGCTTACGTTTACTCCATCAACCTAAAACATGCACAATAGATGACTCCTCCAGCCAGATGATTCTGACCATTAGCCTGACTCAAAAACTAGAGATGGATCCCCGGGCGCTGCACTGCGGTCGCCCACTGCTCCTTATGGGCTGCCCCAGATAAATATGGAACAAATATGAAACAGCTTAAATGAAGTGTTGCACTTAAAACAAATCTAAAAAAAAAAGGAATCATTCACAAATGTTTGAAATATTGTTTATTACCTGTGATGCAGAAGCTGGTGAGTGTGCTAAGAGGAACCGTCTGAATGTCTAGTGTCCAGAAGACTCAATAGTGCAGGAATTAATTACATTTAAGGACCAGCCAAATCCACTGGCCAACCCCAAAAACCAAAAGTGTCCTTTACCTGGATGTAACTAACTGTTCTGATCTGCGGCTGCTGCAGCTGCTCAGGTCTAGGTTCAACAACACTATGTCCTAAAGAATGAGCTCAGCTGACGTCCTGAACATCCTGAATGACCAGGGGATTCCGTCAGTGGGTTTCACATATTGAAAGAGTGGTTCAGGGAGAATGAGACATCATCACACATGGATCGGCCTCCTCAGAGTCCAGATCTTAGCCCCACTGAGAATCTTTGGGATGTGCTGGAGAACCTTCACCTGAACCAACACTGGATCTTTGGACATGGCAGCAGCTAACTGAAACAATGTCATAGCGAATGTGCAGTAATCAAAGCTAAAGGCACTACAACCAAAACTTAAGAGCGTCTGACCTTTTGGAGGGTCAGGCAGTGTATTTTAAACGCTGGTGTCATTCTAAACATTCTGTACTGTCAAGAAAAAACGAGTGCATGTTTTTACTTCTGAAGCTGGCCGGTATCTGACTTTTGGAATTTCTAATGTGTCACGTGAGGTGTGGGGTCTCGCACTGTCAGAGTGGTTTCGTTTGTGGCTTCATATGAAACTATTAACCCTTGTGTTGAGTTGGGCCATTTTATGCCACTTTTAGCCAATGTTTACATTTCCTGCTTTGTAAGTTATTTTATGATTTTAATGAAAACCCTTAATTTGACACTTTCATGACGTGAGTGTTGCAAACACTAAAAACAATGCATCTGGTTTGTCCAACGCTATTGTTACGTCTATATCATATTTAAACTTTTTTCATAAATTTGTTCATCAGTTTAAATTCTGCACAAAAGTGAAATTAATTTAATTACAAATATTTAACCATTTAAATGCCAAGCTAAAAAATGAACAAAAAGTAGCACACAGAATGGCCCATTTTCTACATAAAAGGTGACTGTGGGCTGTAATAGTTTCTACCTTTTATTACACTCTTAGGTATGTCAAAGATCAGTGACAATTTTTTATTTGGAGAGTCATTTAGTTTTTTATGTAAAGTGGTGTTTTTATGTTTTAGCGACATTTTATGCCCCATTGACTTGACCATTATAAACTCACTTTTTCATCGCTCTGCCGTCAAACTATAAAATCATACATTCAAGATTATTAGTGGCTGGTTCTATACAGAAGAGGTTCATTTAGAGCTCTTTATCGTTCAAACTGAAATAGGCTATAGCTGTATTTCCCAAAGCATTTCTATGGGGACAACATAACACCACAGTGAGGATGTTTCTGTGAGTTATGAGGCTCATGGGGGATTATGGGGCATATCCCCCATGTCAGATTATTTGTATTATTATTTTTATATGAAAATATAAAATAATACAAAATAGATATCTCTGAATGTGTGGCCTTAAAGAGCCGTGACCTCTTTCTGAACTGTACTAAAGCATAGTCCTCTCTCCTCAGTCTCCTCGGGGTGTGTAGTACCTGGTCAAAGAGCTGTTTGCCGGTCGTACTGTTCTGAATGGCAAACTCCAGCTCTGCGTCCACCGTAGTGACGCGGACATTGACCTGTGGGAATAAACAGCACAGCATTAGAGCAGAGGCCAAAGTTAAAGCTAAAACACTCAGCAGTATTCATTAATATGTGATGAACTCCAAAAGCAATACTCAATATTATAAATACAGCTAAGATATTTACTTTTTTTTTTAGATAGATTTTTCTTTTTATTCACATTGGACTGGTCATATTTGATACATGCATATCAAGACTCCCACATTTAGTGCAGCAGATAAGTAGAAATGACTTCAGTTTGTGAAACAAGCATGACATTTGGTCCAAGTGTCACTAAAACCCTCTCTGTCAAAACATCTGGGTGTCCATGAAAAATTCCAAGATGAAAAAAAGAGTCTGATGTGCAGATGATGTATGAGATAAGACTAGGTTCAGTTCTCCTCCACCTCGCCCGATCATTCATCCAGTGTTACTTAAGTCCCGTGTGACCTGAGCATGGGCATAGGACTAGGGGGGTATTGTACTTTCTAAATTTCCTCATAATTGATATAAGAATTGAACACAACAGGGCTGAAATACAATGGTTGCTAGACAAAATTTTGCACAGTAATGATGGATGAATCTCAGGGCCCTGACACCCCTTTAAAAATGTGCCAAATGGTTCAGCCCACACACCGGCGTTCAGCACCGCGCGCTTCAACTCAACAGTGACTTTGATGAGGTGAGCTCTGTAATGCAATGATACTAAGCTAGGAAAGAGAAATATTAGTCTTGCCACGCTCTTATGTGCTTTTATGTAACACTAGCCTATTGTAGCTGGCCTTAGATGCAACTGTCTTCTCATAAATGACAGTTAAACATGAGGTGAGGCGAGTCCCTGCCTCTGCCTGCGCTGAGGAGTGGAAGGTTCAGAGTCAGAGGAAGAGCTCCTTCTCTCTTCGTAAAGTTTCTGTTTCCTTATATTTATTGTAATTAACTGCCATCAGGCCAGTACAGTGACAAAAGCCACAGGTTGCTCACGCTATTTTCGCAGAATTAATTATGCTAATTAGCCGCGCGCATTTGGAGACTTATAAATGTGCAGCTTTGGAGACGAGTCAACGTGGTTCCAGTGAAAAGGTGGAGGGCTCGTGCCATTTAGCCTATTCCAGCGTAACTTTTTAGAACAAGAATTTACTGACAACACACTTAAAGGTAGGCTTCAAATGGTGAGAGACTAAATCAGGCTGAAGTACTTGAGTTTTTTGTTCATGCCTGTGGGCCACAGAGACAACATACAGTATCATTATTTTTTGTAAAATAGCATTTTAATGGATATTTTAAAGTCACAAATGTGTTATTTCCAGCACAAATATCCTATGTCCCTGGTGCAGCTGTTTAATGTGGTATGCTAATAATACTTATGTTCTATCTAAAACTAGCTAATTCAATTGGCCCAATGAAAGTAGAATATTCCACCACCAATTTAAATATCTATATAACTACAGGATTAAAGGTTATTCCATTTCTGTAACAGGAGCCAAATCAGATGAAATTTCAAGTCAAACATAATTCTAATTGACCTAAAAAAGTAAAAGTTAATTCTGGTTTTATGTCAGACAGTGAGGAAAAAAATGCAAATGTGTCTTTTTATAAAGTGTATGTAAACATCTGGTTCCCGTTGTACATGAGCCCCTGCACTCAGCTCGACTTTAGCTGCACAACCTCAACTCAGTCTAACTAAAGCTGAGAACTATTAATAAACCAACTCATTTATATAGGGCTATCAGACAGCATTTGGGAAACTAAACCACAGCTACAGTACTAGTGTACTATTGTACAGACAGTAAAGCTGGTACAGCATTAGTAAACTTCAGCTGACCCTGAAGCCCAGGCTGAGTTACAGCAGTGAAGTGTCCTGTTTGTGCAGTGACATTCACTCTTTCAACAAAGTACATGTAAATATACACATATGTAATTATACATGTAATAAACCACTGCCTGAATTGAGCAGAGACATGTGTGGCCTGATAGTTTCAGACCGCCATTCAAAGAAAAACTATTACATTCATTAAACTGAGCAGAATGAATCCTGAAACACATTTTGAAAGTTTGTGGGGGCCATATCAGACTCTATCTTTGTTTATAGTCTGCTTTATGAAATATTCAACACAAATCCTTTCACCTTTGCTTGTTCACTCTACCATAAGTCTGTAAAGCCAAAGCAAATGCATAAATACAAAACCTATGATCAAAAGTGAAGGCAAAAAAAACGGGTTTATGGAGAACATACAGTATGTGTGTGTATTGTAGTGAAAGAATGAATCTATCTGCTGCACTAATTATGAAGATCTAGCCAACAACATGTGGGAAATGATGGACAAATGAGCAGTATGCCTCCAACACAGTGCACGGAAGATAAAAAAGTGCACTTCACAAGCCTGTCGATGCCTTAAGCTTTTCTTCTGTTTTTTTAAATCTTATTTCATTCATAATCTATGTTCAAATGTGGACAGGAAGTAGTCTTTACCCTACACTGGCCAACAGGAAGTTAGCAAAAAACAATCCGTGCACAGAGCCAAATACATCAGTATAAAAAGACTGTGCAGCAGGTCGTCTAATGGTTAAGGATGCAGCGTCTTCAGCGTCATAAGTTCACAGTCCCCACTCCAACAATTTGCTGAATGTCTCTCCCTGCTCACCCCTTCCGCCAGTGTTGTGTTTTCAAATAAAGCCAACTAAAATAGAATGGAAAAAAGAGGCGTCTCTTTAAAAAAAAAAAAAGAACATGGCAAATAACCATTTGAATATCCCATTGGGTCATGAACGTCACATGACTAAGCTGCTGTGGTGTAGTGTTTGCACTGTAAACATTTGTGTGTTTATCTGCTCTTTCACAGCAGCGAGGTTAGCAGTGACAGTCGGTCTGGCTGTGGGGGCTGGGTGAGTCGAACCCTCACCACTAAACCAGCACAACCATTCATTAATATCCAAACAACCATTTCTAATGCTAACCTTTTCATACAGAGCCTGCAAAACGTCAGGATTTGTCATCACACAGAGGGTCAGGCAGAACATAAAAGGATTTGTATTGGAGGCCATTTGAGCGAAGGCTGCAAGGTTTATCGATATCCAACCGCAATCGAGGTTTTGACGACTGCAATAACCTCAAGAGGCTGAGGTTTGTTTCTTCTGTCTCTGTATCTGAGTGATAGATGCCACTGATCAGAAAAGTGGAGCCTCTAATCAGAATCAGAATTGGTTTTATTGCCATGGTTATGAACAGGTTCACAACTAGGATTATTTATCGGTCAATCATGCAACATGAAACATAAAACATATAACTTAAAGCAGAACTAACTCATGCCCCTAGAGGCCATAAGCGCCACTGCAGGTGTCGTAGCATGTTGTGTTTTTTTTTACTCATTAATTGTCCGTGAGAGTAAATACTACACTGACAGAAAAGACAAAGGGAGAGAGGGATATTGTACATCCAATTACACAATGGAAATATTTTTTTCACTCAAACTTGGCTGTAAATACTGTTTAAGTGGAGCTAGCCCGCAGTTAGCTTTGCCCGTTAGCCTGTTAGCTTTTTCTTCGTGATTCCATTAGTGTGTATTGGTGACTCCGGTCCGGTGGCAGTCAACATTAACACCTGTA
Organism: Neogobius melanostomus; assembly: GCA_007210695.1. Taxonomy (NCBI): domain Eukaryota; kingdom Metazoa; phylum Chordata; class Actinopteri; order Gobiiformes; family Gobiidae; genus Neogobius; species Neogobius melanostomus. The sequence continues at coordinate 89,928 of VHKM01000636.1, forward strand.
TTATCCCCAGAGGGACTACGGAAAGAATTTATTAAGGTAAACAAGTTGCTCAGAACTGCTTTAAGATTAATATTAAACTATAAAGACTTTAAACTATAAGGCTATAACTAGGGATGGGTATCGTTAAGGATTTATCGATACTACTACTCTTATCGATACTCCTTATCGATCCGGTACTTTAACGGTACTCTTATCGGTACTTTAACAGAAAAATATACTGTATATAGGTAGATTGAGACTACCGTATACGTAGGCATTAATCCTTGGTCTATATTATTTATTTATTACTCTACATTTCATTTCCACTTTGCGCATACACTTAATATATGGGAGTTAAAATACTTCACTTACGTCGCTTTAAAAAAAAAAATCATTATTATTATCTAGTAAATCAAGGCTGTTGGTTAGATTTGGCTGTAGCTCCAAATGAGTCCAAATGTGCAGTAAAATAATGAACTGTTTTCTGCCTCTCAGCTTGTGTCCAGTGGGGTCGACACCGGCTCGCGCTGACGTACACGTGGGAGCGCGCACATGCCACTGTGTACGCCGTTTGTGGAAAAATAGACTCCACCCGAAACTCTTTAGTTTGGGTATTTGTGAAAGAAGAAAAGTGCGAGTGGCTCGTCTGTCTGTTCAATACGAAGTCGTTACGTTTCGCTTTTTACCGCGGGTTAGCGGTAGCAGCTCGTAACACCGCGTGTCTTTCCCGCGCGCACCTGTCTCGCTGCACACGGCTGTGGAGGGGAGACGGGGCAGTGGCAGAGCGCAGGGGGGACACCCTGCACTTTCGTGTGGGTTTAGCGGGGATGAACAGACCCGATGCATCGAACGCATCCATGAGGGCGGAGTGATTATTTGAGCGCAGCAGCCCCCGTTAAGAAAACCGTTAAGGCTGGAGCTTATCGGTCCGGGTGGACCGACACACGTGGCCCCGGGGCCGTTATGATACCGGGGTTCGGTACCCATCCCTAGCTATAACACCATAATAACATGTGTAAGAAGAATAAATGTAAACTATGATCTCAGGTTCAGCAGATAAAAGTTTGTCTCAGTTTCCTTAAAGCAGGTTCTGAAGTGTTTAGACGCTCTGTGACTCCATCCTGGACTTATTTGAGTCACGTGGCTGTCCCCCAGAGGTATTCTCTGAATGTCGGTGAAACTCCTCCAGAAGACGGCGCTGTCCACATTAAACCAAATATTTTTGAAAGTAGATGATTGTGTTTTGTTCTAATGCGGAGCAGTTTTATTTTATTTATTGGTTTATTTGGTCGGGACAGTGCATGTTAATGAACATACATGGGTCTCATCCATGTAAACAAGCCACACCGGATTATAGCCTTGGGCTAATTTGCATCCGTCGTCCCCCATGCGCACTCTCAAACACACTCATTCACCCTGGCCTATTGTACATGTTTTTAGTGGTAGGGGAAACCGGAGTACCCGGAGGAAACCTACGCTCGTGCTTCGCAGGCTGTGAAGCACGAGCTCTAACCACTGTACTACCGTGCCGCCATTTGAGCAAGAGGATGCTGTTTGACAGTCTAAAAATAACACGACTTCCTTCACTCATCATTTTAGCAGTTATGCGTTTAAATGTATCAAATATAAAAATCGCAAATTGAAAAATCAATCAAGCAAACCGTGCAGCCCTAATTTGAGCAATGAAATGATCGGACCAAGAAGCTACTAGATTTCATTACTCGAGCACACCACATATACCACAGATCAAATAATACACCAAGTCTCCAACAAAAGTAAAAGTTGCTCCGTCAAATTATTACTTCAGTGAAAGTACTGAAGTAAATATATGTCATGTCTACTTCAATGGTTTCACCCTACGTTTGTTGGGCTAATTCGAGCACAATGATGTACGCTCGGCGCTGACATGTTGATTAAAGTGCATTGACATGTCGAAGATACAGTGCTGACTGAGAACTTCCTGAAGAGGTAGGACACATGACATCAGCAGGTGGAACAAAGAGTTACACTAGACAGATTACAAAGATTAGAAGATAGATAGATAGATGGATCAATCTCTTGAAGGAGACTCGTTGATAGAGAAATGCATTATTTCAGAATGAATCATTGGTCAAAGCAGAGGAAGGGCAGAGCCGCAGAGCGAGAGGTTTTTCTGTTTACTCACATGGACTCGCCCTGGTGATTAATACATCACTCCAGTCATAAAGCAGGAAAACCACAGCAGCTCACTGCTTTAAAGAACCCTTATTATAAATGACGTTGGGAGCGCTTTTAGTTTGTCTGTGTAGGCTCTCTGTAGTACAGGAGTTGTCCATCCTAGATGAAGGTTCTTGAGTCATCGTCTGTACTCTGTTTGAAGTATAGGGTGTTTCGCGTCACATCCAAAAGGCTTTGTCAGCGACACTAAGGGCCTGAGTGGACTGAAACTCAGCTGAGAGCAGGGTCATTGAGGCTGATACTTTACAACAGGTTCACTAACAGGTTGAGAGAGTAGCCCTAGGACAAGCTGACTCCTCCTTAATGTATGACAAAGCCTTTTGGATTAGAGGTGAGTACAGAAGCATTAGCATCCTTCATGAATAGCATATTCCTGGATCGTACATCTTCAGTTTCCTTCTCAAGCGCTCAAAACGTTACAGGGTATTTTTATTTTGGTTGAACAGTTTGTGAAGCTCTTGACATCACTCAAACCCGGCTCACAGCAGCACCTACAGACCAAACTAAAGGGCTCTGGGACCAGTCAAAACAGAGGGCAGGTAGTGTGAAACTGGATACGTAGATGAAGTGCAGATGTTGTGTATTTGGATGTAGTGCTAACATTGCTATCAAGGCCTTGAGAAGGGTAAGATTTAGAAGCATTACCTATTTATGTTCTCAAATAGAAAGGAAACATTAAGTTAATTTACAATTACAGTAACATTGTAGCACAGTTCATTATTAAAAAGGGATATTTTGCTATTTTCATTCATGCACAACTCTGTTAAAATATATATATATATATATATATATATATATATTAACAACGTGCTTAGAAAGTTCTTCAGGCAGTGCACTCACTTTAAGACCAATATGAGTGGGATTAATTAACATCCAGCATTCAATGTTTTAAAAGACTATCCCCAGTTGGTACACATTTTAGCAACATTGAGTTGCCTTGTGTACGAAATGCATGAATAAAGTTGCCTTGCTATCACGTGCAGCCTTGCGCATGTTATTAAGCTTTTGCAGGACAAATTAAAGACCATTTCTCCCACTGTGAATTAAACACTGTCCATGTCCGAGAGAGAGAGAGAATATATCGACGGGTCCCGCTCTCGCGCCGGTATTTAAGAGCGCGGGGCAAACGTGATCAAAACACCAGCACATGCCAACGAATATTGTGTGTTCAATAATAAAATAATGTAAAAACACTGTACAAAGCTCTCCTTCCAATATCCAGCTGACTGGCGGTCTGTCGGTAACACTAGACCAATCACAGCGCTCTTATTTCGGCAAAAAAACTGTCCCCACCGACCTCCACAGACGTCGTCCACAGCTCATGGTGCTGTCCACACCAAACACACACGTCCCCACGTCCACCAGGACCCACTGCAGATTATGACGTTGGTGTGAAAGGGCCTTTAAACACACCTCTATGGTGCAGTGAGGAGGTCAGACTGTGATCAGGCACATGTCTTTTATTGATTATATGTTGTGTATCCAAAGCTTTCCCATGGGCCGCACCATTGGTTTCACTCCATTAAGCCCGATTAACCTATTTTAATCAATCCAATCCCACATGAACATGCCCCTCATTAGTCGGCCCTGCAGCAGAGCGGTGCTCAGAGAGAGGCCGGAAGAGCAGAGGCCAGCTCTTGCACAGGACAACGATCTTTGCATCTTGTGCTTCAGATGGCTCTTCATTACTTGTCAATCGGCCTCATAACTACGGAATAATGAGGTCAACAATCCGATAGCTTTGTGTGATCTACAAACAGGCCTTGTCTGCGCTGCTTAGTGCTGCATCCTCGCGACGTATTATTGTCACAAATTCTTAGCTCTACATGAACTTGAAACAACATGAAACACGCTCAAATATTCTTAATACTCAATGTCTATTTCTGAAGCAACTATTTGTTTAGTTTAGTTTATTTGAGCAATTTACAAACATAGTTTGCATTGTTACATCATTACATTGTAATAAAAACCTAAAAGGAGTAGACAAGAAGCAAGAAAGCTTATAAGTGCCTACCCCCTATTCAAAGTGATTACTTACATGCATTTCAGATTAGTTCAAGAAATACAAAACATAACATAATAAACATAATAAAGGTCCTTTCAAGAGAAAAGGCCCATCATAACACTAAGAATATACATAACTGAAACTCATGAGTCCAGCTGCAGGTAAACCCCAATAGGGGTAATAATAACGGTGATACAAATAGCATCTTGTGTTTTCATACAATATAACACTTTACATTATAAATTCCTGAATTACCCAGGCACATGTGCAACAGAAGCGTGCATGTACCTGTTTACATACAAGCAATTCGTGAATGACAAGTTTCATTTCCCATACATAGGCACACACACAGCCCTGTGGGTGTGCCCATCCATGAATCACAATTATGTCCTTTCAACAATTACAATTGTCCGCATTAACCTTACGTACAGCAGCATTGATAAAGAAAAGCATTCATGTTTTACAAGAAGAAAATCACATGAAGTTTACAAGACTTCCAAAATGGCTATTTGCAGCCACTGCGCAGTGAAGAGAGTGAAAGACTAACATATAAACTGGTGAAAGTCTGTGCTTCTGCAGGGGCGCTGCTAAGACACTTGTGGCCTGGGGCCCATACAAAAGATACAGACAAAATATAAAATATAATAATCAAAATAACATTAGGCTTTCCCCAAATGTTAAAATCTGAGAAAAAAAAAAAAACCTTCCAGCTTTTATCTGATGTTTAAATCGTTTTTGTTTCAAGCTTGTTTCAAAAGGTCTGATTGGGTCATGAACGTCCCATAATGATCACATGGGAACATTTTAGTTAAACAGTGAGCTCTATTCAATCTTTAACCTGGGGACAGGCTCCATTTGCCATCAGAGCATCAATACCACCAAAGAGTGACCGACAGAGGCCATTGTGTCTGCGACTGGGCCCAACAATGAGACAGTTAGATCAGTCAGAGCAGGTTCACATGCATTCAGCTCACCAGAACAACCACCTTTTGAACTCTAGAGTGCATGTTATTGTCCCCTGGAGGAAATCTATTCTGTAAAGAGAGTGATTCTAATTTCATCTGTGAACAAAGCTGAATCTTTGTTTTTATGCAACGTTATGATATGAGATGTAACTGAATCATTTCAAGGAATAGAAATCTGTCACTCACATTTGACACATTTGAGTGTACAGCATTTGCGTGTCTGTTTTTATGTTTTGTTTACATTAGCCAAGTTTGTAGCTGATTATTCTCTGAAAGTGTTTGACCTGTTTATTGGAGGAATGGCCCTTTGAGATAAAATCCTCTCGTTTTCTGCCCGTTGTCCTCGGTTCTGTTCAGTACTTTTATGGACAGATTTTCTCGGCGCAGCCAAAGGCCAAAGGCGTCCGGTTTGGGAACCACAGAAGATCATCTCTGCTGTTTACAGATGTTTTTCTGTTGGCTTAAGTGTGAATCCACTGAGGACATGGCTCACAGTGGGAAAAGGTGGGGCCTCCTCTCCAGGTCAGCAGAGTCCTTATTTCAAGTGGAGGAGTTCAAGTTTCTCTGAGTCCTGTTCATGAGTGAGGGACGTGCTGTATCGGACTGTTGACGAAGATCGGAGTCGAAAGTCAAAGCTCTCTACCTGTCGTTCCAACCCTCACCTCTGGTCATGATCCAAGTGGTCGAAAGGAGTTTCCTTCTTAGGGTGGCTAGAGATAAGGTGAGGAGCTCAGTCACCTGACAACTGCAGGGACTACGTTGCTGACCTGACCCCGAATACAGCAGTAGAAAATAAAAGGATGGGTAAATCCAAGAATTTTCAGTGTAAGTGGAACCGTTTCTGAACACATTAGTGTCAATGTGAAATTACACAAAAGTATCCAAAGAAAGTTGGGATTAAACACATAATATTTAGGTCTATGTCAGCTTTAGATGTGAGGCTAAAGACACTGCAAGAGTTCAAATATGTTCGGTGTGCGCACTGAGAGCTGCTGATTCTCCCTGAATTACTCCGTTATCAAGCTGTGAAAGGTAGTTGAGTAAACTCTCGCAGCTGTTGCCGTAACTCATTTCTAGCTCTCAAAGACCGCACATCCCCATTGCTCACTTGAGTTCATTAGAAACACGTCTCATCCGCCGCTCAGAGCGAGACAGAGTTCAGACGTGAACAGGGCGGATGGCCAAAGCTAACTCTGTGCTCATTTAGACACACAAAATGTTCACGTTTACAAAGTCTATTATTCTAGTTCAAGAAAATCATTAGATTTCCACAGCTACTTAAAAAACATCTCATGCAAATGAACAAAACTGTTGACAAAGTTTATATATTGAGGCAGGAATATACTGCATTAAACGATATTAGACTGAGGAGCGTTTATGTCAAATCTCAGTAAAAGTACTTATTAATAAATCTTCAATAAACAAGAAACACACAGGTTTTTTCATGTATTACAAAAATAGAATGACAAATGTAAGCCCAAAACTGTATTGTTGGTCTGTCACTTATTGCAGTGTTTCCCAACCAGGGGTACAAGTTATTTTGAATGCAATATTGTCTTTTTACAATGTTGCAATCACTGACTTTATTCAGAAAGTGATTGCTTTCTGAATAAACTGCAACACCCTTGAGGTAGAGGGTACACGGACAACCACTGAAAGGTCCAAGCGGTCCACTGCCTTATTGAACAATAAGTTATTATAATAGTTATTATTGTGACTACACCAAACAGGGACAATATGCAACAATATGCGGGGACCAAAATCAACACACTATGATGGCAGTTTTTGGACTTCTTTTGTTTAGAAATGTTTTAATAATTCAACATGTTAAAGGACATTTTAGGTCAACTTGAACAAAAAAAAAAGCATAAATAAAAATACGTGAGGTGGTCCTACATTTACAGTAACTTTGTCATCACCTCCTGGACAAAAGACACTCAGACAAAGTAACATTCATGGAACTAAATTTCACGACCCATTTTCAGAACGTGAGGAGCCACAAAAGCGCGAGTCAATACGCTCACCGGAGGGTAACGTCAAACCATGAATGCCCAGGTTGTTCCTAACATTCAGGCCCCTCCTCCACCCTTTCAAAGGCCTTCTTCAGATTTTTCCACTAGTAAATGAGACTTTGGGGAGTTTTCTTTAACATACTGTACCTGCTGCCTGGGACACACTGTTCCGTAAGGACTCCGTGGACAGCATGCTTTTGCCGTTCCAGAGGGAGGGAGAACTCTCACATGAGAACACTGAGATGCTAGAGCCTAAACTGTGAGCTGCTGCCCCACCTCATTTCACACTCTCACAATACCTTTAGACACGGACCGCGCTTAACACACACATCATTATACAGTATCGGCCTTTTACTGTTCCCCTATTGCTAATATCTCTCCATCCACAGGAAATCTTTAACTCGATTCTATGAGTTCTGTATTAACCAAATAAACTAAGGCGGTGATATTTATAAATCACAGACCTGACTGACGTCTCTTGTAAGAAACCCACACATTTGGGGGGGGGGGGGCGAACCAAATTCCAAATTTGTTCTTAACACCCTCAATTTCCTAAACATGAGCCCAACCTGTTTGAGCAGTTGTAAGATAAGGGGCAAAATGTGAGTGTGTAAACTGACAGAACAGGTCCAAAGCCCACGCAGGAATCTGGCTTCAAATACCTAGCGCTCAAACGACACAAAGGGGGAAGTCGTATTTGCTTCGATGCACTGGGCTTGACATTAACACAAGCTCATTAATTCCATTGTCACTTTGTCCAGATCTATCTATAGCAAAGAAGTGACTCCAAATTTCAGAATGCAAAAGTAAAGTGCATGTCTTTGTAATCATTCCTCAGTCTGATGGAATCATGTTGTAAAACAAAGAGTAAGTATTAATGCCCTGTCTCTGAACATTGGGGACATATTAAGAGGGAAAGTTCCATAGAACTCTGACACACTCAGAGGTTTGGCCGAACGACTGCACTGTAACAGTTATGGAAATTCTACCTCATCCTATGTTACTTCCTGTGCCCAAGGCTCAACAATAAACATCACTAAAAGTGTCAAACCATGAAAAGAAGGTGAGTTTGAACAGCAGAACTGTGTGTTATATGGCAATCGTTACACCACAATGTGGCCATTATAGGACAGGAACTAACTATGGCTACTTCAGTCCTGGCTCTAGCCACAGTATCAACAGTGGTCAGTGACTTGTTGGATGTAAATGTGATAAATGAGCTGTAGGAGAGCTGACTTACTGGTTTGGGCATGTTGGGGTCCTTTCCCTGGCTGTGGGTGGGCAGCAGTTATTCTGGGCTTCGTGCGCTTCCCCCCGTGTTGCGCGTCCTGAACGGAGTGAGAAAGAAGAGGAACGAGTTTGAGCCGCGCTGGCGTCACTTAAAGCCGGCTCAGGAGCAGTCACCGGGATGAATCACCTCCAGCAGCGGCACAGAAGCAAAGAGAGGCAGGCAGAGAGGGAGGAGGGGAGGAACGCGCAGGGCTGGCCTTCACAATAAAAGACTGTTTCAACTGGTAAGTATGAGAACCTCCAGCTGCATGGGAATGACTTTAAGATGAATATGTCTACAGTAGTATTGGCTATGAAAGGAGAGCATTACTGGGACCTCAGGCTGGAAATGATGAGAAGGGACCATGGAAAGCCTAGAAATATAAGAAAACACAGATAAGGAAGTCTTATTATTGGAGACATTTGAACTCACTGATGAGAAAAGACACTACAAACTGTGTACAAAGTGTGTACAACTGTGTACAAAGTATGTCTTTCAAAGTCAACATGTGTACAGTATATACCTGTAGCTGCATGAGTATTCACCTTATTCCGCTTCTTTTTGCTTTGTCTCGGCACTTCCGGTAGAGCGCGAAGCCCGTTCTTTAAGCGGTAGTGACTGATTTTATCTTGACTTCTCCAGTAAACTAACAGGAGAGAAGGGGCGGCCACAAATCATGGCGGCGCCCACGTGAACTTCCGGAATAAGGTGAATAAGCTCATGAGGTTAATTTCTTCAACACCAGTTGTTATACTAACTATAGTCCAAAGTAAAAGTAGACCTACCACAGTCTTGTCCACGTCTGTCACGGTCCACCACGACTCAGAGGAACTGGGACACACATGACCTACTTTGCTTTCTAATTTTTAAAATTATGTAATTTATGATTGTTTTCTTTGCTTCCTTTGCTTCATGTAAATAAAGAATTTCAGTTTGAGTGTGTTGAAGTTCTGTCTAATGCAGAATCCTCATGACTTCCTTCGGCCATACCTCCTTTGCTCTGCCTGATCCTGTCAGATCTTGGAAGTTAAGCAGGAAGGGCCTGGTTAGTACTTGGATGGGAGACCGTTTGGTAACACCAGGAAGCCTGGGTGAATGTAGTGAGTGAGTGAGTGGTGGTGGTCAGAGGGGCCAATGGGGCAGACTGGTTGCCTCGCTTCCGTCAGTCTACCCCAGGGCAGCTGTGGCTACAACAGTAGCTTACCATCACCATGTATGGAGTGAATGAATAAGGCAAGGCATGGCAAGGCAACTTTATTTATACCGCGCATTTCGTACACAAGGCAACTCTGACGGGATAATGACGACAGTGCAGCGCTTTGAGAAACTTGGCAATACAGTCTTGTAAAGCGCAATACAAGTGTAAGGCATTATTATTATCATTGTTATTATTATTCACATGTCACTCTGTGACAGACTGAAGAGCAATGAGGCCTCAGCCTTTTACCTGAAAATAAAGAGCACATATTATTTTGAGTCATGTTACTGTCGCTCATGTTGTCTGTCCTGAAGTGTAACTCTGAATCAGAATTGTTTTTTTATTGCCATTGTTAATGAACAGGTTTACAAACTAGGAATTTTCTTCAGAGCAATCGTGCAACATGAAACATAAAATATAAAAAGAGAGTAATTCACATTTACAATGAGATGGTGTGAATTATATAGACACCAAACAGTGTCACACTAACACTGGGACATTTGCTGTGCTGTTTTGCGGTGAACAAAATGGGTCCTCCAGGACACAAACTTACCCAGCTTTTGGTTTAGATGGTAGAAAGCAAACAGCCGTTCCCCAGGAGGTTGGCATCATGTATACTATTCTGCGAGTCACAGAGTTTTACACTGAAATCTCAAAGCGGAAGAGTTGGGTGTTTATCCTGCTCACGCCGTTGCTTGGATCCAGTGCGGTCCAGACAGACATACAGCAGGTTAGAAACGGCACTGCGCCTCGCCCTGTGATAAACTCTCCGCCCTCCACTGTCTAAAGCTCTAGTCTACACCTTTATTTGAGAACAAACACACCCAGCGAGCTCACTTACTGCGCTTACAATTTACTTTTTTCAATAATCTGTCAGTTATCAGCGTGGACGCGTTATTTCCTTGTGGAAATCCTAGAACAAGACGTCTTTCTCTTACATTTCTTTGTTTGTTTGGAAACTCAGAGCCGCGTTTTACGCACGTCTGGCTCCACGCCCACAGCGACAATAGTAATCCAGTAAACCAGCTCTTCCACTCTTTGTCTAGTAGGCTAGTAGGACAACCTTTAGAGCGCCTTAAAACCAAACAGTCGTTAACACCCAGGGGTGATTTAACCTGTTACATCGATGTCCTCACCTCCTCTCCATCCCGATCTCTGAGACACCTGTGACACACTTTCCCCTCCGTTTGGAAAGGCACAGGCAGACATGAGGTCAGCTAAAGGTCTGTCTGATAGAAAACATTCATCACTTACTTGGACCAGCTACCAGCAGACCCCCCTCGCGCTGCCTCGTCGACGTGCGCGTCTCCTCGCCATGCACCCCCTCCCTTTCACAAAATCCACTAACACTCCCTCATTTCGGCCGTCACAGTGTCATTGTTATTTCCCTCTGGCATGTCTCGAAGCAGTTGTTTTGCGCGTGTGGAGTGAATGAATAAAATACAGTTGTGCCAATAAGTTTACACACCCTGGTAGATTTATGTGGCCATTTCTCAAAGAATATGAATGAAAACACAACAACTTTTTTAGCCCTGTTGAAAAGTTTACACACCCCAGTTGTTCCTAATACGTGTTGTCCCCTTTAGCATCAGTGACAGTTTGGAGTCTTTTGTGCTCGTTGTGGAGAAGGTTCTGTATATAATCTGACGGTAAAGTCTGAGATGGCCACTCCAGAACCTTCACTTTATTCTGGAGCCACTAACCCCGTGAGACCAGAATGATTGCCCTCTATATGTTTTCATACAGAGAGGGAGCAGTCTGGAACCTCCGCCCAGGGTTGCCAGGTCTGGGCAGCCAAACCCGCCCAAAAATATCTGAAAAACCGCGGAAAACCCGCGGACATATGGCGCGGCTGGAATGTTCAATATTGTTTACCAGTAAACAGAGCCCAAGTGCTCCTGCGATGATGAGAAACCGCCCCTTTCTCCCTCTCTTATTGAAAAAGCAGCTCAAAGAGCCTTGGATTTGAGATTCTGTCATTCGAAATAGTGATTTTGATCAAAAAATAAGATAGAAATAGCCAATTTTACATTGAAAACAGCAAGGCTAATAACCGCGGACAGTTTTTTTCACCCGCGGAATGGCTTAAAAAAACGCCCAATTCCGCCTCCGCCCCCGTTGGCGGCATCAGAAAAATCAAACCGATCCTGTGCAGTCACGTGTTGTTTACAAGCAGCGTCACTCACGGGATGCAGAAGTCTCTCAATAACAATCTACGAACGGCGCACGAGAGAGAGAAAGAGCGTGTCTCCAATCGACGGTAAATGACCAAAAACACATCGACAGTAGGTGAGTCTTGTGATTCATAATCCTGCGCAAATATTAACGCAAAACTGCTAATAACACCACATCAACGGCAGACACCCGCCCTTCGCTGATTGGTTTACTCCGCTTCCTGTTTGTTTGTGTATGTACCGCTGTGGGAAATAGAATTGACGAAGCGGTGGCCAGACCAATGGCCGTTGGCTGCTCTGCTTTGCGACGACACTGTAGGCCGCCATTGCTCCGCCATTGCTGTAGTACCTCCATATAGCCGCTAGGCCTCCATTGGAATGCATTTCACTTTAGACACGTTAAAAACAACCTTAATGCCCGGTGCCTAATTTTTTGGAACTGTCTACAGCTAGATATTCCTCTTGTGATTACGCTGGGTTAGACACAATCAGAGGCACCGGGCTGGTTATGGTAGGATACATTTTAGAAATCTCCTACTTAACGGGGATCTGACTGTACGGTAAATGACCAAAAACACCTCGACAGTAGGTGAGTTTCGTGATTCATAATCCTGCGCAAATATTAGCGCAAAACCGCTAATAACACCACATCAACGGCAGACGCCCGCCCTTAACTGATTGGTTTATTCCACTTCCTGTTTGTTTGCGTATGTACCGCTGTGAGAAATGGAATTGACAAAGCGGTTCCCAATATTTCACAGTACGTATGGTGCACTTTTCAACAAGGCCTATTCGTTTGTTAAGTGGTGACGTCACAGCTCTACTTCCGGGTCCGCAGATGTGCAAGAAACTACAAAAAACCTCTTTAATACCACAATCAATATTTCTGAAATTCAACAGAGAGTTACTGAACATACTTATTTATCAGGCCCATTAGCCAAAAATGCTGTACCTACTGCTATAAAAGTAATGTTTACCAAAATCGCTACATCCAGGTTAGCGGAGAAAAATGCTAACGGCGCAGCAGCTACGCTAAACCCGGAAGTAGCAACTTTAGTAAATATTACTTTTTTTAGCAGTAGGTGCAGAATTTTTAGCTAATGAGTCTGAGAAATAAGTAGCTTCAGTAACTCTCCGTTGAGTTTCAGAAATATTGATGGTTGTTTTTACAAGATTTTTATGTTTTTTTCGCCCGTCTGCTAGGACCCGGAAGCGGAAGTCGTGACGTCACACTTAACAAACGTATGATGAGATCCTTCCCAGATCTCAGTGACTAATCAGAGTCTAGTACAGGGTATCCTCCCGCGTCAACCAATGAGACGAGCTTTTCCAGTGAACCAGCCTGTCAGGTCCAATCAGGAGGGAGGGGGAGGAGCTTGATTGTTCACTTTTGAAAATTCTGTTCCTGCTCTCCTCATTAAGCCCTGCAAATAGGACTTGTGCGAATAGGGCACAAGTCCTAGAATGACCTCGGGACCTCAGGTAAAAAAGTAAATGAGTTTCTATTCCCGTACGAATCTGCCACGTCGGTAATTTGGAAGATTAGGGTAATTCTGCAAACTCCTCAGGTGATTCTAGTCCCGTGAAAAACGACATGTCGGAGTCTGGAAACCTGCGTAATGAAGTTTTAATAAGGGCGACATCGATTAAACGTCATTTTACCAGTTTATTTATGTCCGCATTTAGGCTATAGTAGGCTAATAATATCATGCATCAAAGCTTTACTCCAACCTAAATACTGTGTTTTTATCCATTTCAAAAGTATACAGTAAAAGAGAAAGCATTTGTATTTTGTAAAAAGTTTGTATCTGGTGTAAAGTTTAGACGGAGGAGGCTGTTTCAGAGCCAACGGATCTGCACAGAATCCCACAGACGCGACGCTGATGTCGTTCATCGTAGGGTGCGCTGTGCGGAAAGAAATAGCCTCTCTCACTAAAGCAAAGCTAGCTCATATAAACAAACCTGAGAGTTAGCGCTCGCATCACAAATGAATAAAAGGCTTATTGTCGTCATTCAATGTTCATTATCTCCATCCATCCATCAATGTTCATTATCTATCCGTCATAAATGTCCGTAAAAAATGAGTGATATTCTGACATTGCTGATACCGTGTGAATGATTAAAAATGACCTGACGTCTGATGATATCTGCCCATTTTTTAAACTTACATCAGTCGGTTATTTTGAGCTTTTTGTTTACAATATCCATCAAGCAAGTTCCTGGTATAATTTAGTGGATTATGACAGTTGAGCAGAATTAAATTGAAGTTAGTGTTGGAGCAGGTTACTCATGTGGCCTCTTGTAAAAATCAATTGCACGCTCCTGATTTAGGTGGATAAGGTGTTGGAAAATGACAGACAGATCACACGCACAACATGGAGGCACACATGTCATCATTATGAACAGGCTTTTCCTGTTCTTTTTTCTTTTACAGTGGCCTCTGACCTCATCCTTCGATCATCACTGTGAGGTTGTTTATTGACAACACCGTTGGCACATTCATTCATCAACAGGCTCTCTGTGTTCATACCACTGCAGTATTCTATTGGCAAAAAACACTGTCCTGAGAAAAGATAAAGCTCGCTCGCTCAGACATTATTTGACGAACCGCGTTCTCACACTTTCGTCCCGTCAACGAAATCTCGGCAATAATCTCAACGTGATAATTTTGTGATTGTCTTCGTTGACGAAAACAACACTGACGAACAGACCCACAGACAAAGTAAATGCAATGTATGTATGTAAATGTTGCATGTGGCAGGTAAACTTTGGTAACATTGGGAATGAGTGAAGTCACTGGTGAGCAGCGGCTAATCCAAATCACTGACTGTTTGCATGTTTCTTCATTACACTTATTTCAGGATCTTTGACATAGGGCCTCATTTCCTAGTTATCCAGAGTGTTGTTGATGTCTGGAGATATTTTTTTATTTATTTCATGCAGTTCTTATATTTGAAGAGTTTCGTGGCACTAGGCTAATGCTAGGCTAGCGCATGTCTATGGTAACAGCTAGCCTGCATTAAAAACAGTCTGACCCACTCCACAGTGCACCTGAACATTTTGAGGGACTACTTTCTCGCAGATCACTCCGCCGCTGCGTTAGCTTACAACCACGAAGCTGATGCTGCTCAAATATACGTTATTTTAAATGCAAAATGGTTAAAATGATTCTATCGACACAGACATTTGTATCATTAGTCTGGTGTTATAAGTGATTAGGCCTTAGTTTTCAAATGAGACATTACACTCTTCAGTTGAGAAGCTTTTAAGCTTTTAGATTTGGGTAAAGCCGAAAGAAGAAAATGCGCTCTGTTAAGAGGTTAAAGAGATATTTCAGGATTTTTGACATTGGGCCTCATTTCCTAGTTATCCAGAGTGTTGTTGATGTCTGGAGATTTTTTTTTTTCTTTAATTCATGCAGTTCTTATATTTGAAGAGTTTCGTGGCGCTAGGCTAATGCTAGGCTAGCGCATTTCTACGGTAACAGCTAGCAAGGTTTAAAAACAGTCTGACCCACTCCACAGTGCACCTGAGGTAAATCACTTATAACGCCAGACTAACCATATAAATGTCGATAGAATAGTTTTAACCATTTTGCATTTAAAATAACTTATATTTGAGCAGCATCAGCTTCATGATTGTGAGCTACTTAGCAGCGGAGTGATCTGCTAGAAAATAGTCCCTCAAAATGCTCAGGTGCACTGTGGAGTGAGCCAGACTGTTTTTAATGCAGGCTAACTGAAACCATAGAAATGTGCTAACCTAGCATTAGCCTAGCGCCACTAAACTCTTCAAATAAACTGCATGAAATAAATAAATAAAAAATATATCTCCAGACATCAACAACACTCTGGATAACAAGGAAATCAGGCCCTATGTCAAAAATCCTGAAATATTCCTTTAACCTCTTAACCAAGCGCATTTTCTTCGTTCGGCTTTACCCAAATCTAAAAGCTGTTGATGTCTCATTTGAAAACTAAGGCCTACAAAACTGAACCGTAAGTTCTCTGTTGCGTTGTCGCCGGGTTTTTGTTATATATTTTGAAGCGTTTTTGTCATGTTTTCTGTTTTTTATTTACGGGTTTTTGATGCTCTTTTGTCACTCTTGAGTCACGTTTTTGTCACTTTTTTTGTTGTTGTGTTATTGCTGCTTTTCTGGCACGCCTTTCTTGCTCTTTTGTTGCCTCTTTTGTCCCTTTTTTGTTGTGTTTTGTCAGCATTTTGTGGCTTTTTCATCACTTTTTATTCGTTGCTTTCTGTCATGTTTTGTTGTGTTTTTGCCACTTTTTGTTGTGTTTTTGTCACCTTTTTGTGCCTTTTTGTGTGGCTTTTCATCACTTTTCCCCGTTGCTTTTATATATTGTTGCTATTGTTGTTTTTCTGGCACGTTTTTGTCGCTCTTTCGTTGCGTTTTCGTCACTTTTGACACTTTTTTTGGAGGGAAAAATGTCCTCGGTTCAGGTGGAGGTTAAGAGGTTAATAATCAACAAACGTGTGTCTTATTTCTGAATGATCTGACTCAGCCTCACAGCTCTCACACCTCTGAGCGGAACATGAGCTCATACACACGGCTGTACCTCAGCGGGGACGGGCCAGGGGGACGGGCCAGTTCCGGTGGGTGTGGCCTGTGGTGAGAACAAGTGGCCAATGACGGCGCGGGGATTAAAATAGAGCATATATATATGAGAGTTGACGGACCTGGTCATGCACTGGCCACACAGAGACCTGACATTCCACAGCTCTGTGTCAGGTCACGCTCCCCACATCAGAGAGACCTGACCAGTGACTGTTATAGGGACGACGTCAGTATTTACTCAGGGAATGGCCTCTCTTCAGGCTGTGCTTCTCAAACTGTGCTTCATTTCTATTCATGGTCATTAAAAGATCACTTCGTACACTGTGTGCTTGAGTAATGCAATTAAGTTCAGACATGGTTTACACCCAGGATAGACTTAGATGGGTTTAGAGCGGCTTAGGCCCGTGTTCATTTTGACATCATACTGGGATTTAGTTTTAGTCTTAGATGAGGGGAATGGGGGACTGATGAAGCTAGGAAAGCGCTGTATAAGTTGAGTTAACATTTTAGTCATAATGTTAGTCATCATAAACTACTTTTAATTTAGTTTTGGTCTAATTTTATTCACTAAATAATATTAGGTTAACTAAACTGTATATTACTTTAACTAAATTCCATTGACAGGGTCAGGGTTTAAAGTGCATATGACTTATTTACAGGGATAACATCTGTTGCAAGTTCATCAGTTGCATAATTATCATTATATTTCAGTGAAGCAGCAATTTTAATGAAGAAATGTTGGGCAAAAAAAGTGATTTTTTATTTGAATGTTGCGTTCCACACACACCCAACAATTCAGTGCAATGTAAAATTAATTTAAGAAAAGTTAATTAATCCATAGATGACAGGATTTCATTCATCAGTCTATCAAGCTGTGGGAAGGAAGCTGTTTAACATTTGAGTTGTTGTAGTATGAAGTTCAGAGCAGTTTCCCATTGACTTAACATGGTCGGCACGGCAACAGTTTAAAATGGTTTGCCTTCATCTATGTCACTTCCTGTCGGTGTCCAATAAGGAAGTGAAACCATAAACATCACAATAATAGGTGTGTTTAAGATTAGCGAGCGGTGCAGGCCGGTCAGATTCGTGTCCAAGATGGCACCGCCTTGCTCTGACGCAGCCTGTGCGACGGTGTTCTCGTGAGAGCGAGGCGGCTGGAGCGCCTTGGGCAGGCGAGCGAAGTTGCTTTTCTCCGCCTCGCTCGGCCGCCTGAACTACAAAAGGCCAAAGGGGACAAGAACACTGAACAAGAAGACTGAACAAGCTGGTCAGGAGGGCCAGCACCGTCCTGGGCTGCCCCCTGGACTCTGTGGAGGAGGTGAGGGACAGGAGGGTGTTAGCCAAGCTCACCTCCATCATGGACAACACCTCCCACCCACTGCACGGGACTGTAGAGGAGCTGAGCAGCTCTTTCAGTGGCAGACTGAGACACTCTCAGTGTAAGGAGAAAACTATACTGTAAAGTAACATGTGCAATAACCTCTTTTCAAAACTACGTGCAATAATCTTCATATCAGCGCCACTTATTGACAACCTGCACTGTAAACTTTGCACCTAGATATTCTAGTTTTTATAGTCTGTTCTAACTTTTATTCTATTTTTATTTATGCTTATTTCCTAATTGTTATAACTCCACCCCTTAAGATTTTTGCTTTTACTTATTGTACATAAGATACCTCTTTTTTTACTATTTAACTGCACATTTCCTGTCTATTTTGCACACCCTGAGTGATCTTACTGAATGCCAAATGTAACAAGTGAATTTCTCCGTTGTGAGATCAATAAAGGATTATCTTATCTTATGATGGGACATCAAGTGCTGTAAACGGGTGCACTGACAGTGGACTGACAGATGATTGGATTTCAGTTGTGTTTAGTTCAGAAACATGTCGCCCTGACGCTCCGCAGCCTCCTGCCTCCTCTTTTCTCATCACAGATCTACTTTGATCTGCAGAAATGCTTCACAGGCTTCGTATTTGACAGAAAGTGCCGGTGTGTTCAACATATGACCCTGTAAGGACTTGGTTCTTTTGTATCACGCGAGAACCGTTATTTGGATATGGCCAAAGCATACACTGGAGATGGAAGTCATCTCAAGAAAAGGCTTTTATTGCCGTTGTTCCTAGTTACAAAGCAGTATAACCAGCTGGTGACTTCAGAGAAAGAGAAGAAGTGAAGTCCAGACCCCCGTCGACAGATGTCTTTTATCCTTGTCTTGCACTCCTCTACGCAGAGAGGGTGACTGCCTATCAGTGAGTCAGCTGTTTGTGTCTATGTGTCAGTATATTATCTGTACTTCACGTTATGTTCAGAATGATTATGGTGTCGACCGTTTTTTATCAGCTAATCTCACTGACATGGTCTTCTTGTTCTGTAGCGTGTGATCAAAGCCTGCGTCAGGAGCCTGTTCAGATTGCGATACAATCCTTACAACCCACATTGAAATAAGCATGAGTTTATTATTCTAACCCTAAACTGTAAGAGGAGAGTCTGTTATTGTTGCTCTAGTGATGTGGCGTCTGTCTGGTGTGTGGGAGAAGCAGAAATGCGTTCACAAACTTTTACAATAGTTTTATTCACAAACTCTTTTCCAAAATCTGCCATTGTTCTGTTTCCGCGGTCAGCTCAGTGTCAGCCATGAACCTGCTGCTGGGCAAATGCAAAACATGTGCACATTTACCTACTGGGTCCTCTCAGTCGTACTGTTTGCAAAGTAACGCTATGCAAATGACACCTGCAGACTCAGTGACATGTTAGGACTCACACGTTATCAACAAACAACCCAAAAAGTGTCCAAAAAAACAACCAAAAATTACAAAAACGCAAAAAGTGATGAAAAAGCGACCAAAAAGTTAAAAGAATGCAACAAAAACGTGACAAAAACGTGTCAAAAAAGTGACGACAACGTGGCAACAGTGCAAGGGAAAATAGTCGCTCAGATTTGTAGGTCTTAGCTTTCAAATGAGGCATTACACTGGCCTGTAGGCTGTAAGCTCTGGTCAAGAAGCTTTTAGATTAGGGTAAAGCCGAACTGGAGAAAATGTGCTCGGTTAAGGCGGGGGTTAAGAGGTTAAATTAAAGGTCGACCGATATGGGTTTTTCGTAGACTGATGCCAAAATACTGATTTTTCCAAATGTCTGGTCCTGTATAGACGTAGCCGCTCCAGCAGATTTTATTTGATTACTTTCCGCTAGAACTTTTCTCTCTTTCTTTTTCCAACCATAGTTCAAATGATCTTATACAGAAAAATGCTTTGCGGTGCTTTGAGTCTTTCATCATGTATCTCTTTTTTTAATTACTTTATTGTGTCATAAGTTTTTAGATTTCATTACACAATTAGCATTTCAGAATTGAGACAATATTTTCTTTCTTTTTTCCTTTCCACCCAGTGAAATGAAAAATAATAAGTAAATAAATAAAAATAAATTAATAATAAAAATAAAAAGATATATATCCATATATATTTATACATATACACACACCTACATACACACATATATACATATACATAGACACACATACACAATTAAGAGGTAAAAAAAAAGGCAGTAAAGATATGACAATAATAACAAAAACTATATATATATTTTTGTATTTACATACATACATATACACATACACATATCATGTACGCATACATACATACATGCATGCATAGAATTTAGATGGCCTCACTCAGAGCCGTTTTCTCCTATACGCAGATTATGCAAGGTGCGTAGGGCCCCCACTGCTGCAAGGGCCCCGCACAATGGCCGCTGACTGCTCTGCTTTGTGACTACGACACTGGAGGCCGCCATTGCTCCGCTATTGCTGTAGTACCTCCATATGGCCGCTATTCCCCCATTGGAATGCATTGGACTTTAGACACGTTAAAAACAGCTTTAATGCCCGGTGCCTAATGTTTTAGAAGTGGCTAGAGCTAGATATTCCTCCTGTGATTACGCTGGGTTAAAAACAATCTGGGGCACCGGGCTGGTTATGGTAGCAAATTTTTTTAGAAATCTCCTACTTAACGGGGGTCTGACTGTTGGCATTGGAGCTGCGCGAGCTACACGTCACACAAGGGCCGAGTCTACAGTGAAGCACCCCCCCTTATGCCCTTATTAGGAACATATGCTTCGTCAGAGCTGGGGAGGAGGAGCCTGTAAATCCGCCTTGATTTCCCCCTCGAACGTGGTCATTGTGGTAAACGGGGAGGAGTGAGGAATGACGGTCTATTAATAATATGTCTATGGCCCCGCATCTCAGTCATCTTAGTGGTTAATGGTTCTCACACAGTGGGGCAGGGCCCAAATTGAGGTTATGTTCCACTTCTGGCCTGCACTACTGCACAGTGTAACTGTTTTTGACCATAAATGGGTTCACTCTTCATCGAATAGCCATGGGATGCGAACTGTAGGGCCCCCGAGTGGATTTTTGCTTAGGGCCCCAGAAGGGCCAGCACCGGCTCTGGCCTCACTGATGCCAAAAAATGGCAGTAGGCCAGACCCAATGTAATCAACTTTCGATTTTCACAGTTTTCTTTTGCTTTGTATTATCTCTATCATTATTATTTTTTCGAAAACAACAATGATGTAATGGTGACAGCAGTGCCAATGGAAACGACGGCGAGGCCATCAACCTACACGACATCATGTATCTCATCTTCCTTTGCTTCAGATTCATCTGACACGAGCCTTTGTCCGGTGCCCGTCACTTCCTGGTCCAGTTTATCTATAACTTTCCTCATACTGCACATTTCCACAGACGTCAGGCCTCTCTGTAACTGAAAACTCTGCAGGAGGGCTGATGTTCCTCACTCCCAGAACTTTTTTTTTTTCTGCCTGTCCGATCCAACGTTTTATTTGTTCGTCCAGCCTCCCATCCTCTGTGACCCGTACTTCCAAAACATTGGTAACATTTACAAGAAAACGCTGGGGCAGACTGGGACTGAAAAAACGGCCCTGGACAAAGACATATTTTAACCTCTTACTCCCCGTCTCAACTGAGCGCATTTTCTCCAGTTCGGCTTTACCCAAATCTAAAAGCTTCTTGTGTAACGCCTCATTTGAAAGCTAAGGCCCACAATAGTGATGGTAACTTTTTTTCACGTTGTCGTCGTATATTTGTCATGTTTTTGTTGTTGCTTTTTCCATGACCTTTTTGTGACTTTTTGGCGTGTTTTCATCACATTTTGAGGCTTTTTTATTTATCGCTTTTGTCACTTTTTTGTTGTTTTTCCTGCAAATGTTTTGTTCCGTTTTTCCTCACTATTTTGATGCTTTTCTTTCAATTTTTTAGATTTGGGTAAAGCTCGGTTAAGGCGGGGGGCAAGAGGTTAAGCAGGAAATTGAGAGGCCAGACCGACTTCTATGGCCAGTCTGCCCCTGCAAATAAATATTGGTATCTTTTCCACTGTGCCCAAGGGAACGGCTGCTCTACCATGTGGGTGCAGTAGTTTCTTCATCCAGCAGATGTCAGCATCGCTCCAGTCTTTATTATACAACTTACACATTTTATGAACAGTTATCTTTTGATTCTTCCAAATGTCCCTCTCAGAAGTGTTTCATATTGCACCAAATATGAGACGATACAGAAAACAAACCTTTGTGAAACTATGGCCCACTGACATTATGGTTTACAGTTATTATATGGCAAAAAATGAATTATAATTCAGTAAAATACACAGGTATAGACTTACTTTTAATATAGGACAAAATAGTACAAAGATTTTGCAACATCTTTTGTTGAGTTTTTTATTTGATTTTGACTCCGCATATTGTCATGTTTGGCCTCTGAGTCCCCGTCTCTACGGGCCCGTCTGAGGAGGAGGCCGCTTCAGCAACACTTCTTTTATCATCTCTGTAAAAGAAAAGAAAACAGAAAGTTCATCGAGAAACCTATAAAACTGCATTCACCAGATGCCCTTCCTGTAAGGCGCATATATGTGTATAATAGGGCTTTCAGGTTTAGCTATTGTTTTCAATCAGTTTTCAGCTGTGGCAATATGAAAACTAAATGTAAAAAAAAAATACATTGAAAAATATGTGCTAAAAATGCTAATAATATCAACAGTGGCACAAATCCCAAGCAATGTAAAGCTCTGGAAAGAAGATGGCTACAAAGACAAAAAGTATAAATGAGAATATCCATGAACACTGCAGTGCACGTCAAAGGGAAACGTGGAGAACAGACGTGATCAATATTTGTACTACTGATAAGACGGAGCAGATCAATAAGGAGTGAGTCATAATGGAATCATCCTTAAAACCAAACATCAGGGCAGAGAGGTAAACCATGTGGTCATGTGACCCTCTTACCGTCCAGCACAGACCGGCTGCTGTGTCTCTGGTCAGCAGTGCAGTGGACCTCGTTCATCAGCCACGGTAAGAAATTGGTTTCAACCTCTGTAAAAAAAAAAAAATTACAACAAACACATGTCAGTATAACATGTGTTGAGGAACTTTCAATGGGACAAAGGTGTTCTTCGTGGGACAGAGACTGACAAACTGTGCCATTGGCCCCTCCCACCGACACTCACTCATGCACCGAATTCAGAACAGACAAGGTGAGGGAAGTGCTTTGCTCAAGTGCACTGTGGGAGCAGGGATTTGAACCACCAACCTTTCAGTCTTCGGTCATAGAAACATACATATGAGCTGCAACAAGTCAAAAACAAAAACCTTTGAGATGAAAACAATAAATACCAAACTTACCTTACTTACCTTTTCTTTTTCTTTTTACTTCTTTACGCATGCCCTTATAGCCTTATAGTTTTACATTTTTATCTAAATTCTGTGTTATATGTTTTATGTTGCACAATTGTATCAAGAATTCCTAGTTTGTGAACCTGTTCTCAAACCATGGCAATAAAAACTATTCTAATTCTGATTCAAATGAATGGCTCACTGAACCTTCTCGAGAAAACTGCACCAAAACAATGTTTAAAGGGACTATACAGAGTTTAAAAATGTAAAAATTAAGTATTTCCTCCCCCTACATGTTCCAGTCATGTCCTAATGTGTAGAATGAGCCCAGACCTGTTCACCACAACTGCCTCTAAAATCCTGCACTGTCCGAAGTGCGGTCATGCACAAGCTTAATATAGAAGCTGCAGTTACACGTAAGACCTGAGGTGGCAGTAGTGAGTATAAAATGACCAACTTGCATCTAGTCCCTTAAAAGTGCATATGACAGATTTTAATGCTCTTGAAAATATGACTTCTTTAGATGGATTACATCAGTTGCAAGTTCATCAGTTGCATAGTTATCATTTTTTTCAGTGAAGCAGCAATTTTAATGAAGAAATGTTGGGCAGAAAAGTTATTTTTTATTTGAATTTTTAAGCTGCTGACAGGGAGTGACATAAAAGAAGGTAACATTCCAGAGCAGTTTGACTCATTCGTTTCCCATTGATGTAACATGGTTGGCACGGCAACAGTTTAAAATTGTTTACCTTCTTCGATGTCACTTCCTGTCGGTGTCCAATAAGGAAGTGAAAACATAAACATCACAAAAATGCTCAAACTAAAGAAAACTGGGTACAATCTTTAGCAAAATCTTAAATATAATCGTGTTAACTGTGTTTTAGCAAAAATTGTGTCTAATGTGTCATACAATGTATTATTACATTATTGACTGAATTTACTGTATTACATTTGCGAACAATTTTCCTCTTGTCAGGCCAATAATGTCATAACTAATGACATTATCGGCACCAGATCGTTATTATGTCATCGGCTCCTGTATAGAACAACTTGATTTAATATGCAAAAGGTTTTGTAGGATCATAAAGTTGTATCTACTAGGGTTGAAAACGTTTAAATTTCACCTACTCTTTTTTTTATTAAATCAAAATCAAAATGTTAACACATCACTGCTGAAGTAAAACAAAGATTACCTAGTGTATATGTTTGATAAAGACCCCATGACGATGGGATAAGACATGGAATCTGCGTTTTCAAATGAGTTCTGACGCCCCAGGACCAGACCCAGAGTATGAGGGAGTTAAGTATAGTATATCATCTATATGAGTGGAGTGCAGAGTGCCACACACCGTGCTGCAGTACGTCTGTGAAGAAGCCGTGGCAGCGCAGCGAGGTGAAGAGCGAGGGCACCAGGTTGGCCAGGTGCTGCTGGGTGTACGCTCGAGCGGCCAGCTTCTCCGCCACCTCCTTCTCTCTCCTCAGCACTTCCTTCTGCTGGGCAATTCTCCGCTCCTTCAAAAAGGACAAACAAATCAGAACAGCAATCTTCTTCAGTGAAGCAGAGATTTGGATTGCGTCACTCGGAACAAGACTACGGTCTGTTTAATGGGGTCAAAGAAAGAGCGTCAGCAATGGCTTTCAACCTCTCGCTTCAGAAGTAAACACATTTAGAAAGAATAGATTCAATCTTAAAGCGCAGACTATTGTCCTGTCAGATGAAAAGATTGTGTTGCGTCACAAAAAAACTGATGGAGACACTGCCTTACATAACATTGGTGATCAGGCTTTGGTTTCTTTCAGCAGTTTCTTCTTCAAAGCTGGGGTTGCACGGTGCCATTTTCTGCACGATTTTGGCAATCATTTTGATTGTACGACAATTTTAGCCTCTTATCGCCCGCCGATTAACCGAGCACACTTTCTCCAGTTTGACTTTATGCTAATCTAAAAGCTTCTTGAACATAGCGTCAAAATAGTGACAGAAAATACAACAAAAGGGCAACAAAAACGAGATGAAAAAGGGATGAAAAAGCAAAAAAGGAGCCGCAAAGAAGCAAACAAAAACGAGATGAAAACATGACAAAAATGCGCCAGTAAGGCAGGAAAAAAAAAAGCGATGAAGAAAGCAACAAAAACATGACAAAAATTACAAAAAGACAACAAAGAGACAAAAAAACGATAAAGACGCTTAAAAAAAGAAGTAACATAAAAGCGGCGACACCGGAACTATATTGTGAGGCGTAATAACTCCAGTAGCACTTCGACGTCTGCGCAGTAAAGTCGAAGTGCTCCTAAGGTGTTATTACGCCTCACAATATAGTTCTCCTTATTATCTTTAAATTTGTGTAATTATACTTGGATGATGTAACTACTCCCATTTATTTAAATAGGGAAAACGTGGAAGAGCTTGGTCCCGTTTGGCCCCATAGAGGAGAGGATCAGAGGCTAAATGCTGACACCGTCAGGGTTCTGTTTGCGTGACTGAGCGCACGCGTGAAGACCAGACAGGTACGCATCAACTCGTCTAAGCTCAGGTAAGAACATATCTCAGTATGTAAAAACAGTGGCCTGTTCCTTTAAAGGCGGGGGTTAAGGGGTTAAAGTTGTGCTGTCAAAAAAAGCACACCTTCAGCTGTCTAAAAGACACCTTTGTCAGATTTACTCTGACTGAGGAATCAGGGCCACAGTCACGTGTTCCCGAGGTCAAAACAAGAAAAACCTCCTGTAACAAGCCCTGTGACGTTCACCTTGCTCTAACATCATAATGACAGAAGCCAGTCCCACAGCACACACCTTCTCCTCAGTGTGGCGCCTCTCCTGCTCCTGCAGCCTCTGCACCTCACACAGCTGGGCATTTCGCCTCTCCTCAAAGGCCCTCTGCTGGGCTCGGAGACGGGCCAGCTCCTCCTCTTCCATCACCTCCAACAAAGACTGCTCCATCACCTTCCCCACCAGCACCTCCAGCACCGGCTGCACCTCCTGGTCAAAGTCGAACAGCTGCCGAGCAGAGGCGAGAGAGTGGACTTTACACACAAGAGGCATCACGGCAAAAGCACTCTTTGAAAGGGTACAATCAGAAAAGAAGTCACAATATTGAGACTTTTAAATAGAGTTCAAAGGTTCTTGGGGAACCTTCTGTGGACCCACCACCTGCAGGAGGAGCCATAGGGGCTGGTGCAGCTCCAACAGCTGCCCCCACGACCCGGCAACGGACAAGTGGAAGAAGATGGATGGATGGATGTGTTCTTGGGGAACAGTGTATATTTAGATTATCTTTTGATAAAAAAAAAACTATATAATTTTACTCTTGATTTAATCAAACATTGTCTTTGTTTTTTAGTTTTATTCCCTTCTTCAACTTTTTATTTACGTTTTGGGAGTCTGCAGATTTTAGTCATAATTTGCTACTTTTCATTCTGTCTGAGTACAATTTTAGTCATAAAAATATGACAAAAAACCTATGACAAACTGTTTTAGTCGATGAAATGATCATCATCGAAGTTCTGACAAAGTCTAATTTAAGTTTTGGTGCTCATGTAAAAGAGCGTATGCGAGCAACAGAAGCTAAAGGAGTGTCAGTTCTGGTTGGAATATTTGATACTTGGGTTTGTCTAGAATGCAAAGAAGAACACCCTATAGCAGTGGTTCTCGAGCCACAACTCAAAATACTCATTTCAACTTAGAATAAAAGGAATTTGGCTTGTTGTGATCACTTCATTGATGTTGTACTTTTATTATAGAAAACCATAAAATAGCTTGAAAATGAAAATGGTAAAACTTGAAATTAGCATCACTCCTGTAATAATCATCAGATCTGCTTCAGTCGATGTGCAGCAGACCTTCATCATGTGACATGTTGAATAAGAACTCACACATGAAGATGACATGGTTTATTATCTATTTTCCCTTTCTCATTTGTTGGACAAGCTGTTTATTGTGGATTTTGTTTCCGTTTGAGTGAAAGTTGGAGGAAGTCAAATCTGCTGCACAAACGAGTTTCGAGCTCTTCCATGGTTCACTTCCTCATCAGCGATCCCTATAAATGAGCCACATAACACCATACTGGGATCACAGTATGGGAGATGACCAGGCCACGCCCGTATCGATCGCCAAGCAGTGTGTGATGTATAGGTGCCATACGTCTCTATATGTTGATCACATGTCTGCAGTGTTTACAAAATTACAATGTAGGTGGTGGCAAAAGAAATGAAAATAAATTGATTACAACTAACTTTAACTATTGGCAATATAAAGTCCTGCTGTGGCCCAATGGGAAAAACCCGAGGCCCACTCTCGAGTCCTGACCCACCGTAGGACCCAGGCACATCCGGCTGCCACTGACCTCTCCGTCCTCGATCTGAGTGGCTACGTCCACTCCCGACTTGGCAGGGATGAACAGCGGCGTGTCCGGCCTGTCCAGGAAGGCGTGTGTCTGGCACTCTGCGTCCACCTCTGTCACCTGGTTACTCAGCTCCTCCAGGTACAACTCTGACGTGACAAAAGCGCGAGGAGCACATTCCACATACAAGCGGCAGAGATTTCAGATTGCAAAGTACAGTTCACATAAAAGCATTTCAACATGATACAGTGTGTGTGTGTGTGTGTGTGTGGTGTGTGTGTGTGTGTGTGTGTGTGTGTGTGTTCTTGTAATTACGACATTGTGAGGACTAGTTTAAGTTTTTAACCAACAGAGTGAGGACATTTTTGGAAAGTGAGGACATTTTGGGTGGTCCTCACTTATTTGAAGGACTGTTTGAGGGTTTTAGGGTTAGGGTTAGAATTGGGTTTAGATTAGGGTTTGGGTTAGGATTAGGGTTAGGGGCATAGGGTTCAGGGTTAGTGTATGGGACATTATGTCTATGAGTGTCCTCACTAAGATAGAATTACAAACATGTGTGTATGTGTGTGTGACAAACAGACTACAGTAACTAACTCCAAACACTTCTCCATCAGAGTCGTACCGGTCTGGACCTCTATGTGCTGCCGTCCCTGAAGGGCCTCTGGAGTCCCCACACGATCCTGCTCACGAGCTCTTCTCCGGGCCACAGCTCTCCTCCTCTGCTCCTGCTGTCGCTGCAGCTCAGCCATGTCCGCCTGAGTCGTCTGAAAAGCCCATTCACCACTTTACTTTGGACGTCATGGTAGAAGTTAGGAAGGAAAGGAACAAAGCGCTTTACGTGGGACAATTCACATTCACTATATACTCGGTGGTAAGCTACCTTAGTAGCCACATCTGCTCTGGGGCAGACTGACAGAAGTGAGGCTGCCAATCTGTGCACCACCAACCACTCACTCTCACATATACACCATTATCCTAATGTACATGTTTTTAGTGTTTTTTAATAGTGGAAACCGCAGACACAGGGAGGACATGCAAACTCCACAGAAAGGATCGAACCCAGGACCTTCTAGCTGTGAAGCACGAGTGCTAACTGCTGCGGTTATTCTGGTTATTCCAGTATTCTGGAAGTAAGGGTACAATTCCACAATTATAAACCAGTAAATACTGGGAATATCCTTCCGTTAAAAGCATGTAGACATTCTCCAAAGCACTGGACGTCTCAAATGATATTTGTCTGTAAACCAAACACACTGAAAAGCATCAGGACACTACAGCAGTGACCCAGCAGCTAATGGAAATGTTCCGTGCCTCTTTTCTCGATGTTTTCCCATTGTTTTTTAGCTCATGTAAATCTATAAACAATGTATCCTAGTTCCTCCTAAAAAAGGCAGATTTCGATGGCAATCCTAAAGTCTTTTCCTCTGCTCTGTCAGATACAATACTTCTATTCCACAAAGCTTTTCTCCAAACACAACAATGCGTGCATCTTAAACATAATACAGTATTTGCCCTGCCATTGGAGTTTGTAATCTTGCCAAAGGTTGCCCAATGTTTTAAATGGTCTAGCTCTGCATTGTGCTTGTAGTGTGCGCACTCACTGTGGGTATGACGCGCTGAGCATACGTGTTTCCTCGCACCACTCGTCGGTCGTACATGATGTTTCCATACTGGCCTGGAGTCCTGCATTCAATATATAAAATGTACATATGATTGACACGTACTTTAGTGCATTGTACAGTTTTATTTATGCTTTCTAATGTTGTACAGTCCTCGGTCATCTGTAGTTTCTGTAAAGCTCGTAAAAATAATACAACATGCGTGGTTGAACTTGAAAAAGTGAAGGACTTGATTCTGTAAAGCTGTTACTGCTGTCACAATCAAACTTCATGAAGTGTTTATTTTATTTCATTTCATTTATTAATGTATTTGAATGGGACAATGCATATTATGAACAGACAACCAGTGCTGTAAATATGCCTAATTTAGCTCAGAGCTAATTTCCATCCGCAGTCCCATGGGGTAAAAACATACCACTATTTAAGATGAAAATGGCAGTTACCATGTAGGCTACACAGTTGTTGTTGTTGTTGTTGATGTTGTTTATAATAATAATAATAATAATAATAATAACAAAAATGAATAAAAATAATAAAATAGTCATCATAATAATAATAATAGTAATAAAATAGTAATATTTTCTCACTGTACAGTTTTACTACGTCAACATATAACTTGTATATTTCAGATCATTAAGTCGATTAGTGATTACAGGTGTTTTGGCTCTAAAAAATAAACTTTATTAACCATATAAAAAATATATAGTCAGGCTAATGGATGGGTAAAAATTGAGATCAGGTTAAATTGCTGTGGTGGGCTGGTATCCTTCTGCAGCAGGTGAACCCCAACACAAACACACACAGGTAACATGAGCTAACTGTTAGCTAAGTGCTTACTGCTCCGGCGGCGCCTCTCTGTATCTGGAGCGGTTGTCCACGGCTCTGGGGCGGCTGGAGAAGGTGTACGTCCCGCTCGTCTCTCTTTGGGAAACAAAAGCCATGGTTTACTTGAAAAGTAAACGTAGTGTTCACCGCTGACTTTGTTCAGCGGCTTTGGGTCCAGGACGTAACAGCAGAGATGGTTGTTGTAGCAACAGTAACCAAGCACGCACCTCTGCTGCCCCCTGCTGTCTGCTCCGGGTTTATCACACTGTTTATCACTGATCTACCCGAGGAGTCCTGTTTTTGTTTTTTCCTTAAACCTCTCAACCCCAACCTTAACCAAGGACATTTTCTCCAGTTTGACTTTACCCACATTTAAAAGCTTTAAAAAAACAAAACGTGAAAACACAACAAAAATGTGACAAAACAAATCATCAAAAGAGAAACAGAAAAGTGACCAAAAAGTGACAAAAAGCGTAAAAAATGCAACAATAAAATACAAAAAGTGACAAAAATGCAACAAAAAATCTAAAAAAAAAAGAGCAACAAAAAAGTGACAAAAAACAATGAAAAAGTGACAAAAATGTGTAACAGTAACGCAAAAAAAAGCAATGAAAAAGAATGTCAAAAAAAGTGACAACAACGCAAGGAAAAAGATAAGTTTAGATGAGTTTTGTAGGTCTTATAGCTTTCAAATGGGGTGTTACAATAGGCGTTTAGATTTGGGTAAAGCTGAACTGGAGAAAATGCACTCGGCTCAGGCGGGAGTTAAGAGGTTAACACAGAGGGGATCCAATAATCCGAGATGCAGTTTTAACTGTCCTCATCAGAAGGGTGGTTATGTGATGTAACATTACCATGACTACACTGACAAACTTCCTGTCAAACACTTTCGATCGTACTCTGTAAAAATTGCTGTACCCCAGATGGGGAAATATAGCACAGACTGAAAGATCAGTTAAACCAGAAAAGGAACGAACATGCTTAATATCAAGCATAATGTGAAACGTGATGTCTTCTCGTAATAACAATAAACCTATCAAAATTACTTTACTCCACTATTGGCAGTTCAGAGTTTGTGTGAGTTTATTTCCCTAAAGTTTTGATATTCAAAGCCCGACCCGGTCTTACTTTTCATTGAATTACTTGACTCAAACTTCAGGAATGTCACACATGTCAATAACAGATGTGTGAAGTGGTCGTGTAAAGGCTATGGATGCATCATTAAGAGTATATTACATGCTGGGCTGACTCTGCTCTTTCCAGATTGTCCAATATCACGTGTCAGTCGCCCTGTTACATTCTCCTCTCCACCGTCTGCTCTGTCAAAACACTGCCTTAAAGGGGTTAGAGAGGGTGTTATTATAAAATGAAATGTCAAATTCACTTTAAAATCAGTGTATCAACCTCTAACAGACTTGTACTTATGGAGTCCAAAAAAAAAAGAATGATATTAATAAACTGTGGACACGGCAGTACCTGCAAAACAGTAGCCAATGGCAAGGCAAGGCAAGTTTATTTGTAGAGCACAATTCATACACGAGGCAATTCAAAGTGCTTCACAGTTGCAGAAAAAATTACAAGAAAACAGTTAAAATCAATCAATAAAACAACAACACAAAGTTAATCAATTACAGTAAAAGTCAAGAGTGCAGATAAAATACTTTCAGTTTTCATATGCACGGGTAAAAAGAGCTGTTTTCAGCCTGGATTTGAACATTGTCAGAGTTGAGGCCTGTCTCACATCCTCATGAAGACTGTTCCAGATTTTAGCTGCATGAAACTGAAACGCAGCCTCACCGTGTTTATTATTGACTCTGGGAACCACCAGGAGACCCCTCCCTGAAGTTCTCAGGGCCCGAGATGGTTCATACGGCTCTAACATGTCAGAGATGTACTTTGGTGCTAAACCATGAAAAGACTTGTACACAAGCAGAGCTGTTTTAAATTCTATTCTCTGAGTGACAGGAAGCCAGTGCAGAGACCGGAGCACTGGACTAATGTGGTCGTATTTCCTGGTTTTTGTCAGGACTCGAGCAGCAGCGTTCTGGATGTACTGCAGCTGTCTAACAGCTCGTTTAGACAGGCCAGTGAGCAGGCCGTTACAGTAGTCTAACCTGCTAGAGACAAATGCATGGATGAGTCTCTCTAAGTCTGGTTTTGACACTATTCCTCTGATCTTAGCAATGTTCTTCAGATGGTAAAAAGCTGATGATGTTATTGCTTTGATGTGGCTGTTTAAGTTCAGGTCTGAGTCCATGATTACTCCTAGATTTCTAACCTGATTTTTTGGTTTTAGAGCAAGAGACTCAAGGTGACTGATAACACTTTGTCTTTGTGTCTGTGGGCCAAAGACAATGATTTCAGTTTTGTCTGAATTTAGTTGGAGAAAGTTGTTTTGCATCCACAAACTGATCTGTTCGATGCAGTGACAGAGAGTATCTACAGGCCCATGTTCACCTGCCATCAGTGACACGTAGATCTGAGTGTCATCTGCGTAGTTGTGGTACGACACATTGTTGCTGTTTATTAGCTGACCCAATGGAAGCATGTACAGGTTGAATAAGAGGGGTCCCAAGATTGACCCCTGGGGGACTCCACAGGTCATGGAAATTTTGTCTGAGACACAGTTGCCAATTTCGACAAAGTACGTCCTATCCTCGAGATAGGACTTGAACCAGTTTAGAGCAGTACCAGAGATTCCCACCCAGTTTTCTAACCTGTGAAGTAAGATCCCATGGTCCACTGTGTCAAAGGCAGCGCTCAGGTCCAGCAGAACTAAAACTGAGACCTTACCTGCATTGGTGTTCATACGGATATCATTTGTCACCTTGATCAGAGCTGTCTCAGTGCTGTGGTGGGGCCTAAATCCTGACTGGAAAGTATCAAACACATTGTTAGATAGGAGAAAGTAAGTGAGCTGTTGATATATTACTTTCTCTAGGACTTTTCCTAAAAACGGTAGGTTTGATATGGGCCGGTAGTTGTTCAGTACCTTGGGATCAAGGCTGCTCTTCTTTAGAAGAGGCTTAATGACCGCGGTTTTCAAGGCCTTTGGAAATGCTCCAGTCTCAAATGAGATGTTAACAAACTGAACAAGTTGTGGTAACAAGCTGGTCAGCACAGACTTCAGAAATCTAGTGGGTAATTCATCAAGGCAGCATGTACATGAACTCAAACCGGAGATGACCTCTTCGATTGTTTTGCCAGTAACAGGTGTGAAATGTGTCAGCTCAAGGTGTCTAGTTGGTGGCAGGGTTGGTATTTGTGTTGTGGAAATTATGGCATTTTTTATGCCTTGGACTTTATCATAAAAAAATATTGCAAACTCATTGCACTTAGATGTAGAGATTAGTTCTAAGGGCAGTGAAACTGGAGGGTTAGTTAATCTGTTTACTGTGGAAAACAGAACACGAGAATTGTTTCTACAGTTTGCGATGATTTTAGAGAAGTATTTCTCCCTTTCTCCACGCAAAATCTGGTTGAACTCACAAAGCACTTCTTTGTATATCTCACAATGAACCTGGAGCTTTGACTTGCGCCATTTCCTTTCGGCTTTTCGGCACTCCCTTTTCTGTGCCCTGACCGAATCTTCACTTCTCCAAGGTGCCTTTTGTCTATTGTTAACCATTTTTACCTTGACAGGAGCAATAGTATCCAAAACATTTAAGACGCTTGATGTATAAGAGTCCAACAGATTATCAACATTTGAACATGGAGGATTTTCAAATCTGATCATTTCCATAAACTGTGTCCTTGTTGTATCATTTATGTGTCTTCTTTGAATAACTCCAGGCCCAACCACTGGTTTTGGTGTAACAGACAAGTCAAAAAAGACACAAAAATGATCAGATAAAGCAACATCAAAAACATTCACCATTATTTCTGATTGGCTCCTAGTGTGCCTCCGCAGTAATGTGTTTCTAATGTAGCATGTGTTTACGTGCGTAGCGCGGTGGACACTGCTAGCGCTTCTGCTAGCTCCAGTTGAGTTAGCACTAGTGATGGCTAAACGAGCCGAGGCACTGATACACGTATTATGCGCTGAAAGCAATGCCTCAGCCGAGCTGTGTCACTGAGTGTATCACTTTAAGAAAAGTCACGTGTCCGACACAGTCACTGTGTCGTTTTGTATCACGTGTCATTGAGGCGCCAGTTCTACACCAGGAAGCGCAACACTGAACAATCTGCTTGTTTGTTGCTACGATGCCATTCGTCACCATGGAGCCTCCAAGAAAGATCATTTTGATCTCATAACGCATGAGAGCAGTGGAGAGGATCTGCGGAGCCCCTCTCCCCTCCATTAAGGCCATGTACTCCACCCGTCTCACCCCTCTCCCCACCATTAAGGACCTGTACTCCACCTGTCTCACCCGCAAAGCCGTCAGAATCACCAGGGACCCTACGCACCCATCACACAGTCTCTTCAAGGTAATGCCTTCAGGGAGGAGACTGCGGAATCTATGGGCCAGGTCCAGTCGACTTAAAAACAGTTTCATACACAAGGCCATCGGGAAGCTGAACTCCCTGCCCTCCCTCCCAACCCTCTTCCCCCACCCCCCGCTCCAGGATGAGAGAAATATAATTTCAAATCACTCACATGGTTTGACAAATACAAAATGTTGAATCTTGATAAGGTAATTGGTATTCCATTCCTGTTTCCACAGCAGACAAGCTCTTTGTAGCGGCCAAATTGCCCTGTGCAATGTCCGCTCTTCCAACAAAGAGTGCAGAGAAATACTGTGTTCCAAAAAGTTTTATTGGCATCACCTTCAGCCATCCACAATATACACAGCTCCTCAGCGACAATAGACATGGTCGAAAGACTGTTTACCTCCACACTGCAACACCTGTGTGCATTTGACTCTGCCTTTTATAGGGCAGGTAATCAGATAACAGGATACACACAGCGCCACGCAGTGGTAGGATGTTAAAACATGGATCAAGGCATGAATGGCTCCAACACTCTTTTATACATATTTATATGACCCACAGGTTAAATGTGCTTAACGGAATTGTCCTATGCAACCTGAAACATGGCATTATAGAACTCGCCACAAAAGAGAAGAAAATACGCAGTATTTTGTAGTCAGTAACTAATTATTATGGAGGCTGATAGTAATATTTATAAGTCAAAAACCATTCCTTTTCACTCCAAGCCTAGGCTGGCCTTAGCCCTCCGTAAACACCGGTCAATTATCTTTTCCCTACATGTACGTCTGGGTTTGATCTCAGTGGTCGCGTTACATTGGTTTAAAGAGCAACTAAACACCAAATCAAGTTTTTTTTACTGATAAACTGTCTCAATGGGTGTCTCATAGTGTTGTCCACTGGTCCCTGCCATTATTCTGACATTATAGCGCAAACATGTGTTAAATCCTAACTTTGGCCTGAAAACAAATGGGTTGCGCCCCCTTCAGGGTAAACTCTGCTACTGAATTCGAATTTCCTGATTGGCTGGAGAGGGTGCACGGCCTCCACAGAACGTCACAAGCCGCACCAGCTCCACACATCGTCACCCCCCCCCCCCCCCCCCCCCCCCCCCCCAAACATTTGCACCGCATTTGCTTGTAGTTCGGTAATGGTGGCGGATACGAAAGTAATGGAAGCTCTTCAATCTGTTCTGGCTTGGCTCCCAAATATCCAGAAATTGTAACTGAAGCCTTGGAATGCACAAGGAATGCTTCCAAGAGTTATGATAGAGCTATGATAGAGTTATGATAGAGTTATGATAGAGCTATGATAGAGTTATGATAGAGTTATGATAGAGATATGATAGAGTTATGCTAGAGTTATGATAGAGTTATGATAGAGCTATGATAGAGTTATGATAGAGCTATGACAGAGTTATGATAGAACTATGATAGAGCTATGATAGAGCTATGATAGAGTTATGATAGAGTTATGCTAGAGTTATGATAGAGTTATGTAAGTTATGATAGAGTTATGATAGAGCTATGATAGAGCTATGATAGAGTTATGATAGAGCTATGATAGAGTTATGATAGAGCTGATAGAGTTATGATAGAGTTATGATAGAGTTATGAAGAGTTATGATAGAGCTATGACAGAGTTATGATAGAGTTATGATAGAGTTATGATAGAGCTATGATAGAGCTATGATAGAGTTATGATAGAGCTATGATAGAGTTATGATAGAGCTATGATAGAGTTATGATAGAGTTATGATAGAGTTATGACAGAGTTATGATAGAGTTATGATAGAGTTATGATAGAGCTATGACAGAGTTATGATAGAGTTATGATAGAGTTATGATAGAGCTATGATAGAGCTATGATAGAGTTATGATAGAGCTATGATAGAGTTATGATAGAGCTATGATAAGATAGAGTTATGATAGAGTTATGATAGAGTTATGACAGAGTTATGATAGAGCTATGATAGAGTTATGATAGAGTTATGATAGAGTTATGATAGAGTTATGATAGAGCTATGATAGAGTTATGATAGAGCTATGATAGAGTTATGATAGAGCTATGATAGATTATGATAGAGCTATGATAGAGTTATGATAGAGCTATGATAGAGTTATGATAGAGTTATGATAGAGCTATGATAGAGTTATGATAGAGTTATGATAGAGTTATGATAGAGCTATGATAGAGCTATGATAGAGTTATGATAGAGCTATGATAGAGTTATGATAGAGCTATGACAGAGTTATGATAGAGCTATGACAGAGTTATGATATAGTTATGATAGAGCTATGATAGAGTTATGATAGAGCTATGATAGAGTTATGATAGAGTTATGATAGAGTTATGACAGAGTTATGATAGAGCTATGACAGAGTTATGATAGAGTTATGATAGAATATGATAGAGCTATGATAGAGCTATGATAGAGTTATGATAGAGTTATGCTAGAGTTATGATAGAGTTATGATAGAGTTATGATAGAGCTATGAAGAGTTATGATAGAGTTATGATAGAGCTATGATAGAGTTATGATAGAGCTATGATAGAGTATGATAGAGTTATGATAGACTATGATAGAGCTATGATAGAGCTATGACAGAGTTATGATAGAACTATGATAGAGCTATGATAGAGCTATGATAGAGCTATGATAGAGTTATGATAGAGTTATGCTAGAGTTATGATAGAGTTATGATAGAGCTATGACAGAGTTATGATAGAGTTATGATAGAGCTATGATAGAGTTATGATAGAGCTATGATAGAGTTATGATAGAGTTATGATAGAGCTATGATAGAGTTATGATAGAGTTATGACAGAGTTATGATAGAGCTATGACAGAGTTATGATAGAGTTATGATAGAGCTATGATAGAGTTATGATAGAGTTATGATAGAGTTATGATAGAGCTATGACAGAGTTATGATAGAGTTATGATAGAGTCATGATAGAGTCATGATAGAGTTATGATAGAGTTATGATAGAGTTATGATAGAGCTATGACAGAGTTATGATAGAGTTATTATAGAGTCATGATAGAGTCATGATAGAGTCATGATAGAGTCATGATAGAGCTATGATAGAGTTATGATAGAGTTATGATAGAGCTATGACAGAGTTATGATAGAGTTATGATAGAGTCATGATAGAGTCATGATAGAGTTATGATAGAGTTATGATAGAGTTATGATAGAGCTATGACAGAGTTATGATAGAGTTATGATAGAGTCATGATAGAGTCATGATAGAGTCATGATAGAGTCATGATAGAGTCATGATAGAGTCATGATAGAGCTATGATAGAGTTATGATAGAGTTATGATAGAGCTATGACAGAGTTATGATAGAGTTATGATAGAGCTATGACGGAGTTATGATAGAGTTATGATAGAGCTATGATAGAGTTATGATAGAGTTATGATAGTGTCACGGGCACGGGCGGACTGGTTTTAAGTTGTTTTTAGTGTGTTTTATTGTGCATGTTTTTAAGGCTGTTTTTATGCATGTTTTATCTGTTTTAACCACCCAAGCTTGTGCCCCTGGTAGCCCCGCCCAGGTGTTGATTGATTAACTGGGCACACCTGCAACAAGGGGTTTTTAAGAGAGAGACTGAGGCACGAGACAGAGGGAAAGAAGGACGGAAGCGGAGGTGGCGTGGAGGGCCACGGGCCACCAGCCACCATGGGCCGCTGGGCGGCGGCGAGGAAACACGCACGGACGCACACGGCCTGTTACGGGCGGAGGACAAGGTGGGCGCCGGATGAGAACCAGGGACGAGGGGCTTGCACTTAGTTATCCAAACTCATTACAATGTGTTTTTCTTTTGTAGTCTGGCCTCAGTAGCCCATACTCATACCAACACTGCGTGATACAGTTTTGACACAGTGAGGGGAAAGTGTGACCCACACCTAATCGATCTATGTTCCCACCCTCACCTATGGTCATGAGATCTGGGTAATGACCGAAAGGACAAGATCGCGGATACAAGCGGCCAAAATGAGTTTCCTTCACAGGGTGGCTGGGCGCACCCTCCGAGATTGAGTGAGGAGTTCAGTTACCCGGGAGGAGCTCGGAGTAGAGTCGCTGCTCCTTCACATCGAAAGGAGCCAGCTGAGGTGGCTAGGGCATCTGTTTCGGAGCCTCCTGGTCGCCTCCCTCGGGAGGTCCTCCAGGCATGTCGAATGGGAGGAGGCCCAGACCCAGGACACGCTGGTGGGACTATGTCTCTGTGGTCTGGTGTCACCTTGTGGTCCTCCTAGAACAGCTGGAGGAGGTGTGTGTGGATCAGGAAGTCTGGGCATCTCTGCTCAGATGCCGCACAAGTGTAAGCTATTATTATTATTATTATTATTATTATTATTATTATTATTATTATTATTATTATTATTATTATTTGAGAGTAGTTAGAATACAATTTCTCTCCTAAAATCAAAGGAACCCACAATGGCAGCATACATAGTCATTCAATTTCAGCTTTTAAAAGATTAACCTTTAGACTCCTTTGCAGTGTGTTTTTCTGCGTTCCTAATTAGTGGTAAATAAAGCAAGTAACAAGTTAGCCTACATGTTTTTAATCGATTTATACATAAATATAATGGTCATCAATGTGAGCGTATTCTAAGTATTCAGAATACAGCACTTTGATTGGACAAAGAAAAGGGAAATGTTACAAAGTACATTGGGGAGACACTGCAGGCAAAACTCAATTTTTTCAGTTTTCAGGTTTTGGGCCAAATTGGTCTCTGAACATATAAACTTTAACCTCGATATTAAAATTAGACCTAATCTTCACAATAACGTGTTTAAATATTGCACTGATTGAATGTTTCTCCATAGATTTATATGGGAAATCGTCATTTCAACGGCCATTTCCTCAAAAGGCATTTTTCTCTCATTGGGGCAACAACATCTCGACGTCAGTAGATCCTCCAGACTTCAAATTTTCCAGTCTTGGATTGAACAATATTTAGAAGAATTTTTCAGAGGGATTTTTTAATATCTAATTCCTAGCCTGATTTATTGAGTTTTGAATGTTAAAAAACAAGGCGAAATTTACATTTTTACAGATTTTTTCATTAAAAAACAGTTTATTTTAAAACTAAACAAGATTTCCAAAATCCCCTCTGAAAAAGTCTTTGTAACTAATATATCAACAAAATAAAACCATAAAATTGAATCTGGCTCAATCCATTATTCAGTTTTCGTCGCCGGAAAAATGCAACATTTTGGGCATTTTTAGGCATAAAACACCATAATTATATATGAACACATAAAATGACAGAAAACTTGCAATACATTTTTTCTTCCTATTTATGCCAGTAATCTACAGCAGAAGTTTCAAATCGATATCTTTAAATTTAAAAAAAAATCCCTATTCACCTGCAGTGTCTCGCCTTAGGTACAAAGTACAAACATGTGTTTATGTTGTTTTATGTGGATCCCTGGAACTACAGTTCTTGCTGTGGCTCCCTAACAAAAAGGATATTCTCAAATGTTTTTTCTATGCTCGTGGTAAAAATAAAATAAAAATCCCCACACAATTTTAATTTGAATATTTATTCCAAACACCCACACATTCAGAGTTTTGCCCCTGTTTTCATTGCATATTGTTTTACATACGTCCTCTTCCAAAACGCTATATTTCGGTAATTCAGAGCAAAGATAGTGTCGTTTATGTTTGGGCCGGTCAATAAGAGCTCATTTGTTTAGTTTCTCTTGTGTCAAGGCAACATGCAACGCTGTGCCATTAATAATCTGCGGTTATGTAGATATATAGATATAGATTATCTAACATCTCCTGCAAACAGCCCCCTCCCTCCAAACCTCTCTTTTGTGCACAGTTCAGATTTGTGCACACATCTACGATTCATGTGATTCTTGCATTAGTTTAGCGTTTCCTTCTTCAGTCAGTTGCAAATGATGTTTCTGGAAGTGTTTAAAATGTAGACCAAGAACAGTATTGTGACTGCAAACCATTTAAAAAAAAATGCAACACCACTGCCACCACGGATATAATTTTTGAATTAGAACCTGTGCAGAGGAAAAGGCACGTTGGCATAAGAGGAAGAGCGGTTCGCAGAAAAACCGAAGTGTCACGTGTTGGGTCTGGCTTCCTCTGACAGAACACAGTGTGCAACGCTGTTATGCAACACATGGAGCGGAGACACTAAAAAAAACACACACACATCTAATTGTTCGGATGCAGTCTCCGCTATGGCCTTTATACACAGCACAAAATGGAGCCCTTTCATTGCTTTGTCTTCTGTTTACTGGGTCACTCCACAATGGCATCTGTACAAGTAAATAACACAACACGCACAATTACTTCTACTCAGCTTTATTCGTGTTTATCCGAATGTACTCTATTGAGTGAAAAGAAAAGTGCCAGTGTAGTGATAGGAGAGGCCAAAGAGAAAAGACAGCAAAAGAAAATACAAAACATTCACAAACTTTACAACTAGCATATTACGACCTTAGCTTCACAGAGTTAGATTAGAATTCTGTCAGACTACTCCGTGTATGAGTACTCTGTAGTACCACAGTAATGTGCCAAACAACACAATGGCAGAACATGTGAAGGCCCAGTCCTGGACCCAGCCGTAAACATCTGGGATCAGTCCGGGATTACGCCTGATACTCTTGAATTAGTCCTGTTCATTTGTCGGTTTGTTTTTGAAAGCCAGCTCCATCACATCCAGAGTTCAGTGGAATTACAAGTTCTATTAAAGGGCAGCATAATGGCAACCATGGCAACACTCATGATCCAATTATCCATACATCGGGGTACATATCATTTTTGGCAGCATGACAACTCAAGGCTTATACAGAATGGAATAAACTCTGCATTTTTAGGAGACAATGCTTTCATCAAATATTCAATCTTGCAAGCATCAACAGACCCAGATCAATGAAAGTGACCGAACTTTCTCACTTTAGTCTCCCAACATGGCGCCTCGATCACAAAGGTGTGATTGTTGTTGCCCAAAAGAAACACAGGCTCACTCCCTCTGAGAGCGTGTAGTCAGGACTTCAGAGAACCAGATTCTATTCTATTCTTCATATGTTTCTGAGTGACCGTTCAGACGTAGGACTCCTTGGCGTAGGAGAACTCTTCGAACATTGGCTGACTGCACCTCCTGAGCATGTCATCAGAAGGTCCCGCAGGCACACACGGGGCACGGGCACACTCCGACATGGCTCTGGGCCTGAACGCTCTCCTCTCGGGACCCCTCATACTGACCACCACCCGCTCACTCCCCAAATCCTCAGCACACCTGTCCACGCCTCCCCGCGCCGGGAACTGCGCGCGCGTGGGCCAGTCGTAGTTGACGGATGAGGGGCGCGACCGCCTGTCCAGTCGAATAGCGTCCTGTACTGTCATGGCGCTGTGCTTGGGCAGGGGGCGTGTGCTTTGGACAGCTTGTTCGTAAGTAGGCGGCTCACAGGGAAGTCTGCTGTCTATGTATTTGAAAACGTCAATCGCCGACAGCGGACGACGGGGCTTCGGCAACATGTCCTCACTTTGTAAGTCTTCTTGTAGCGTCTCGCAAGGGAATGTGCTCTCACTCTGCGGGTCCGCCCTTTTCAAACTGATTCTGTTAAAACTCCTGGCCCTTGGAAGGACTTTCATGGACTGGGAACGCTTCCTGTCTTCTGGTTTTTCATAATTAGACGGTGTTGAAGTGGCTCTCCGCGGACAGGTTGGGGACGCCACCGGCGAATTGGTAAACACGGAGCCTTCTGACTGATTGGACGTGGCGCTGTCTATCGAGGAGCACGAGCAATCTCGCGCCTGATTGGCCGGCTTGCAGCGCATGTTGC
The DNA here is from genome assembly GCA_007210695.1 of Neogobius melanostomus. Taxonomy (NCBI): domain Eukaryota; kingdom Metazoa; phylum Chordata; class Actinopteri; order Gobiiformes; family Gobiidae; genus Neogobius; species Neogobius melanostomus. The sequence goes on from VHKM01000636.1 coordinate 132,049, forward strand.
TCTGGAGGAAAGACGGGGCACTTCTGCGATTCAAAATGGCGTCGTCCGAGGTCTGCTTCTTCAGCGGTTGCTCCGTGAGGACACGAGAGCAGTCGTCGTGGCTCCTGGCGTGGCCTCGGAGTCCGTGGGAGTCCGCAGAGAGGTGGATGATGGGCTCAGAGCAGCGGCGCGCGAAGGTGGCTTTGGAGCTGGGTGGAGGAGAGGGTTCTTGGAGGAGGTACATGTGCTTGGTGTCGCCGATGGAGCTTTCCGCCTGCTCTGCGTCTCCGTCGGGGTCTGTGCTGTCGTACGCCGAGTCATGATGCTGAGTGGACACCGAATCTGCCAAATACAATACAATCACAGATTAAAGAACAGTTCCCTCTTACAGGGCCCAAAACCTGCTGCTGATGCTGAGACTTTTTCAAGGCCACCATTTTGAGGATTTATTACCATCGAAATTATAGAAGCATTCACGGATATCTGCGCCTATTGCTACCGATTGTCAGGTGCTAGGTCATTGAATGTTCTATCTGGATTCTCTCCACATACAAGCGCTTGGTGAAGGCAATACAATATAAAAGTATGGTACGTTGATTGCAAAACTTGTCATACTGTATTAAAAAGATGGTCTAGTAGCCACTACATGTGTGTTTGACACCACAAAATCAAAAAACTTCACCATGTGCGAGTTAGCGTTCAGCTCAGATGCCACTTTTACACTTTTACTTACCGTCATCTGTGTCCAGCAGATTTGGGATGTTGTCTCCAAGAATCTCCCAGTGCTCAATCAAGAACTCCGTCAAATCGGCCACCTTTGACAAACAGAATCCGGCAGTCAGTAACAAGACTTATTTCTATTTTGGGTTGACGCAGATTGTTATACACAATCAAATGTTAAAGCATAGTCATGGAGATACAGCTGATCCCAAACGGGAAAGTTAGAAGAAGACATTTACGATGGTAGCATGGTAGTCCTTGTTGGTACTCAGTGTTGTGTTTTTGCTACTTGCACACTCAGATCAGAACTGTGATGACTTTTTGTGAAACTGTGCTGAGGTTTACAGCTTTCTTAACCACAGCATCTACAAAGTCCCCGACACCTGAGCGAAACCAGTCCTGGACCCCTCACTTTTTGTCGTTCCCTAGTTTCAATCTGCAGCCCGCTCCAATGTGCCACAAGCTGTTATGGGAGGTCACACACTGTTTATGGTGTATATTTTTAGTTTTTACTTTATGTTTCTATATTGCATTTGGAGCAGTGCTGTTTTGAATGTGGGGCATACTGCCTTACCCTCTTCATGCGGTCGGGCTGCTCGCTCAGGGGCGTGTCTTCGAGGCAGAGCAGCGTGGGCCCGATGCACACGGCCAGGTTGTGGGCGTCCATCATGTTTGTGTGGGACTTCTCCTGGATGTGGTGCAGGACACAGAGGAGGTGCTGCAGTAGATACACGTTAGGTCTGGGCATCTCATCCAGCACTCTGTGAAAAACAGGAAGGAACAAAACAAAAAGAGACATCAGCTTGGCGCTCAGTCAGGTTTCCTCTTTTGTGGCGTGGATGCAGAAGTGGTTAGTCTGCACTGGCACATATTGAAACACTTTGTCATCATCCTCGTTCAAGTTGCTGTGACCCTCTCTCTATGGCCGTCTTTTTATCCAGCTCTGTTCAAATTAAGTTTGATGGAAATAGCTCGGTAACTAGGGATTACAGACACTCTCATTCAACTTGGCCTATTGCACTACTACTATTAAGAAAATACCATGGCTCAAGTAATTCACAGTCTTTATACTATAGGTTAGTGTGGGAATGGGCTATGATTAGGCATATTACCATACTTTATACCACGTGCAGTGCATGTGCTTTATACCAGCCCTGTGAGGCAACTCCTGTTGTGATATTGGGCTATACAAAACCATTGATTGATTGATTGCAGTAAAGACTGAATACGGGCTGAAAGTTTTAAGGTTAGTGCAGTAAAAGAGTATGCTGCTCTATTTCTTGTGCTAGTTTACATACTGTACTGTATGTGTATGGTTGTGAAATGATCTGATTGAAGAGGGAAGACTGTTAGAGGGTCCCTTTCTCTTTCAGCTGCTGTCCCTTACGTCCCAGTGGCTGATTGACTTCTGACTTTCATTCATTTATTTGGGGGTGACTTCCATTTTATAGAGCAGCTGAGAAGATTATCAGTGCCCTTCTCCCCTCCAATAGGAAATTAAGGAAGAGACCAGGTCCAGGTGCCAGAAGAACAGCTTCATCCACCAGACCGTCAGGAAGCTGAACTCTCTCCATACAATTTCATTTTCATGTAAATTGACAATACATTTTTCTGATATCTTTTGTCTATGTCTAAGAAAGTAACTAGTCATGCCTTCTTCTCATGCATTAGTATTGTAATGTCAGACTAGTAATTCTCCATAAAAGTTTGATTTCCTCAAATATTCTCACTATCAGTGGACTACTACCTGGTGGTACTTGAAAAAAGCCTTTAACTATAATGTGAGTGTCTGCGTCCCGTTGCTGACCTCTGCAGGGCCTCTGCCCTCGGTTGCAGGTCCTCCTGTTCTAACGTGCTCATCCACTTGTCATAGAGCCGCATGTCCAGGAGGCTGCCCGGGAGCTCCTTCAGGAAGCTCTGCACAAACAGCAAGCACACTCACATCAGGACTACACCAGAAATCACACCAAGGAGGTGAAATAACAGCAGCTGTGCACACGTCGATGAACATCTGCCACCTGGACAAAAATGGGACATCTGAGACAAAGACAAGATTTTTTTATTAAGGTGGCCAGTTATCATTCCCAGTGTGTCTTAGTTCTGATCATTCTGTTTGAGCAGTGTCTGAATATTCCACACTCATTGGCAAGAATGGACTCAAATGTGGGACTCAAATCAAGAGAAATATTTATTTTCTCCAAATACTAGACATATAAGCTCCTTGGGGTGGATCACTTTATGTGGCATCAATTTGGGCATTGATAACCTTGCTAGATGAAAGGTTATCAAGTTGCCATCAGTACTGGATTGTTTTAGAGAAGGAGAGGGGAATCGCAAAGCACTTCACAAACTAGATGACTACTGCAGCTCAAAGTACTCAGTAGATTACTGTGATTCAAGTCCTTTACACACATACTCACGTCTGTGGACAGTTTTGGGAGACTTTGTGCGGAGGTGAGTGTATGTGTGTAAAGGACTATCCCATGGCTTTCCTCCATCACACCTGTCCTGTGTGTGTGAGCCGTACCTTGAGTAACCCCACGAGCAGGACCACAGGCTGCTCCTCCAGCTGCACCTCCGCCCCGGAGTCCAGCTGCTCCCGCACCTCCAGCATCTTCTTGTTGTTGCAGGACTTTCGAAACACGCCTTCAGTGGACGGGCCATGCTTCCTCAGCAGCATCAGCATCTCCTGCAGGAATAGTAAAAACTATACAGTAAGTAGTAGTACTAGGAAGAGAAGTAATGCAAGCGGTACTGAAGGCTGTAGGTAAACTGACCAGTATGGCTTTGGGTGGGGAGCCCTCTTCAGAACACACTTTACTCAGCGGTTTTCCAAACAGGCGTTTCTTTGTGTCCGATCGACTGGTCCTGTTCACAAAACTGGAGCCGCTCCTCAGTCTCCTCACCACACCCTTCCAACGTTTCTCTGCAGGCAGCAAACCAGGCTTTAAATAAAATGAGCCTTATTGTCTATTTAATGTTTAAACACTTCTTTTTTTATGAGTTGCCAGGTCCACGGTTAAACAGCGATATTGGGCGGCTTTTTTGCCACCGATTTTTTGAAAAAGGAAGAAAGAGATGGGCCGGCTCTGTAAACAAGTAGAATAAATGTTCAAGATATTTTTGGGTGGGTTTGGCTGCTGAGACCTGGCGACCCTGGAATATCGTGTCATTTGAAAGGTTTATGATCATTTAAGAAGTAAAAGTTCTTAAGCTATCTGTACTTCGTCATTTACAGAAGGTAATGTCATGGAAACCGTCTGTACGACTGAGAGGTTATTGAGCAGATTTTATGTATGAACTGAAATGATAGTGACATTCCCTCACACTCACCACTGCTCGTGTTGTCCTCTGCTGTGGCGGTGCTGAGGTCCTGCTGCTGGGTAATGCCCTAGAAACAGCAAACACAACAAAGAACTGGCATCAGGATAAAAAAGAACCAAAAACTTACAGTAAAAAATGGTCTGGTGGTTGAAGATTTCACTTACATTGATTGGCGGCTCAATAAGATGCTCCATGCCCCCTCCACTCAGAGTTTTCACCTGCAGAGGATCACAAGTGTTTGAGAATGGAACTAAGAACCATCTGCACAGACTGCTGGATCACAGGTGTGTGGTGTAGTAGTGTACAGGTGTTTAGTGTTTGTTTATCCAGGTGTGTGGTGTAGTAGTGTTGGTTTATCCAGGTGTGTGGTGTAGTAGTGTTGGTTTATCCAGGTGTGTGGTGTAGTAGTGTTTGTTTATCCAGGTGTGTAGTGTAGTAGTGTTTGTTTATCCAGGTGTGTGGTGTAGCAGTGTTTGTTTATCCAGGTGTGTGGTGTAGTAGTGTTTGTTTATCCAGGTGTGTAGTGTAGTAGTGTTTGTTTATCCAGGTGTGTGGTGTAGCAGTGTTGTTTATCCAGGTGTGTGGTGTAGCAGTGTTGGTTTATCCAGGTGTGTAGTGTAGCAGTGTTTGTTTATCCAGGTGTGTGGTGTAGTAGTGTTGGTTTATCCAGGTGTGTGGTGTAGTAGTGTTTGTTTATCCAGGTGTGTGGTGTAGTAGTGTTTGTTTATCCAGGTGTGTGTTTAGTAGTGTTTGTTTATCCAGGTGTGTGGTGTAGTAGTGTTTGTTTATCCAGGTGTGTGGTGTAGCAGTGTTTGTTTATCCAGGTGTGTGGTGTAGTAGTGTTGGTTTATCCAGGTGTGTAGTGTAGTAGTGTTTGTTTATCCAGGTGTGTGGTGTAGCAGTGTTGGTTTATCCAGGTGTGTGGTGTAGCAGTGTTGGTTTATCCAGGTGTGTGGTGTAGTAGTGTTTGTTTATCCAGGTGTGTGGTGTAGCAGTGTTTGTTTATCCAGGTGTGTGGTGTAGTAGTGTTTGTTTATCCAGGTGTGTAGTGTAGTAGTGTTTGTTTATCCAGGTGTGTAGTGTAGCAGTGTTTGTTTATCCAGGTGTGTGATGTAGCAGTGTTGGTTTATCCAGGTGTGTAGTGTAGCAGTGTTTGTTTATCCAGGTGTGTGATGTAGTAGTGTTTGTTTATCCAGGTGTGTGGTGTAGTAGTGTTTGTTTATCCAGGTGTGTGATGTAGTAGTGTTTGTTTATCCAGGTGTGTGGTGTAGCATCGTTGTTTTGTTTGGTAATGTGATGCGATTGTGTTGGGACTCACTGCGACGCTTCCTGTCAGCACCTTCATGAGGCCGTCTGAAGGAGCACTCTCCCCCCTTCACGTGCTTTAGCTTCACAGATGTTCCTGTAATGAAAATAACCATGTATTTCTTTTCCTTTCAGATTTAGATAGTTCCTCTTTGCATGCAGTAGTAGGAATTCTTTTTCGCAATGGCATGACTTAGCCTTGACTTCAAGTTTCCCTTCTGTAGTAACACACTGAAAACATTGAAAAACCAGAGGATGAAAGAAGCCCAAAAGGAGGACGATCAGCCATCATGAGAAAGTAAACCAGTCTGCTTCAGTAGTTATTGTTGTTATTGTTGTTGTTCCAAATAGTTTAAAGTGATTAGATTAAAGCTTCATTAAGAACAATTGTGCTTTTAACAATACCGTAATAATATAGCATCAATGAAAACGATACAATAAGCCGCAAGAGTCTTCACCTTTGCCCCCATACTTTCCGCCCCCCGTTTGTCCTTTAGCAGTGTCACCTGAGATCTGCCAGCCCACGTGCCGAAAACCTCAAAACAAATGATGCACTTGGGAATTTACCATACAGTCATGGCACAACATGTGCTTTTCAAGCCCACTCCAGTGGTCATGGTACAGTACACCAATTTATTCTCACCAAAGACCTAGTTCACTGTTATTTACACCAGAAAGAGCTGGATTGGTAAAGGGATTCAATACGAGTTACACTGGTTAACTGATAGGAAAGTGTGATTATCACCACAACTATCACTACTAAACTACATGGCACCAAAGTACACCTCGAAAGTGTTAGTGCCATATCAACCATCTAAGGCTCTGAGAACCTGAGGGCGTGAGACAGAGACAGAACTAAACTGAATACAGTGAGACTGCATTTCAGTTTTTGGCAGCTAAAAGGAACCGCCTTCATGTACAGTAGATGTGAGTCATGAGACTACTCATGTTTATAGTCAGGCTCAAAACGGTTTTATGCATCCATCCACCCCTCCTGGAACCGCCACCTTAACCTGGTGGAGGGGTTTGAGCGCCCGAATGATCCTGGGAGCTCTGTTGTCGGGGGCTTCGTGCCCCTGGTAGGGTCTCCCATGACAAACAGGTCCTAGGTGACGGGTCAGACAAAGTGCGGTTCAGAAGCCCCTTATGAGAGACCAACAGGCCCGGTTAGAACCATGAGGCCGTCCTTCTGTGGACCCACCACCTGCAGGAGGAGCCATAGGGGCTGGTGCAATGTGATTTGGGCAGCTCCAACGGCTGCCCCCATGACCCGGCAACGGACAAGTGGAAGAAAAAAAATGGATGGATGGATACTTTGTACTTTGTAGCAGGACTACAGAGTGAGACAAATGTGGCTGTACCTTATTTCTTCTACCGAGTAGATATATAGAATATATAGAATTGAAATATCAAACAGCAGAGACCCTGTTTGTTTGGTGAAGTTGTGCAATTCCAAAAAACATATTAGCTTTTTATATTACACTGGTACAAACTGGACAAACATACAAAACCATCATAAGCTTTTACTACTACTACTACTACTACTACTACTACTACTACAGTGAACATACTGAAGTGTACTTTAACCAACGGTCAATAAATGCTTCTTACCTGTGAAGAATGTTTAACCAGAGCTCTTTCTCATTCGGTGAACTGAAAAAACAGCATAATCCAAGTCACTATTCCACAGGAGAGCACAGTTCTGGAGTACTCTGGTTCATTCAGTAGTCCAAGTAGTTTGTTTATTTGCTTATTAAAACAAATATATACTAGTGCTCTGTTTCAAATGGAAGCAATCAGCTGCAGTACTCGGATGGACTGGACGTAGTCTGTGCTGTAGTCTGTTTGAAATGTGGAAGCAGTATGTGGCTCTCTGGTTCAGTCTATGCTGATTCAAATGAAAGTCGTCTTGTGCCTTACAGTGTGACTTTTAGAGAGGCGTGTTGGAAAGTGTCACTCAGTCATGGGGACAGGAAGAGACGTCATGGCGTGCCCCACCACTTCCTGGTCTGGGTGTTAGCGTCGTCAGTGGAAAGTGAGAGGCTATGATGCTCCTATATAAACCAACCCAACACCCAAATCAGAGCCCTTCTCTGCAGAATTGATCTAATACAGCCAAGATTTATTCAGCAAGTTCCTTTCATTTTAACGAGAGCTTTAGTTTTATCAGTGCTGCCTCAAATTAGTCATATTTCTAATCAAATGGCACTGTTTTATTGCAGTTCTTTTAAACAAACTAAAGTGAAGACGCTTTTCTTTGATGTGGCATCTGTGTATGCAAACCTATAACATTCAGTAAAAAATATAACATAAAAACGATTTGTCCTTTTGTAAAAGTTGGTGAATTCTTGATAAAAGCACACACTTCCCCTTCAATGATAATGGACTTTCTTTTTGTCACTTCTGCTTTTCAATGGCACAGTCTCATGACGGGAGAGTTTACGCTGTTGTCATGGGGCTGTCACAAGTTTATTATATATTTATATAAACGACTGATTCACTGACTCTGAATGTGCTTACCATTTAAGTATGATTTGTGACTTTTGAAGAACATGGGTCAGTGCGAAGAAAAAACACAGGCGGTTCATCTCCTGTAACAAGGCTGGGACACAGTGGGAATTTGAGCCAAATCTGGACTTTATTTTCCCATGCCAGACCATAAAACCGGTTTTGTGAATATCAAACGTCAGTGACATGATCCGATCGGCCTCATGATGACAGTGCTTTTGTTTTGAGCTGGGTTTGTGTGTCTGACAGGCTCAGTGTAAATGCGAGTGGAGCCTATTCCCACGCTCTAAACAACCCCGACGGAACAGCTTTCTATGAAGAAAAAGTTTCTCACTTTTGCTGTGGCATTATAGAGCCACATTTTGTCGTAATGTGAAATAAACGTTCAAAATATGATAACATTTTACTATTACTAAAATATTGTCATTTGGGATGAAAAGGTGGTACTATTTCTATTTAGTATACGCATTAACAGCATTTAAAATTAAAATAAACAAATCATAGAACCCAATACATGCATTTCCAATGAGATCACGCATAGTTCCGGCGGCCATTTTGAGCACCAAAGTAGAATTATGCAGTACTACAACATGTAACAATATCTCAACTCAGGATGAAAATGAAAGACAACTGACTGACAGTGGTATTTTTATGTCCTCGTAATCATTGCTCAAGAAGATAACAGTTAAAACATGGCCCCAGAGACGCACGTTTATGTGATATAACCAGCTAATGTGGCACAGACGTAGCAGCTCTGTCTGTCGAGCTACAGCAGGATTTACTAAAGATCTGCTTCACTCTGAAGACTAAATGAACCCATCAAAGAGGAAACAGAAAACCTTTCTCTGGGATTTTTACAGTTTGTCATGTCGACAGAGTCTCAGTCTGAGTCTGTGTTTAAGCTGCTTAAGATGTTAGCATGCTACCAGTTAGCAACTATCAACTAACTGTCAATGGCTTCAACACGATAAACACATGTGTAGCTCACATCTATGAACACTGAGGAAATACTACAGTAACAGCTCAGCTCTGACCTCTGTCACATGTTGTATCCAAGGCTAGATGTTTGTGGTTCAGGGCTTTCTCTTGGAGAGGTCAGAGCTGAGCTGTTAACGCTAAATGCTAACTGGTAGCATGCTTACATCTTGAGCAGCTTAAACACTGACTTACTGACTGCCGTGTTTTAACTGTTATCTTCATGAGCAATGATTACGAGGACATAAAAAAGCCACTGTCAATCAGTTGTCTTTCATTTTCATCCTGTGTTGAGATATTGTTACATGTTGTAGTACTGCATAATTCTACTTCGGTATTCAAAATAGCCGCCATAACAGCAAAAGTCACATGACTGAAAAGCATGTATAGCTAGGCAGGTACAGCATATTGATGTAGGAATCAGAGACTAACCAGAAGGTCAGCAGGCAGACGCTGAGGTCCCAGGCCAGCACCAGGCTCAGGGGCAGGTCCAGCGCTGAGTCCAGCTGTGAGTCCTCGTCCTCTGGGTTGGCATCAAAGCTGAACACAAAGGCCTCGCCCAGCTTCACTCTGTGTTTCAGACGGTAACTCGCCGCAGACCTGTTTGGAGAGTATAATCAGTGTCACTGGAGAATTTAGGAAAGGTTTGGGAGCTCACACGGTTCTAAGCACAAACTGAAATACAATTTGTGCTTTTGTTGTTTTCCCATAAACTTTCTCTTTCTACAATGAATATAGAAAAGCTTTTAATGAGTGTCCCATGGTTTCTTTGTTCTCATCGCCACGCAATCTGACTGTGTCTTTGTTGGTTTTCAAATGATAAATATATGTTTATCGCTCGAAGAATGTTGATGTTTGGTTGTGTGAGTAAGGTCACTGAGAAGGCAGAGGGAGGGGGAGATTGGGATGTACAGCCTAGAGGTAAAAACAAGGTTTCTCACAATAGGTTGTGTTCACGTTATAGAATTCTACTTCAGCTGGAGGACAAGTGCCAATACAATTCAATGGGGGGGGGGGAAACAGTGTTTGAAAGAAATGTCCAATAAGAAAATGTCCAAATGTTTTGCCTGATCATTATTTGACAGTGATTGGATTCACAAACCAACATCATGCTCATGTTTTTAATATTGTCTCCACTTTTGGACGCCTTTATGAGGAAATAATTAAACCATAGTTCATGTGAGCTGGAAGAGAGGACTTTGAACTTTGTGAGAGTTTTTGTCTCGTGTGAATTGGCCCAGGAATTACAGAGAAATGGGCAATAAACTAAAACTAGAAATCTACATTTTGAAAGTTACCATAGTTATGCCATAGAATTTTCCGCTGCCCTTCACCTCCATTTTAACTATAGGCTCTTTAGCATGTTGTGTCGTCACGTGAACGCAGCCTATTGCCCTGGGGCAGACTGACGGAAGCGAGGCTAACATTCCGCGCCATACCGCCTTTGCTCTGCCCAATCCCGTCAGACCTCGGAAGCTAAGCAGGGAAGGGCCTGGTTAGTACTTGGATGGGAGACCGTTTGGTAACACCAGGAAGCCTAGCAAATGTAGTGAGTGAGTGAGTGGTTGGTGGTGGTCGGAGGGGCCGATGGCGCAGACTGGCTGCCTCGCTTCCGTCAGTATCTTACCACTACCAAGTATGGAGTGAATGAATAATGCCATGTAAAGCATCTTTGAGTGTCCAGAAAGCGCTATATAAAACCGATGCATTATTATTATTATTATTATTATTATTATTATTACTATTATTATTATTATTATTATTACTATTATTACTCTGCACCATCTGACCCTCATGAACCACTCACTCACACTCATACAGACACAATTCACCTATTGTACATGTTTTTATTGGTTGCATCCTTTCTGCATCATTTCATCTTTAAGATATTCCTGTTAAATGACTTGCTCTTTACCTCTCACTTCTTGGCTGTAAAGCACTTTGAAGTCCAGGAGCAGCTTTACCTGACATAAACATGCTAAGCATTGTGGACTCTGACGTGTTGCACACACCTCCCACTGACTTCCATGTGCTCCAATGCAGAGGCATTCTCACAGGGACAGCACTGAATCTCAATGCTCAGATTAGCCTGGCTGACTGATTTGACAGACATCATGCCCACAGGCTCTCAGACCCCATGGGACCAGAGTCAATGATTACCTCTAATCGCTGCACTCATATATAAAGCATCGTTCTCCATTAGGAGCTTCCAGAACCTCATCGGATAACATGTCCTATCTGTTTGCATGGGATACAAAAGTGTTGTAGGTTGAAGAGCGGAGTCAGAGGGATTTCAGAATGTTTCCTTTTCATTCTATTAAGAAAGACACTTTTATTTTAACATTACAGAAAGAGGTGGGGGAGAGGAGAGAGAGGGAAAGTGAGAGGAGTGAGACGGGGAGAGGAGAGAGGAGGAAGAAAGAGAGGAGAGAGAGAGCGGGAGAGAAGAGAGAGGAATGAGAGGAGAGAGGAGGAAGAGAAAGAGGAGAGAGAGGGGGAGAGAAGAGAGAGGAATGAGAGGAGAGAGGAGGAAGAGAAAGAGGAGAGAGAGGGGGAGAAAAGAGAGGAATGAGAGGAGAGAGGAGGAAGAGAAAGAGGAGAGAGAGCGGGAGAGAAGAGAGAGGAATGAGAGGAGGAAGAGAGAGAGGGGAGAGAGAGGGGGAGAGGAGTGAAAGGAGAGAGAGGGGGAGAGAAGAGAGAGGAATGAGAGGAGGAAGAGAGAGAGGGGAGAGAGAGGGGGAGAGGAGTGAAAGGAGAGAGAGGGGAGAGAAGAGAGAGGAATGAGAGGAGGAAGAGAGAGAGGGGAGAGAGAGGGGAGAGGAGTGAAAGGAGAGAGAGGGGGAGAGAAGAGAGAGGAATGAGGAGAGAGGAGGAAGAGAAAGAGGAGAGAGGGGAAGGACAGATAGAAAGGTTGTGGCTCAGATGGTTGAGCGGCTCGTCCTGTAACTGAGAGGGTGGTGGTTCAAATCCCTGGTCTCGCAGGTGCAGACAGCACCTGGTGGTGGTCAGAGGGACGGATGGTGCTGGTTGGCAGCCTTGCTTCTGTCAGTCTGTCCCAGGGCAGCTGTGGCTATAACAGTCCACTGAATGAATAATGACTATTGTGTAGCACTTTGAAAGACTCATGACTCAAGCTTGTATAAAGGGAAAGCTTAAGTGTTACTATAGATACACCCTCTCAGGCCTCTGGGAGAGGAAGGAAGAGATGGCCCATTCAGCTCTTTGTATCATTATTATTATTTTATCAGACAAGACTGAATGAATTGGATGACTGAGAATCTACTTTGTTTTATTATAAAACATAAAATAAAAGCCTTTATATAAAACTAGAGTCATTGAGTGGATGTCTCATTGGCCATTCTTTAAACAAATCGATGCAATGACTGAAAGCACAAAAGGCAGCACATTAAAGAGAAAAAGCTGTCTGAACATATCATCTTTGTTAGGATGGGAATCGAGCAATCCATCCATGTGTCCTTCACTAATGACGCCTCTTAATCACTCTCACTTTATAGGATCCTCGCTGCACGTTGTCAGGAGTCCGTCTGAATCTGTCCTCCCTTTATCCGCTTGTAAACGTGTAGCTGCCACGCACTGTGGACCAATGAACACGTGCTGAAACATGTGCTTCGGCTTCACTCAGAAACAACAGCGGCGAGGAGCGGACAAGAATATCCTGAGACCCTCGTTCATAAAAATAGAGGAAGAGAAAAAATAGGTCAGAAAATCACTAACAACCTTTTCATGCTTTTGGGGCATTGTGCGTCATTGGCTGGCACAAAGTCGTCAGAAGAAGCCTTTTGTGAAGCACTGCTAACAAATGACTGACTGAGCATCTTTACCAAGATAGAATATGAAACAAAAACAATTTTAAGGCTATAGTGCAAGTTGACACGTGTTACTGAGAAAATATTAATGCTGACTGGCAACTCATTGTGTCCCGGTTAGCATTAGTTAGCCCAGCTTCCATTTTGGTTGGTCCAGTGGAGTTTTCTGCTCAGAGATATTAAGTTGCATTTGTTTCAAACTTTGTTGCTTTTACCTGCTTGGTTTTGTTTTTTATTCAGTGCATAACATAAAATTCATGAAATTAACCTCTTAACCCCCACCTTAACCAACTGCATTTTCTCCTGTTCGGCTTTACCCAAATCTGAAAGCTTCAGAGCAACAGTGTAATGCCTCATTTGAAAGCCAAGGCCTACAAAACTGACTTTTGTTGCGTTGTCGCTGGGTTTTTGTCACATTTCTGAAGCGTTTGTGTCGCTCTTTTGTCACTTTTTGTTGTTGTTGTATTATTGTTGCTTTTCTGGGACATTTTTGTTGCGTTAGCATCCTCAGTTTCATCGTTATTTTGACGCATTTTTCAATAAGCTTTTATATTTGGGTGAAGCCAAACTGGAGAAAATGTACTCGGTCCAGGTGGGGGTTAAGAGGTTGAACCTAAAGCTGTAATATAACCTTAAATTGTTATTTTGGTATTCCTCAGACTGTGGTGCATCACTTTAAAAAAATAAATAAAAAAATAAAAAATAAAAAAGGTGATAAAACGTGCTTCAAAACCCCGGCCCGTGTGCCACCCCTGGGCCACGCCAGAAAAAAAGTCACTGTTAGTCAAACAAACGTAAAATCCTTTAAGTTACTTTTACAATAGCTTTTTTTACATGCTTTGTATGAGGGAGCTTATGTCTAAATATTACAATTCATTAACTCTCCTGTTTAGATAACAACTACAAGAAGCACATGTTATTTCATTCATAACTTATTTTTATTTTGGATTCGATAAAGAACTGGACCCATAAGAGAAATGATCACTGGCATTGATATGGATAAAAACATATCAATTCCCATCTACCACAATCCACTTTTTATTGGCTTCCATCTGGCTATAGAAACAGCCAATAGCCTTTATTCAACAGCGTCCCCGGGGCGAGCAGACAGGTTTTCCTTCTGGCCCGGCAACAGAAGCCCTCGAGAGCATCAGCGTTCTCCTTACATACGAACCAACCGAATGACGAGACGGATCAAGGCGTCAAACAATAAGACATTTCCTGCTGTGACAAACAAACCCCTGGACAAATAAAAGGGGATTCTGTAAAAGGACAAACCAATACCGTCTTAAGCCCTTACAAAACGAAAAACAGGCGCCTAATCTTCCTCTAATCCTGTGTAGGGTTAGCGCAGAATGATTCCGTTTAGATTGCAATTGATATAGTCATTACCCGTGTGATTACTTTACCTTCTTTAAACATCCCATATTCAGCTCCATAGACCTAATACAGACTAAACACAGTGTATGGAGAGAGAGGAATAATCACCAAGGGAGGGCCAGACAGAACAATGTTGTCTGTTCAAATCAATGGAAGGAAGAGTGCAGTGCCAATAAGCCCATAACCCGGACTATTCCACTGGTGAAGCATTGCAGTGTGTAGAGATTGTAGGTTGGGATTTTTCAAATATCGTAAACCGTAAACATCACAGTACTGCCCACTGCACTCAGGAGCTTATGAAACCGCAGACCAGCTGGACAAAACCCAAACACACCGTGGTATTTTCCCTTGATATAAGAGCCACACCGCGGGACTTCCCCTCAGGGTCTTGTAATCATAAACTGACTGGAGAGTCCCTGACTGTCCACACAGCCGTTACAGGTTTTATATTGTGTTCCATTTTCTGTTCCCCTTTTGTAAGAAGAAGAAGAAGAAGAAACAGTCGTGTCTTTTAAAAAAATCACGAAGCGTCAGATGAAGGTCATTCCACACTGGAGGGACGGCTTCAAAGGACAAGTCTCCTCTGGTTTTAGGAGGTTCAGGCCCGAGGACCTAAGGGTGCGACCCGGAGGAGGAGTCTAGGGTACAGCATATCAGACACATATCGAAGGCCTGACATGTAAGGCTCTGGAAATGTGATGGGGAGCCAGTGCAGAAAGGATCAAGTGTGACTATCTGCTAGATCCTGCTAAGAGCACATACCTTTGGATTTGAAAATAAGGGACATCTTCCGGAACACGCTGTCCCATCACCACGACCAAGTTCCAAGACGGGGTAAAATGCCGTCGTTTCCCGGGCTAAACGAGACACTTGAGAGCTATGCAACCTCGTGACAACTGTTAAATATGGAGTTGTGTTTGTCAAGTAAGAGTACTGTTATTTCACTACACTTGAAAAAAATAAAAAATACTGTGTGATAAAACTACTCCAAGAAGTACAGTTATTTCCAAAAGTTACTCAAGTATGTAAATGTTGAGTACTACCCGATGAAGCCCTTACTCAGCCACACGTCACTAGTTTCCCTTTTGTATGCTTTTTTGTTTGAGCGCAGGACTAATAAAAACTAGTCTTTTTTTGAGTGGCAACAATGGTGATTAGATATAAACAACAGTAATTATACATGTTAATGACATTATTCCATTAGTTATGATATAAAATAAAGTATAAAAAATTTAGCCCAGTGATTCCAATTGAATGTGTGTGTTAGTTGGGGCAGTGCATGTGATGATTTAAACACTCCAGATTGTAGCCAAAGACTATTTTCCCTCCCTTGTGCTGTCACATTATGAGGTATTTTGTTATCACAACAAGGGTACTTTCATTGACAATGTTTTAGATGATCTTTTTGGTGGATTATTACTAGCCTGCATGGATGTGTATCAACAATGGTAGAGCCGAGGTAAGAAATATCTTATTTTTATGCTAAAGTTTGCTGTTTTGTATATTTGTATACTTTATTGTCCTCATAGGGAAATTTGTCCTCTGCATTTGACCCATCCTTCAATGCCACTGGGGCTACCCGTAAGGAGCAGTGGGGCGACAGGGGACCCATCTCCATGATGTGGAGCCAGGCTGATGGTCAGAATCACCTGGCTGGAGGATTCACCTATTGTACATGTTTTAGTGGTAGTGGAAACCTACACAGACACGGGGAGAACGTGCAAACTCCATACAGAAAGACCCCGTTCAGGTGGGAATCGAACCCAGGACCTTCTAGCTGTGAAGCACAAGTGCTAACCACTGCGCTACCGTGTTTTCTTTTCAGGATGTTTGTTTTTTGCTCTTGTTATAGTGTTAAAGTCCTAAATAATGTATGCAAGGGAAATGGAAATGGAGATCTTAAACAGGATAACCCTAAAAGTTAGGGTCTACAGGTTTGGTCCTTGGGTCATGCTTTTTCCTTCGGTACCATGTCCATGTATCAATTCTTATGTTCATTTAACATGTTAACTCCCACCTTAGGGTTAAGGTTAGGGTTAACAATTATTTATATCCAAATCTCAAAGCGGATTGACTGGGGAACTTGCAACCTATATGCCAGTGTTCATATAGTTGGAATAACTATGGAATAACTATGTGAGAAAAACATTTCTGACCCTTGAAGGCGACTTTTGGACAAAGTCCAGGGTCTGAAACTGTGGCCTCATGTCGCCGATATTCACAACATTTAAACTGGAATGGTCGCTAATTTGACAGATGGAAATGTACCCACTATATTTAACATCAACACCATTTTGGAACTTTTCCCTGTTATTACAAGACGAATTCAAATGATTTAAAAAGTGAGGGTGTCTGTGTCGGGCTGATCCCAGGTCCTGTCGTTCCCCTGTCTGCGATGGTCCGCTCCTGCCTATGGAGCCGCCGCCCTGACTTGTCCCTCGCTTTCAAGATATTGACAACTTAAATATTTGCAAGAAATGTCTTGAGACTTATAGTCTGTAAACCGATGCCCGTAAGCCTTATAGTTCACGGTTATGGCTCAATATACTTCAGTGTTCACGCTCATTTCAATGGCGGTGTGATTTGTTTGGGCCGAAATTTAGGAACCTGATTGACCCACACATGCGCAGTGGAGATTGGCATTCGGCTTATTCTAATTTCCTTTGTGGTGTGTTCCTTACTTGAGTTTGGCCAGGACGAGGACATCATTGAAGAGGAAGAGGTGTCGCTCCTTGGTCTTGGAGCCCTCCATCACCTGGACCCTCTGATCCAGCAGGAGCTCTCGGTTCTCCCCGCACAGACCCAGGACGAAGGGGCTCTGGTCTGCAGCCACCCAGCCAGAGGACTCCTCCCTAAAGCGGAAGAGCACATCCATGAAGGTCAACCAACAAAACATTCACACATTCTCCAGGAATAAGCAAGATATATGGACCACTGTGATTTGGACGATACAAATTCATTTCATGTATTTCTTTACCGTGAAAATAGAAGAAAAAGACACAGCTTATTATCAGGAGGAAGAAGAAGAACTATCGCCATGGAATTAGCCTCACTAACTTCCATTCAAAACAAAATGTTGCAGCGTACCAAGTAGACGGACAGAGGCGAGAGGCTCAAGCTCTTTGGAGAAACAACAAACGTGTCCCTTCATTTATGAACAGGACCAGAGAGAGAACAAAACAAAACACTGATGTAGCAACACGTACCATTTAGGCACATGTGTTTCCATCAAAGAGTTCATGCCAGATTTGGAGTCTGAAATCTACTCTCTGTCATGCACTAGAATAAAGAGCAGGGCATAGGCGACCTAGGAGAATGCAGAATGGAGGTCCATGCCCCCCGCCTTCTACATCACGACCTTTGAACAGAAAGTGGAAGAGACTTGTGGTCTTATGTGTCGGAAACTACAGATATCACACTTTCAAAAGGTTGTACATTCACATCAGAAGTGGAGGCTGCCTCCTCCCACTAAACTGTTGCGCATCTTTTAATAAAAATTAAAAAAAAGGAATGTATAATTATAGCTAACAATTACAATAATCTATCATAAACAATAAAAATAGGCTTTCCTTAAACTCTACAATGTCATTTAATCAAAAAATTCAGAAATTGCATTATCCTTTTTGACTGAACAACATATACATGCATCAAGCTTAAAACAATGTTCTTATGCTTTTACATTGGGTAGATAACAGAAGGTACAGGAGAAAAGATAATTAAGTTTGAGAGGGAAAACATAGAAAAATATAGATCCCAAACATTTTGAACACTGGAGTTCAGAACCAAAACTAATCTCTCTGTCTCCGTTATGTAAGCTTAAGATATTTGACAAACTTTTCTATGAATGCCACTCGCCTCACTGTCTCCAAATCAATAGAGAGGATTCAGAAGAGGGCTCATTCAGAATGAAAGGAAAATGTCACGGACTAAACTGGACATGATTGGGTGGTTTTGGAGTGGCATTTCCATTAGAGCATCATCATGTGCCTGGAGGATGAGAGGCAGATCCCTCAGGGAAATAATCAACCACTCACTTCAGAGAGTGGCCATCACAGGTGTGTGTGACCGCAGCACCACCGCCCTGTGGACTATGTGTACAGAGGCTGAAAGTCTTTAAAGTGCACGCTCCACTTTATCCAGTTCTTCACTGGTTTACACGAGTCACACATAAACAAGCAACAGATTGAAAACTCAGTGAATACAGTGCCTCTCGAAAGTACTAATACACCTTGAACTTTTGCACATTTTGTCATGTTTACAAACATAAACATAAAGATTTTATTTTGAATTTTTACTGAAAGTTCACACACAAGTAACAGACAACTGTGGAGTGAAAGCAAAATGATACATGATTCTGTTGTTTTTTTAATAGAAAACCGAAAAGTGGGGCGTGTATAAGTATTCATACAGCATGACTTAATACTTTGTGGAACCCCCTTTTGCTGCAATAACAGCAGCAAGTCTTCTGGGGTATGACTACAAGGTTTGCACATCTAGAGACTGACATTTTAGCCCATTCCTCTTTACAAAACAACTCAAGCTCTGTCAAATTAGAAGGAGAGCGTTTGAGAACAGCAGTTTTCAGGTCTTTCCACAGATTTTCAATAGGATTTAGGTCAGGACTTTGACTGGGCCATTCTAACACATTAATATGTTTGTTTTTAAACCATTCCATTGTAGATTTAGCTTCATGTTTAGGGTCATTGTCCTGCTGGAAGGTGAATCTCCGCCCCAGCCTCAATTCTCTTGCTGACTCCAGCAGGTTTTCCTCCAAAATGTCCCTGTATTTGGCTCCATCCATCTTCCCAACTATTCTTACAATCTTCCCAGTCCTTGCTGAGGAAAAGCAGCCCCATAGCATGATGCTCCCCCACCATATTTGACACTGGGGATGGTGCACTCAGGACGATGAGAAGTGTTAGGTTTGCTCCATACATAATGTTTTGCGTTTGGGCCAAAAAGTAAAATTTTTGTCTCATCTGAGCAAAGCACCTTCTTCCACATGGTAGCTGTGTCCTCCATATGACTTCTAGCAAACTTCAAACGGGATTTCTTATGGCCTCCTTTCAATAATGGCTTTCTTCTTGCCACTCGTCCATGAAGGCCAGATTTGTGTAGAGTAAGACTTATAGTTGTCCCATGTACAGATTCCCCCAGCTCAGCGGCAGTACGTCGCAGCTCCTCCAGAGTTATCTTGGGGCACTTGGTTGCATTTCTGACCAGTGCTCTCCTTGTTCGGTCTGTTAGTTTAGGTGGACGGCCGTGTCTTGGTAAGTTCGCAGTGGTGCTATACTCTTTCCATTTCTGAATGATGGATTGAACAGTGAGATGTTCAAATCTTGGTAAATCTTTGTATAACTTAACGCTGCTTTAAACTTCTCCACAGCTTTATCCCTGACCTCTCTGGTGTGCTCCTTGGCCTTCATGATGTTGTTTAGTGACCAATACATTCTGACCATAGCTCTGAGGCCCTCACAGAACAGCTGGAATTATACTGAGAGTAGATTACACACAGGTGGCCTCTATTTAATGGTTAGAGCAAGGTGTGAACATTCTGCTGTCATTAGGAATGTTATAAAGGCAATTTAAAGCAGTACTAAGTAACTCTTGCCCCTAGAGGTCGTAAGCACAACTGCAGATGTCGTAGCAAGTTACGATTTTTTAACTTATTAAATGTCTTGGAGAGTAAATACTACGCTGACAGAAAAGGTCAGCCCATCCACCAGTGAGCAGGAGAGTTAGGCACTCACATAAACAATGTGGTCAATCTACATCACAGCATTCTCCCTGCAGCATCCCAAAATGTAAGACTGCTCTCGCTAAATCTGCCTTCTCAGTAATCGCAGAGGGTCAGTGGAACACACTGCCAACAGAGATTAGTGCATGTACTACATTTAAAACATTTGTGCATTTAACTAAAACATGGCTTCCAGTGCATATATTTATATACTGCATGTAAATTCTTCCAAATGGCCACTCTTTATTCTTGGCCGTTTCTCCCTAAGCTTCATAAGGTCCTTGTCCCTGAAATGGTTCAACAGTCTGTGAGTACATTTCTAAGAGGAATATAATATATAATGTGACACTATTCTGAAGTCCTTAAGTGAAGACATTATGTTCTGCTCAGACCTCAGTGCGCTGCATGTTCTCTGTCATTAAAGGGATACTTATATTCTTATATTTGAAGAGTCTAGTTGCGCTAGGCTAGAGCAAGGCTAAAGCATTTCTATGGTAAAGTCTAGCCTGCATTAAAAACAGTCTGACCCACTCCACAGTGCACCTGAGGTAAATCACTTATAACACCAGACTACCCATATAATGTCTGTGTTAATAGAATAATTTTTGAAATATAACTGACCTTGTATCACATGAATTACCGCATTTTGAGGGACTATTTTCTCGCAGATCACTCCGCCGCTGCGTTAGCTTACAGCCACGAAGCTGATGCTGCTCAAATATAAGTTATTTTAAATGCAAAATGGTTAAAATTCTTCTATCGACACAGACATTTATATGGTTAGTCTGGTGTTATAAGTGATTTACCTCAGGTGCACTGTGGAGTGGGTCAGACTGTTTTT
The DNA here is from genome assembly GCA_007210695.1 of Neogobius melanostomus. Classification (NCBI taxonomy): domain Eukaryota; kingdom Metazoa; phylum Chordata; class Actinopteri; order Gobiiformes; family Gobiidae; genus Neogobius; species Neogobius melanostomus. Next base: position 152,645 of record VHKM01000636.1, read on the forward strand.
TTAATGCAGGCTAGCGTTTACCATAGAAATGCTTTAGCCTTGCCCTAGCCTAGCGCCACTAGACTCTTCAAATATAAGAACTGCATGAATTTAAGAAAAAAATATCTCCAGACATCAACAACACTCTGGATAACTAGGAAATGAGGCCCTATGTCAAAAATCCTGAAATATCCCTTTAAGCTCTCCTTTCCTATAATGATTCACACCATGGATTTCAAAGAATTTGTAACTTATTCATGAACTGGGGTCGATCTGATATCACCAAGTTATTAAGAGTCTAGGATCAATGTAAAGTTGTTTGACCAGGACAAATGTTACAGCCAGCCAATCAGCCTAACCCTAACCACTGGTCCTGGACTCTTTACTTTACAATTACTTGTTGATATCAGGAACACTCATGACCTGGTGTCAGTTCAAATTGAACCTAATTAGGTGCATAAGTAATATGACTGCATCAGCATATATATTAGTGGCGGGCCGTTATCAGCGTTAACGTGCTGCTTATTGTGAGACTCTTATCGGGCGTTATTGCCGTTAATCTATTCTCTTGCTGCTGATGTGCCGCTGATCATGCGTGCGGCACATGTACCACTGATGCGCCTGTGATGGGCCATTGGATGATTCCATTCCAGAAAGCACGGGGCATGGGCTGCGCAGAAAATAAAAAATTAAATCTAGCGCACCGGCCCATTTTGGACCGGCCCACCGGTCAAATGCCCGGTAACATATAAGCCCAGTCCAGGCCTGGGCAGCGCTCGTGTCCACGTGTGTCTAACACGCTGTTGTCTCCTCTTGTCTTGCCCATAAATACTTGGGGATTCCTGCCACAACCGTCCCATGCGAAATACTTTTTTCTTTAGCAGCCCATATTGTGCAGAAGAGGAGAGTTTGTAACCAGAAAATGTGAACAAGCTGGTCAGCCTGAGTGACCGGTGGAAGAAAGAGAAATAAAGCTTGAACTGATTAAACAGTTCTTATGTAGGCCTACAGTTCAAAATTCATGTTTAACTGAATAAACAGTAAACACAAGTGCATCTTATTGATCATGAATTATTCTCATCACCGATTATCATAGTAGAACAGCTTTCTCAAGCAGTTTGTGATGCATTTTGGAAACGGGAGATGAGCTCCTGGTCTAATGCGCCACCTGGCTTGAGAAACCAGTTCTCAGAGACTAATTTTAGTCATTATTTGGGTAACATACATATTCTTCGACAGAATTCAAATGAGCCATTTTAATCTAGATTAATTTCAAGATTACAGTGAGATTAATCAAGATTTTAAAAAAATCTATGCCCATCACTAATATATATATATATATATATATATATATATATATATATATATATATATGGGTAATTTTGAGCAAGTACCCACAAGGTACAGCCAGGTGCCCATACCTGAAGCCTTGGAAACTGCCAAACAAAGGCTCCAAGCCTTGGCCAGCCGCCTAAAGAGGTACACGAGAGACAACGAAGCCAGACGAGTAAACCGGCTGTTCGCAACTCAACCAGCGAAAGTGTACACTCAGTGGCAGAGTGTTATATTTTTATTTAAATAATTTGATCTTTTCATTACATGTATCACTTTATTTAGTTTAAACACATTTTTTATCAGATTTCAATAATAAATATATTTTTTTACACCTCAAACCCCTAAAATGTCAGGTGGTGCAAAAATCAGGAAAATTTCATTTTTAGGTTTAAAAACAAACCTAAAAAGAATCAACCCTATAGCCTCTCTTATTTCAGCCTGCATTTTCATATTTCATGTATTATACATACATTTAATATTTGAATGGCAGATCAGTGTTGTGTCGTAATAAAGTTAAGTTATGGATGTGCACCCATATCTCCCTTCTGATTAGAAGCCACTTGACTTTTCTTTTCTCTGGGTACTTGCGATTGTAAATTAACATAATTCACAAATTATAATTAGCTATGCCCCCAAAAGAATGAAATTGAGTACATTTCTAAGAGGAATATAATGTATAATGTGACACTATTCTGAAGTCCTTAAGTGAAGACATTATGTTCTGCTCAGACCTCAGTGCACTGCATGTTCTCTCTGTCATTAAGCTCTCCTTTCCTATAATGATTCACACCATGGATTTCAAAGAATGTGTAACTTATTCATGAACTGGGGTCGATCTGATATCACCAAGTAATTAAGAGTCTAGGACCAATGTAAAGTTGTTTGACCAGGACAAATGTTACAGCCAGCCAATCAGCCTAACCCTAACCACTGGTCCTGGACTCTTAAAGAGCAACTAAACACCAAATCAAGTTTTTTTTTACTGATAAACTGTTTCAATGGGTGTCTCATAGTGTTGTCTACTGGTCCCTGACATTATTCTGACATTATAGCGCAAACATGTGTCAAATCCTAACTTTGGCCTGAAAACGAATGGGTTGCGCCCCCTTCAGGGTAAACTCTGCTACTAAATTAGAATTTCCTAATTGGCTGGAGACGTGTCCACGGCCTCCACAGAACGTCATAAGCCGCACCAGCTCCACACATCGTCATCAGGTGCTGCCCATTATCCTGCCCCTGTGGTATATAACCAAGTCCCTCCCACGTAATCTGTCTGCTGTGACACACTCACCCCCCGCATGTCGCCCCCAAACTTCAGAGACCGCCTCTTCTGCGGCAACTTTTGACTTTTGTTTGTGGGTGGGGAAAGGCTTTGGCACGCCCGTTTAGGTACTCTTTAATTACTTGTTGATATCAGGAACACTCATGAACTGGATGCATGGATGCATAATACACTGTCCTGGCTCAAGGTAAAAGAGAGATTTACTGCTTCTTTAATGAATTTAATAAGAAATATAATTACAACTAACCTTCCAAATGTACTGTACAAAGAGTTACATTTCAGTTCGGGTGATCATAATTATGAAACCAGACATGCTACGGAGGGCAGATTTAAACTTCCCAAAGTGATAAACCAACAATGGAAAAAGTACTGTAATGTATAGAGCCATGTGTGGTTGGATTACTTTGCCAAGTGACATTATTTATGCAAACAGTAAAGCCCTTTTGAAAAGGTGTGTGTGTGTGTGTGTGTGTGTGTGTGTGTGTGTGTGTGTGTGTGTGGAGATATAAAATAAGTAATGGAGATATACAATAAATACAAATACAAACTGGTGTCATTTCAAATTGAACCTAATTAGGTGCATAATATGACTGCATCAGCATATATATATATTAGTGGTGGTGTCCGAGTGTTATATTTCTTTAAAAAATAATTTGATCTTTTCATTACATATATCACTTTATTCTACAAAACCTATTTAGTTTAAACACATTTTCATCACATTTCAATAATAAATATTTGTTTATGTTCCCACACCTCAAACCCCTAAAAAGTCAGGTGGTGCAACTGTCCGAGCAAATGATTTGACTAATAGCTTCTCAAAATTGTATTTTCATGGTAACAAATTAAAAATTAAACATCATGGCATAATTGTATGTTAAATATCTTTCAAATAAGCCACTTGTGAATATTAATAGTTTTAAAGCTGACCGACCGACCAGGACTAATATTGTACTCAGGCTGTTCTAGTGTAATGACTGTTAGAGCAGGAACCACATGTCTCACTTAAGAGATGATACACTGCAGACCTGGGATTCAACCACCAACCTTTGGGTTAGTGAGCGACACACTCGCACACGCCAACAAAATGGACTTACCTAATGGGGGACCAGGGCATTCCCAAGCCCTTTCCGAAGACCAGAGATGGAGCTGAGCGCCGCCTTTGGGCCAAGTTTCGAAAGTGCTGCAGAAAATACAGACAGGAAGTCAGTGTGTTATGTTCCTGTTTATTCATGAGACACATGTGAGTGCTCTGAGCCACTGCTGATCGTACGGTCTTTGGTGGATTAGCATTTTGTACGTTTTTACGAAGCTGCTAAACTAACACTGGTTTGCAGTTAGGAGGTAGGGCCTATGTTTATTATAAGATACTATAATATAATGGGAGTAATGTAACACCAGAGTAATCATTGTTAAGTGTTAGTTGTCTCTCACTCTACCCTGAAATGCGGCTGTAGGCATTATATTCTTCTTATTTCAACCAAAAAAGACTTAATTTGAAAATTAAAAAAAATATTCCACAAATCTCCTTTTGGATTTAAAAAAGTATTTGTCATCAGTACTTACAGGCCGCAGAGACACAGCTGCATCGTCGAAGCTCCCTCTCCTCAACACTCCCACACCGGAACCTCCAGTCTCCATGTTCAGGCACCTGTCCCCTGAAGTCCCCTGTCTCCTGAAGTCCTCTGTCCAAACCCCTGTCTCCTCAATGTCCCGCTGATCTCCTACGGTCCAAAGACTTGTCCTCCCTGGGATACGTCCACAGTGCAGATTGCTCCGAACGTCCTGGTCCCATGTGTTTGCGATAATGAGCGTGTGAACAATGGGCGCCCACATAGACTGAAGAGAGCAGTTTGTGACGGGACAGGAGCACACGCCCCCCTGATGCCCCCGTAAGAGCCCCTCTGCCCCGTTGTGCTCAACCGGGGCCATACATAATGAGATATCTCCATCCAGGACGTCCCGCTTCAGGATAATGAGCGGGACATGCCATGGACGGCATAGCAGCCAAATGAAAGGGTTCGTACATGACTGAGGGCTATTGTATAACAGGGCATGAGAGGAGGGAGAGGCACTGATGTAGACAGACACAGGACCAAGAAATACTCGAGTAGACGTGCCACAGGAAAGTTCTAATCAACTCAAAATGTTGAAGTAGCAACTTTGTATGTACTTACAATAAAAAGTAACGGTATTTTACGCCGATTTTGACAGTAATTTATGTATACAATCAGGGCTGGCTCTGAGCATAGGCGAACCAGGCTGGAGAGGGGCTTTTAATAATGTTACAGTCATAGCTCAGACCTGGAATACACAGGTACATCTCATAAAGTTAGAATGCTGTGAGTAGAAGTAGAAGTACATTTTCTCAAAAACAATTAAATTCAAATAGTTAAACACACTCATGCACTCATAGAAAACACAAATAAAACACTCCATTTTCCATCCATTCTCATGATTCTGAAAATTATTTATTGTAGAAGCAAAGTCCCGCATTCCTGGCCGAAAGTACCGTACTCCAGGCTGAAAGTCAAACACTCTGGGCCTAAAATCCCACACTGCATGGCAATGTCCTATCTCGAGTGATTGGATTGGACATTGGAAATGTGTGATTGGACAATTCCAATTCCATGGCAACAACTGATTTAGTCCTCTATTATACTGTAAATCTGCAAGGCCCTTTGCAATATTGTGTACCAAGAGGTCCTCTCTCAGCAGCTGCTCTCATCAAATGTACAAGTGCTTATTTAATAAACATAACACAAACATGTACAGAGGTCGTGAGTATGTTCAATAACACACAAAATACATGAGTCTTCTCCAAGGCAAAGTAACACACAGCAGCAACAAGTGTCACTGTTAATGAACATGAATATTATACTCACTATCTTCAATACCATACCAACTGGCTTGTACTTTTAGAGACAAACTTTATTTTGTTTTTTATTGATTGATTCAAATTCAACTCAATACAACAGTCTCACAACAAACACATACATTTAGTTGGTCAGTTACAGCCGGTACATCAAGGCTAATACAATTCATCACAGTTAAGATGACCTCCTCAACTGCTCTTTTTAAGTATGACATAGAGTAGGGGAGATATGAGAGCTTGTATTTGTTGTTGAACACACTCACGCACTCATAGAAAACACGAATAAAACACTCAATTTTCCATCCATTCTCATGATTCTGAAAATTTTATTGTAGAAGAAAAGTCCCGCATTCCTGGCCGAAAGTACCGCACTCCGGGCTGAAAGTCAAACACTCTGGGCCTAAAGTCCCGGACTCTGGGCCTAAGATCCCGCACTCTGGGCCCAAAGTCCCGCACTCTGGGCCTAAAGTCAAACACTCTGGGCCCAAAGTCCAGCACTCTGGGCCTAAAGTCCCACACTCCGGGCCTAAAGTCCCGCACTCTGGGCCTAAAGTCAAACACTCTGGGCCTAAAGTCCCACACTCTGGGCCTAAAGTCCCGCACTCAGGGCCTAAAGTCCCACACTCCACTCCTTTAGTTTTTAATGACTCAGTGCTGAAGAATGATGTGGGCTGCTGAGTCAGTCATTAAAGTCAATGGGCACTGCTTTCTGTTTTTTCCAAAGAGTATCTCAAGTTTACAGCTTTTATCAAATTCTGTCTGTCTTAATGGTCTTGGTCCTTCTTATCTTTAAGAACTGCTTTTACCTTATGAACCTTCGCGGCCCCTGCGCTCCTCAGGCAGGGGTCTCCTACTCATTCCCAAAGTCAGGACACGCACTCACGGTGAGGCGTCTTTCCAGTACTGTGGCCCTCGCCGTGTCTGCGAAGGTTTCCTTCATATCAGGTACTCCAGTTTCCCGTGCCACTAAAAACATGTACAATGGGCCAGGATGAATGAGAATGTGTTTGAGGGTGATTTTTTGTATTTATCCCCACTGTTATTGGGTTCTTAAATAAGTTGGTTGCTGCACTATGTGACTTTGATATCATCTCCACACTTGTTTACTTTTGTTTTTTGAAGTGTTTTAATTATAATCTTTTATCTTTTTATTGTTTCCAATCTGTACGATTGTTTCTGTATGTTTCTGCTGGCTGCACACAAGTTACCCATCGGGGATTGAATAAAGTATTGAATTGAAATTAAACCTTGGGTACAATCCGGTGTAGCATGTTCATTAACATGCACTGTCCCCTGACCAAATAAACCAATAATATCCATCATTCCATGTACAGTATGGAATCCATCCATCCATCATTGAAATATATATTTTATTTTTCACACCAAAAAGGAAAACTGCTTACTTTAGTGAGTTAACTGAAAGAAATGCAAAACTACAGTATGTAAACATCTCCTATTATGAGTAGAGTTAGATGATGCAGTAGTTACAATGGATTTGCTTGGCAATGTCCTATCTCGAGTGATTGGATTGGACATTGGAAATGTGTGATTGGACAATTCCAATTCCATGGCAACAACTGATTTAGTCCTCTATTATACTGTAAATCTGCAAGGCCATTTGCAATATTGTGTACCAAGAGGTCCTCTCTCAGCAGCTGCTCTCATCAAATGTACAAGTGCTTATTTAATAAACATAACACAAACATGTACAGAGGTCGTGAGTATGTTCAATAACACACAAAATACATGAGTCTTCTCCAAGGCAAAGTAACACACAGCAGCAAGAAGTGTCACTGTTAATGAACATGAATATTATACTCACTATACTACTATCTTCAATACCATACCAACTGGCTTGTACTTTTAGAGACAAACTTTATTTTGTTTTTTTATTGATTGATTCAAATTCAACTCAATACAACAGTCTCACAACAAACACATACATTTAGTTGGTCAGTTACAGCCGGTACATCAAGGCTAATACAATTCATCACAGTTAAGATGACCTCCTCAACTGCTCTTTTAAGTATGACACAGAGTAGGGGAGATATGAGAGCTTGTATTTGTTGCTCTTGAAACTGTGTGCTCTGTAACGGTTGCCTGATGGCAGAATTGCTTATTCACTGTTCAGATAATGTGACGGATTCTCAATGATTTTCTGAGCTTTGATGAGGACAGACCTATCGAAAAAGTCTTTCATGGAAGGGAAGTCTTTCGTGTTTGTCAGCTTCCAGGCCCTCGGGACTAACCTCTCAGTTTGTGTTTTGCTCTGCACTATTAGACCAGGCAACAATTCCGTACCGAACAAGACTCTCTAGAATGTCACTGTAGAAGTGAGACATTTCTGTGCTCACACCAACCCACCAACCACTCTCCACTTTAACCTGGTGTTGTTGCACATACTGTTTAGTTTAGTTTATTTGTTTATTTGAGCAGTTGAAGTTCTACTCAAAAGGAGTGGGCCAAAGCAAAAGCTTATGAGCGCCCACCCCCGCCCATCCCTGTCGTCTCGCCCTTTCACACAGTGTTCATATGGAGCTGCTCTTCTGATGAACCCTTTCACACAGTGTTCAAATGGAGCTGCTCTTCTGATGGATCCTTTCACACAGTGTTCAGATGGAGCTGACCTTCTGATGGATCCTTTCACACAGTGTTCAGATGGAGATGATCTTCTGATGAACCCTTTCACACAGTGTTCAGATGGAGCTGCTCTATTGTTGAACCCTTTCACACAGTGTTCAGATGGAGCTGCTCTTCTGAGGGACCCTTTTTACACAGTGTTCAGATGGAGCTGATCTGATGAACCCTTTCACACAGTGTTCAGATGGAGCTGCTCTTCTGATGAACCCTTTCACACAATGTTCAGATGGAGCTGCTCTTCTGATGAACCCTTTCACACAGTGTTCAGATGGAGATGCTCCTCTGATGAACCCTTTCACACAGTGTTCAGATGGAGCTGATCTTCTGATTAACCCTTTCACACAGTGTTCAGATAGAGCTGCTCTATTGTTGATCCCTTTCACACAGTGTTCAGATGGAGCTGCTCTATTGTTGATCCCTTTCACACAGTGTTCAGATGGAGCTGCTCTTCTGATGAACCCTTTCACACAGTGTTCAGATGGAGCAGCTCTTCTGATGAACCCTTTCACACAGTGTTCAGATGGAGCTGCTCTTCTGATGAACCCTTTCACACAGTGTTCAGATGGAGCTGATCTTCTGATGGATCCTTTCACACAGTGTTCAGATGGAGCTGCTCTTCTGATGAACCCTTTCACACAGTGTTCAGATGGAGCTGCTCTATTGTTGAACCCTTTCACACAGTGTTCAGATGGAGCTGCTCTATTGTTGAACCCTTTCACACAGTGTTCAGATGGAGCTGCTCTTCTGATGAACCCTTTCACACAGTGTTCAGATGGAGCTGATCTTCTGATGGATCCTTTCACACAGTGTTCAGATGGAGCTGATCTTCTGATGGATCCTTTCACACAGTGTTCAGATGGAGCTGATCTTCTGATGGATCCTTTCACATAGTGTTCAGATGGAGCTGATCTTCTGATGGATCCTTTCACACAGTGTTCAGATGGAGCCGATCTTCTGATGGATCCTTGCACACAGTGTTCAGATGGAGCTGCTCTTCTGAGGGACCCTTTTTACACAGTGTTCAGATGGAGCTGATCTTCTGATGGATCCTTTCAAACAGTGTTCAGATGGAGTTGATCTTCTGATGGATCCTTTCACACAGTGTTCAGATTGAGCTGCTCTTCTGATTAACCCTTTCACACAGTGTTCAGATGGAGCAGCTCTTTTGTTGAACCCTTTCACACAGAGTTCAGATGGAGATGATCTTCCAATGGACCCTTTCGCACAGTGTTCAGATGGAGCCGATCTTCCGATGGACCCTTTCGCACAGTGTTCAGTTGGAGCCGATCTTCTGATGGACCCTTTCACACAGTGTTCAGATGGAGTTGATCTTCTGATGGATCCTTTCACACAGTGTTCAGATGGAGCTGCTCTTCTGATTAACCCTTTCACACAGTGTTCAGATGGAGCAGCTCTTTTGTTGAACCCTTTCACACAGAGTTCAGATGGAGATGATCTTCCAATGGACCCTTTCGCACAGTGTTCAGATGGAGCCGATCTTCCGATGGACCCTTTCGCACAGTGTTCAGTTGGAGACGATCTTCTGATGGACCTTTTCACACAGTGTTCAGATGGAGATAATCTTCTGATGAACCCTTTCACACAGTGTTCAGATGGAGCTGCTCTTTTGTTTTAACCGTTTCACACAGTGTTCAGATGGAGCCTTGCGTCAGACTCTTGCCCTGCTCTCTTCTCAGCTCTGGGGTGTCTGCCAGGATAGAACCCCAGCACACATTCACGACCCTGTTGTCATTAGAGGGGCCCCTGCCTTTTACCTGGCCCCGCTCATGCTTCTTCCCCCTGTACTCCTTCAGCTGGATGTGGATGGGGTGTGGTCCCGGATGGCTGGGTGGCAGCTGCACTCCCACACGGTTCATCCCCAGAGCAGGACACCTAGAGCCCAGGAGGTCCCGAAGCTCTCGCTGGAATGTCTTGTTGAAGTAGAAATAGATGAAGGGGTTATAGATGTGCGAGCTTTTAGCGAAGAGTGCGGGGAACACGAAGCCCTCCGGAGCCATGTAGCCGCTGTCTTTGTAGAAAATGAAGAGGAAAGAGACCACAGCGTACGGCCCCCAGGCAATTATGAAGCCTAGGCTGATGCAGAAGAACATCTGTGAGAAAAAAATAGACATTTTACCAAAACTATTAGGGACAACATGTATAGGAACATCTACAAGAGCAGCTTGACCACATCCCCAGTACATGTAGTTCACTGAGTCACCCAGAGACTCTATTGAAGCCCATTGTTTGTGAAGAGGCTGCACTGAAGAGGAGATGAGAAATGTTTTACCATACCATACCAACTTTATTAAGAACTGTACAGTTTGCCAAAGTGCCGCACACAGAAACAGATACAAAGATTAACAGTAAAAATATAAGGAACAAGTACAACAACAACAGGCAACACAACAGTGAAACGCAGATCAATCTGTGTTAAACGCCAGAGAAAAAAGGTGAGTTTTTAGGAGAGATTTAAAAACAGATAGAGACTGGGCCTGTCTAATCTCTAATGGCAGCTGGTTCCACAGTTACAAGGACATGTAGGACCCATGTTGGTAATAGTGAAGTGCACAACTACAGTTGTGTAAAACGCGGATTATCAAACAGTAGATTTGCTTCTGAGCAGTTCTGCTCAAAGTGTGTTCACATGCACCATGAAGTTACCGACCATGCCTTCACTAAACTGAATGTACTTTGTTGAAGTTATTCCCACTGCTGCCTGCAGACAAATGTTTCCCCTTATCCTTTTACATTTAATCATCATATCATTAATAAAGTATAGTTAAACTTAACTTTAAAATGTAAAATATCAATGCTGTGGGACCCAAAAAGGATGTTTGTAGCCACACAGCTGTGATAATGTTGTTTCAAATACGCACTTTATAGACTGAATCTTTGTTTTGTAATTGCAATCACCATGGTAATCAATATTGCAACTAGACATTCTTTCATCATTCAGCAATATCATATGAAATATGATTTTACATAGTACATATCAGTGTGACAAAGAAGATCCCAAAAGACTTCTTTAAGAGGTAATAGTACCACAGTACTTAATACCACCGAGTATTCACTGGAGTGAATGTATAAATGTCTCATGTAAAGCGCTTTGTGACTATGTCTGTGAAATATATAAATAAAGTTCTCACCATGGTCAGCCGCTTCTCGGTGCGCCGCAGGTTGCTGCGGATGCCACGGGCCGACAGAGAATAGGAGAAGCGGGACACTTTGTAGAGGATGAGGCCCTGGGACACCACGATCAGCAGCACGGGCACCAGCGTGAAGCAGGCGAAAGAGCAGATGACATAGAAGGCGTCTTTCGCAGAGGTGTGGTAGCCCCTCCAGGCCACCGTACAGGACAAACCATAGGGCTCGGGCACGTACTCGCCCCACCCAAACAGAGGGAAGGATGACCACACCACTGACACCAGCCACAGGGCAGCGCAGGCCAGGCGGATGTTCACTCCCTCCAGCCACACTGTGGAGCAGAGACATGTCACACGCCAGCATTCTTTTATTCACCAAATACACTACTCACAACTTGAGTTTAAGTTCAAGTTCTGAGATGAGATATCACTTTGTTAGTCCTGAAGGCGTGGCCAATATAAAGACAACAACATTCAAAACTAGTAGAAAAACTCAAATATTTACAGATACCTAATTATAAATAAGTAACATGAGGAAGTGCAGAATGTAGTGTGTGTTGTACCCTTCCTGTCAGGGGCTGCACGTGTGTGTGTGTGTGTGTGTGTGTGTGTGTGTGTGTGTGTGTGTGTGTGTGTGTGTGTGTGTGTGTGTGTGCGCGCGTGCGTGTCTGCGTGCGTGCGTGCGTGTCTGCGTGCGTGCGTGCGTGTCTGCGTGTGTGCGTGTGTGTAAGTTTGAGATTCATGATTTTTGTCATGTAAATATTGACATGTAATTTGTTTGTAATAGGGAGATACCATTGGACATTGAACAACCCTTCAGCGACCCCTCAGTAAAGAGTGGATAAATAATCATTAACAAAGTGTCATCAAGTGGGAGCAACGCTACAACCCCCGAAATCTAGGACAAACACGTTTCTAGAGCTAAATGTCCAACTCCAAAGGCTAAAGGGTAAAACTCCCGCGCTGAGATGACCCACCGTAGAGCAGGCTGTAGCAGGTCTTGAGGTAGCGGATGACACTGATGGCAGTGATGGTGAACATGCCGCACAGGCCAAAGATGTAGCAGCCCAGTCCATAGTAGACACAGGTGAACCTCTGGCCCAGCCACATGTGCCTGAAGGACGAGCAGATGGACAGAGGGTAGAAGAGGACGCAGCAGCAGAAGTCCACCACGGCCAGGTTCACACACAGCAGCTCGGAGCCCGCCAGCTTCCTCCGCCGGCGGTAACAGATGAGCAGGACCAGGCCGTTCCCCAGCACGGACAGGAGCACTACAGGAGAGGGGGGGGACACAGTCAGCAGAAAGACTTAGGTCTCCTTAGGCCTCAAATCACATGAATTTCAGAACGCTTTGTACATGACCATTTTAAAAATCATAGCAGTCAAAATACATGATATATGAATTATTATGTGCGATAGTTTTAACAATATACGGTACTATTGAATGTTACTTAAAGACAAACTGCGTAACACTGGATTCTACTGTTGCCCCTAATGAGCAGCTCGACACCGAACAGTCCGTTTGTGCATCTGGACCTAACCTTTAGTCACATCTCCATGGAGACGAGCTGGAGACGTCCGCTCCCAGTAAAGTTAGTCAGACCTTTGTTTGGGCACTTTTTTAAAGACATCTGTAATCATATATAAGCTTGTACACTGCAAAAAGGACCCTCCTAAAAACAGGGAAAGAAATCTTAAAATAAGACATTTTGTCTTGTTTTAAGCAAAACCAATCTGCCAATGGGGTAAGCATTATTTTCTTGCTAAGAATTCTTATTTCTATATTATATATAGAATACTCAATTTAAGCAAATAAATTGCTAGAATTAACCAAAATGTCCTCAGAAAATGGAAGAATTTCAGAAAAACATTCTTATTTTATGAAAAATTGTGGGGTATTTTGCTTAAATGTTGCTTGATTTAAGCAAAATGTTCTAAATTATAACAATTTTTAAGCAAAATGTTCTTAATAAATGCTAATATTTAAGGACATTATTCTTATTTTGGGAAAGAAAATCTGAATAATTTTACTTTTGTGTCTCGATCTAAGCTAAGTTTTCTATTTGATTTATTTATTGGTTTATTTGGTCGGGACAGCGCAAGTTAATACATACACAACAAGCCACATCGGATTGTAGCCTTGGGCTAATTTCCATCTGTCGTCCCCCATGCGCACTCTCAAACACACTCTCATTCATCCTGGCCTATTGTACATGTTTTTAGTGGTAGGGGAAACCAGAGTACCCGGAGGAAACCTACACAGACACGGCGAGAACATGCAAACTCCACACAGAAAGGCCCCGTCCAGGTGGGAATGGAACCTGGGACCTTCTAGCTGTGAAGCGAGAGCAGTAACCACTGTACTACCGTGCCGCCCGCTCTAGATTTCAAGACTGAAAGAAATGTTTGCTTATAACATGACTTGTTTTACTGATGTAGTACCTATTTTAAACATCAATACACTTAATATCAGACACAGCTTAAGGAGAATCATCTTAAAATAAGACCACTGTGAGAATCAGTTCTTCAATTAAGAGTTGTGATCTTATTTTTTCTTAAAATAAGAAAAAAAAAATCTATGTCTAAGCTTCAAAAAGTCTTTCTTTCTTGTTACAAGAAAAAATAGCTTTTTTTTTTTTTTTAGCAAATATATCTGAACAAGAAATGGCTAGATTTTTCCCCCTAAAATAAGAATTTATTTCTCAAGAAAATTTTGCTGGACAAGACACTTTTACTTTTTAGGGAAAAAATAAGAATTTATTTCTTAACATAAGACATTTTTTACTTGCTTAGAATCCACTTTTTGCAGTGTATTTCATTCTATTCATTGGGCGAAATGTTGTGGTTTTAATTACTTGATACTGCTGATACAAATAGCCTCGTTATTAATATTTCATTTAAAAAAGACAATTTAATGAAATGATATCAAAAATTTAAAATGTTTTTAGCTTTGTTTCTGTTTTTTTAAATGATTTTAGCTGTTAAAATACCTGTTCAATGACTTCTTGAAATCATGAGGTGAACGCCACTTAAACACAAAAAGCCATCTGATTCCTGTTTTGAGGTTATTAGAAAATATGGTATAACATGTCTTTATTATTATCTACTATTGTCTGTACTGCTTGGAGTGACACACAGTGAGTGTTGTGATGTGTTTGTGCAATATCTGTCTGAGGTTGCAGCAAATTAATTGAGGGATCAATAAAGTTTTCTGAATCTGAGTATAGGAGATAAGGATGATAAAAGCAGTTTAAAGTGTCCCAGCACATTACCCGGATCCCCCGCAGTGCCTCCGCGTCAGAGCCTTTGGAAAGTGTACAAACCCATGGAGAGAATGGCGAGCCCCACGCAGATGTCCGCCCCGGGGGTCAACTTGGAGGTGAACGCCGAGGGGAGCCCGCTGTCTTCGGTGCAGTCCTCGCTCATGTCTCGCTCCTGGGTCCTCGGAGCCGCATCAGGGCCCCACCACCACCACTGCACGCACACAGGCACAGACACGCGTGCCTCTGACTCGGAGGCGCGCGGGGACAGCTTTTTATGCGGGGGGGGGGGAGTGGGGGTTGGACGGACACAGACGCACGGATGACTGCTGTGCGCACATGACACATCACCACAAGATCACACTGGACCTGAAGTGCCGAGTCCCTCCAACTCCAAGATCTGGATCAAAGAGACATGGATGTTTCGGCTCGTTTTAGAGGGACAGGAATGTCTTTAGTTTTTGTTCTTTTTCGTATTATTATAAAACAATATGCCTATATATTATGTCCCAGTTTGAACATAATATGTACGTATGTCCAAACTGGGCGTAAACGAGTAAAAAAAAAACGCCTCACTAACATATCCAATGTGTGTCCAAAAGGGTTGGGATATGAAATAAAAATCTATAACTAAAATGTTATTTGGGTCAAGGCAATTCAGAAAAAGGATTTGTGCAAGTGTGTATTATCAGTGATTTTTTTTTTTTTGTCTCATAGACTGTAAAATGAAGAATGGACTTATCGTGGCTGACTTCTTCCTGTGACCATAAGAAAATGGCGGCTGGCTCCAGAAGTTCCTGGCTCCTACGGACTTTCCATTGAAACGTTTTGTCCTCTCTTTAAGTCATTATTGAACACAGGCTTGTCATTCTGACCTCCACGTGTTTTGTTGTTGTAATGTTATTTCACTTTTTTCCCACCCTATTCCATATAGTGGAGCTGGCTCCAAAAACCCCTTCAAATGTCTAAGACTGCTCATCTTAAGTTATACTTTAATAATCTCCGTTAGCCCACAGTGAACGCTATATGGGCACCCTCTGTCCATCGCTATTTAACTGTCTATGGTGGTCTCACCTGACGGATAAACTTGCAGAAACTCCACAACATCCCAGGGAATAGAGAGAGACTTTGCTGAACAAGCGGCTGACATTATTATGATGATGTCCAAACAGCAAGAAGGAAGAATAAACAATTTATTTGATTTGATTTATTACCTATGGGTGTAGGCAGGTTTGCTCGGTGGAGGGCCAATTTTCTTCATTGCCGAAAGACCAAGGACCAGACCTTCCAATTGTAATGGGTGTTCTGCTAATACATTTTAAAGGAATTGACAAAGTTTTTTCACATACATTTCTAGAGTACTTTAAAAGGCATTTGATCTTTGATATGTGTAATTATGTTCCTCAAAATCATCTCGAGGTCCAGAGTTTCTATAATGGAGGGCCGGTTTTGGCCCCCGGGCCCGACGTTGCCTACCCGTGAGTCCTATGGTTTTCAGATTTCACAAGTATGTTTTTTCATTCGCTGCCTGTGTATGTGCTGCAGAGCGTCTCCCTGTCCCTCTGTGCCTCATGTCTCGATAAAAACCTCTCATTATCGCCTCATGTTTAGGCAAATCTCATTCATATCTCATCGTCCTTTCATGGTGACATGGAGGCGTGAGGAGTCGGGTTTTTGGAGAAACTGTATAGGCTATATCCTTCAGTAGGCCCACCTTTTACTACTTGAGTAACACTGTTATGAAGTATCTTTACTCATACTTGAGTAAAAAAAAGTCATTTGTGCCACTGTGAGAAAATGTTTTAGTCACAAAAGCTTCATTTTAACCTAACATTTGTGTTTTGTCCCTTTTTCTTCAGAAATATATTTTTTTTTTATACATTTGTATGGTATTTTCTTTGGAAATATTCGTATTTACACGTTATAAGTTTTGTTTCTCCTAATTTATGTCACGACATAATGTCCCACCCCCTTTACTTTTTCTTTGGGTCACTACTCTTTACTTGTACTATGACAACGGAAAGTATTTTATCTGCACTCTTGCCTTTTACTGTAATTGATTAATTTTTATGTTGATGTTTTATTGAGTTGATCTGTTTTCTTGTAATTTTATTCAACTGTGAAGCACTTTGAATTGCCTTGTGTTTGAATTGTGCTCTACAAATAAACTTGCCTTGCCTACAAGTAAATGGGCCCCAGCCGCCACTAACATGCACCACTAGAGGGCGCCATGATACCATGTTTTAGTTTGACACCTTTTCCTTGTTATGAGACATGATGATGATAGTAACCATGGTTGGTAACTGTTAAAAATGCTGAATCCCTCACAAAGAGGTTTAACTATTCCTTTTGTTAGGAGAGAAACTTTTATAAAAAGCAACGCCTAACAGAATCGATCTGCCATTATGACATCAAATCAGGATGTGAGCGTAATATGAGGCACATGTTACCTTCATTTGTTACCATCAAAATGGGGGGAAATAGGGGAAAACATTTTTTTTTAATGAGCAAAAAGTAGGAAAAAACAAGAAAAAATTGGGCAAAAATAAATGAAAAAAAAATTGTGGTAAAAAATTGGGAAAATGGGGCAAACATTTGGCAAAAAAGAAAAAATAGGAAATATTTGGCAAAAATGGGGAAAAAACCATTGGAAAAAAAATACATATTTTTTTTTTAGTTTAGTTTATTTATTTGTTTGAGCAGTTAACCTGCTCAAAGGGAGTGGGCTGAAGCCAAAGGCTTATAAGCGCCCACCCCAAAATAAAAATAGTAACATTACATTTAATATTTACAAGGTAGCAAATCATAAACAAAGGAACATAGGGCAAAGTAACAATAAATGATGAAGAATAAGACAAAAACAACAGCAAAATAAAGAACAAAAGAATGTGCTACTTTTATGTTATAAAGGTGCATTCATACATATTATACTCTGAGATCTTGCTACTTCCCAGTTGTCATTACCATCCTCAATATAATTTAATTTGGGTTTAATTATCATTAATTATCATTATTAAAGGTGCATTAATACATATTTTTATGTTTTTAACTGAAACATGGCTTGACAAAAACACTGGTAACGCAGTTTTGATTGAGTGTAGTCCATCAAATTTCAATTTTGTGTCTGAAACACGCCAAAATCAGAGGGGCGGGGGTGTCTGTGCAATATTCAGGGACAATATAGTCATCCACAAATTGTCATTTGGGGTTTTTCTATCATTTGAGTATGTGTCTTTCAAAATGGAGATAAAACAATCTTCCATTCTTTATATGACTATTTACAAACCACCACAGAATTGTTTTATCGAAGACTTCACTGAATTACTTTCATTTATATGCACTGATTTTGATTGTTTGGTCATTTCAGGTGATTTTAATGTGCATGTGGATGTGACCAATGACAGGCATGCAAAAGAACTTAATGCTGTTCTTGAAATGTTTGGTTTAACTCAGCACGTGAGTGAGGCGACCCACAACAAAGGTCACACTCTAGATCTAGTTATTACAAAAGGTGTTAATATATCAAATGTGAATGTTGTTGATGTTGCTTTATCTGATCATTTTTGTGTCTTTTTTGACTTGTCTGTTACACCAAAACCAGTGGTTGGGCCTGGAGTTATTCAAAGAAGACACATAAATGATACAACAAGGACACAGTTTATGGAAATGATCAGATTTGAAAATCCTCCATGTTCAAATGTTGATAATCTGTTGGACTCTTATACATCAAGCGTCTTAAATGTTTTGGATACTATTGCTCCTGTCAAGGTAAAAATGGTTAACAATAGACAAAAGGCACCTTGGAGAAGTGAAGATTCGGTCAGGGCACAGAAAAGGGAGTGCCGAAAAGCCGAAAGGAAATGGCGCAAGTCAAAGCTCCAGGTTCATTGTGAGATATACAAAGAAGTGCTTTGTGAGTTCAACCAGATTTTGCGTGGAGAAAGGGAGAAATACTTCTCTAAAATCATCGCAAACTGTAGAAACAATTCTCGTGTTCTGTTTTCCACAGTAAACAGATTAACTAACCCTCCAGTTTCACTGCCCTTAGAACTAATCTCTACATCTAAGTGCAATGAGTTTGCAATATTTTTTTATGATAAAGTCCAAGGCATAAAAAATGCCATAATTTCCACAACACAAATACCAACCCTGCCACCAGCTAGACACCTTGAGCTGACACATTTCACTCCTGTTACTGACAAAACAATCGAAGAGGTCATCTCCGGTCTGAGTTCATGTACATGCTGCCTTGATGAATTACCCACTAGATTTCTGAAGTCTGTGCTGACCAGCTTGTTACCACAACTTGTTCAGTTAGTTAACATCTCATTTGAGACTGGAGCATTTCCAAAGGCCTTGAAAACCGCGGTCATTAAGCCTCTTCTAAAGAAGAGCAGCCTTGATCCCAAGGTACTGAACAACTACCGGCCCATATCAAACCTACCGTTTTTAGGAAAAGTCCTAGAGAAAGTAATATATCAACAGCTCACTTACTTTCTCCTATCTAACAATGTGTTTGATACTTTCCAGTCAGGATTTAGGCCCCACCACAGCACTGAGACAGCTCTGATCAAGGTGACAAATGATATCCGTATGAACACCAATGCAGGTAAGGTCTCAGTTTTAGTTCTGCTGGACCTGAGCGCTGCCTTTGACACAGTGGACCACGGGATCTTACTTCACAGGTTAGAAAACTGGGTGGGAATCTCTGGTACTGCTCTAAACTGGTTCAAGTCCTATCTCGAGGATAGGACGTACTTTGTCGAAATTGGCAACTGTGTCTCAGACAAAATTTCCATGACCTGTGGAGTCCCCCAGGGATCAATCTTGGGACCCCTCTTATTCAACCTGTACATGCTTCCATTGGGTCAGCTAATAAACAGCAACAATGTGTCGTACCACAACTACGCAGATGACACTCAGATCTACGTGTCACTGACGGCAGGTGAACATGGGCCTGTAAATACACTCTGTCACTGCATCGAACAGATCAGTTTGTGGATGCAAAACAACTTTCTCCAACTAAATTCAGACAAAACTGAGATCATTGTCTTTGGCCCACAGACACAAAGACAAAGTGTTATCAGTCACCTTGAGTCTCTCGCTCTAAAACCAAAAAATCAGGTTAGAAATCTAGGAGTAATCATGGACTCAGACCTGAACTTAAACAGCCACATCAAAGCAATAACATCATCAGCTTTTTACCATCTGAAGAACATTGCTAAGATCAGAGGAATAGTGTCAAAACCAGACTTAGAGAGACTCATCCATGCATTTGTCTCCAGCAGGTTAGACTACTGTAACGGTCTGCTCACTGGCCTTTCTAAACGAGCTGTTAGACAGCTGCAGTACATCCAGAACGCTGCTGCTCGAGTCCTGACAAAAACCAGGAAATACGACCACATTAGTCCAGTGCTCCGGTCTCTGCACTGGCTTCCTGTCACTCAGAGAATAGAATTTAAAACAGCTCTGCTTGTGTACAAGTCTTTTCATGGTTTAGCACCAAAGTACATCTCTGACATGTTAGAGCCGTATGAACCATCTCGGGCCCTGAGAACTTCAGGGAGGGGTCTCCTGGTGGTTCCCAGAGTCAATAATAAACACGGTGAGGCTGCGTTTCAGTTTCATGCAGCTAAAATCTGGAACAGTCTTCATGAGGATGTGAGACAGGCCTCAACTCTGACAATGTTCAAATCCAGGCTGAAAACAGCTCTTTTTACCCGTGCATATGAAAACTGAAAGTATTTTATCTGCACTCTTGCCTTTTACTGTAATTGATTAACTTTGTGTTGTTGTTTTATTGATTGATTTTAACTGTTTTCTTGTAATTTTTCTGCAACTGTGAAGCACTTTGAATTGCCTCGTGTATGAATTGTGCTCTACAAATAAACTTGCCTTGCCTTGCCTTGCCTTGCCATATTATATTCTGAGATCTTGCTACTTCCCAGTTGTCAATACCATCCTTAATATAATTTAATTCGGGTTTATTTATCATTATTATTATATTTGTTTAATTGAGTTATATGTGAAGTGTGATGTAAGCCCTGCATAATGAGGTGCATTAAAAAGCCAGGGTGTAGAGCGGGCTAGTTGAAGAGGGCAGTAACTCCCCCTCAACAAACCCCCACCCAGCTGCCCTAACAGCTGATTTTGTAGATGATGTTCCTATGCTGAGTGGTGCATTAAAAGACAAGGTTTTGAGCCCGTTGGGAGGGTCCCTCTCAACAGATTCATAACTTGCCTACCCTAATTCTCAATTTGTAAATTTGAGCAATAGAATGACAACCGTTCCAAGCAGCAACAGTCTTCCTTGATTATAGATAATTGATCCTACTGCGCCTCCTAGTGGCAACACATTTCTTGTTCTCTGTATATTTCAAAAGACTTTTGTTTGTATTTATATTTGAACAGGTTGATATTTGGACTTCGTTTCAACTCCATTTCCAGTTTATTCCACAATTGTACACCATTAACTGTTGGGCTAAAACTTTTCAAAGTTGAGTCCTAAAGTTTAATTCGTCACGTAATTCATAACAACCAGTACGTTCTTGGAACCTTCTTTGTATTTGGCCTGGCAACAGTTTGTATCTTGCTTTGTATAACATCTGTACAGTTTGGAACTCAACAATGTCACAAAACTTCATGATCTTTGATTTTAAAAATAATGAGTTTGTGTGGTCCAAAAACCCAACTTTATGAATTACTCGGATAGCTCTTTTTTGCAACAATACTATTGGTTTTAATGTGTTTTTATAAGTACTACCCCAAACCACAGTACAATAATATAAATATGGCAAAATCAGAGAACAGTATAAGATATGTAGAGCTTTGATGTTTAAAATGTGCTTTGCTTTTGCTATTACTGAAATGCTTCTAGAAATTTTCGTAGATATATATTTAATATGAGCTTTCCAAGTAATTCTGTCATCTATAATAACACCAAGGAATTTGATTTCATGCACTCGCTCTATAACAACACCCTCTATCTGAATTGCTTCCTGAGCATTGGAATTACAGTTGCCAAATATCATCATTTTGCTTTTACTCAGATTTAGAGATAATTTATTTTGTTTGAACCACTTATTGACACTTTTGAGTTCCAAGTTAACAATCCGACACAGTTGCTATAAGTCGTCACCTGATGCAAAAATATTTGTATCGTCAGCAAACAAGATAAATTTAAGTACTTGAGACGTTTTACAAATGTCGTTGATGTACATATTAAACAATTTTGGGCCCAGAATGGAACCTTGAGGTAAACCACACACAATTTGTCGACAACTCGACTGATAATCACCTATTTTCACACATTGTTTTCTATTTTATAAATAACTGGTAACCCACTGTAGAGCTACCCCCCTAATCCCATAATGTTCTAGTTTATTAATTAGTATATCATAGTTTATTGTATCAAACGTTTTACTCAGGTCAATAAATAACCCTATTGCATATTTCTTGTTATCTACAGCATTAGTTATTTCTTCAATTATATCAAAGAGCGCGTGTGAGGTTGAGTGATTATTCCTAAAACCAAACTGATTGTCCGAGAGTAAATTACACCTTTCAATAAAGCTGTCAAGTCTAGAGTTATAAACCTTCTCTAAGATTTTTGAGAATTGCGGTAAAAGGGAAACAGGCCTGTAGTTTGTGAAGAGATGTTTATCTCCTGCCTTGAACAGAGGAATCACTTTTGCTACTTTCATACCATCAGGAAATTGTCCAGTTTGCAGCGATAGGTTACAGATGTATATTAACGGCTTAGAGATACTTTCAATAACAGTTTTTAAAGTTTTCATATCCATGTCATGGTAATCTGTCGAGGTTTTATTTTTACACCCTTTAACAATGTCCAGTATCTCCTTTTCCTCCACAGGTTTGAGGAACATGGACAGAGGATTTGTGTCTATCAGTTCACAATTAAAGTTCTCAACATTTGCAATTTTTGCAGCAAGATTCGGTCCAACATCTACAAAGAATTTATTAAATGTATCGACTACTTCATTCATATTATTTAAAGTGTTATCCTCATCTTTGAAATATTTTGGATAATTAATCGATCTTGGTTTATTTCTAATTATACTATTTAAGATATTCCATAAACCTTTAATATTATTCTTATTGCTATCTAACAACTTATTATAATAATCCTGTTTACATTTTCTAATGATACCTGTCAGTTTATTTTATATTTCTTATATTTATCCTCAGCTTCTTTTGTTCTATCATTTATACATTTTTGTGGAGTGAATTTTTTTTCTTGCATGCATTTAGTAATCCCTTAGACATCCATGGGTTTTCTTTACACTTTCTGTTTTTACAATGTTTTTTCATTGGGCAATTTTGTTTGATCTGAAACAAAAGTCACTTACTTTAATCCTGTCCCTGAACACACCACAACAAAACTTGGATCTAATTTTTTCGATACCGGAAGAACCTAAACATTTTCACCCCCGATCCCAGACTGGTACGGTTTAAAGGTACCCAGCTTTAAGACTGACGGAAACCAAACCCCGGACCATATGGTGTAGACACTCGGGCTGAACGATATGGACAAAATTTCACATCGATACGATAATAACTATGGGTTAGGTGAAAACTAAGCATTTTCCGAAAAATAAAATCATAATACAAAAGAGTGCAGTTTTATTGATGAAAATCTATATCGTTTATATCTTCAGGGGTGACGGTGGTGCAGAGAGTAGAGCGGGTCGTCTTGTGTCCAAAGGGTCGGCGGTTCGAATCCCGCAGGTGCCCACTGTCGTTGTGTCCTTGGGCAAGACACTTCACCCACCTTGCCTCCAGTGTCTGCGTACACTGGTGTATGAATGAGAGTGTGAATGGGTGACTGGTTCCTTGATGTAAAGCGCTTTGAGTGCCTAAAGCAGGTAGAAAGGCGCTATATAAAATGTGACCATTTACCATCTTGCTTTTTTAAATTTTAATATTTTCAATGTTCATATCTTGATAAAAATACGATAACCATATATTTTTCTTTTGATATCGATACGATAATGATATACTGTATCTTTCAGCCCTAGTAGACACGTGTGTCTAGACACGTGTGTCTACTAGGCTCCAAAAGGAAGAAGAGAGAATTCCGGGCGTTTTAGAAACATGTTTATTATTATTTACAGTGCTCCATAACAAAAGCTCCCACACTCACAGCGGAATGACTGACACTAAGGCCTCACATGTGCACCGCAGGACAGTGCTATAGTGTTGGAGCAGAAACTGCGACCGGGAGAGACATGCTTCAACCCTATTATACCAGCAAATACTTTGGACACATGAGTATTTTGATTATTTCCCCCCCCAAAAGAAGTTGGGGACAGGTGTGCAGCTGATGACACGCTTGGTAGTGAAAACGATTAAAGTGCTGAAATTCTGATGGTCAGGTGAAGGTTCTGTGGACTTTTTCCCCCAAACATCAACAGAATGAAATCAAGAGCATGTGAGTCCTGGACACCAGCTGCTACTGCAACACGAGTGCACGAGGTCCTGGGGCAGTTCACTACAGTGGCATCCAGAAAAATAAACCTCTCGCTTTGTTCCTGCTCCCAGATAAAGACAGACTAACAAAAATAAAAGGTAAGACATCTACGCCGCTTTGTCACTCAGGAGGACCACCATGAAAAAGTATTCAACCGAGTGGAAATTCCCTTTGAAACATACAAATATACACGTGCACATCCATCATCCTTTTTATACAATCAATACTTGAGGAAAAATATATACTGCAAGTCTGTGGTCAACCATTGTGTTCACCCTTTAACAATCCAGACAGAAAAATATACTTTGAGAAATGATCCCACGAATATACCCAGCATCCCACTTTCAGGAGAGGATTTTCATCATCATGACGATACAGAACACCCGCTCAGTTTTCCCGCGGACTTATTCGAGATTTCTAAAGGAAATACCAAACACGGTCATCCTTCGGAATCATGAAAACAAGTGATGTGTCACAACGTTGAACATTTCATTGAAAATATTTACAAAAATAATTTGCCAACGATGGACAAAAACACTTGCAAACAACAACAACAGAAAAACATTTCAAATATATAATATCTGCGTGTGAAAATAGAGTTGATTTTGGAGTGTCCCTTTGACGGTTCCAGTGGTCCAGAACACAGCGCCCCGCACTCAAAACGCTGAAGGAGGACAAACTGAAGATGATGATGGTGATGATGTTAATTAGATCTTACTCTTTTTTTTATTGCAATATTTACTCAATTTATCTCCTGCCTGAGCCCAGCGGCACCAGACATTTGTCCTGGGGGGTTAGGGTAAGGGTTGGGGGGAGCACTCACAAGACATGCCTTTTTCGGGCCAGCAATCAGCAACACACACATAACAAATGCACAAACAACTGCTGAATTAACTGTTTAACTGCATCCCACCTGGACTGGGGATTTTACAATAGCAGCTCTTAGTCGCTCTTTTGTCACTGCTATTGGCCGATCTAGTGATAGCCTTGCTGTTTGTTGGATTGGAAAGAGCGAAGGCAGGGCTTTAAAGGAACAGGCCAGCGTTTTTCCATACTGAGATCTGTTCTTACCGGAGCTTAGACGAGTTGATGCCCAGCTGTCTGGTCTTTGTGCGTGTGCTGAGTCACGCAAAAAGACCAAAGATGTTGTTAGCATTTAGCGGAGGTGGGAGTAAGTCACTAAATGCAAGTCTCGAGTCAAGTCCAAGTCGTGAAGGTCCAAGTCCCAAGCAAGTCCAAGTCAATTGGTCATGGGGTCAAGTCAAGTCGAGTCGAGTCTTTCTTTAGCCGGCAAGTCACCTCAAGTCGCAAACGTCAGCGTTAAGCCTAATTCTTCTTTTCAAAATGTGTTAAATCTACTTTAAAATATAAAGTGCTTTCTCAAGATTTAGCGATTTTGAAAATGTAGGCTAAAATCAAACTTTTTAAAATCTAATGGATTTAGATTTAAAGTCTAATTAATATTTAATCGCCACAAAATGTAAAATATATATATTTGAAATGCTCCAGTCTATGTACAACATTACTGGGACAGCATTTTAAGGAAACAGGCCTACTTAAAAACATGTTTAACAGAGTCTTTTAAACATGAGCTACTAAAGATAAATATAACATTATATTTGTATTTTTGTTAGTTTCTGTCAGTTTTTCCGTCAGTGTTTCCCCTGTAATGCCCCAGCCCCTGTATACTCGGATTCGCCCCTGCTCAAAGTCGATTTCGCACAGCCGTCAGTCCTGCTGTTGCTGGGCTGCTATTTTTAAATAGCAACTAAATGCTGTAACTTTCGTGAGAACGCCTTAAAACACCGAAAACAAAAAGCCCCCAAGATTTCTGTCATTAATCCAGCTCTTACGCATCGTGGTTCTGGAGGCTCCTGTCTGCGCCGTAGCTTCAGTCATTGTTTCGAACGTTTTCCTGTCCTTAATAAATGTCTATGAATCTTCACCTCTTCAATCACTGTAGAAAACTTGTAATGCATCCAAAGAAACACACATTTCCTCCTGCCTTTTCGCGCCGTATTGATTAGACGCGCTCCGTCTGGAAGCCGAAAAAGCACGTGGCTAATTACCATATGTAAACATAAGTGCACCGCTTTGATGCAATGAATCCTGTTCCTTCAACAGTTTCACTCAAATAAATAACTATAAAGTCACAGCAAGTCATTGAGAGTCACTGGCCTCAAGTCCAAGTTAAGTCTCAAGTCCCAAGTCAAGTCAAGTCTTTTTGGAGCTTTGGTCAAGTAAGTCTCAAGTCCCGAAAATTGCGACTCTAGTCTGACTCGAGTCAATTCATGTGACTTGAGTCTCCCACCTCTGGCATTTCGCCGCCCCTCCTCTCCTCTATGGGCCAAACGGGGGTTAGTTAGTAGAGACCAAGCTCTTCCACGTTTCCTCATTTAAATACGGTTACGTGAGTAGTTACACCATCCAAGTCTAGTCTAATTAAACATGTCATTTTTTAATATGTATTGTAAGGCGTAATAACACCTTAGGAGCACTTTGACTTTACTGCGCGGATGTGGCATCTACTCGTCTAAGCTCGGGTAAGACCATATCTCAGTATGGAAAAACGGTGGCCTGTTCCTTTAAAACAAGTCCTCTCACAACATTCTAGGCCTCAGGGGGACGGGGAAACATCGCTCTGAACATTTGTTAGACCTCAGCTTCAAAATGACATACAGCATGTCCATATTGACTAAGAACCGGGAGAGTTTAATCGCAGTTAGTTTTAACCTCCGCAAATTGTATTTTGGTTCGCCGCGCAAAATGCCACGGCTAGCATAACGGTATGCTAACGCTAACGGCAGCACGCTAATGCTAACGGAAACTAATCAAAGCTGGGACAGAAACCATGAATGAATCACCTAAACTAAGAAAGTAAAATCGGCCACAGCTGGAGTGGCCAAGTATTTATGTTTTTAGAAGATTTGGAAAAATCGGCCAATAATATCGGTTGAAAATATCGTCCGAGCATATCGGCATCGGTCAATAAAAATCCACCAAAATCGGCATTGGTCTTAGAAAAACCCAAGGGGCCTCTGCAGAATGGTTATGTGTGAACGTGTGGCCAGAGGGGCAGGTCCTCGTGAATGTGTGGCCATAGCACTCATCATGCCCACAACTGAAAAACTTCACACCACTGTTGTGTGCTAACTTTATAACATCAGCCCAACTTCAGCTCATTGATCAAACCCAGTGAACAACTGTAATAATGACCCTGGTGTCGCTGAGATAAACATAAGCTGATCATCTGCACACAGGGAAACACAGGCTCTCGCTCGCCCACTTTGATGCCCATGTCTGGATGTTCGCGTCGTTTTGGATGAAAACAACTCTCTGAAGTATTCATTCACATCCTGCAAATCTGCCATCCCAAACTAAAGCCAACTTTACAGATACAGCGCTTTGTCTGCTCACATTTTAGTTGCCAGGATAATAGTTTTAAAGTTCAAGTTGTTTTTTTCTGTTTTACCATCATTTACTGAGCGAACTAAGCTGAGCTGCCTTCATGCTCACCTGGAGCCACTGGCCACACAAAAAGAAACAGTTAACCCTGCAGACGCGGAGGGAAGGAATAGTTGTGAGGAAATTGCGGATTAATGGAATCGTGGGGTTTCAGCATCGTTGCAATCCCACACAGGTTTGGTGGATTTTTCTTTTTTGCACAGACTGACTCACACGAGTGAATACTAGGGCTGGGACAAAATATCAGATCGGATATCAATACTTTGTGCTGCAATACCAAGTATCGCAATACTTTCAATACTACGTGACTGGAGGCATTTGTATCATAAAATCCTTTGTTTTCAGTGAGAGTTACACAGCACTTTGTTACATTTTGTCTTAATGCACTTTTCAAACTTAAGACTTTAATAAATGTCAAATGGCATTTATTTTCTTAGCGCTCGTGCTTCACAGCTAGAAGGTCCGGGTTCGATTCCCACCTGGACGGGGCCTTTCTGTGTGGAGTTTGCATGTTCTCCCCGTGTCTGTGTAGGTTTCCTCCAGGATCTCCGGTTTCCCCTACCACTAAAAACATGTACAATAGGCCAGGATGAATGAGAGTGTGGTTGAGAGTGCGCATGGGGACGACGGATGGAAATTAGCTGCAAAAGGTAATTGAGAAATAAGTCAACTTTTGAGTTGAGCTGGTAAAATCTGTCAGTATTTATGCACTTAAGAAAAAGCTCTCATTTCACTTAAAGTAGATAAATGAGATGACAAATATCAATTTACTTGGAATACGATGCTTTTTTCGCCTTTTCTCCAATTTAAATCCACAGGCAGATTATCACAATGCAGCCTTTGTTTAGATGCTCTAATCACTGTGTAATAACACTTATTAAAATGCACCACCTTGCACTGCTCAGTTAAAAATGTCCAGTCCCTGCTTTGAGTAAGCACGACCCACTGACCCGTCAGAGACAAATCCCTGGTTAAACCGATGCGTTTGGCTCGAGGCATGAACGAGGGCGTGGAGACAGACCGACATCTCTGTGTGTATCCCCGTCTTTGCCAGGCGAGCAAAGACATCCGCCAAAGCTTCACCACGACAGAGAACACGCAGCAGCCTCATCCCAGACCGGACATGTCCCGAGAGTCACTACGTAAAGGGGAGAGAGGGGAGAGGGCCCAGGAAGAACAGCTAAGGTAGAATCAATATAGCAATTTATAACAAAAGAAAAAGAAAAAAGGAAGATACTGGTCAAGGTGTGTTTGAAATGACCAAATAACAAAAAAGGATGTTCGACCCTCTTTAACAGTTCAATCATAATGTTGCAAAAAGCAGCTAATACTAACATACAAGTGATGCTTTTATCTTCAAGACTCGACTCGCGCCTCCTCCTGTGTCTGGTCCCTTGTCCCCTTAAGGTTGGCGGCATTACGAACAACAGTAGAAACATTTATTTATTTATATAAGCGCTGGAAACAACAATCAAACCGGAAACCCCACATTGTTGAACAGTGTGACATCTGTGTGTAGTAGAACTGCTGGTATTCGCGAGGCGTGTCCACACTACGGTCTTCCCCATGTCCGACACCTGCATGTGTGACTGTTACTGTGACAGTTTGGCACCGGTGCTAAAGGCTAATACACGAGAGCCCACTTACTATTGCATTTCAATACAAACGCATGAGATGACAGCATGTACACAGCAATAGCAATATTCAGTGTCACGCCAGATTGGCACGCCGCTGTTACTGGAGAAGAGAGTGAGGTGAAAGGAGTTACGGTTTGTTTGCGGATTGTTCAACTCGTTTTCAAAAAGGTAAAAAGTGCATTCATGTGCTGTGGAGTTCCCCTCCGCGGTCAGCCCAAACAAAAACAGGTGGACTGATGGAGATAACGGACAGAGCGAACCCAGAGGAGCAACACACGGAGCAGAAATGAGCCTTAAGGCCAGACACTACAGGTTACTCACCTCGCCAAAATAAAAGCACACAGCTCGTCTCACTGATTAGTTCAGCAGGTACTTCCAACATTACAAGAACATAATTAGATACGCACATTTCAAGTGTTTTGTCTGTTAACAGTTGGGCAGAAAGAAGGTCGAACTAACAAACTGCTGAAGTAATGAATAAGATGGCGCTTTTATTTTCGTGTGCCGGATCAAAACAGGAAGTCACTTCTCGGGCGGCGTTGTTATGATTTGAAAGTTATGCACAGAGTCAATTCGATATTAAAAAAAATCCCTCTGGAAAAAACTTCACAGTCTTAAACTTGACAATATTTCAAGTTTGGACGTGGAGATGTTACAAATTACAATTCCCCCCCAAAAAAATCTATTGCGAAACACTGAATTCGGTGCAATAATTAAACATGTTATTGTGAATATTAGGTTTTTTTATGAGACCAGTTTAGCTCAAAACCTAAAGATTGTAATCATTGAGTTTTGCCTGTAGTGTCTCCCCTTAAGAGAAGCAGCTAAGTCACGGAATACCTCTCCTTCAGGACTGACGGCCTCAATCTTTCACGCGACAGGACTTGAGTGGACTTTAGAGTGGACATGGCCTCGGGCGTCTTTATTGTTATTTGGCAGTGGGCTCACACGTGCCCCCGTTAGGTTCATGGCTCTGCGGGGGGCTGCTCTGACCGTTGCGGTTGTTGTTGTTATTGTTGTTGCTGAGGTTGTGGATGCTCTGAAGGCCGTGGCTGTTGTTGGGACCACAGTGGTTCAGTCTGAGTGCGTCCAACTTCCTCCACAGCTCATCCCTCTCCTGCTCCTTCTTCTTCTCCCTGAGGCATCAACAGCACTGGCGTCAGTATTTTCATCTCTGTACGCTGACACTTCTAACACTAACACGTCTAAAAACAGAGCGAGGCAGGGGCGTCGCAGGGGCTCTCAGAACAAGAGCCGATCGCTTCAACCTTGATCCTGTGAAGAGCCACACATTATATTTAATCCTAAAGAACTTTACGTCATTTTGATCAAAAAGGTCCAGATATAATATGGAATGGGGACTGTACAAAGAGGAGAGTCTGGGTGGGAGAGTTTTTTTTTTACAGAATTCCATGTATTTTGGTGATTATTAGATAACATTTTCAACAGCTCAACAATGATATTACAATAAATTGTTTTCTCACTAAAATTAATTTATATTCAACCACATGACATTTTCTGCGGTTCTGCTCAGACTGGGACAGCATTTGATGCATCTTTAATGATTTACTCATTATTATTTCTACTATTGTTTTAATGCTGAGTGTCTTTGTGTGTGGGGCCCCCTCCTCCGATTGGCTCCTCCTTTGATCGGCCCCTACTCACACGAGGAGGTTTACATGGACTCCATGGCCTTTTTTACTGAGTCAATGTTAACTGAACGACTTATTATTTGCTGTGGGGTTAGGTTGCTTTAAAATGGACCTTATCTGTAGAAATCAATTAACACTAGAACTCTCAAGGCCGTCATTTTGACGGTTCTCAATCTTTGATGTGAAATTACTCTGTTTACATAGATCAATGGTGTTCCTAGCCTTTTGACTTTTCTTGTATATGTATATATTTCATTCCCATGTTGCTATGTCGATGTAATAATAAAACATAAAAGAGATCTGAGTCATTATTCTTTTAACTCCCACACCCGTCAATTTGACGGCTCTATTCATGGCAATGTATTTTATTCCTGCCGCTGACCCGGCGTCCGCGGGTTGCCAATAGCAACCAATATTCCACAGCGCCATTGATAACTCTGGTTACCGGTATAAAGGAGAGTTTGATGCTGACTGGTCACTCAATGGATCAGATAATTCAGACACCGAGGACGAGCAGCCGCCCACCGCTAAGAGGAGTCGTGTCGTCCGCCCCACTAGACGTGGCGACTCAAGGTATTGGCCTATAATAAAATAAGCTGTTATAGCTTGATGTAGTTATGAGTTTTAGGCATATCTTATAGCTGCTCCCCCGCTGTCAGCTCCAGCTGCAGCAGAACCGGTGGCAGCGCAGCTCAGGAGCCACCTGTCCCACATCCACCGCTCTCAGAA
This sequence comes from Neogobius melanostomus, assembly GCA_007210695.1. NCBI lineage: Eukaryota > Metazoa > Chordata > Actinopteri > Gobiiformes > Gobiidae > Neogobius > Neogobius melanostomus. The sequence continues at coordinate 184,135 of VHKM01000636.1, forward strand.
GAGCAAGAGCAGGGAAAGGACGGTACAGTGTGGACTGTGGTCCAGGAAGAGGAGAGAGGGAGGTGGCAGAGCCAAAACGTCCTGACAGAGGCTGAGGGACCCACAGCGCACACAAAGCTGAGAGTCCATGACGCCTTGACTGTGTTCACGTGCCTTGTGGATGCCGAAATACTGGAGCACATACGGGACTGCACTGTGTCCGAGGCCCTATAAACCTGGCTCCGACATCACCATTGATGAGCAGCTTTTACCAACGAAAGCTCGTTGTCCGTTCACTCAATATATGGCAAACAAGCCAGATAAATTTGGCATCAAGTTTTGGGTCGCTGCTGACGTTGCAACAAAATACATGCTCAACAGCACACCATATTTAGAGAAGACGACGCGCTCTCCAGGTCAGCGGCTCGGGGAGAGCGTGGTGCTCAAACTGACACAGCCTTTCACTGGAAAGGGAAGAAATGTCACAACAGACAATTTTTTCACCTCTGTCCAACTGACGCAGGCTTTGCAGGCGAAGAAAACTAGCCTTGTTGGGACAATGAATAAAAGCATGAGAGCGCTTCCTCCCTGTGTCCAACAACAAATGCCGCTGTTCATCACCAAAGTGCTGAAAAACATCCACACCACGCTGACCATCTACCAATGCAAACGCAAAATAATGTTTGCATTTTGAGTACGGTGCATTCTGCACTCTGCACCTGCTCCAAAAAGCGGTCCAAAACCGCTTGCGTGAGGTGCTAAAAGGTGGTGTGTGGGCAATGCACTGGAGCAGTTATTCTGTAATGATTGTTAATTATTTCTGATTATATACTGATTTGTAATTTGTTAATTTTTACTTCCGTTTCGTGTTTTTACTGGCCTAGTTACAATTGATATTCCGTCTTTCCTATCGCATGTACATATTTTGTTTATTTCGCCTACAATTTCTATTGCAATTATTCATAAATAATTATTTTCTAATGTCTTGTATTGTATTTAAAATGAAATAACAATCCAGTAAACAATTTTATTTGGCCCATCTATCGTGTCCTTGTTTTACATAAGCCTAACTAACTTGATTAATTCTTTTTGAGTATGGTATAGCTAATCATCATTATAATAAACCCACAACTGAAGTTTAATGAAACAAATGATCCTTTATTACATTTCATAAACAAACAAAAACGGGTAAGAATCATTTTAGACGATGACGTCATCGCTAGAGCGCTAACCTTCAAATTGACGGCTCTGAGAGTTCTACCAGTTACAGAAACTCACACACACAATGAGAGTTTTTGTGATAATCAGCTAACGATTAATAAATCGCAATCTCTACTTTGGTCATTCTTTATAATCGACAGGTTTACAGCCATTTCTTCGGCACAAACAGTACCTAGTTTAGGAGTTTGGACGAGTTTGAATAAAAGATGTATCTAATTTTATATATCAGCATTACAGTATTTCATTTATTATGAAAAAATCAAAATCAAATCGACAATCGAGATCGATCAATATGGGAAAAATAATATATATATTATAATATAATTTTTTTCTTTCCTAAAACACTCAGCCCCATGTATATCAATTAATGACACAGTGAAGCATGTGACTGTGTTAAATCAGGCCCACTTTATGTGACAGTGACTCAGCAGCCGTGTTTAGATTCAAGGCATCAGTGAATGATCGTTCCTCCTCTGCAGGAGGAGTCATGTCTGTTCTTAACATGACGTTGTGAGCGCTCTATGAGGAAAGGGTGTGTGGATATGGATTATTTAGCCTAGAGGGGGTTCCACACCTCTGCCGGTCGTTCTTGTAGGATGCAGTCAGGTCATCAAACAGAGACCCGTTCATCTCCATCAGAGTCTTCAGGACGTTGTAGACCAGAGCCACGATGGTCCTACACAACACACACAGGTTAGACAACTGTTCCCGGAGCCGATACAGAACTTAGACTTTGGACTAGACTTTAGACATAAATAAACTAGGACATAGACATACCGACCGTGCTAAAGTATTTGCCCTCTTCCTGATTTCTTACATTCGTTTATGTTTACCACACTTATACAGCAGTGTCTGCGTACACTGGTGTATGAATGAGAGTGTGAATGGGTGAGTGGATCCTTGCTGTAAAGTGCTTTGAGTGCCTAATGAAGGTGGAAAAAGCGCTATACAAGTTGAGACCATTTACCATTTTACCATTTAGATGTTTTCAATCATCAAGACAATTTTTATATCACACAAAGACACTCCCAGTGAATGCAAAATGCAAGGAAGGGTGTGGAAAAGTAAATGCCCCTGAACTTAATAACTGGTGCCGCCCGAGACGTTCTCCTCCAGGACTTCCTGTAGACTGTACAATTGATTATTCCATCAGTGACAGCAGGTTGTCCAGGCCCTGAAGCAGCACTGACACCTCCATGTTTGACTTTTGGCATGGCGTTCCTTTTATCAAATGCTGCAGGTTTGGGAGTGGCCACTGACACTGAACTCAGCTTTTCCAAAAATCTGGTTATTCACAGCTAATCACAGATGAGGCATTTACTTTTCCTCACAGGGCCAGAGAGGTTTGTGTTGTTCTTTCCCTAATAAACGTGATAATCATTTGGAAACTGCATTTGATGCATTTGCATTGATTAACACTGTAAATACTTTGTACTCCTTTGGAAACGTTCGTATCTACAGGTGTTCTGTCCTATTGATTATTCATAGGTTTCAGTCCCATCTTTTTCCTGTATTGATCATTCAAAAGTTTCAAAAGTAAGAAGTAAACCCACGGATTCCAGTGCTCTTTGGAGATGCGGTACAGGCTTCCGAACATCAGGGGCAGGATCTTGTCGATGTTTTCTTCGATGAGGCTCAGAATGTATTCATTGTTCCACAAATACAGAGCCCTCTCAGCCACCTGAGGGAGAGGTCAGACTGCAGTTAGGAAAACATACTGTATATTCAATTCAAATATCTAAATACATCTTTAGCTCCAGGGCGTATTTGAATTACTACAATTAGAGGCTTTTTGGGTGTTTCTCAGGCCGATATTCTGACCGATTTTGAAAATGTCTCGTCTATTATCAAGCTTCTAAACTGTAAAGTGTTGCCTGTGACAGCAGGGGGCGCTTTATTAGGAGTGTTGGGCTGATTGATTCAGGACATTCATGTTTAGTTACTTCAGAGGAAACTCATTTGAAAGATTCCAGAAGTGTCTGTCTCTTATGGGTCCTAAATTATAAACAAAGGTCTACAACATAAAACATATAAAGTAGGTACAAACTTCTAACCAATTTTCTCCGCTCCTCTGAGGCCGAGGAAGTTGCGTGAGGGTCTCCATCACTTTAAGTTCCGGAGATATCTGCATATCATCACCAGAACAAGGCTAAAGAGCCACATACGGCTCTGAAACCATGGCTTTCTGTGCGTGGCCTAGAGGTTTAGGCTGCAGCACATATGCTGTGCTGTAGACTGAGCGGTTAGCCCCTGTGCCTCTGTGTGTGGAGATTGCATGTTCTCCTCGTGTCTGCAGGTTTCCTCCGGGTACTCCGAGTTCTCCTACAACTGCAAATATGTACAATAGGTTCCCCTGAGGGGCCAGGACTCCCTGGAAATAAGATTCCTAGTGGGACTTTCCTGATTAAATAAAGGTCAAATAAATGATTCAAATGAAAGTTTAAACCTGTATCAGTAGATACATTTTACACTCTCATTATTAAATAATAAATAGTCTCCATTGCTTCCATATAGAGTGGTGGGCCAGGCTGAACTACATTAGTGCGTCTTAATAAACCTAAAGTGACATTTCACTCCAAAATTGTATTTGATCATTATAATCTTTTTTCAACAGGAATTGTTTGCATCATCATAGACTCAAAGAAATCCACGTGACACGCTGTATCCATCTGTGGGAGTATTGTGCTGTCATCTACAGCTCAGAAAGGATCTCACCTGGAAGTGGGGGTTTGTCACACACTTGGAGATCTGCTTGAACAACGGCTCCTGGATTTTCTTGAACTGTGTGGGCTCAATGACATCCAGGATCTCCTCCATCTCCCCCAGAAACATCACCTAAACACAGCAGCACCAGGTCCAAATGAGTCAAAGGGGCTTCTATCCTTTTCCGAAGGATCAATAAGGTCTGTGTCTGGTCTGTGTTTACCGCTGGAGTAAAGCAGTGAGTCCCAACAGTGCCCCCTATGCTTTAGTAATAACTCAATCATATTTGTAAGAAATGAAGATACTATGTCTTTACTACATTTTCTTATATAATCCCGGGCTATTGTTAAAAGTGCAAACATAACTTTAAGTAACCCTCGCAGTGATATACAGTTGTAATACTTTTCACTCATGCATTACTACATTAGTATTTATTATTAGTATTAGTCTGTCCCTCGAGGATCTGTTCACCTCCAGGACCCGGAGGCGTGTGGGTCGAATCATAGCTGACCCTTCTCACCCTGGACGCGGACTATTCACCCCTCTCCCCTCAGGCAGGAGGCTACGGTCCACTCAGACCCAAACCTCCGGCCACATGAACAGTTTTATCTCCTCCGCCATCAGACTCGTGAACAAAAACAAGACCCAGTAACACTGTATCAGACTTATGAACATAATAACCTGTTCCAGTCATTTGCACAGCTCTATTGCACTATGTGTTATGTGCACACTTAGATCCACTGCTATTACTTAATACACCTGCACATCTGTGAACACACTCACACTGTTGTTCTGTGTCAAATAGTTGTCGTCTTTATCATATTTTTATTTTAATCTTCTTCATGGTCTTCCCATAGTCTATAGTTTTAACGTTTTATAGTTTTATTATCATTTATCAAAGTTATGCGCTATATGTTTCATGCTGCACGATTGCACCAAAGAAAATTCCTAGTTTGTGAACTTGTTCACTGACAATGGCAATAAAAACTATTCTGATTCTGATTTATTTTCATGTTCACATTTAGTGTAACACACATTTAATGACATTAGTCTTAGAATATTCTACTAAAACCAGAACTTTACTAGAGCCAGTAAATGTGTCACTCTTTCGCCTCCTAATACAGGGATCAAAGTCCTGGAGTGTTTTTTGCTGCCTGTGGATGTCGCCGTTCGCACCTGCGATGCCAACTACATGTTTATCAGAGATATTGTTTACGTTGAACACTTTTTACATTGTCCTGTTGTTCGGAGTACTGTTTGAGCTCGCCTGTTCAAGAGAGCGCCATCGCCTCACCGGAGCCGCGCTTTGGTTTCAGGTACACTGGATTTAGCTTGGTTTAGTGTACAATTTAGAGAGTAAATAAACAAACTTGGCCGCTGTTCATAGCTTTGTACATGTTCAGAATCCAACTAAACATTCTTGAAGTCAAACTGACTACAGAAGAAAGATTCATATTGTGATGGCGTTTAGCCTTTATCTACAGAGTTATCAGTATTTTATAGATCGCCACAGATTTAAGATTTAAAAAAAAGGCTTACCTCTTTTTGGCTACACGTCTTGGGCCAAAACTTGAGCAACCCACGGATCACCTGCAAACAACAGCAGCGAGTCATTGATGTGTTCTCATAATAAAAGCGTTTGAGTAGGCATCTGAGTGGATTCATTTAGCTCCATGTGCCATTTCGGAGGTGGAATGAAAATGGCACAGAGCCATGATGTAAAAATAAAATACCGGCTCAGTGAGCGTGGGATCCTTCTCCAGAAATTGGACGATGCAATAGGCCAGCTACGGAGGGAAGAGGAGAGGCAGGTTAGCTATGGAGATACAGCAGTGATTCAGCCACAGATAGATTTAAACACGCTGCAGAGGAAAGGGATTATCAGGGCTGTGTTCCTCATGGAAATATAAAGGGCATATCTCATGTCTAGATTACTGGCATGTGTGGTAGCCTTAAAGTGATAGTCTGTAAGTTTGCAAAGTGATGAAAAGCTTGTTCTTCAGTGCGTGTACCTGAGCGTGGAACAGGACCAGGGCCTTGGCCGTGTGCAGTGGGAGGAGCACCTTCATGAGAAACTGCTTATGCTCCGCCTTCAGAGGCAGAGCGAAGCCGTTGATGATACTGTTCAGAGAGACAGACGGGACACTTCAGACAAGTGGACACAAAGACCAGAGTCAACAGGACTGAGCGGGGACTTACCTGCCCAGGATCTCAAGCAGCTCCGCAACACCGTTAAAATGTTCAGATTCATAGATGAACCTGCACACATACAAACAAACCGTCAGAACACAAAGAAAACAAGAACAGTGGCGCAGTTTCAGTAGCTGCCCCTTTCGGACAGGAGAGAACTGTTTTAGAGCAAATGGTTTCAGCTCCTGCAGAACTTTCAGTCAGACCAAGAACTCTTTGGTGACGTGGTTTTATTTTAAATGGAGAGAAGTGTCGTAAAGCTCATTTATGTAAAACTGTCGGTGAACGGTGGTTTCCTCCAGACGCACCACACAGAGCGACTGAAGGAGTTCTCCGTTCACTCACGATGAGTGAACTCCATCAGCTCCACTCTCCCTCCAGTCAGAGCCTTCCCCCAGAGCTCCCTGCTCTGTGTCCGACTGCGGCAAACACAGACCCAGGACGAGTAAAGGGGACAGATTGAATGCTTTTAAATCACCCATTAAATTACCTGCACATTTACGTAGTGTCTTTCTGTGTTTAACGTGAGGAGCAAACAGTGTTTAAGTGCGGCCAAAGTTGATGTAGACCTTTTATGAGGCCATTATTAACAATGTGCCGCATTTTGGTTTCTACCCGTCATATGTCTCTGATACAGCTAGGTCCAAATCAAAACAGCTTATACTGTGTCAAATCATAAACATGTGCAGGAGGCTCAGACATATTGTTTTAGCTGAAGGATGTTTTAGGCAGTGGACCTTGTGCTCATTCAGACAAAGGATTGTAAATCATCTTATAAGATTATATTTTATCACTTTAGCAGACTGTATCATATTAAAATGCAAATGAAAACAGGACATAAGGATGTCAGGTGTTCTCTACCTCCAGATTGTTCTTGTGCCTTATTGTTGCTATTTCAAACGCAGTGAGTGAAGATGATGACAGCTGTGATGAGTGTGCGTGTAATCTGAATCAACAACTGTTGAATCTGTGTGATGCTGACGTCATGAGGGCCCTGAAGGCCTGGCCGGCCCCTGGTGGACATTCAAAAGAACAAGCCCCGCAATAAGCCGCATATTTATGCTTATCCTATTTTTACCATATTGTGCTCAAAAATATCATTTAAATGAGCCCGCGCTGATGTCGCCGCAATACGAGAAGCTGGAACCTTTATTTGGACACAAACAGGAGATTTGAGTTACTGTACATACTGTATAAATGCCATCTCCCCAAAACTTCTATAACCGGAATATGGCTAATAACCGGGAAACTCCAGGACATGTAAACCAAATGGAACCACAGACACTAGTACAGTAACTCAGATTTCTCCCTGTTATGACGGCTCCGAGACCAGTTTAGATAATGATGTGGACTCACCGTAGGAATATGTTGTTGATCTGTTTGCGGATGAAGGCGCGCAGGCCCAGGAACTTGCCGTAGATTCGGTGCAGGATGGTCTTAAGGAAGTCCCTCTCTCTGGGGTCCTCAGTGTCGAACAACTCCAGCAACTGCACAAACACGAGCACCTTAGCAGAGGGCCGCAAAACCCCACACTCAAACAATCGCACGAGACTTCAAGGCCGTGATGAGCTTAGGACCATAAAAGCATGTATGTGACCATAATAACTCCTGTACGACTGAGATCTTACACATACACTTATGGCCACACTGTAATATCCCCATCAGGAGCATTCAGTTTCAGTAATACTGCTTCAGCTTTCTCTTCTGCTCACTATACACCAGCCCACTGTCTGGTAAACGTGGTGTGTAGTCCCTGATGGTTCATGGTCAGTCTCATAATAAAAAATAAACCAAGATCAAATAAAATTATATACGGGCTGCGAGTACGAGGAGTTTAAACAAAGCTAAGAAGCAGACCATAAACCACTCTTTTCTATCCTGATATTGAGGCGGTCGCCGGCTGTTTAAAGATGTGGTGTCGGCTGGTTTTAAACGTCTGCTTTACTTGTGGCTGTGTGTAGCGGTCATGTTGGTTCAGTGTGTATTTGATGATCTGTGGCTAAATTAGGCTTCATTTTAGTCTGACAAACAGCAGACTTTTATGGCCAGGTTAGCGGATCTTTATTGTAATAAATGTATGCAACAGCCCCACCTACAGTTTACACCTCTGCTGCCACTGTTGTTAGTAAAAGCTCTTTTGAACATATATTCCATGTGGGTGTGGACAAAGCAAACGAATGAAGAGAGATTTAGCCTTTAGTATTTCTGATAATGTGACATCATTCTATACTCAGTGCAGCAGATTCTTTTAGGGACTGTAGGACCAGGGCTTAACGTCAAAGATGGGTCCTCTCTTAGTTTTATATGAATCATTTTAGTGAGTGACAGGGACACCATGGTAACATTTAGGGGCGGAGCTTTTGCTCTGTTTCATCTTTGTGTGTGCATTCCGGTGTGTAACCAGGTTAGAATCGATCAGACTGGTCCTTATGTGCCAAATGCAGGACTTAATATTCATTCAGTATCTGGCAAAAATATAAAGAATGTTCTTCTGTGATTCCGTCCTATGCTCCACAGTCCCATTATGTAAAGTGCATTATAAATAATGTCTACGGCTTTCACTGTCACCACAATTACAGCGGCTTATTGGAGTTCATTATGAAAGCATTCATTAAGCTTCAGGGGAGGCCACACCAAGGGTTTCTTCTGGTCATGCTACGTCCTTGCTTCGACCGTCTGCAGCAGCAGTTCAGACGTGCACACATTTCTTTGCACGACATCAGCTCTGTGCTAACGACTGACCATAGCACAGATAATTAGAAATACCACAAAATGCTTTTATAATAAATTACTATTATGATTATTAACATAATATATATTTCTGTTTTTTCTATGGACATTTGGAATGCACCAAATATGTTATCCTGAATAAGTCCATACAACCACACAAGTAAACCATATAGTTTACTACACCACACCCGTTTCTACACGGGAGGAGGAAATGATACAACATTTTCTTTATGTAGCATAATGACAGACTATGCTACGCCCTGAGTCATGTTAGGACAAACGATTGATGGATAATTAAAGCATCTGCTGCTATTTTACAAACAGTCTAGCTCTACAGCGGAGCAAACCGGACTGTATCCTGAATCCTAAAACTCAAGCTCACACACTTCTGAAGAACTTATCAACAGGTCCTTTTTTTAAAGCCAGCACAGGACTTCCAGTCTGAAGAGAAAGTCCCATCAGGTCCTTCGGACGTGGTCTTCCTGAACTAAATCCTGCTCGTACTCGGCACTGGGCTTTCAGAAAGTCAGGCGTTAAATGCTCCTTTTAAAAAACATACCTGGAGAACAAATCTTTGGTCAATGTAGCGTTTAGCAATGCTGGGCTGGAAATCTGGATTCTCAAGAAAACGCAGGAGGAACTCGTACACCAGCTGAGAAAACACAGAACAGCGTGTTCAGAATTGAGCTTGTCGCACAGAGGCCACAGTGAAGGGAGTACCTGCATGTGGGGCCAGGACGCCTCCAGCGTGGGCTCATCCTCCTCCGGGTCAAAGTCGGGGTTATCACTGGGAGGAAGTGTCCGGAAGATGTTGGTGATGATCTGAAGAGACAATCACATCAAAGAAACTGCCTCATTGCTCCAGTCTTCTTGGGCCGCACGGTAGTACAACGGTTAGCGCTCGTGCTTCCGGCGTGGCTTGTTTACATGCATGAGACCCGTGTATGTTCATTAACATGCACTGTCCCGACCAAAGAAACCAATAAATTCTTTCTAAGTGATGGCCATCCGTGTATGACAGAGGGCGGGGCCAAAGCCTGAATCAGGTGCTTGTGCTTTTGTGAATCTGCTCATTTTGTGCTTTTCTGCTGTTTGATTGTTTCCCCGTGTTACATCCAGGTAAGCAGTTTAATTTTAGATAGTGTGTCTTGTATTTAACAGTATTAATGTTCCCATTTTTCAATATTTCAATCTAGAGACTAAGTAAACAAACCTTCTTGCATTGAAGTCAGTGACTGAACGTACGTGGGTTTAGTGAATTATCTCACAGAATTATCTCTAAAGTTCTTAACTCAGTCTTGAATGTGGCCAACCTGTAGACCACAGTTTCCTGCACGCAGAGAGAGAAAAGTACTACATTTGTGTACGATGATGCCAAAGGCTGATACCTAAGCTTTTAGAGCCAGTCAATACATGTTCATCAATTTGAAGAAAAATTGTAAGCAGGGCCAAAACACAGCTGGAAAAGAACTTAATGGGGAAAATGTAACTTAATAGATATGAAATGACCAAGTGCGTTTGTTTTAGGTGTAAATGTGTAAAACTGGGTCTGATAGGAGACTTCAGCAAGTGTGCCACATAGAGGTCAACCGACATGAGTGAGATGACAAAGATTTGATAGGCTGATTGCTGAATGCACTACTAATACTGTAGGCTGATAAAAGGACCATTTCTGCATTCATTTACTGAATTTAGTCCAACGTAACATGTGCTTTATTAGGGCCTGGGTCGCACATACTGAGGATTTTCACATTTTCTGCAGTTACCTGGAATAACCAGGGCTCCAGACTAATATTTTGGGTTGTTTGAAACGGTACACAGAAGTTTTTTCATTTAGATCAACCAGGCTACCAGCACTGAATCATAGAGGTGCACCGATCGATCGGTCAATGATCATGATCGACCTAATTTTTGTGATGGGTGATCTGTGAAATGCGCCGATCAGATGGGCCGATCAGACGGGCCGCTCAAACGTAAATTTCACTGACTTTCTTACAGTAGATAATCTGGTGAAAACTATAGCGCCACCTCATGTCTCCTTGTGGACGTTTTCTTCTCTTTCTTCAAATATTGTCCAAACCCAAATGATGCTCCTAATTCCACCGTCCTCCCCACTACCATCCATAACGCACATCTGATCTGAAGTAACGAGTCGCAAAGTAAGACAGGGAAATAACACGCACTATGAAAAATAGTTTACTGTAAACTATAAAAAAAAAAGATGACCATGAGGGAAATTGTGTAAAAGTTATAAAATAATAGGCGATAAATCAATAGCCTACAGCATAATATCAGAAATAATAAATAATAATAAAGTTGGAGGTTAAACAGGACAATGTAGATTCTAGCTAGTAGCTATACAATATTCAAATATAAATATTGAAAATAAATTCACCCAATAAAACACTTCACATTTAGAAAAGCCCAGTATTTGTCACTGTTAAATTATGAATCATAATAATCAATTACAACCATGTGATCGGATCGGCAATGATCGGTATCGGCCAATCAAAATTTTAGTGATCGGTTTCATAAATCCTGATCGGTGCACCTCTAATATTAAATATACTCGACAGACGCGTACTGTAAGGGGATTCCAGTCCTTACCATGTTGGTGATGTCTGGGTAGGCCGCCTCCACGAGGACCCCCCTGTTGGTGGAGACATAATCCACCAGTTCGTTCAGCGTGGCTCTCTTGACCTCTTTACTTTTCAGATCAGTCACAGAGTCGAAGAAGTCAAAGAGGACACAGCACTGCTGGAGTTTCTGAGTGAACAGCTCCTGTTGCTCTGCGCCGGGGGCATCTGAAATCAACACACATTCATTCATTCATCTGGAAACTCTTCAGTGGACTTCCTGCACTGGGTACATGAATAATCATTTGATTTATTTAACATGGACTATGTACAGGAGCATTAAACCAAAGGTAGCACTCGGAGCTCATTTCTGCAGTCCCTCCATTTTGACTGTTGTAAACCTTTAGGACATTTCTGCCGAGACACTGCAGGCGACTAGGGAAAAAATTAATAAAAATTAGCGATAAGAATTTGAAACTTTTTCTGAAATTTACGGATATACAGTGAGGAAAATAAGTATTTGAACACCCTGCTATTTTGCAAGTTCTCCCACTTAGAAATCATCACGGGTCAATCAGGGGTCTGAAATTGTCATCGTAGGTGCATGTCCACTGTGAGAGACATAATCAAAAAAAAAAAATCCAGAAATCGCAATGTATGATTTTTAACCATTTATTTGTATGATACAGCTGCAAATAAGTATTTGAACACCTGTCTATCAGCTAGAATTCTGACCCTCAAAGACCTGTTAGTCTGCCTTTAAAATGTCCACCTCCACTCCATTTATTATCCTACATTTAGATGCACCTGTTTGAGGTCTTTAGCTGCATAAAGACACCTGTCCACCCCATACAATCAGTAAGAATCCAACTACTAACATGGCCAAGACCAAAGAGCTGTCCAAAGACACTAGAGACAAAATTGTACACCTCCACAAGGTTGGAAAGGGCTACGGGGAAATTGCCAAGCAGCTTGGTGAAAAAAGGTCCACTGTTGGAGCAATCATTAGAAAATGGAAGAAGCTAAACATGACTGTCAATCTCCCTCGGACTGGGGCTCCATGCAAGATCTCACCTCGTGGGGTCTCAATGATCCTAAGAAAGGTGAGAAATCAGCCCAGAACTACACGGGGGGAGCTGGTCAATGACCTGAAAAGAGCTGGGACCACCGTTTCCAAGGTTACTGTTGGTAATACACGAAGACGTCATGGTTTGAAATCATGCATGGCACGGAAGGTTCCCTGCTTAAACCAGCACATGTCAAGGCCCGTCTTAAGTTTGCCAATGACCATTTGGATGATCCAGAGGAGTCATGGGAGAAAGTCATGTGGTCAGATGAGACCAAAATGGAACGTTTTGGTCATAATTCCACTAAACTTGTTTGGAGGAAGAAGAATGATGAGTACCATCCCAAGAACACCATCCCTACTGTGAAGCATGGGGGTGGTAGCATCATGCTTTGGGGGTGTTTTTCTGCACATGGGACAGGGCGACTGCACTGTATTAAGGAGAGGATGACCGGGGCCATGTATTGCGAGATTTTGGGGAACCTCCTCCTTCCCTCAGTTAGAGCATTGAAGATGGGTCGAGGCTGGGGCCGTTTCTCAATCTGTGTACTTGTGCGGACTTGTGTGCTCGTGGACTCGTGAAACGTCATCACGCGTGGCCCAAGTCCTGTTCCAATTCAAAGTTCGCTTCTCAGCAAGTCCGCTGGAAATCCCCGGATGAGAACTTGCTCCGCCCGTTTTACTTAGGATGCATCAGAGGAGACTTGTGCGTTCTCCGCCAGCTATATTTCCCACAATCCGTTTCGCTTTGAGCACGTGGATCACCGCGAGCCTCCGCCTGCGGCGGCCCCTCCTCCTCACGCACCGAGCCGCGCTCCAGCTGAACAACAGCTGATCGTGCGCATGTAAATAAATGCGGAGATGTGTCCGGTTTAAGAGTCTTTAGAAGTGTCTCCCAGCTCAAGATGGTTTTCTGAGCAGAAGTGTTAAAACAACTTGGTCATGCTTTCATTTTCTCATAATGATCAGCAATATTAAGTCGTATTGTCATGAACAGGTTATTGAGGACAAATGCATTTTATGTTTACATTGTACACTCAACAAAAATATAAACGCAACACCTTTGTTTCTGCTCCCATTTTCATGAGATGGACTTAAAGATCTAAAATTCATTCCAGATACACGATATTACCATTTCTCTCAAACATTGTTCACAAATCAGTCCAAATGTGTGATAGTGAGCACTTCTGCTTTGCTGAGATAATCCATCCCACCTCATAGGTGTGCCACATCAAGATGCTGATCTGACATCATGATTAGTGCACAGGTGTACCTTATACTGCCCACAATAAAAGGCCACCCTGAAATGTGCAGTTTTGTCTCACAGCAAAATGCCACAGATGCCACAAGCATTGAGGGAGCGTGCACTTGGCATGCTGACAGCAGGAATGTCAACCAGATCTGTTGCTCGTGCATTGAATGTTCATTTCTCCACCATAAGCCGTCTCCAAAGGCGTTTCAGAGAATATGGCAGTACATCCAACCGGCCTCACAACCACAGACCACGTGTAACCACACCAGCCCAGGACCTCCACATCCAGCAGGTTCACCTCCAAGATCGTCTGAGACCAGCCACTCAGACAGCTGCTGAAACAATTGGTTTGCATAACCAAACAATTTCTGCACAAACTGTCAGAAACCGTCTCAGGGAAGCTCAACTGCATGCTCGTCGTCCTCATCGGGGTCTTGACCTGACTCCAGCTCGTCGCCGTAACAGACTTGAGTGGGCAAATGCTCACATTCGATGGCGTCTGGCACGTTGGAGAGGTGTTCTCTTCACGGATGAATCTCGGTTTACATTGTTCAGGGCAGGTGGTGGTGGGGTTATGGTATGGGCAGGCATCTGTTATGGACGAAGAACACAGGTGCATTTTATTGATGGCATTTGAATGCACAGAGATACCGTGATGAGATCCTGAGGCCCATTGTTGTGCCATACATCCATGAACATCACCTCATGTTTCAGCAAGATAATGCACGGCCCCATGTTGCAAGGATCTGTACACAATTCTTGGAAGCTGAAAATGTCCCAGTTCTTGCATGGCCAGCATACTCACCGGACATGTCACCCATTGAGCATGTTTGGGATGTGCTTGACCGGCGAATACGACAGCGTGTACCAGTTCCCACTAATATCTAGCAACTTCGCACAGCCATTGAAGAGGAGTGGACCATTCCACAGGCCACAATTGACAATCTGATAAACTCTATGCGAAGAAGATGTGTTGCACTGCATGAGGCAAATGGTGGTCACACCAGATACTGACTGGTTCTGAGTCCCCAGACCCCAATAAAGCAAAAAACTGCACATTTCAGGGTGGCCTTTTATTGTGGGCAGTATAAGGTACACCTGTGCACTAATCATGATGTCAGATCAGCATCTTGATGTGGCACACCTGTGAGGTGGGATGGATTATCTCAGCAAAGCAGAAGTGCTCACTATCACACATTTGGACTGATTTGTGAACAATGTTTGAGAGAAATGGTAATATTGTGTATCTGGAATGAATTTTAGATCTTTAAGTCCATCTCATGAAAAATGGGAGCAGAAACAAAGGTGTTGCGTTTATATTTTTGTTGAGTGTATTATTAAGGGGGCACTTCAGACAAATCTTTATGTGGGAACTTCCAAAACAGTTTCATATTTTAAAGTTTAAATGGTTTGTTCGGTTTTTTTCAGAATAATTTGCAACCCCCAAACAAATTAATAAATAATATTAGACCTATTTTGTTTAATTATTGTTTCAGTTTGCACATCAGATATGTTTAATTACTTTACACATAATGCCTTATCTATGTAGGCTATAATTGTATAAATAATGTGAAATTGACTAAAGTGTAAAATGTTATTTTTGTTTACAGCAAAAGTTTGTAATTGATGTCTTTAAAACATCTTTCCACTTCGCCTGCAGTGTCTCACCCTTTTAATTTCATATGAGGTTGTGTAATGTTATGAAAGCTCACAGCCCCATGTTCATGAGCTACTTCCTGTGATGTCATCGAGTTCACTCGTTCCAAACGCTGAAATAGCCGAGTCCACACTTGTGAACTCCTCAAGTCCGTTCTCCGAGTCTGCACCCGCAAGTCCGTACCCCGGAGTTCACAAGTACAGAGTACGCATACTGGGGATTGAGAAACGGCCTGGGTCTTCCAACATGACAATGACCCGAAGCACACAGCCAGGATAACCAAGGAGTGGCTCTGTAAGAAGCATATCAAGGTTCTGGCGTGGCCTAGCCAGTCTCCAGACCTAAACCCAATAGAGAATCTTTGGAGGGAGCTCAAACTCCGTGTTTCTCAGCGACAGCCCAGAAACCTGACTGATCTAGAGAAGATCTGTGTGGAGGAGTGGGCCAAAATCCCTCCTGCAGTGTGTGCAAACCTGGTGAAAAACTACAGGAAACGTTTGACCTCTGTAATTGCAAACAAAGGCTACTGTACCAAATATTAACATTGATTTTCTCAGGTGTTCAAATACTTATTTGCAGCTGTATCATACAAATAAAATAAAAAAATTAGATTATGTCTCTCACAGTGGACATGCACCTACGATGACAATTTCACACCCCTCCATGATTTCTAAGTGGGAGAACTTGCAAAATAGCAGGGTGTTCAAATACTTAAATATGAGGAAAAAAATGTGTCACTTTATGTTTTCATATGAAAATGAGGCGTGCATACAAATGGCCAAAATTGCAGATATTTTCAGCGACAGTATTTAAATAATGAATGGATAGACCCAGATCTAAATTGATGGTTTTATTTTGTGAAATATTAGTAACAAAGATTTGTTCAGAGGGATTTTGGATCTTCTTTAGTTTTTGAATAAACTATTTATTAGTGAAAAAATCTGACTGGTTGCCTCGCTTCCGTCAGTCTACCCCAGAGCAGCTGTGGCTGCAACAGTAGCTTACCACCACCAAGTATGGAGTGAATGAATAATGACGACAGTGTAGCGCTTTGAGAAACTTGGTAATACAGGCTTGTAAAGCGCAATACAAGTGTAAGGCATTATTATTATTATTATCATTAAAATCTGTCAATATTTGTGAATGAATACCCGAGGGACAGACGGCTTTGCCTTCTGTGATTGGGGACCAATCACAGAAGGAGGAGGGACGGCAAGACGATGACGCGCTATTCGACAAACGGAAGCTTGGAGTTTTAGGGATGAAAAAAAAATAATAATAATTTACGGATCCAACATGACAGCAGCAGATGCGACGCCATCTTTCGATCAAGCTTTAGACCGTGTTCTAAATAGTTTAGCTCAAAAGTTTACAGCAGGTACGTCATCTGATACGATGATACGATTGGCTATGGCTACGTGCAGACGGATATGATAGACATTTGTAGCGCCCAATAAATGGCTATGGACAATCGTAAACCACACCTCTCCTACGAGAAAATAGGCTCGTTCGAGATGAGCCAGACGGACGCAGTTTTGACGGCCGACTGCAGACGCAGACCGCATGCCGGGTAGATTTCTGTCTGACTTTCTCCAGACAGGCTCTGATGTCACGGGCACGTGGGACACGGAAAGATCGTGAGACCCCAACGAGACCAGCCGCTGCATCTCCCAAAGGCTACTGCATGGCCCGTGCATGATGGGAAAACGCCCACCTGTCAGCGGCTCGCGCTCAGGTGATTGGATACAAGTCTGCTGTGATCACAAACGTGTGACCCCCTCCTTTCGTCTCAGGACAGCACTTCTGAACAATTAAACTATGACTGAAACTATTAAAGTTGTGTATTGCCCCTAAAACTGACCTCATGTTTGATGCTTTTCAGAACAAACTCATGATTTAAAAGGAAATATTTTGTCTCACAAACTTGAACAAACAAACGGGAAAGTTTTCTCTGATGAAGAATGATGTCACTGGAGTAAAGGAAACAGAGCACGCGGGTTAATGAGTTTTATTTAGGATAAACCTGAACTGAACGCGATATCTGAACGAGGCGCTGCGTGATCTGAGGCCGCGCTCGTTGTTCTCTGGATGGGGAGCGGTCGGCTGGACTTCAGACTTTTTTCTCCGCCCCCGTTGCGTCGGCTACTCTTGCCAATCATCCAGGCGAGCCGCAACTGCATCTCCAACGAGCCTATTGAATTGATGGTCCCCAGACAAAACATCACTTGTGATTTTAGACTAAATATCACAGTAATGTACTCAAGTCTTTCACACATCAGCCAATAATCACTGAAGCTTCACTACTCTAAATTAATAATAAATGAATGATTAAAAGTAGTTCTAATAATTTTAAGAGAAATCCCACAAAGGCAGAGTCAGGAAGGAGTGGTGATATACAGTATGTGATTACAAAGCCTTGCATGGATTAGCCTCAGGTTATTAGAGCTGTCCAACATGACCTGAGCCATAAAGAGCCTTAGGCCTCGCCCACACAGGTTTGTAATTCTATCTTACACTCATAGACATAATGTATTACCCAGACCCTAACCCTGAACCCTAAGCCCCTAATCCTAACCCAATTCTAACCCTAAAACCACATCTTGACCCTCAAACAGTCCTTCAAATAAGTGAGGACCACCCAAAATGTCCTCACTCTGTTGGTTAAAAACTCAAACTGGTCCTCACAATGTCGTAATTACATGAACACGAACACACACCGAGGTATGTATTGTACACACATGGAGGTACAAACAACATGGAGGTACATACACCAAAGTATACCGAGGTACGTACACACATGGAGGTACAGGTACACACATGGAGGAACAAACATTATTTCCTTTCATTAAGGTTGGTGTGATTGAGTGGAACTACAGACTAACAGTAATCAATAGAACCTATTTGTCAGCGATAACCCATTTGCAAAATATCAAAATGTATTTGGGAAGGCTGATCTACCGGAACTGCCTTCGCAAGCGACCTGTAGATCACGCTCTGAGCACACCAGCCCGCAGTTCTGAACACATCAGTGATTATTCACCAGTATCCACCACAGACTTTTAATCATTTGCACTTTCCTCCATGAATACGATGGGACAGGAAGTGGTCACCCTCAGAACTAGTGCATTCTCAGATGCTTAGGAGGAGCGGCCAAAAAGGGCAGTGAAAGAGAACTAGAGATGCACTGATCCAGCCCTTATGCTTCGATACCGATACTGGGGGGGGGTGAAAATCTACCGATATCCGATATTAACCTATACTAAGGCACTTTCCTAAAAGTGACTGCTGTGAGTCAAACAGTGAATGGTCTCTTTTCTCCAATGTGAGATCAATAAAAACTCATCTTTTCTTGATGCTACAGATCAATTATCAAATCACTGGACTTTTCTACACTAAATATCCTTGGGTATAAGACAGAGTATTCACTGAGATTTAGCCTGAGAGCCAGAACAGGTTCGGATCAGATATTTGGAATCAATACCCGATATCGTATTTTGTTCAGGATCAGCTCCGATATCCGAGACCTGTATCGGATCGGTGCATTCCCTACCAGAGGACCTTACAGTAACAGCAGCCCATCAAACACTCCCTCCACACCACTAAAATAGGACAAGGTCACGGCACATAATTAAGTATAATTTAATAATTACTAAAAACCTATGGGATTATATTTTTCCCCCATTTTCCAAAAGGTCCTGTTATTCAAGTGCATCACTCTCACTATTCAACATGAAAGGTTAGCGAGGATTGTGTGCTCCCAAAGTTTAGAAAATCTTTTGGACAGTCTAGCTTCTCCTTCAGAGGGGCTACAATGTGGAACTCTCTCCACACTGGACTGAAACTGCAGACTAATATTAACATCTTTACCAGAGCCATACCACCTTTGCAATGCCCGATCCCGGTGGTGGCTGATGTGCGCAGACTGGTTGCCTCGCTGATCATCAACGAGTATGGAGTGAATGAATAATGCAAGAAATTGTAAAAGCGACTTTGAGCATCTGGAAAAGTGCTATAAAAGACTAATGCATTATTATTATTATTATTATTATTATAGCGCTCAAACAGTGGCTGAAATCGGGCCAAAGTCGACCCATGTCTACAATGTCCCATATGTTGTTTAATAATGTGTTTTAATTATTGTAACCTAAAAGCCCCCCATGGACAGGTGTGTAAAGTTAGCACATGTGCTATAACACTTTAAACAATGCATCTGGTTCATGTTCATATTAAATAAATAAATGAAATGAAAAATGACCTGCCCATCACTGGCTGAAGAACCAGTTCTAACATGCACAGGCAATGAATGGTGACATGTATTGAGCGCTGATTATGTAACTGAGCTTGTATTAGAGAACAGTAGACAGGGGCACAGCCAAAATCTGCACAATCAATTTGACACAGTGGAAATGTCCCCGAAGTGATGACAGCCAAACATGCCTTATGCAAGCTCAGCTCAGCTCAGGTCGGAGTCAGAGTCACAGAGTCAGACACTGAGGAGGATGGATACAGACGGCTAGGAATGTCCCCATCCACTTTTGTCAGATCCGATACCAATTCGATAGTCTTTTTGTATTATTACATTCATATAAAATACACTGCATCATTATTGATTAATAATATATCTGATATCCTATCAAGAATAATACATTATAGACCTATTACATGAAATAGCCTAAATAATAATACTAAAAACATTTTTGATAGAAATATATTGTAAACCGTCTTTTATATTGTATTTGTAAACTGTCTTTTTGTTATGTAATTTTTATTTTGTTATGTAATTTTAATTGGGTAGTACTACAGATGGAAATTAGCATAGTGCTCAATCCTGTGCAGCAATCTATTTAATGTAACTGCACGTTGTCCTTATATAAATAAACTAAACTAATCCAATAATTAGCGCCACTAAGCTCTTCAAATATAAGAACTGCATGAATTTAAGAAAAAAAAATCTCCAGACATCAACAACACTCTGGATAACTAGGAAATGAAGCCCTATTTCAAAAATCCTGAATTAAAGGAGGGCGGATACTTTTGCAAGCCACTGTACAGGCCTAAGGCTGAGCTCCACATAGTCTCTTGAATTTGGTTGGTGTTGGTCGCAGAATGCTTTATTACAGGACTTTAGTGAACTTTATTGTAAATGTAGTAAACTCTACTGGCGATTTGGACGCACTACTCTCTAGTTTCTCAACACCGCACCGGCGCTGTGGCTCTTTCGTTTTGTACTGCTGCCCAGTTCCAGGAGTTTTTAAAGTGCTACACGAGATTATTTATTGAGATCGACCTTTATTAAAATGGTGATTAGATTAAAATGTGATTAAGTGTTAAGTGTAGAGTGTAATGTGAAGGTGTTCCAAGTGGTCTGACCTTCGGTCTGTTTGATACAACACAGTGAGAGCGTCAACAGTGGGGCAGACTGCTTTAGTCCAACACATGGCCTTTGGTCACATCAACACTTCAAAGAAACACAACTCAAACACCAGAGCACGGTAGAGGAGGGGCCACTTCCACTGTGTACTCAGGAGTCTGCACAATACGAGCCTTTGGAAGGGCTGGAAACTAAGCAAACGAGTCACTTTTAGGATGAAGACTTCTTACTTTAACTTCACTAGAACCTGTATCAGTATTTTCTACTACACTACAGTTTTTAATTGGACTAAAAGTATTGAGTTTGGATTGAAAGACACATTTTGGCAGGGATCACTTTAGACAAGCTGCAGATGAATCTAAAAGGCAGCACTAGTGTCGTTCTGCTCAGAAACATAATCTTAAAGCAGTACTAAGTAACGTGTTTATCTTAATAAATCCTTTCCGTAGTCCCTCTGGGGGTAATACAAGTGTTAATGGGATAACTGGGGGGTCTTTCATCTCCCCCTGATGTCTCTGGCCAGAAAACCACAATTGCAACTTCCCTGCCTCCGGGTCGGAGCAGCAATACACACTAATGGAATCACGAACAGCAGAATAACGGGCAAAGCTAACAGCGGGCTAGCACCACTTAAACAGTATTTACAGCAAAGTTTGAGTGAAAAAAAATTATCTCCATTGTGTAACTGGATGTACAATATCCCTCTGTCCCTTTGTCTTTTCTGTCAGCGTAGTATTTACTCTCACGGACAATTAATCAGTAAAAAACACAAAATGCTACGACACCTGTAGTGGCGCTTATGGCCTCTAGGGGCATGAGTTACTCACCGGCGACTCATTCGGTCTCTGCTGTATAACACCACCACTATTCTTCATGAAAATAATGCTTTTAAAACTCAAACTCTGTGTTGGAATGCTTTACTTTTTAATTTAAAGCAGTACTAAGTAACTCTTGCCCCTAGAGGCCATAAGCGCAACTGCAGGTGTCTTAGCAAGTTACGATTTTTTAACTTATTAAATGTCTTGGAGAGTAAATACTACACTGACAGAAAAGGTGAAGGGAGAGAGGGGTGTTGTACATCCAGTTACACAATGGGATTTTTTTTTTCACTCAAACTTGGCTGTAAATACTGTTCAAAGTGGCGCTAGTCCGCAGTTAGCTTTGCCCGTTAGCCTGTTAGCTTCTTCTTCGTGATTATATTAGTGTGTATTGGTTGCTCCGCCCCGGTGGCAGTCAAGTTGCAAGCATGGTTTTCTGGCCAGAGACACCAGGGGGAGATGAAAGACCCCCAATCATCCCATTAACACTTGTATTACCCCCAGAGGGACTACGAAAAGGATTTATTAAGGTAAACACGTTACTTAGTACTGCTTTAAAGTATATTTTTTTGTGTGTCAAATGTATATTGCAATATTTTGATTGTATATTGTGATCTAATGTTAGGTCATAGCACCCTGACCTAGTGACTAGTCCTCTTCAACTATAAACTACAGTCGCCATGGGGGGTCAAACATGTGAAAACCCAGGGTAGATGATAACTGGTGTCAGGCTTCCTGTTCCTGTCACAGTACAGCCATTCTTCATGCTTTAATGACTTCAGTCAGCTCAGCAGTCTGTGGAACTACAATTAACTACTTACACTATACATTCACGCATTCGGGCATTAACTGTGGTAGTGGCGCTTGTCGACATCATTTGAGGTGAGTCGACTTGTGCTAATCACCCCCTCTCTCTCTCTATGCAGTTGTGAGTTGATGCTTGTGGCTTGCAAAGTTTGTTTATTCTGCACTTTCCTGTACATCATTAATGTTACAGTAAACCTTAATACAAGTTTACCTAGTTTTAACATTAATGTTGAGGCGGACCTACTGTCACACTCGGGTCACCGTTGGACCTACTGCCACACTCGGGTCACCGACTGGGGGACCTACTGGGCTTCACAGCTAGATGGTCCCGGGTTCGATTCCCACCTGGACGGGGCCTTTCTGTGTAGAGTTTGCATGTTCTCCCCGTGTGTGCCTAGGTTTCCTCCGGGTACTCCGGTTTCCCCTTCCCCTAAAAACATGTACAACAGGTTGCCCTCTGGGAACAGGACTCCCCTGAAAAAGAGATTCTTAATCTCAGTGGGAGTTTTCTGGTTAAATAAAGGTCAAATAAAATAAAATCTGTATTCTAAATAGTAAATACTGTTCACAACAGCCAAACTTCAGCTCATTGATCAAATGGGCTACAGGCACGCGAGCGTCACATGACTCCGAGTAGATCCTCAGGAGGCGCTGCTCTTCATGTCTCGTTATTTCCCGATGAGATAGCGGTACCTTGTCCAAAAAAATAAACAGCTAAAGATTACATGGCAGACAGTGAGTTACTGGTGGACGGTCACTAGGATCATGTGACAAACATTGCACCAACTTCACTGGAGGAAACTTCCGTGTTCATCACGGGAGGTGTTTTTGTCTTGACACTAAATAAAAATTAAAATGCGCAAAAAATATTGGCCTGTCTCTAGTATACGGATGTCTCTATCAATTTTTTTTAGCTTTTTGACATGATATTTTGACACTTAATGCAGGCCGATACTATTGATCCGATAGTCTTTTTGTAGTATTATATTTTTATTTAATATCATGATACACCCATTGCATATTAGTAGTTTCAACTATTACAGGCATTTCTATAGACTAGGGGTGTGACCAAGTAACCGGTTAACCGGTTAGTAAATCATAACCGGTTAGGAAAAATCAGTAACCGATAACCGAAAAAAAGTCAAAATGAACACGTATTATTTATTTAGAATTTAAGGCGAGACACGGCAGGTGAAAATATTGATTTTTCACACAGTGGTCGAAGTGGAGATTTGTATCTATTTTCCTCCCTTTACATCTTAGTTTTCATGTCAGAGTATAAAAATAACAAAACTCACCCCGCATGATGCTTATTTTATGATGATTTGTCCGCTTGCGAGCCAGACGGAACCCGGAAGTAAGAAAACCGGCGTCGAAACGGTTAACCGGTTACAATTTTTTCAGTTAACCGGTTACTATTTTTTGTAACCGTTCACACCCCTACTATAGACATGCAAGAAGTTTTGGATTTAGCTTTGAGTTTTAAATAAGAACATAATGTTGAGTAATATACAGGGTAAAATGGGCATTTTACATCAAATAAGTGTTATAATAAAGGTTTTATAATTGCATCATTCTAAGCCTCTTTATAAAACAACAGCAGTAGATACTATAGTTTCAGCTCTATCGACTTCTAAGAGACATTAAGGTATATTGCATTCTGTTTAGGGTCTGTAAAAGACAAACACTAGGAGCACATGGCTAATTATCATGCATAAAGTGCACACCTACAGAGCGCTCTCTTCACCTTGTTGGGAGTGGTTTCTGGCTCCTCAGTGAAAACTAAATGAGCCTTTCACCAGCAAACCGATCACGGCCTAATTTTTGTGATGGGTGATCTGTGAAATGCGCCGATCAGGCGGCCGATCAAACGTAAATTTCACTGACTTTCTTACAGTAGATAATCTGGTGAAAACTATAGCGCCGCTCTAAACAGAGTTTTAAATGTAATTCATGGCTACACAACAGCTCTGGATGTTCTGCTCGGCTGTTTCCCTCTGCGCCTGGCGGCTCTCCTCGTTTCCAGACTGCAGTGTAACTAAACAAAACAACCACGGAGCTAGCTCTAACCCGCTACCGCCATGCTTTAAGACAAAAGCATAATAAAGGTTTGTGGGCATAAAATATCAGCGTATGGGACTTCTAACAGGAGGGGAAGGAGGCGATGTGCCATGTGCCATTATTTACAATTACTGCATGACTTCACATGCGCTCAGACGGGATATTTAACACAAAACCGTGTTATCTGAAACACATATGTAAATATAATCAGAGGCAGGGGTCATTGTCCTGTCTCATTTCACTGAGAAAATGTGCTCTTTAGTGCTGAAGTGTCACTAAATGGCTGCTAGTCAAAAGAGAAAGTAAAAAGCGTGTTTGGCACCTCATGTCTCCTTGTGGAAGTTTTTTTTGACCATTTTTTTCATCACATAAAGCTTAAGTGGCGCCGTTTGAGGATGTGTTGATGGAGTAAACTTAAAGTACATTTTTGTAGGAGGCACTAATTCTGCTTTCTGATTGGATGAGACACAGACAGATATTCATGAAATTTACAATGTACAAAACACTACAGACCCCAACTATAACAACAAAGTAGGTTTTCATCAAAAATACTACATATTCATGTCATTTTTGCTCTATTTGGAGTGTGTGTGAACCAGAAAACAATTAGTCAACTATTTTAGTAATCGATTATTTCAATAATCGATTAATTGTTTCAGCCTTAGAAGCAACTACGAGTTGCAAAGTAAGACAGGGATTTGATTGGCCGAAATAATATGCACTATAAAAAATAGTTTACTGTAAACTATTAAAAAAAAGATGACCATGAGAGAAATTCTGTAAAAGTTATAAAATAATAGGCAATAAACCAATAGCCTACAGCATATAACAATATCAGAAATAATAAATAATAATAAAGTTGGAGGTTAAAGAGGACAATGTAGATTTCTAGCTAGTAGGCTATACAATATTCAAATATAAATATTGAAAATAAATTCACCAAATAAAATACTTCACATTTAGAAAAGCCCAGTATTTGTCACTGTTAAATTATGAATCATAATAATCAATTACAACCATGTGATCAGATCGGCAATGATCGGTATCAGCCAATCAAAATTTTAGTGATCGGTTTCATAAATCCTGATCGGTGCACCTCTAAAACCTACAAAACAATTGATCCTGGAGCATCTTGAGTCTACTGTGATGGAACGTAAAGGCGCCATGCTGACCACTCATCTAGGTCAAATAAGCACTTATATCAACTATATATCAACATAAAAAGTTGCATAATGCAGCTTTAAATCCAATATGATACTCTCAAAAGACCTGGATCAGTTACCGATAATGAATATTGGATCGGGACATGCTGAGCCTTTGGACCAAGCAATCCTAAATAGACCCAAGCGGTCCAGAGGAAATCCTACATCTGCATGGGCTGTGTTTGTTTTACTTCATAAAAGTAATTAAGACCAAACCGCTTTCAAAAGGTCTCCAATCTGGCACTAACGTCTCACACATTTTTTCCTGTTAGTTTAAAAATGAGGAATGAGTTAACAGAGCACAGGTTACACCTGTCCACCAGCATTAACATTTGGAAGAAGATTCCATTGTGAATCTACTGGCTAACTGTGATAACGCTGTAGACTAAAATGTACAGGCTTTTCCTACATTCTAAACTACAGACCAGAGAGGTCTGTCCTCACAAGGTCAAACTCTAATGAGGCATTTCCAGAGTTGTCTTCAGTGTCAACACACATGAGCAGCAGACACACAGCTCAGACATGCAGGTGAACAGGTTGTGCCGCACATTCTGAACCTCTGCAACTGTTTTACCTGCTCAAACTGACTCGCCAGTTCTACAGTACAGGAACAAACACCTGAGTGAGTTCAGAGTAGTTTAGGGCATGGTACATGACTCAAACATCACAATTTATTTCCTCTTTTGATTGAGCTTTTATTCAAATGAATATGGTTCATCAGATGCATACTTCAAAATGATGCTCAGCTTATCTTCAAACAATGAGCAGATCCTGCCACAGGAGGCACTCCACGTTCACATTACAAACCTAATGCTGTGACCACAGGTTTCATCACAGTTCAGATAGACTATTTAATTGCGCAGCGTTACAGTGAGTTCCATGAG
Source organism: Neogobius melanostomus (assembly GCA_007210695.1). Classification (NCBI taxonomy): domain Eukaryota; kingdom Metazoa; phylum Chordata; class Actinopteri; order Gobiiformes; family Gobiidae; genus Neogobius; species Neogobius melanostomus. The sequence goes on from VHKM01000636.1 coordinate 210,652, forward strand.
TTCCTGCTCAGTGCCCTACAGGCCTTCACCGTAGGACTATGTGCGCACACGCGCAATGACAAAAATGTTGGTTATGAGTAGGGAGGGGCCGAGATCTCGTAGCACAAGATTAAAACAACACGAGATTTCTCATCACAGTGTAAAGTAATCTCATGATTTTTTTATTGTATTTTTTCATTCAGGCTTATTTGTTTCATAGTTTTAAGCTGCATTACAAACATAGACTGCTTATGGAGCTTAAAGGAATATTTGGACTATAGTTACTTATAAATTTAATTACAGTTATAATATATATTGGTTTGCACTTAAAGCAGAACAATGCTGCTTTCAAGTTCGGTTGTTTGAGACAAGAAAACAGAGAGAAAAGCAAAAGGAATAATATTCCTGTTATTCCTTATTAACAGAAATAAGACACTGCATGATATTGGTCAAATCTTATCAATTCCCATCCCTATAGATCGTTCATTTTGTTACAAACAATATAGTACAATGGAAAACAATGGGAAAATAAGAACATAATATGTTATTTACTATTGCAAATTAAGTCAAAATGTCGTATCGTTCTTGTGAGATTTGTATCTTGGCCAATCACAGTTTATGATCGACTAAACCTTTTCCTGAGTAGCTGTAAATATAAAAGCTTTTCTATATCTGTCAGAGTAATAAGCTTTAGCCTAAAATAATAATAACGCACCGTCCTGATGCTTTCCATTAAGTTCATTATTACACGGTTTGTGGCAGAGAACCATGTTTGTAGAGCCAATTCCAAAAGATTACCTTAAACTATGCTCGAAAACTTTATACATGTAACATACAATATACTGGTACTCTCTGTACTCTCACTCTGGGGCCACCATAGTGTCCCCCGTCAGGGAACACTCTGGGGCCACTCCAGTAGTGTCCCCTGTCAGGGAACGCTCTGGGGCCACTCCAGTAGTGTGTCCCCTGTTAGGGAACGCTCTGGGCCACTCCAGTAGTGTCCCCTGTCAGGGAACGCTCTGGGGCCACTCCAGTAGTGTCCCCTGTCAGGGAACGCTCTGGGGCCACTCCAGTAGTGTCCCCTGTCAGGGAACACTCTGGGGCCACTCCAGTAGTGTCCCCTGTCAGGGAACGCTCTGGGGCCACTCCAGTAGTGTCCCCTGTTAGGGAACGCTCTGGGGCCACTCCAGTAGTGTGTCCCCTGTTAGGGAACGCTCTGGGGCCACCATAGTGTCCCCTGTCAGGGAACGCTCTGGGGCCACCCCAGTAGTGTCCCTGTTAGGGAACGCTCTGGGGCCACCATAGTGTCCCCTGTTAGGGAACGCTCTGGGGCCACAGCAGTAGTGTCCCTGTTAGGGAACACTCTGGGGCCACAGCAGTAGTGTCCCTGTAGGAACGCTCTGGGCACCCAGTAGTGTCCCTGTTAGGGAACGCTCTGGGCCACTCCAGTAGTGTGTCCCCTGTTAGGAACGCTCTGGGGCCACCATAGTGTCCCCTGTCAGGGAACGCTCTGGGCCACCCAGTAGTGTCCCCTGTTAGGGAACGCTCTGGGGCCACATAGTGTCCCTGTTAGGGAACGCTCTGGGGCCACAGCAGTAGTGTCCCCTGTTAGGGAACACTCTGGGGCCACAGCAGTAGTGTCCCTGTCAGGGAACGCTCTGGGGCCACAGCAGTAGTGTCCCCTGTCAGGGAACGCTCTGGGGCCACAGCAGTAGTGTCCCCTGTTAGGGAACGCTCTGGGGCCACCATAGTGTCCCCTGTCAGGGAACGCTCTGGGGCCACAGCAGTAGTGTCCCCTGTCAGGGAACGCTCTGGGGCCACAGCAGTAGTGTCCCCTGTCAGGAAACACTCTGGGGCCACTATAGTGTCCCCTGTCAGTACTGTGACCCTCTTACCTTTGAGCTGGAGCCACCCTAATGTCCCCTGGGGCCACCCTAATGTCCCCGGTCAGTATAGTGGTCCTTACCTTTGAGCTGGGGCAGAGGGACAGGTCCACGGGGACAGCGCCGTGGGTCCTGAACTGGGACGAGCCCTGAGAGGAGCTGAGGGACCTCCTCTGCCGCTGCTGGGCCTTCCTCACGGACTTCCTCGTAAAGCCGTCCACTTTCTCCGCCGCGATCGCAGCAGCCGACATTTTAGACCCGTCTTCTGGGGCGGTTCTTCTTCACACACACTGCCGTCGATCCCGAATCACAAGAACAGGCTTCCTTCGCTTCGCATTTGCACAAATAACACTGTCACCTTTTGGCTGCTGCTACTTTACATAACGCAGTATGTTCTTCATGTGGCCGGGCGAACACGAACGTTATCTGGCGACTTGCAGAAAGCTCGGCATAAACAGTAGGCATTTGCCGCATAGGTTTGGTGTTCGCGGGTCGCACAGCCTCCACCTGTTCCACGGCGCGGTCGGGGTAAAGTTGGGTGAAATGTCCGTGAAGTTTGGAGCAGCTCGAGCGTCCTCCTCCTCCTCCTCTGTTGACGGTGCCTCGGGGCCTAACGCGCTCGCTAAAAAGAGACACTCGCGTAGACAAATCGTCCAAGCTTCACGGTTCACACGTCCGCAGCGTTCAGGGAGAATACCGACACACGCTTCCCCCGGCGTTTACGGCCGGCGTTATACGATTAATTCCCCGGCGATCGGTGACAAACTGGCAGCCATAAGCGCTCCCGTTTGTCGGTAACAGCGCTGACGGAGAGACGGGGGAGAGGAAAGCGGTGGGGGGAGGGGCGTGTCGGTAACGGACAGCTCCCGCGGCCAATCGGCGGACAGTTCCGGAGAGAGCGCAAACTTTCAGGGCCAATCACTACCCCCTCGGACCATGTGACTTGCGAAAACATTCTGTGACGTTTGTAGGGCAACAGGAGCGGAGTGGGCACCCACGGGAAAGGGGTCAGCCATGGGAGAGGGGCACCCTGAGAAAGCCAGTTATTTACGATACATTAAAAAATTAAATAAACTTGATTAAAAAATCTTATGCCTGAACTGAGCGCATTTTCCGCCAGTTCAGCTTTACCCACATTTAAAAGCTTACAAAAAAAAAAAAAAAAAAAACAGAGAAAATGTAAAAAATTGTGACAAAAAGTGATGAGAGACAAAAACGCGACAGAATAGTAAAACGAGACGTAAATGAGGATCAAAAGATTGACAAAATAGCGACAAAAAAAAGTGATGAAAACTGCACACACACAAAAACGCGACAAAAAAGTGACAACACCGCAACAATGTGAGGATGAATAGTTTTGTAGACCTTAGCTTTCAAATGAGACTGTAAGTGCCAGTTGAGAAGCTTTTTGGTTAAAACCGAACTGGAGATAATGTGCTCGGTTAAGAGGTTATTAATAAAACTAACGCTCCATCCGAAACCAGTAAATTGGTAAGAGGTCTTACGCCAAACCGGATGTGCGTCAGCGTCCGCCATGATAAGAAGCGTCCGAATTGGATTGTCGGTTAGGAAGGAGTTAGGGAAACTAACTATCATAGCCACTTTAGCATAGGGACCTCTGATGCTAACTCACTGGCGATTAGGAGCTATGTGCCATCCATAAGCCACTGCGCCAATCTCCCGACCCCCCTCGCGTGATTCATGCGCAACCACTGTTGATTGACAGGTGCAGATTTAATAATAACAATAATTTAAAAAAAAAATAAGATTCTGCACAAGCCAAACTTTATAAAAGTGACAAAATACATGTTGTCATCCCCACAGCACAGTCACATGGTTTTAAAGAGCCTCCTCAGTAAATGGTCTTAATCAAGGCAGTTTGTGCTTTTGCTTCATTTAGTAGAAACTTAAGCCACGTGGCTAATTTGCATACTGTAGCTTTATGAAACCGCTGTTGAGATAAAATAAAGGGAAATGTGATGGATCATTTGGATGTTTCTTTTTTTCCCGCCTTAAATGTCTTTATTTGGACACTATGTTGTTGTTGGACAGTATACAGTAGGTGGCGGTATGCACTTTTGTTTGGCCTGCACTGAACTTTAAAGAAGAAGAAGAACAGCTGTTGGTGATGTCACTTCCCCTTCCCCTGGGTAAGGACGGTCGAATCGGGCAAATGCTGCTGAAGCTCTAGTTCACTAACTGCATAGAGATCTAACAGTTGACCCCATGAAAGGTTAAGGATTAGTTGCTAGTGTTAGTACTTAGAGGCTAAAATGTAATGGTTTCGGATGCAGCATCAAATTACGTAGCCGTCAACGTCTTATTGGTCAAATCAAACCACGCGATTACCAAAAGTTGGCATTGTGGCTGGCAGTCATGTGACGCCAATCTAACTGATGACTGATCCAGTTTCCACTTGGCTGCTCACCACACATACAAACATGCCTGAAGTAGGAGAAACAGAGGAATTACCGCTCTGCTCCCGCTTTCCCTTTAACGATTAGTTTGACACTTTCATTTGATCATATCACTTTCACAATAAATCACACAAGTTACAAAACTTTTTTTTTTTAATAAAATTTGGCTTTTGTTCACAAACAAACCAAAACATGCAGCAGTGGGGGTTTTGTGTCTCACAATTCAAAATACAAAAAATATGTACAAAAATGATACAGATGCTATGTACAAGATCCACAACAGGGAGAGGACGAGTCTTCAGAACAGACGTTTACAACATGAATGTGTTGCAATAGTGCGGCTGATAACTGCACCATATTAAAATGTGTTTCAATGAGTCTGAGTCACGCGGCTGCGGTCACTCCGCTGTCCCCTTGGTGAAGTACGTGGAGATTTTCTTCATTCTTTGTGGCGAGCAAGTGGTCTGAAAAACAAGACCAACAGAGTCAAACATGGCTGTCTGGCTGTATTCTGCACGAGAGGACACAGCTTTGTGAAAGTGTTAAGTCATAAAAGGGCTGGGTCAGGTTTTACAGTGCTCATCAGAACCTCCACAAAACTCCGCATCTCAGTTTGTCCAAAGTGCATTACGATAAGCCGGGTGCATTTTGGGAAAAAGTCCTGGGGGCCCACGAGTGGCACAGTGGATAGTTACATGTGACACCTGCTGAGTAGCTGTCTGTGGCGCAGTGCCAGGCCCAGCAGCTTTTCACAGGCTGGTAAACATTTTTTTCGACAGCGCACCCCACTGGAGCTCATCAGTCAGTGCACAGCCCTCCTCAGTCAGGTGACTTGGTATCAGTTGTTTAATCAGAATAATTAAGAGAACATTTAAATATAGACCACAGACGTCTTGCGGATAGACGAAACCAAGAGTTTGCTCATTATAAACAGGACATGAAATAGATTCTAATGGCATGCGTGAGTGAATACTTTTAATAGAAATGACTACTTTTTCAGAATGAACACCGAACTGACAGAACTGACGTCTAGTAGTAATGCACGACTCAACTTAGTAATGGCATGATGTGTTTCATTTTCTCTGTTTTGCTTAGGGCTGCACGATTTGACAAAATAAACCTAATTGCGATATTTCTGACACATATTGCAATTCCATTAGCGATTTTAATATTTTAAGTATAGCCTATGTTTTATTTTTCATGCATCTGAGCTTTGCGCTTCACATAAACTTAAAAAAAACTGCTGTTAAACATCATGGAACTATGTTATTAGATTTCAGCTTCATCAGCAACAAGATGTAAATCTGCGCAGGAAAAACATACAAACAAAAACCTCAGGCCCTTAAGGTCAGGTAGCAGAGCCGGTTTTTCCTATACGCAAACTACGCAAGGTGCGTAGGGCCCCCGCAGCCGTAAGGGCCCCGCATCTCCGTCAAACTACGGTGTTTTTTCATTTATTAATCAACGCGTTGTACGGGGACAGGCTCTCTGACAGCGCGCACACTCCTCCTACTTTGGCACATAAAACACCTAAACGCAGCAGTCTGCTGAAGTGGATGAGCAGGAGAGACCTACCGCCTTCCCCCCGTCACTCCCGAGGCGCGAGTGCTTCTCCCCTTCGCGTCCCCGCTTAGCTGTCTGTCTGTCTCCCGGTGCTCACGTCGCCTCCTGTGCGCCTGCATGTCACCCGTGTCCCGGGTGCTGCTCTCATGTTTTCTCTGCGCGGACTCGGGGCTGCATTGCCACACACTCATTTAAACTCTCTTCTTATTGTCTCTAGCGGAGAATCAGGACAGTCGTTGGGCGAATAGACGAGAGTAAAGTCGTTCTACGTGACCTGGTCAAAGAGGAGTTGAATCCACACGGTTCTCATGAGCACAGTTACTTATAGTAACTCTGGTTCTCTTAATGTGCACAGTCTAAAACTAATTGAGCTACTCACAGGCTAATTCTCAGTAGTAAGACCGTCAGGTGCAGGTTTTAGTTAGTTTTAAATCAGCGGTTCCCAAACTGTGGGTCAGGGACCAAAGGTGAGAGAATGGGACCATTTGCCATTTACCATTTTAAAAAGTGGGGGAAATAGACTAGTAGTAGTCCTGAATCCCAGTCTTGCAGTGGCTTAGTGGTTCTCACACAGTGGGGCAGGGCCTGAATTGAGGTCATTATGTTCCACTTCTGCCCTGCACTACTGCACAGTGGAACTGTTTATTTGTTTTATTTTTTTTTTAACCAGGAAAGTCCCACTGAGATTAAGAATCAATTTTTCAGGGGAGTCCTTGCCCCAGAGGGGAAACTATTGTACATGTTTTTAGTGGTAGGGGAAACCAGAGTACCCGGAGGAAACCTACACAGACACAGGGAGAACATGCAAACTCCACACAGAAAGGACCCGTCCAGGTGGGAATCGAACCTGGGACCTTCTAGCTTTGAAGCACGAGCACTAACCGCTGCGCTACCGTGACAGGTTCGCGCTTCGTCGAATAGCCATGGGATGCGTAGGTACTGTAGGGCCCCGTGTTGATTTTTGCTTAGGGCCCCAGAAGGGCCAGCACCGGCTCTGTCAGGTAGTCGCAGGGGCTAAAACCTCAGTTTCGATTCGATAAAGGTTAACCGTGCAGCCCTAGTTCTGCTGCTCCTAAGAGTTAGGGTTTGTCCATTCCAGCCTTGGTGTCAACTACAATCCAATGAAAAGTGACAAACTCACCGGAGATCCAGGCAGCCTCCCCTCTGTTCTCTTGGGACTCTTCTTCATCTTCTGGCCCAACACAGAGAGCCAGTTCCCGGCTGTAGGACAAGAGTTCTCCTTCTCTGCTCCGGCAGACGCGTCGCTGTCCGGGCAGCAGAGCCCTGACATAAGTCTGCTCTTCTTCGCCGGATTCAGCTCCACCACACACTGACAGCCCTCGGCATCGGCGCAGCAGGAACGGCCGCTCGCCTCTAGCCGGCGCTTCGCCCGCTGCTCCGAGGGGGGTGCGGCGGGATTTGAGGACTTAAAAGTCTGGACGTTGAAGTACTGGCAGAGCCGTGGCCGGGGACAGCCACTGCTTGATGGAGGTGGCGTTTTGGGGCGGGCAGCGGGGGAAGGAACGGGGGAGTTGGTACTGGAGGGCAGAGGGAGCGAGGCGCTGTTGGAAGCACAGGCAGCGGGCCGAGGGGAAGACAGGCCGCTGAAGCTCTGCACGCCCGCGGTCTTAGCAGGGGTGGTTTCTTCTCGGGCCAAAAGCTCTGAAGACAAGAGACACCAGTGAGCAAAGAATCAGAGTCCAACCAACGCACCACAACCACAAAGCCGTCATGGCGGCGATTACTGGACAAATAACGGCAGAATTTGAATTACTACAGTCTCCTTTGGGGATCACATGGCCATAGTCAATACTGTGTCATTTTATTTTAGGATTTGTTCTTACAGAAGAACGTTTTCAGCTAAGAAGAGTCTGGAGGACTCTTACAGGTCTGTTCACGGTCTGCTCCTGATGGAACCCGACATGCTGAGTCGGACATAGATGTACATCATGTATTAATGAATTGCAGAAAACATGCAAGTATAATTATAATAAACTACAGATGCCCTGTATATTCAGAAATGACTACAGTCTCAGTAAAGCGCTAATGTATTACTGCTGAAACTTTTTAAAGCCGCTGCTTATAGATAGCACTAAATCCACTGTATTAACGTTATTTGATAAAGACGAGTGTCGGCCTTGATCTTGAAACCTTCTGTTTACAAATCGGGTACTCTCCTCAATGAGCTACATGGGCGGAACGTCGCGCTGCCACATCTATTTAACAAACTGACCCGTGAGAAGACAAGGAAAAAGCTTCGTGATCTACAGGTTATGACTATTTAAACAGTTTGTAATGAGATGCAAATTTGCCTGGCACCCAAAGGTTTAGGTGGGGCGCTTATGACTGAGTTTTTTCCTTTTCTTTTTTGGTTTTCTTGGTTATTCGTGTTGGATTCGCATTTTGTCATTCGTTTACTTCTCTGGCCGCCTGTTGCGCACAACACTTTTTGTCCTTATCCGGTGAAAGAGGCAGTGATATATGCTAATTAATCCTAACACGTACGCGCTTCCAAGGCAGCGTTCACCCACCACAGTATACACGTGTGAAGGATTTTCCCAATTAAGAACTTGTGGTGAATCTGGCGCAGTTTCCCGACACTGCCTTCGTTAGTACAGATTTAAAACGTTTTTTACAAAGATGTTCATGAATGAGGCCCATTGATCTTATTAATCTTATACATGAGCAGGACGTGCACGGAAAACCTTCAGCTGAAACTTGGGATCATACCAATAACTAGCAGCGCTGACTGAAATAACTAGTCCAAGTCCAGCCTGCACTTCTGTTTGCAAGACAAGATTTCTCCTCCGTGCAGTAAGAACAGCCATGGCCTTCAGCTCAGCGTACTTCTCAGATACTACAATTGTTACATCATTTCATGTTTTGTTTCTCCTATTTTATGTAAATTGGACTTTTACGCTCAGACAGTTACTCATTACTCACAGTACCCATGTACATTTGACTTCTTCTTGAGTAAAATTATCTCAAAGTAAAGTTACCTGTACTCCCAGTAAATATTTTAGCTGCTAAACCATGTGAGTTTATGTGAAGTTGGATTAAAAACAGTGTCATTTCAGTTCTCATTAAAGGGATACTTCGGGATTTTTGACATAGGGCCTCATTTCCTAGTTATCCAGAGTGTTGTTGATGTCTGGAGATATTTTTTTCTTAAATTCATGCAGTTCTTATATTTGAAGAGTCTAGTGGCGCTAGCCTAGAGCAAGGCTAAAGCATTTCTATGGTAAACGATAGCCTGCATTAAAAAACAGTCTGACTCACTCCACAGTGCACCTGAGGTAAATCACTTATAACACCAGACTAACCATATAAATGTCTGTGTTAATAGAATATTTTTTTAAAATAAAACTGACCTTGTATCACATGAATTACCGCATTTTGAGGGACTATTTTCTCGCAGATCACTCCGCCGCTGCCTTAGCTTACAGCCACGAAGCTGATGCTGCTCAAATATAAGTTATTTTAAACGCAAAATGGTTAAAATTAACCTATCGACACAGACATTTATATCATTAGTCTGGTGTTATAAGTGATTTACCTCAGGTGCACTGTGGAGTGCGCCAGACTGTTTTTTAATGCGGGCTAGCGTTTACCATAGAACTGCTTTAGCCTTGCCCTAGCCTAGCGCCACTAGACTCTTCAAATATAAGAACTGCATGAATTTAAGAAAAAAATATCTCCAGACATCAACAACACTCTGGATAACTAAGAAATGAGGTCCTATGTCAAAAATCCCGAAGTATCCCTTTAATGCGGCTTAATCTAATACATTCAAATCAAAATCACACTTTGAATGTTAGTGATTCTTTATGTCATAAAAACATACAGGTTTTTATATAAAGCCTGCTAATGCAGTGGTTTAGACTTTCACAAACGCTGTTAGACAAAAGCACTAACTTGTTGGAGATTTGGGCCGGGCCCAGCCCACGAGATTGGCCTCTCCCAAACGGGACTGCACCTCTTCAGTTCCTCTGCGGAGCCGCCACAGACGCACCGTGTGGTCGTCCGAGCAAGATGCAATCTATGGAGGAGGGGGGAGAGGAGAAAATGGGAGGCGCAAAAGGGAGAGGGGGAGAGCCAGGGAGGAGGGGGAGAGAGAGGGGGACAGACAGGGAGGAGGGGGAGAGAGGGAGAAGAGAGAGAGGGGGAGAGACAGGGAGGAGGGGGAGAGAGGGATAGGGAAGAGAGGGGAGAGAGGGCAGGAGAAGAGGGGAGGAGCAGAGAGGACATGGGTGGGTGAGTTACTCTCAAATGGCCAGCCGGAGGTACTTATCCAAAGTAAAGAGATGCAGACCTTGGTGAAATCAGTCGGGCACCATGACACAGACGTGACCTCCTCACTGTGGCCCTGGAGCATCATGGGAGGATCCGAAGGAGAGGAGAGCTGCAGAAGACACAAACACAGAGCTACTACAGGACGTCTGCAGCAGACTGGACTGTCCCGCGCGGTGCTGGCCCACGTACCTTCCAGATGTAGGCGTGGCTGTCGCTGGAGCCGCTGGCGAGGAACTGGTCGTCAGGACTGAGCGAGGAGCGGATGTAGAAGGAAGAGTTCTGGTGTCCACTGAACACTGCCACTGAGGAGGCAATACAATGGTTACCACGGCAACGAATGTGGGAGAGGCAAACCAGCAGAGCACAAATGGGACAGGACTTTTGGTGAATCAGAGCAGGGGTATGTGAACACAAAGCCCAGGTTCTTTTTCACATGTTCGATCACGTGTAGCAGGATTGTGCCATCTGAAAATCATTAGGTCAGTGCTTTTTAGATTTCTTGTTGATGAGATATTTGCTATTCGGGATTAAACACAGCCTTGCACTGCTGCTGCTGACGACTCTACTAACCTTGTTTGCTCTGCAGTCTTTTGGACCCCGTGCTTCTTGGTGATCTGTCAAATATTGTGCGCTCCCCTCCTCTCAAACACTCACTGAGCGCCCCCTTGCTTTGGGGCTATATTTCTTTTCACTGTTTTGTCGATGATGTTCAAGTCTTTCTGCCTTTGGTTTTTGGGAATACTTTAGATTTGTCTGTTCTAGGCCCACTGAGCCACCACTGCCACCGAGCAGTCACAAACCTGGGTGTGATTATCGACGGCTCCTCCAGTTGGATCAGCAGGTCAGTTTGGTAGTAAAAGTCTGAGTGTGTAGCCCATGCATTTACCTCGTCCCGCTTGAACTAGTGTAACTCAATATATAACAGATTAGACCAGGCCTCCATCTACCGCCCGCAGCTTCTCAAACACAGCAGGATCCAGTTTTAAGCCCTATTGGAGGTTTTAAATGTTTGAAAGGGATGGCGCCATCTTACCCGTCAGCACTGTCTGTGTTCATGTCCCCAATAGGACTACGAGGTCAGCAAATGTCATTATTTCAAATGTCTCGAGATTGTGGATGAAAACTGGGGGCGACCGAGACTTAGAACAGTCTTCCCGTGAGCGTTAAAACTGACTAGTCTTTGAATATTTGCAAATCTCTTTTGAAGACCCATTTGTTTACACTGGCCTTTAGGATATTTTAGTGGTTTATGTAATTATTATGTAATTTTTTTGATTTGATTTGATTTATTTGAGCCATTATTTACAATATTTACATCATTTCATTTACATTATGACAAAAAAACAAACAATAAAAATAAAAATAAATAATAACTCAAAAGGAGTAGGCTGAGGCAAGAAAGCTTATAGGTGCCTACCCTAATTTCAAAATACAATACAATACAAAATAGAAAAGTTTGTGATTTATTTACTTAGTTTAGTAATGTATTAGAATTGTTTGTAGCCTTGATTGTCGTTTTAAATGTGCTTTATGAATAAACTTGACTGAATTGGTTCTAAAAGATGAATGTCCTGACAAATTCAATAAACCTTTTCATCTTACAGTCAATGCCTGACAATAGAATTCTATGGCAGCTGCAGGCACCTGTGCACTTGTGGTTGCTTTGCTGCATTTTGTAACAGATTAAATAGACACACAAAGGCGCCACGCTCCCTTACATACTGTACATTTAAGGCAGGACAACATCAGCCTACAGCCCCCTCTGCTGGCAAAGGTCTGGACAGCACGTGCTGCAGCTCTTACCTGGAGAGGTCTTGACTCCGCTGACGTTGAACATGTAAATATTATCGTCCGTGCAGTTACACATGACGTTGGCTCGAGTGGAGTCCAACACCAGCCCGGAATAACCTGCAATCACAAGGACGCTTCAGAACAGTGTTTGTGTGGGCGCAGGAGGGACAGAGGTCCAGCACTGACCTAGTCTCGTCCTAAGACTGGAGCCGGGATAGGGGAACGTCTGCAGGGCCACGGGGTCCTGTCGGTGAGTAGAGTAGCTCTTACGCAAATCCCACATCTTCACCACTCTGGGAAAAACAGCACACAGAGGACAAAGAAAACAGGAGGCATTTTAGACCATTTTAACACCATGGTCAAATCCTAAAAGTCAACATAAACAGTAAACTACCGGTTTAAAATACACCCCCAAATGATTCTCTCTGTACTCTGTGGTGGAACAGACAATAAAGCAAACAATTCTACGTTTGTTAGTTTTGTAAATGGATTATTTTGAAGTAAATTTAGGTTTAGAATACACGTTTAGCCAACAAAATACTTCTTACCCGTCCACAGCCCCTGAGGAGATGAGCGTGTGCTGGTCCCGGAACAACACCACCGTCACACTCTGCTGGGTGTCCTGGAGAACAGACAGAGGTCCTATTGTCAGCGACCTGCCTGAATAGTTTAGTAATGGTTGTATGTTAGGTGTGTCCTGTTCACACATGGATTACACCCAGTATAGATCTGTTAGACTGAACTGAGCAGCTCTTTCAGTGGGAGACTGAGACACTGCGGTCTCCCCACTGCTGTCAGACTGTACAACACTACTGTAAAGTAATGTGTGCAATAACCCCTTTGCAGAATACATGCAATAATCCCTGTATTCATATCACTTACCTGCGTCACTTTATCAACCACTTACACTATGATGTAAACCTGCACTGCTAATACTGACTATAACATTTTTGTTATATTCCGTTTACTTTATTATTATTTACTGTTTTCACTTTTTGCCCCCACAAAGTCCTTAGTAGTCATTGTATACAAGATACCACGATTTACGTTTTGTTTTGTTCAAGAGCTGAATGTAACAAGTACATTTCTCCATTATGAGATCAATAAAGACTATCTTATCTTAGACCCAGTTTAAGTTTGAAAGCCACTGATATTGATCTCATCTGATCTTCCGTTCAAAGCCAGGGTGAACGTACCACGCTGGGCGCCATGCCTCTGGTGCTGCTCCTCTTCTTCTTGGTTTTGAACAGGGAGTTGGCTTCGGCTTTGTTGTGAGCGCCACTGATCTGCTTCACCTGCTTATAGTACCCATCTGAAACAGAGCGCCAGACAACAGGCCATAGAGTTTGGTAAACCGCAGGTGATAAGAAGTGTTCAGACTGCAGCTCTGTGTGTGGGACATGTGCTCCTCACTCACATATGTATCTGACCTGTGCTTTCCCTTCGACAGACAGGGGCCAAAAACCCTTCATCAAATCATTAATGAATGTCTAATGTCTACTATACTTTATATTAGGAATGACCTGAGATTACAGGATAACCTAAACAAAGCAGCAGTAAAAGCCTGTTTAGTTACTGTGAGAAAAGCAAAGTGGAACCACACAGAGGTCCACAGTGAAGTAGCTGCTTTAGGGAGAGCACAGAACCAAATGACTGAGGGCAAAGGGAGGTTCTCACCATTAAAACACTTTATGATGGACCAAAATGAGGGCGCAATGCACCCTGTGGCACCCTTGTAGAAGCGGGCCTGTCCAGAGCTCAGAGATAGAGCAGTGCTGCGTTCGGACTTTCATTACGGCTTTAAACTCAATGACGGACGACGTTGAGAATTTTCCATCAAAGCTAAAAATATTTTAGAGAATTGTCGGTTAATATAACGTCTGGTCCCGACTGCATTACTGACCATTATTGTGCTGCAAAGCCCACTGCCACAGCCCAGAAGGAGCCGTGTTCACATAAACTAACACCGTGGTTTCCAACCCTTTTCGCTTGAAGCCCCCCCTGCGCATTTATTTTTCTCAAATACTATCATTTATGACCCGACCCTCTGACCAGGCAAAGCTCTGGGCCCCCCAGGTTGGGAACCACTGAACTAACACAACTTTACACAGAGGGATGTAAATGGTACCTTTCTTGGTGCACCTCATATCCCAGACCATAATGTTTCCGTCCCGGGCTCCAGTGCAGAACACAGCTGAGGGGAAAACCAGCAGGAAAAGTCAAACACAGAGGTTGAAAAATGTGCTTTTACAGCGTAGGCTCGGGTTCAGGCCTGGGGCCAAGGCCATTCCACAAACTTTATTTATTCCTGATGTCAAACCTTTCCCTTACTGCGGAAATCCCTGTAATTAATATGTCCTTTATATCTCCTGAACACTGTTACTCAGGCTTTGCAGATTGTCATCTATGAGTGAGCTCCGCTTGCCTGTTCATTTGTGGTTGTGTGGCTGTTTTTGTATTATTATTATTATTATTATTATCTTTTTTCTTCTCTGAAGGAATTGCCCCATATGGGATAAATAAAGTTGTCTGAATCTGAATGTCACTAAACTTTTAATTTTCCTTCAAAAAGAATAAATAATACAATTATAAATACATATATTTATTTATTTATAATATAATTGTAGGAGAAGCAAAACAGCGTATTTTATTTACAGCGACACCAACGCGTTTGGGCTCGTGGGAGTCTTCATCGGGGTAAGTGGACAACACAGGTGTGGGCCCCATTTAAAATCACGTGACGTGTCAAAATCCCAATAATACTGACAGAAAACATTCAGAAGAGAATGTAATTAAGTACTGAACCCCGAGCGTGTTTGAAAGAACACATGTCTGTACCAGAGCAGACATGTACCTTTGTCCTGGGGGGCGAAGGCCACAGACTTGAGGCTGCAGAGGTGACCCCTGAAACAGCCCAGGAGCTCCCCAGACCTCACGTCCCACAGACGGGCCATCTGGTCTCCGGCCGCCGTCACCTGGACACACAGAGGAAGACAATAGTTTTACTGCATGTACAGGTGCTCGTCATATCATTAAAATATCATGAAAAAGTGCTTTTACTTCTGTTATTCAACTAATGCAAAGTGAGATATGTATAGCCTTTATTTGTTATCATTTTGATGATTATGGCTCAGCTTGTAAAAACCCCAAATTAAAAATCTCATAAAATTAGAATATGGACTGTAAGCCATACTTGATACTGATCTAGACCAAAAGTCCAAAACTGTGCCCCCACAAATGTAAATAAGTATTTATTTCAAACAAATAAAGTGAAATTTGAGTGTCTTAACCCCCACCTGAACCGAGCACATGTTGTTCAGTTTGGCTTTACCCAAATCTAAAGGTTTCTTGACAGGAGAGCAGCTGTGTAATGCCTCATTTGAAAGAAGACTGATAGTAACTTTTTCGTAGCGTTGTTGGCGCAGTTCCGTCACATTTTGAAAAAGTTTTTGTCGTGTTTTCGTCAAACTTTTGTCACTTTTCTATTTTGTTATTATTGCATTTCCGGCACATTTTTGTCACTTTCTTGTAACATTTTTGTTGCGTTTCATCCTTGTTTTCGTCGCTAATTTGACGTTTTTTTTTCCAAGAAGCTTTTCGATTTGGATAAAGCCAAATTGGAGAAGATGTGCTCGGTTAAGGCGGAGATAACGCCCGTAGTTCTTTGTCCGTTATATTTGACGATTTTTCAACCATGTCATTTATATTACTAATGACCTGACCCTCAGCGCCGCCCCCAGGTCAGATGGCCACCAAACCCTCCTACAGTACGGTTTGTGCACATTTCAACCGCATCCAAAACAAAATAATCCCAAGCCTTTCAGAATGCGTGTGTGGAGGTCCAAATCATCTCAAACGACAGGAAGAACATAATCATACTCCTCACCAGCTGGGGCTCCTCCGGGACCCAGGCGATGTCGAAGACGGCGTTCTCATGGGCCAACCACTCTGCAAACAGCCAACAGCGGTTATCCACAAACATGGCAGCTTTAAAGCATCTGACACTGGCGTAAGGGGAGGGGCCGTACCTTTGAGGAGCGCGTCGTCCCGGCTCTCCGTGTTGTAGACCCGCACTATACCTTCTTCATTCGCCACCGCCAGAACGTCCTTGAGGTGAGCAGCTGGAGACACAACAGGAAAAGACTTTCAATATAAAGAGACACAATTACACTGCACGCAGAATTATTAGGAGGCCATATAGTTATTTTCCTTCACATTTTCAAGTTTTCAAAATCTGTAAAAATATGGTTTAGCGCAGTGGGTTCAGAAAGGTTTTAGACCCGTTTTAGTATACAGTTGTGCCAATAAGTTTACACACCATGGTGGATCTTTTTGGCTATTTCTCAAAGAATATGAATGAAAACTAGGGGTGGGAACCTCACGATTCGATACGCGATACATGGCTTACGATAACGATTATCTCACGATAAAAAAAAAAACATGCTACTTTTAACCTTTATTTTAACATACTATATATTATTCATCATTTAGATTTCTTTCATGTGCTTTGTACCACTTTTATAAATGATCCCTGACTTACTCACTGAAAATGGGTCTATAGATCTGTCAGTGAAACCACAGTCCTATTTAAAAAGTAATAAATCAACCACAAAGTAATCTTCTTTATAAATTATAAAAACTATCATTAAAAGTAATTTATTTGTGTGACAGTGTTTGATCCAAGTGCTTAAAACACGGAAAAACTGTAGTGCTGCCCCCTGCTGTCCTGACTGAATTCTTGATCATTGTTGGCCTCTATTGACTGTGAAAACAGTGGAGCACTGCTGCCTCATTAGTATGCATGACGTTGCTCATTAATATGCATGATGTCATCAAAAGTATCAATATCGGAATAAAAAGTATCTGTATCGTATCGTCCCACATAATAACGCGATATATCGGAAAATCGATATATTGTCACACTCCTAATGAAAACACAAACACTTTTTTTCCACTCATGGTCAGTGATGTTGTGAACTCATTTCAAATCACCATAACAAAATAAAATACCAAAATGATCCTGTTGAAAGGTTCACACACCCCAGTTCTTAATACTGTGTATTGCCCCCTTTAGCATCAATGACAGCTTGGAGTCTTCTGTGGTAGTTGTGGAGAAGGTTCTGTCTATAATCTTATGGTAAAGCGGCCCATTCTTCTTGGTAAAAAGCCTCCAGTTCCTGTAAATTCCTGGGCTGTCTCGCATGAACTGCACGTTCGAGCTCTCCCCACAGTGGTTCAGTGATACGGAGGTCAGGAGACTGAGATGGACACTAACAGGACCTTCACTTTATTCTGCTGGAGCCACTGGCAGGTCCACTTGGCTTTGTGTTTTGGACCATTGTTGGAACATCCAAGTGAGTCCCATGCACTTTCGGGCTGAGGAGCGCAAATTCTCCTCCCGTATTTTTTGATAAGCTGCTGCATTTATCCTGCCATCCATTTTGACCAGGTTCCCAGTGCCTCGGTAACTCACACATCCCCAAAACACTGGCTCCAGCAGAATAAATGGCTTCACAACATCACTGACCAAAAAAATGGTTTTGTGTTTTCATTCATATTCTTTGAGAAATGGACAAAAAGAATCCAAAAATCACCAGGATGCGTAAACTTATCGGCACAACGGTACGTGTCAGAAATGGTGAATGGTCCCAACCAGGGGATGTCATGATTCAAAATCTCTGAGTCACGATTATTGTGAGGAAAAAATATTGCGATTTTACAACAATTCGTGATTATCGAAATTAAGCAGAGTCTAAATGTTCACAAAATAGAACCATGACATTATATGCACATAGGATTATTTCACACAAGCTCTAGTTATGTCGACCTGAAGTGCCTCTAAAGTGGGTCAGTGTGAATCCAACCGCAGCACTTTACATTGGTTTAAACAGCCGCTCCCGAGTGCGGCTGAAAACAGGTGGTCTCGGGGCGGGTGTGGCTGAACTATTCTCACTTTGACGCCTCTTTTTTGCGTGAAGAAAGAATGACTACGCACTGCATGAGGACGTTTGGATTACTCTGACGAGGCAAAATGGATTCACTTTCAATCATCACGGTACGCCTCTCTTTCCCTTCTGCTGCAGTGAAACTTTCCTCTTCGTGAGCCGATTAAAGTAGCTACATGTCTCCTCGCTTCGGGTCTGTAAGCCTCACTCATATTTAAATCATTACATTTACATTATCACAAAAAAACCAAGAAAAAATAAATAATAACTCAAAAGGAGTAGGCCGAAGCAAGAAAGCTTATAAGTGCCTACCCCATATTCAAAATACAATTACTGATTAGCAGCATTGATAATTCGAAGCTTTTACATGTCAACCTTTCAGCCTGTGTTATCGATTATCTTTATTATTTTACCTTTATGTAAAAAAAAAAAAAATTAATTATAATAATAATAATAATAATAATAGGCATAATAAAATAATGATTCTAAAATACTAAATAGGCCATATATGATCATTATTAGCAATATCTAAAAAGGAAGCAAATTGGTGTGAATGTTTTCAAAAGATATTCTCTCTCCGAGTTCCTACACAAATGACCTGTCGTCTGATTTCCATACACTGCACAGTTTCACTTTCGTTTTCACCGTGACATAACAAACGCAGCTGCACGTGCTTCTTTTGGGACTCTTCACGCGAAAATGGATACGATTTGCACAGAGGATTATTATTTTGTTCAGAGTTTGTTCAGTCTTTCCAGATGAGAAACACGCTGAGGCTCATGAGACCATACCGTGAGCTTTTATTACCGCCATTATTGTAAAACCGGTTCATCTCGACATCCCTCGTCACAGTGTCGGCGTCTGTTATTCAGCTGTACTGTGGAGTGGTGGGAGTGACTTTACCAGAGGAGAAGGCCAGGCCAAACGGGGGCACGGTGTCGCCCGTGTTCCCGTAGGAGAGGTGCTCGTCGCGGCGCACACAGCTGTAGTCCCGCAGCAGGAAGCTCAGAGGGTACAGGGGAAAGGGCTGCGCCGGCCGGCCTGGAGGAGGCAACAGGACACGCTCAGACACACAGACAGTGGAATTCCATAAGCAATAAGTGAAAAAACTAAAATAACATAAAGCCACAATAAAGATAAAAACAACAATGCATAAAAACAATTTCGGTGATAAAAGCTCTTCTGTAAAAGTGGAAACGTTATCATACTAATAGAGTCAAGTGATGAAGAGGTTCTTCTCTGAGCTTTGAAAGGCTCTGTAACAGAGAACATCCATTTTAAAGTTAGTTTCACATAAGTGACATTTTCTCCTCAGTACTTTTGTTCTTTCATTTGAGAGTCTAATTTCAAGAAATCACTGCACTCAAAACTAGAGGAAAAATCTAAATGTACTTGAAATACAACTGTTGAAGCTGTTTTATCATCTTAAAGCTGGGGTACCTGATTTTTCCTGTTCAAACAGTGAATTTTTTTGGTTTTGGCCCAAACTTGTTTCTAGCTCTCACAGTCCCTCCTGTGTATTCAAATTGTTCAAAGAATGTAATTATATGCACATTTCACTGCCATATACAGCACTGAGTGGTGACAAAGCGCTTTTCGGTATGAAAAGCGCTTTATAAATAAAGTTTGATTGATTGATTGACAAAGTGAAGCGGGGCGGCCACCCCCAAGATAAATTCCACTCATTTAGATCAGACTTCTATCATCCATTGCTCAATAAAACTTTAGGTGAAGACAAAACAACAAGGTCTGTGTTTGGCTGTGTTTACAACGTACTCTGAGGTGGCAAAAATAAATGTATTCTACCACACCAAAAAAATCAGGTACCCAGCTTTAATTTAAGCGTAAATATCTTGACCCATGGACAGATTTCTTGAAATTAGACTCTCAAATCAAGGACAAAAGTACTTTCAAGAGAATTTCCCTTTGCTGAGGCAGATCTACCCTCCCAGTGCTTCACAGGGATGTATGTTTATGTAAACAATAGCCAGCTGATAGGTCAGTATTGATAAAAAGGCTTTAGAATGAGATGAACGGCACTAAAGTCTATTTTTCCCACAAATATCCGCTTTCACTATGTACCGAAGGACAAACACATTTTCATTCCACCGTGAGGGAAAACTGTCCACACTGCTTCACCACAGAAGCTTTCAGCTCCTCCACGACCAGCTCTCAATGCTTTCCACTCTGATGCCTTCAGATGTTTGCACTGCAGGAAATTCCTAGTTTGTGAACCTGTTCACTAACAATCAGAGGTGGGGAGAGTAGACAAAATATTTACTTTGAAATCATTTTACTTAAAAGGCCCTATAACTGATTTTTTTAATGCAAACAATGAAAGGGGAAGCCACTAAATTATAATGTTAGTTGTGGTCCCAACTCATTCGTAACTTTCCTAATATATTTGTAGCATATATTTGTATATTCTTTATAGGGACAAGTTAACAGGCACATTTCACAACTTGCAAGGGTCACTTTTAGTGTCACTTTCACAAAAATGCTAGAAAAATAGCATGAACGTTCATGAAATTGATACAAATGTTTTATCATTTGATGCACGCTGTTTTCCCCACAAATGTTTGAGTTTCCAATATACTAAAGGAGGACAAAATACATTTGATTCAATTTCTAGGCCATACCGCCTTTGCTCTGCCCAATCCCGTCAGACCTTGGAAGCTAAGCAGGGAAGGGCCTGGTCGGTACTTGGATGGGAGACCGTTTGGTAACACCAGGAAGCCTAGCGAATGTAGAGAGTGAGTGAGTGGATGGTGGGAGGGGCCGATGGCGCAGACTGGTTGCCTCGCTTCCGTCAGTCTACCCCAGGGCAGTTGTGGCTACAATAGTAGCTTACCACCACCAAGTATGGAGTGAATGAATAGTGCAATGTAAAGCGTCTTTGAGTGTCCAGAAAAGCGCTATATAAAACCAATGAATTATTATTATTATTATTAAAAGTAAAATCAGGTATAGCTCCTTTAAGTACAAGTAAGAAGTAGTGAGTCAAACAATTACGCAAGTAAAAGTAAAAAGTACTAGGAGAAAATGTTACTTGAGTAACTGTGAGTAACTGACGCCATAAATTGTGTGAAACAAAAGAAAATTCAAAGAAAATGGCAGAAAATACAGAAACACTAAATCATTCTAAAGAACAAGGAGCACGAGATGAACTACACCGGTTTTATCAAAATGGAGCTGCTTAAATATATACTAACAGTGGATAAAGTATTATTTTTACTCGACCAAGAAACAGATACATTGTTATAAGTAATCAAGTACAAGTAAAAAGTACTGTATGATAAAAGTACACTAAGAAGTACAATTTGTTCCAAAAGTTACTCATGTACTTGAGCAAATGCAAACGAGTACTACCCACCTCTGATGACAATGGCAACAAAACCAAGTCTGATTCTGATTTACAGGTTCAAGAAAATAGGCTGGATCATGTTTATCACCTTTCTCTGCTTACACATGACTTTCATTTAAAGTTAAACTATATAACTCTATTGCCCTTCATAAAGAGCAATAGAGGACCTGTGTGACAACAGAGAGTCATTCATCTGTATAAAGGCCTCTGGTGAAGAGTTCAGATGTTACCCTAGTCCAAACAGAGGTCATAATGGTGTGGTCAGACACGGAACTTCAGCTCTTCACTCCTGAGCTCAGAATTTACATAACTGTGAGTCTAATATTTCAGACAAACAGTTTGATTATTGATCACTTTGCGAAGTGTTCATCGAGTCAAAGTGACCGCAGAGCTCGATCAGAATAAAACAGGATGCGTGATGATGAAGAAATAGTTTTGATTGTAAAACGAGATCGTTGGTTCTTCCGTGAGCACAAAGCGAATAGAAGATCAAGAATACTGAGCACGATCTTGTTTCTCACCGTTCTGCCGCCGTTTGCCGAGCTGCCCGTCAACCACGGAGCGGAAAACCATCGTGCGTCTTCAGATCGGGCTCTCCCGGTGCTCTCCCGGTGTTCTCCCGGTGTTAGGGTCTGCAGCGGCGGATCCGGGGCAGTCCTTCTCTCGGATCGTCAGTATTTCCCGCGAACAGACCAGCAGGACAGAGGACCGAAAGCCCCGCTCAGCAGAGAGGCGCGCTGCCATTGGACGGTACACGGGCTTCCGGTCTGACCTCATCCCACTTCCGCCAACGGGGTGGACAAATTTATTTCTATGACTGAAAAGGATGTTTGTCACTTTACATAATATTTGCTTTGTGAAGACTTTGAGTATAAATGCAAAATGAATAAATAACCTCTTTCTGTTGTTTTATGAACAAATAATGGACTCCAGCGCTGACACTGTAAGACCGTAAAACTGCGCCACCAGGAGGAGGCACAGGTCCAAAGGGTTGGTTTAAATATTGAATTATTAATGTCATCTCATTTTTCTTTCAAATGTATATTTTAAAGCAGGAATCTGATGACACATTCATTCAGATGTTTACTATCTATTTATTAACCTTGATAACTTTATATTTATTTCTAGTTTCTTACTGATTATTACATTGTTTTTAAACTTTTTAATCAATGTTTTTATACTGCTTCATATATTTTTATAATCTCCAGTGTTTCCTCTGAAGGAGCCCTCTGCCTCGGGAGCGGTGACTGGCTGTGGCTGTGTGGGTGCTGTCCTGGGTGCCCAGGTGGAGGTGTGATGTCTCTGCCGCCCCTCCTATGGGGACCCTTGTGTCGGTGCCTGGATTGGCCACGGCTGGTCTGCTGGTCCCGGGGAGGCTCCTCTGATTGGGTTTCCTCACCTTGGTCATCTGTACCCAGCCTTATGTACTTGATTCTGAGTGTGAGTGTAGAGAAAAGGGTAGGGGGTGTATGTGTACGTGGGTATTGTGATAACTGTGTTGGGAGAGTGGGAGGGTTTGTCGTGCGAGAATGTTTTAATGTCTTTTTGAATGTCAAGCACTTTGCGATGCACCTGTGTATGAAAAGCGCTCTATAAATAAAGATTGATTGATTGATTGATTGATTGATTGATTGATTGATTGATTGATTGATTGATTGATTGATTGATTGATTGATTGATACTCTTTTCATTTTCCATATTTTTAACAGTTTATGTTTGAATTCAGTATTGAGAACAATTTTATTTTGGGGAAATTCACCTCTGTTTCAGACTGTTGTGGTGAAGAGGGAGTTGAGTCGATGTACGTTCCTCCCCTCAGTCCCTCACCTGTGGTCCTGACATCTGGGTCATGACCAAAAGGACAAGATCGCAGTTAAAAACGGTTGACATGAGCTTCCTCAGCAGGGTATTTGTTTGGGCGCAACCTTAGGGAGGAGCTCGGAGTAGAGTCGCTGCTCCTTCACGTCAAAAGGAGCCAGCTGAGGTGGCTAGGGAATCTGTTTCAATGCCTCCTGGTCACCTCCCTCGGGAGGTGTTCCAGGCATGTCCTATTGGGAGGAGGCCTCGTGGGACTATGTCTCTGTGGCCTGGTGTCGCCTCGGGGTCACCCCAGAACAGCTGGAGGAGGTCTGTGTGGATCGGGAAGTCTGGGCATCTTTGCTCAGACTGCTGCCTCCGCGACCCAGACAAGGATAAAGTGGAAGAAAATGGATGGATGGATTATATTGTGGATATTTAACATTTTTACTGGTGGTTTGAAGGAACTATCTAATGATGGAGTTGGCATAGGAGTGTTTATTTCTGAATTTAACAAGTGTATCTTCAAAAGACTTACAGACAGCTTGTTTGTCTATGTCTACACTGCTGAAATTGTATAGGATGTATTGTCTGGACACTGGGTTGAGGAAGTGAAGCCTTTGAGCTCATTTGCCCAGCACATCTCCATCTGGTCACACAGTCCTGCTTACCCTGCTTCTCCTGCTACTCAAATCTACTCTACACACGAATACAAAAGTCAAATGGAGATAGGTATGTGATGTGAGTGAGAGTGCTGAGCATGTTCTCTTGTGTGCAGTAGGCAATAGTCTGGAGAGAGAGAGAGAGAGAGAGAGAGAGAGAGAAACTAGAATGTAGAAACGTTAACTTTCTGAAAGGCATGATGCAGTAGCAAAGCCAATCAGTAGGTGGCGGCATACGCCTTGGATTGGCGAGTAGCCGCCGGGGCCAGTCACACCGAGTGTAGAAGAAGAAGTGCAGCTGGGACAGTGTAAAGAGAGAACTGTGGCGAATGAGAGTCACTTAAACTGCTCTGAGTGTTGTGTCGAAGCGTTTAGACATGTCTCTGTCCACTGCCCGCTCGTTCCTGTCCGAAGCCTGCTACGGCGAGCAGGAACTGGACGCCAACTCCGCCCTGATGGAGCTGGACAAAGGTGAGAGGAGCAGTGGAGCTAACACACACTTACACACAGGGCTAAACACATACAGACAGGGCTAGGAAGTAAAAACCAGTAAGAAAGTAGAAATACATATTGAAATGACAGTAAATATAATAAGTTATCAAGATGAATAGGAACATGTATATATATATATATATATATATATATATATATATATAAATGGGACTAAAATAATTTTGAAAATGTTTGCTAGCATCCACAAACATGGCGGATCTCCATGGTAACAGTGAATTTCCCCGACCTCTCATATCGCTGCTGCTGTTGTGTTGAAAGGTCAAGGGTGATCTTGTCTCCCAGTTTCCCAGTGGAAAATACAAGATGAGATGAGGAGGCATTCATGAGCAATTTTCCACTTGGCAACTGGTATTTATCATCATTACGAGACCAATGAAGGCAGCATTAGGTCTACTGAAACTGATGTGTCCGAAAGAGTAGCGCTTTGATAAGTTCATCACCTCGACAGCTTGTAAAGTGCAATACTTGTTCTTATTTTGGCAGGTCTGCGCTCGGGTAAACTGGGGGAGCAGTGTGAAGCGGTGGTGCTGTTCCCGAAGCTGTTTCAGAAGTATCCCTTTCCTATTCTCATCAACTCTGCCTTTCTGAAACTGGCCGACATCTTCAGGCTCGGGTATGTACCGTCTGTCTCTGGGCTTTTGTAATGGAATTAAACCGATCCTGTCAGAAAGTTTATTTGCAAACAGGAGGAGCTGGGACACAGAGGAGAGAGGAGGAAACAGAGGATTTAATAATAAAACAAAAATGGAAGGTTAACATAGTCTTTGTCTGTTTGCAGGAATAATTTCCTGCGCCTGTGTGTCCTGAAAGTAACTCAGCAGAGTGAGAAGCACTTGGAAAAGATCCTGAACGTGGATGAATTTCTTAAACGGGTCTTTTCTGTCATACACAGCAACGACCCTGTGGCCCGAGCCATCACTCTGAGGTATGTCACACTGGTCTGTCATTTGGTGCACAAAAGGCACATAAGCGTTAATATTTCAGGCATTGTGACTTCAAATAATGTCTAGCAGGTAGGTATCTAAGACACTTTCACACACAGTGAGTGTCAAAGAAATATGTGAAGGTTTTCAGTTTGGTTTTCAAATCTGAGAGTGTCTCAGCGTTCCTAATGTCAGTGGAATTGGGGCCAGAGGCTGAAAGCCCTTCCTCCTGGGAACCACTAGCATTTTGGGAGCGTATGGGACCAGCAGGTCTCCAATATCAGAAGGAGCCATTCCATTTAAAAGCTTTGTAAGTTAAAAGTCACAATTTGAACTGTATCCTACAACCGGGAGCCAATGCTGCGAGTACTGCGGAGTGATGTGCTTGTTTCTGCTTGTCCTGGTCAACAGCCTCGCTGCAGCATTTTGGATTAGCTGGAGGTCATTAAGCATAACCTGCCAGAATCATGTTACAGTGGTGGATTTTTGAAGAAACATAGTGTGTCACGATGAAGTTTCTGATCCTTACAACATTGCATATAATGAAAGAAAGTGATTTATGTGGTTTGTAAGAAGTTATTGAAATTAGCATACAGGCTAGAGGTCGACCGATGTGCGTTTTTTCTAAGGCCGAGACGCACGGCCGATATTTTTGACCGATTTTTCCAACTGTCTTGTATATAATCCTGTGTATGTTGTTTCTAAACTGTAAAATGTGTCAGTGTTGTCTGTGAGCAGCTCCTCCTTGTGCTTTCACATGCTCTATAATTTATATAGTGAGCTCCTTGTTTTGTTGTCCAGGATGCTTGGGAGCCTGGCCTCTATAATCCCCGAGCGAAAGAACGCCCATCACAGCATCCGCCAAAGTCTGGACTCTCACGACAACGTGGAAGTGGAGGCGGCCATCTTCGCTGCAGCCAGCTTCTCCGCTCAGTCCAAGTAAGATGTGACGGATTTAGTACAACCCTGAGTCTGTGCGAGTACTCTGTGGGTAAAACATCAACTGTGTCATTTCAGAGACTTTGCAGCTGGGATTTGTAACAAAGTCAGTGAAATGATCCAAGGTAATGTATGCAACAGCTGTCCACACACAAACAATGATCAATATTATTACATTAATTATGACACTATTTCTTGTTTCCTGTTTTGGCTTTGCTAGGATATATTTAGCTAAATCATTCATAATTTACTCATTCAGTTATCGTAACTGAACTGATGGTGCAGAGGGTGTTTGTTCACAGAGCTACGTGGCTCTGTGTTTTTGCTGATTATTTTCATAAAAGCTGATCCTGATTTTTTTTTTTTTTTTTTTTTTTTTTAATGCTACGATCGATGAATTGTGCCTTCTTTTCGTCCCGATTTACAATATTGTTGTATATCGTCCCATTTCTATTTGACACACAGACAAGTGTGAGCTTAGCACTTCAAAATTCAGGCTTTCAAATGTTCATGTTCTTGGACATGTTTGTACTGAACCTTGATTTAAAAACATGACTTGTATCTACAATGTTAACAGTACAATATCTCAGTCATTAGAATAAAGCTATTCTTCAGGCCTGTTTAGACCAATCCAAACGTGTTAGCAAATCCAATATGTTTATGTTGTAACTGAATGTTGTCCCACACCTCTCAGGCCTGGACACCCCGGTGGAACTGAAGCTCAAGTTGATTCCGATGCTCCAGCACATGCACCATGACGCCAGCCTGGCCTCCAGCAGCCGAGAGCTCCTCCAGCATTTGGTCAACTCTTACCCCTCCACCCCCATGGTCATCGTCACGCTGCACACCTTCACTCAGCTGGCTGCGTCCTCGCTCATCCACATCCCCAAACAGGTAAGGAATGGGAATTTTATTATGCTTCCCATTACCACACGATTACAAAAATAGCGCCAAGTTGTGCAAACTCAACCAAGAAAACTCACATTATTTCATGCCACCGGGATTATTGTATCCATTCCTTCACCTTTTAAATGTGCTACATTTTTAACTCTGCACCTGACATGAGAGTTGATGACAAACGGCGCAATCATCCTGCGTCTTGCAGGTGCTTGTGCAGGCCAGCAGGGGGCAGGTGTGAGCACAGAGGATTTGTTTACAAAGCGAACATACTTGATATACTTTGCACTTTTCAGTTTGTCCAAATAATATATTTTGCATTGTCTTGTAAATAAAAAGAAGAAGAAGCCAACAAATAATTGCTTGAATAATGAAAACATGGACTTTTCATGCAGTGGTGAATGTAGAGATGTTAAGCTACTTTTTTCCTTAACAAATTAGTTTTCATGTAAAAGAAAAGATCACATGTGCAGACGTTGCTAAACTTTAGGGCCGTTTTCACACTTTAACAACATCTCCACTTTAGAGGCTCCTACAGACTCCACACTTTACAGGCTCCCACTCAACTACATTTTGGAAGATTTTTCAATCTTCAAGATTTTTAATACCTAATTCCTGCCTCATTAATCAAGCATGGAATTCCAACAAACAAGGAGAAATTTGTATTTCTAGCTGGATATATAGCTAGTTTATTAAAAAAGCATAACACGATTCAAAACCCCTCTGAGAAATATTTGTAACTAATATTTGAACAAAATTAAATCATGAATTTAAACCTGGCTCTGTCCATTACTTCCATTTTGTCACTGAAAATATGACAATTTGGGCCATTATTTCTGTCTGAAAACATAAAATGACAGAAACCTTGCAGTAAATGTTTTCCTCATATTTTTCTCCCTATTCAGCTCCCTGTGTCTGTTTAGGGGACCACTAAAAACATGCACAATAGGCCAGGTTGAGTAAGAGTGAGTGTGGGATGAAAATGAGCCCGAAGCTACAATCTGTCGTGGCGTGTTTACATGCATGAGTTCATTAACATGCTCTGTCTTTGTATGTACATGATAGAATTGACAATAGAGCCAAGTGTTTGCCCTGGTCTGGGCTTATTAAAGTACTTGACTTATGTAGTCTTAATGCGTCCTGTTGTGATGTGTAGCTCCAGCTCCTGCTGCAGTATCTCAAAGACGACCCCAGGAAAGCTGTCAAGAGACTGGCCATCAATGACCTGAAGCTGCTGGCTAAGAAGGCTCCTCACCTGTGGATGAGAGAAGACACTCAGGTAGCACATGTCATAAGTCCTGTCACTCTGCTGGTGTGAGACAGCACAGTGGTTCTCAAACCTCTTGGAGCCGTGGACCCCTAGAGGCAGAATGATCAGCCCGGATCTGACTCCTGTCTGTTTGTTAGCATGCCTTTTGCAAAATGTTTACATTGATGCTGCCTGCAGAGGGCGCTCAACTTGAAGCTATGAAATAACGTGATTATTTCATAATAAATTGGTATCATGAAATAACGTGATCCGTATATTGTACGAACAATAACGTGATACCAGCGAAAAAATAACACATACGCAAGTGAGATACGCTTCCGTATGTAAGAAACTTCAGTGTGATTTCCATACATTTGAAGTTCTAAGCCCAATGCAGGTTTATAAGTTACTATTACTACGTTACTAGTAAGTTACTACGTTTATATTACAGACGCTCCGATCCAGATTTTTTTTCTGCCGATATTAACCGATACCAAGACTTTTGTAAAAGTGGCTGCTGTGTGTGAAAAAAGTGATGGATTCTTTTCTCCAGAGTGAGATCAACTCAGTCTGATCTTTTCTTACAAACGAGACGTTACGGATCAATTTTAGGCTATCTATGAATAAACTGTTATGGGAATCAATGAAGAATTAGTGGACCTTTCTACACTAAATATCCTCGGTTATATGACACGCTATTAGGTCACTTTAACTCATATGAAGTGAGTATTGGACCTCTAGGCACAGCTCTGACTGATTACTTTCCAGAAGATGTGTACATGTCTATCTAAACACTGTTCTCTGCAGACCCTGTGCGAGTGTGCACTGAGCAGCCCCTACAACAGTCTGAAGCTGGGGATGTTGGCTGTCATCTCCACTTTGTCTGGAACAATCGCAATCAAGCAGTACTTCAGTGCGGCGGCAGGTAGGTCTGAAACCCTCTGTGTGCTCGGGTCTTCCACTGTGAGCACATTTCAAGGCTTTCTTCACAATGGTACTGGTGGTGGAATGAATATAAGGAATAACGTTGGACACATTTCTGTTGGCCTCAGGTTCGACTCCAGTACCCCCCAGACTGACGGACCTGGTCAAACTGGCCCAGGAGTGCTGTTACCATAGCAACCTGTGTGTGTCAGGCCATGGGGTCAACGTGCTCACCAACATTGCGCTGTCCTGTCCTGACAAAGGTTAGTCCATGAACTGCATTTCTAAATCAACATTCAGTTCAGTGTCCAGGAGCATTCACTACGCTAAATGTTACAATGTTGTTCTCTCGTTTATAACCGTATAAGAAACCATCTCTGTCCACACCACAGATATTTTACAGAACTGATGATGCAACATTCCATCTCCATAAACCACGTTCACCAGCGTTCATTGGGCTCATTCATTGGTCAAACTAATATAGCTAAACATTGTTTTAGTAGAATAAAAGTAAAATAAATGAGTTTGTTTTGTAAAATGCAAAGAGGTTTTCCGCCTCATAAATGAACTGATTTCAGCTGATCGCGTCATGGAGAAGTGCCACTTTAACGTAAACCCCAGGGCTGAGACACATGTCCCTGATGCTGTGGACCAAAGACAACTGTCATTTACAAGATCAATCAAAGTACTATGTATTAGAGGTCGACCGATAATGGGGTTTTCTAAGGCCGATGCCGAGATTTTCGACCAATTTTTTTTTGGATTTTTTGGGCCAACTTTTCAAAATGTCTGGTCTATAATCTTATAAAAACATAAATACTTGGCCACTCCAGCAGTGGCCGATTTTATTTTATTACTTTAGGTGATTCAAGCAGTTTCTGTCACAGCTTTGATTAGTTGCTGTTAGCATTAGCATACTGTTCCTAGATGCAGAATTTTGCAGTGATCAAAAGAAGGTTAAAACTAACTGTCTCCAGGTTCTGTGCTTCAAAATGACATAAATGTCCGCATTGACTGAGGTTTAGTGAAACTAGCTAACTTTAGTCAAACTTGTAGCTAACCAATTTTCATAGCGATGTTTCTCTGTTCCCCCGAGGGTTAGGAAGTTATAGGAGGACTTGTTTTAAAACCCTGACTTCGCTCTTTCCAATCCAAAAATCGAGAAGTCTCTATTACTTTCGGTCCTGGAGATATCGGCTTTTATCGGCACTAGATCGGCCAATAGCCGACATTAGCCGTAAAATCCCCAAATATCGGCCGATATATCAGTTGACCTCTACTATGTAAAGTATTATGAACGGTGAAGCGAATGTCTACTTGTGCTTACGCACAGGTTATACAACAACATGCACGTCAACTTTGGCAGTACACTTTCTGTGTCTGTGCATGTCACAGCACACACACACTTATAACACTGAAACAACTACAACAGGTTTTCTATAAACAAACCACAAAAATCCACCAAATCTGCGTTTTAAAGGCGACGTGCAGCAGGAGCTCACCACTTGTGCTAGAGTCAAACCACATGAATCCATTTCAGCAAATCTCCTAAAGAAAAGTCTGATATTCCTCGTGTGTTTCCCGGTGAAGTCCAGAGACAACGCTGACGTCCCTCATGTCCAAAAGTCCTCTCGTGTCCTGTCAGATCCAAAACAGTGCGAGTCCACACAGATTCCCACACATGGAACAGGTGCAGCGTCGGTGCCGTTTCCACAGACCTCAGAAACTGGACTCATCTACGCCACGTGCTAATACAATATAAACAGAGCGTAGTTTAGCTAAACTTCATCGCAACAGCAGAGGATTTCCTAAACACATGAACATGTTAGGTCATGTGACCACAGCGCGTTGCCATGGACACCCGCAGCTTGGAGAAATAAATATCGGGCTTTTCTGTCCATACCTCTCCGTTTTCCTGCACAGTGTTTACAAAAATCTTTGCGGTTTAGAAAAATATCCAAATGATGATGTCATTTTATTATTCATTATCTGGATGCGTGTGGCCAGACGCAGACAGAAATGAATGAACACATTTTACCAGGAGGAATATTTTAGTAATAGTGTGACGTATCATTTAGATCCATTATAGAAATCAACAAGAAACAACAACAGTCTACAGGCAAAAGTCTCCATCCCCGTCACATGTCACTACGCTTCACATGTCATCATATTTTCCACACATTCTCATCTACTTTGACCATAATCAAGGTTTATTAAAGGGGGGGTATGTAAAATGGACTTTTTCAAGCTTTATATCATGTTATTATGTCATTCCCTCATTTAAACACATGCCTGGAGTGTTGCCTTGGCTCATTCACATATTTTTGAGTAATCGGTAAAAACTTAGAAGGCAGCCATATTAGGTGTAGCTATTTTATTGGTTTATTTTGGTCGGGACAGTGCATGTTAATGAACATACATGGGTCTCATGCATGTAAACGCACTCTCATTCATCCTGGCCTATTGTACATGTTTTTAGTGGTAGGGGAAACCGGAGTACCCGGAGGAAACCTACGCAGACACTGGGAGAACATGCAAACTCCACACAGAAAGGCCCCGTCCAGGTGGGAATCGAACCCAGGACCTTCTAGCTGTGAAGCACGAGCGCTAACCACTGTGCCACCGTGCCGACTATGCCTGAGTCCTCCTAGGAACAATACTAGGAACACCTCCTGGAGACGCCTCTGGACCTTTTGTCACCAGCCAAGCCACCAACCACTGCTCCTCAGCTCAGCAGAGCCCCCTCCCCGCACAGTAGTGTTGTTTAGATGCCACAGCAGTGTGCTGAAGGGGGCGTGTTGGAAAGCTTCTTAAAGAGACAGAGGCCTATTTCAAGACGTTCAGTACAGCCATTTTGAGAGAGCAATTTTATTCAAGGCAGTTATTTTAATTTACTGCATATACAGACCAACAGAAGGTTACGTCATCATTGTAGTATGCTATAGACTGGTGCTATGTGATTGAAAAAAAGCATAATACCCCCCCTTTAAGTTTACTATCATGTTATTTAGTTACCTTAGTTCCAAGCTGCCACCACAGGCGGCGAGCTCAGAGAAACTAAAATGACGCAGCCTTTTTACTTGAAATAGTGATTGAGTTTGCGTTGAATCTGTTTTGTGTCAGACTGTGTGCAGCTGGAGCAGGACACTCTCTTGGCTCTGCAGTCTCTGGTGACCCTCTGCAGTCAGGACCCCAGCCCTCGTGCTCAGGCCATGCTCAAGGTAAGCGCCGCCTTGCCCCGTGCTGCTTTTCCCCGGAGTGTCTAACGGTCTGTGTTGATGGTTTGTTTGGGCTTTCCAGACTGCTCTTACCTCATTGGTCAGGCTGTTGAAGAACCGCTCTGAGCTCAGCCAATCGGCGGTGGAGTTCCTGTTGGGGCAGTTGCATGTGTCCTGTGATTGGTCGCGTGTGTCCATGTGCCACGCCCTGGCTGCCATCGCCGCTCAGCTGCCCGTGCTGGGAGACGCCATGCTGCCCGACCTGCTGGATCTGTACAGAGTGACGGGACACTCCTCCACTGACCGGCAACAGGAGCTGCTGGTGAGACTACGGCCACACGAGAAGAGAGGTTTATCCATAGACTACAATGCTAGATAACGTGGGGAAAATCCTGGAAATGACCTGAAAAATAAGAGTGGGAAGCCTGACTAGGGCTAAAAAGGCTCTACGATTTCAATTTGACTACATTCTGTCTAAATAAAAAAAAACATATGACTTAAATGCACTAAAACCATCTCAAGTTGAAAAGTCTAAAATCTAAGATTACCACCATTGTGTTTTCAGGCATTCTGAAGATTGAACATTTTTGGGGATTTTATTAAGTGACACATTTATCGCGGCTGTACAAGGTTTAAAAATCACACACAAAATATGCTCCATTCTGTGCAACATTTGTAAAGGAGCCTGGGCGACTTTTTTAGAGGGACCGTTTCAGCTTTGATGACGAAGTTGGCAAGTGAGGTGTAGAAATGCCTAATGTCCAGGGTTAAGGGCCTATCTCACCGGCCTGGAGACGAGTTGGAGACCCGAGTTGCCGCTGGTTACGGAGATGTGTCTGAGACGTGACATAAGGCGAGTCTCCAGGTAGTATCGGTGAAATCGAACAGGTTTGATTTCAGTGGAGACTGCACAGAGTCTTTCTCAAGTCTCCGTGTGGTCTCCGAGACGTCTCCGAGTGAATACTATTTGTTGTCCTCCACCTGTGACGTCTCTGCAATGTCTCCGAGACCTGTCGGAGATCTCAAAGAGACGTAGCGGTGATGTCGCAGAGACCGCCTCCGAGATGTCTGGGCTCTGTCAGTTCATACTGTACTTCTGCTCTGAGTGAGACTGATGTTTTCAGCCTGGACAGTGGGGGAAGTCGGGGTGAGGCGGGCACAGGTGTCGGTGCCTTTACAATGAGCCAAGGATCAGTACAGCACATGGAGAACGTCATACACTGCTCTGAGACTGGGACACCTGACTGTGCTCTATCACTGTGCATGAAGAACGAGCCGCTGACATACCAGTCGTGGCTGTATGTCCATGTCTTCTGCTGTATGTCCATGTCCTCTGCAGTATATTGTCCGTGTCCTCTGCAGTATATTGTCCGTGTCCTCTGCAGTATATTGTCCATGTCCTCTGCAGTATATTGTCCGTGTCCTCTGCAGTATATTGTCCGTGTCCTCTGCAGTATATTGTCCGTGTCCTCTGCAGTATATTGTCCGTGTCCTCTGCAGTATATTGTCCGTGTCCTCTGCAGTATATTGTCCGTGTCCTCTGCAGTATATTGTCCGTGTCCTCTGCAGTATATTGTCCGTGTCCTCTGCAGTATATTGTCCATGTCCTCTGCAGTATATTGTCCGTGTCCTCTGCAGTATGTCCATGTCCTCTGGGGGCTAACCTTTCCTGTCCCCCGCAGGTGTCCTTGGCCACAGTGATCTTCGTTGCGAGTCAGTCCTCGCTCTCGGCGGAGGTGAAGACAGTTATAAAGCAGCAGATGGACAATGTGGCCAATGGTTGGACAGTGTACCGCATCGCCCGACAAGCGTCACACATGGTAACTCCTTTATTTGTTTATTTCATGTTTCATGGTTATGGTACACTCACAGATTATCTACGAGGGTATCGGTGTTTCAGCAAAATCACACACCAGTCCCTAGAATGGCTTCAACTCATGATTGTATCATGATGACCTGCACTCTTTGAGCTGAAACAAAGATGTAAAACAAGTTGAAGCTTTCACTTCTTGAAAGGAGTCTCTCTGAACGGACTGAGCATGTGAAAACATGTCGGACTCTACCATTGTCTTCTGTTAATGCTTTTGATGATCAGCCATAACACGGATTAGTTCAGGCTTTTCTGAATGTGGGTGTTATCAGGGGAAGCTGAGCGGCACACAGCTAGCGTCACTGTGTTGCCTGTGGACCGACAGAGAGGAGACGTTGTTAGCTCGATTACTTCTCACTATTCAATATTCACATGCAAGACATTAATTGACAAAAACAAAGAACCAGTTCGCTCCTCCCCATGTTGTCTCTGTATCACTATTTGGTAGAAAAGACATCCATAATTCTGAGTTTGTTAACCAGTTATCTGCCACCCACCAACAGTAAATAGTGTTTTACTCACACGGATTTTACTTAGTGTCTCTCGAAAGTACTTTGAACTTTTGCACATTTTGTCATGCTTACAACCATAAACATAAAGATTTTATTTTGAATTTTTCTGGTGAAGTGAAAGCAAAATGATGCATGATTCTGTTATTTTTCAAAAAATGGAAAAGTGAAAAGTGGGGCGTGCATAAGTATTCATACAGCATTTTCAGAGTGCATTAAATTGCCTTTATTCCTAATGACTGTAGAATGTTCACACCTTGCCCTAACCATTAAATAGAGGCCACCTGTGTGTAATCTACTCTCAGTATAATTCCAGCTGTTCTGTGAGAGCCTCAGAGCTATGGTCAGAATGTATTGGTCACTAAACAACATCATGAAGGCCAAGGAGCACACCAGAGAGGTCAGGGATAAAGCTGTGGAGAGGTTTAAAGCAGCGTTAAGTTATACAAAGATTTCCCAAGATTTGAACATCTCACGGAGCACTGTTCAATCCATCATTCGGAAATGGAAAGAGTATAGCACCACTGCGAACTTACCAAGACACGGCCGTCCACCTAAACTAACAGACCGAACAAGGAGAGCACTGGTCAGAAATGCAACCAAGTGCCCCAAGATAACTCTGGAGGAGCTGCGACGTACTGCCGCTGAGCTGGGGGAATCTGTACATGGGACAACTATAAGTCTTACTCTACACAAATCTGGCCTTCATGGACGAGTGGCAAGAAGAAAGCCATTATTGAAAGGAGGCCATAAGAAATCCCGTTTGAAGTTTGCTAGAAGTCATATGGAGGACACAGCTACCATGTGGAAGAAGGTGCTTTGGTCAGATGAGACAAAAATTGAACTTTTCGGCCCAAATGCAAAACATTATGTATGGAGCAAACCTAACACTGCTCATCGTCCTGAGTGCACCATCCCCAGTGTCAAATATGGTGGGGGGAGCATCATGCTATGGGGCTGCTTTTCCTCAGCGGGGACTGGGAAGATTGTAAGAATAGTTGGGAAGATGGATGGAGCCAAATACAGAGACATTTTGGAGGAAAACCTGCTGGAGTCAGAAAGAGAATTGAGGCTGGAGCGGAGATTCACCTTCCAGCAGGACAATGACCCTAAACACAAAGCTAAATCTACAATGGAATGGTTTAAAAACAAACATATTAATGTGTTAGAATGGCCCAGTCAAAGTCCTGACCTAAATCCTATTGAAAATCTGTGGGAAGACCTGAAAACTGCTGTTCACAAACGCTCTCCTTCTAATTTGACAGAGCTTGAGTTGTTTTGTAAAGAGGAATGGGCTAAAATGTCAGTCTCTAGATGTGCAAACCTTGTAGAGTCATACCCCAGAAGACTTGCTGCTGTTATTGCAGCAAAAGGGGGTTCCACAAAGTATTCATTCATGCTGTATGAATACTTATACACGCCCCACTTTTCAGTTTTAGATTTTTTGAAAAATAACAGAATCATGTATCATTTTGCTTTCACTTTACAGTTGTTACTTAAATGTGAAGTTTCAGTAAAACATTCAAAATAAAATCTTTGTTTTCTGGTTGTAAACATGACAAAAAGTGCAAAAGTTCAAGGTGTATTAGTACTTTCGAGAGGCACTCTCTTTCTTGTTCAGAAACTACAAGGTCTTCAAATGAGGCGTTGCACACACAAAACAAAAACAACAAAAAAGCGTCAACACAACGAAAGACGGATCAAAAGACAAAAAAGTACCTAAAACGACAAAAAAAACATTCAAAAGCATAAAAAACCCAGACTAAAAAGCATTTAAAAAAGACAAAAAAGATGACAAAAACATGTCAGAAAAGTAAAAAAAAATAAGACTAACGCATCAAAAAAGGGTTGAAAACCCTTTTATTTATTTATTTGAGCAGTTTATCTGATCAAAAGGAGTGGGCCAAAGGCTTATAAGCGCCCACCCCAAAAGTAAAAACGATAACATTTCATTTAACAAATCATAAACAAACATGACAAAAAGGCGTCATAAAAGCTTGTTTACTCCTCCTCCACAGGGCTGCCATGACTTCTCCAGTGAGCTGTACCAAAGCCTGCGCACCCGTGTGGCCTCTGAGCACTTCTACTTCTGGCTCAACAGTCTGAAGGAGTTCTCCCAGGCCGAGCAGTGCCTGAGTCTCATCCAGGACGGAGACTACAGCGGAGCCATGAGCGCCATCGCAGAGGCACTGCGCTCTTACCAGAAGGGCATGGCTTCACTCACGGTCAGTCACTCCCAGCCACTGACTTTACACTTCACACAGGAAGGAGGGATTAACGGGCTCTGAGAAATAACAAATGATCTTTTAACGGCACCGTGAGCGGAAGCAGCTGTAGATTCAGGACAGAGGCGCAGTGGTGTTAAAGTAGAGCTGGGAGGCTGCGCTGTGCCCACTGCAGTGCCGTCTTTCCTTACTTTCACACACCCAAGCGTTGGCATTTCATGTGCAGTCTTTTTGAAGTGGATATATTTAAAAGGGACTCAATTGACATTATTGAGCTTTTTAACCATGTTTTTCACTTCAAAAACATACCTGGAGTAGTGTTCTCTCATTCAGTTTGAGTAATGCGGTTGACTTTGGTTTTTTCTTCTTATACTCCTGTATTTCCTGTTTTTTTATGCGTAGTAGGCTTGTATTGATCTCCACTTTTCCATAAGGATATTGTTTTGTTTTAATTCAACCTTTATTTAACTGGGATGAAAAAAATTCAATCTCTCTATTTCAAGAGTGTTCTTGTCAAGGGGACAAAATTACAGACCCAAGTTACATTCACATGAAATAATCTCACTTTGAATCAAGATACACTCACATGAAATGTCTACGGGTAAAAACTTTGTTTTAAAGTGCGACACATTTATGCAAAATGAGTTTGGTGAGCTTTGAAGCAGTTTATAGTGGTTTTCCTGTGCAGGACTGTAGCTAGGCGAGGCTTTTATGAGTGATTGAGGCTAATAGCTGGTCCGTTAGTTTCACAGACCACATGGGCCCATTACATGAACATTTCCGTGAATGGGGCTGAATGACTACTGTGTATCTCCTGTATATAGTATCTATGGTTTGAATCCATTATAACGGTATCTTGGCCTACTCGGGCTTATTCACTTCAGGAAGAACCACTGTGCTTTTAGTTCTGCTGTCTCCTCAAAGCTTCCTCAGTTCTTCAGCCTGTTCAGGAGTCTCCATAGTGAGGTCAGATGTGGTCCATGTGGACTGTGATACACGAGGTGCTTAGTTCCAAACCCAGCTGGGACCTTCAGTGATTTCAACTAAACAAAATCACTTGGAGTGAGGCATTATTATCTTTGGTCACATGAGTCAGTGCAGAATTTCTAGTTCCTTGTTCCTACTGTGAAATTGTAAGTTATAAAACATTTGAACGACGCTAGGCGTTTCAGCAACTAGACCTTTCTCTGGCAACATCAGGCCAGGTTTCCCAAATGTTGTACTTGTGTGTTAGTAAAATGAGCATTACACAGCTCTGCTCCTCACGTCTACCTGGGGAATGATCTCCAAAGTAAGTTGAGTTTTTCTGCAGGCTGCCAGCACCCCGCTGAGCCCCCTGAGTTTCCAGTGTGACCTGATGAAGCTGCGCATGGACACCGTGCAGGCCCTGTGCCAGCTCCTGTGCACCTGCAACAGCCTGAAGACGAGCCCCCTCCTGCCATCGCCACCAGCCAAGCCCTGACCTCCGGGAACCAGCTGCAGCGCTGCGGCCGCATCTCCCTGCAGGTGAGCGCGCCGCCAGGCTTCATTATCACTATTTGAATGGTCCCTTTCTAGATCTGAGGCCATCTCTGATCATTAGTGCCTCAAAGACATTCAAGTTTGTAGTGACTGGGCCATTGACTAAAACTCCTTTATACCCCGCCTTAACCAAGTTCATTTTTTCCAGTTCAGCTTTACCCAAATCCATAAGGTGTAACGCCTCATTTGAAAGCCAAGACCTACAAAACTCATAGAAAATGCACTCGGTTAAGGCGGGGGTTAAGAGGTTGAACTGATGTGTGTTTTCTGGATATAATTCTCCCCCGTGTCTCTGCGGCTCTTGCAGATGAAGGTTTGCATGGACGAGTTCAGAAGTCTGGCCGCTCGATACGCCGACCTCCACCACTCTTCATTTGACGCCGACTTCGCCACGCTGCGCAACGTGGAGCTGTATCCTTCACACAAAAGTTCGAACCATCCCGTCGTTTCAGTTTACGGCGTTTCTGACGACATTTCTTTCAAGGTTCCGATCAATGATTCTTGCTGTGGTCCTAATTGGAAATGAAATGAGGGCTGCACAATGTTTCGACAAATTATTGTTACGGCAATATTAGGTGACACACTATCCAAATTACAAGAGCCACATAATATCAAAGTCAATGAGGTCAAATACTGTAATAATATTGTAATAATATAATATGAAGTATGTGTTCACTCTTAACCCTGGTGTCCAGACAACAACAGAGCTGCCTGCTGGTCTCTCATGTCATCGAAGCTCTCGTACTCGACCCACAGGCTGCAAGGTAAAGCAACACGTGCACGACAGCGGGTCATTGTTTGTGATCTGATCCTCATGGTTCTCCTGTCGTGTCAGTTTTCAGGAGTGTGGCTCTCTCGGCGCTCTGCAGACGGAGAGCGAGTACGAGCGCAGGATGATGTCTGTGTTCCACAAAGTCCTGGAGGAGGTGGAAGGGCTGAGGCAGAAGCACCCGCCCGTCTCACACCTGGTAAAGACACACACCCGCCCACACTGTAGTACTGCACTCTATACCCGCCCACACTGTAGTACTGCACTCACCCACATTGTAGTACTGCACTCTACACCCGCCCACACGTAGTACTGCACTCACCTAAACTGTAGTACTGCAGTGCCCTCTGGTGGTAACATTCAATAACACTTTGTAAACCTGTGGAAGCCTAAAGCAGTGACCAATGGCCGCTGGCTGCTCTGCTTTGGAGGCCGCCATTGCTGTAGTACCTCCATATAGCCGCTAGTCCCCATTGGAATGCATTGCACTTTAGACACGTTAAAAACAACTTTAATGCCCGGTGCCTAATTTTTTGGAACTGTCTACAGCTAGATATTCCTCCTGTGATTACGCTGGGTTAGACACAATCAGAGGCACCGGGCTGGTTATCGTAGGATACATTTTAGAAATCTCGTACTTAATGAGGGTCGGACTGTTAGCATTGGAGCTGCGCGAGCTACACGTCACGCAAGGGCCGAGTCTACAGTGAAGATCCCGCTCTTATGCCCTTATTAGGAACATGCTTCGTCAGAGCTGGGGAGGAGGAGTCTGTAAATCCGCCATGAATTTCCCCCTCGAATGTGGTCATTATGGTAAACGGGGAGGAGTTTCCTATTATTTGTACAGTCTATGGCAGTGACGGTAGCTCCGCCTGAATGCACAGATCTCTTAACGTAGGAAAGAGGAGCATAAATGAGCCTTAAGACTAACTGTGCTCCTGTTGCTCTCAGCACACCGGCTGCCTGTGTGACGCTGTCATCGCTCTACTCAAGGTCCCGCTGTCCTTTGAGAGATACTTCTTCCAGAAACTGCAGTCCACCAGTATCAAGGTAAGACATGAGGCTCATGTCCACATCGAGGCAGCATAGGATAAAGATGTTCCTCATGGCCTGCTTACTGAAGTGCAGAGCAGAGGTTTAAACCATGCAACCACAGCTGCAGTATTTACCCTGCAGAGGGCTTTGCCTCCTGGAGGTTCTAGCTCACTTTGCTGTTGGCCCTGTGGATCTATCTGGCTGGAATAAATGAGCTGTTTTTAACTGTAATGTCATAAATAGATGTTTATGGGGGTAACCTAGGCCATGGGTTCCCAAAGTGGTGGTCAGGGCCGCTCGGGGGGCACTTCTTTGTTGTGATATGTGTATCGTATCGGAAAGTATCGCAATACTTTTGACACTCGACTCTGACTGATTTATATTTAATTTACACATTTTGGAAACTATCAGGCCCTCTATCGTGATACGTATTGGATCGTGACACAAGTGTATCATCCCAGTCCTAATAAATACTAATTATATTTTACAGTGGGGGGTCCCGAGTGGTTGGTCTGGTGATTTTAGGGATCACGGCCCGAAAAGTTTGGGAACCCCTGACCTATGCGACATGTTGAAACTTACAATAAAAAGTAAACTTCACAAACTACACAGGGATTCACGGGATGAAAACTAAGCTCACTGAGAAACACCAGCAAAATATTGTCCTCTATTGACCGTAAAAGTTATACATATGTGATTATGTTATGATAAGGTATTGTGATACAGGGTCTCTACTTTGTCCCTCATTTTTGCCAATTTTTTATTTCTTCCAATTTTTCCGCTATTTATTATTATCGCAGTATCAGCGTATCGTAAGGTTATCCTTATCATGAGCCACATATGGCGTATCCTACAGAATCGTGAGGTTCCCACCCCTACAGTATACTGTATCAGAGTTCCTGTCCTTAATTAACTATGTGGGTCTTGTAATGTCAGATGTGAAGAGTCTTCTCCGATTGCATTTGTGTGTACGCTTAAACACGTGTGGTTGTCCTCTCAGCTGGCCCTGTCGCCCTCCCCGCGCACTTCCACTGAGCCCATCCCCGTGCAGAGCAGTCAGCAGCTCACTCTGAAGGTGGAGGGCGTGGTCCAACATGGCTCCACCCCCGGACTCTTCAGGAAGATCCAGTCAGTGTGTCTGAGTGTGACCACAGTACTGCAGAGCAAAGCATCAGCGGAACAAAAGGTACAGACCTGCAGACGACGGAGCACGTGTACGTCCCACTGAGAAACTTTTCACGTGACGCCACAATATTCTTTGAGCTTATAGTTGATAGAAGGTAGGAATTCTATGGTTTAAAGTGTAGGAATCAAATATTTACCGATATTGATCTGGGTCAACATGGATTTTCTGTTTCCTAAACTCTTCCATTTTGGCCCCTGCGCCATCTGAGATTATGATTTCATCCAATTCTAGAATGTCGTGTGATCATTTGTAGGGATGGTCCGATATGAAAATTTTCTGCCGATATCGATATCCGATATTTGCCTCGCTGCTGTGGCCAATATCCGATATTTGCCGATATTTATTTTGACGTTAAAAATCAATAAAAAGGCTCACTCAAATGTTTGTAAAGTTTTCAAATCATCGTTCCACTATTGGAAAATAAACAATACAATGCTTATGTCTGGGACTCACTGTCTCACACACTATGATGGAACAAACAATCCTTTTTATTAGAAAAATATTAAAAAGATCAAATGCAATGTTGAGAGTGAAATGTCATTTTGTTCTTGGCTAAATATTTACTCAGACCTACTTATTATACTTTCACTTTTACTTTCATTAGCATGAGCTTTGGACTGCATTGTTTACAATGTAAAATCCACTAACGATCGCAAATGCGTCTAATTCGATATGCACGAAAATGCGGACATAACGCCTCGTTTTCACGGGTCATTAACATGATGAAAGTGGGCACAGTAAATGTGAATACAGCCATTATCATCACTGTAGTAAACCTACATGATGACAGAAAGCCAATGGTAGCGCAGCGGTTAGTGCTCTCGCTTCACAGCAAGAAGGTCCTGGGTTCGATTCCCACCTGGACAGGGCCTTTCTGTGTGGAGTTTGCATGTTCTCCCCGTGTCTGCGTAGGTTTCCTCCGGGTACTCCGGTTTCCCCTACCACCAAAAACATGTACAATAGGCCAGGATGAATGATGTGTGTGAATGCATGGAGGTGGTCAGAGGGACCGTTGGCGCAGATGTGTGTAATTGCGACAGCGCTTCTGTCAGTCTCCCCCAGGGGAAACACCACCAAGTATGGAGTGAATGTAAAATGCTCTCATGTAAAGCGCTTTGTGACCATGTCTGTGAAAGGCGCTATATAAATAAAGATCTTCTTCTTCTTCTTCTTCAATGTTTACGTGTCGTAGCCTTTAGCCTGTTAGAAGCTATGCTACGCTAACAAACTGAAAGGACAGAGAAACCTTTGCAACACTCACCACTCAGATGTAGCGACAATCCATCAGAAAAAGATTCATGTTAATCCAGACTCAAAATAATGTCCTTGGAGGCAGTTTTAGTCCAGTTTGTAACAGCAGCAACTTGTGGCTCTGTATCTCTGTGGTGTCCAAGTGTCCGCTCCACTTTGTTTAAACTTAGTAAAAACATACTTTCTTTTGGAGACTTGTGAATTTATGCTGGAGTTTCTTTATTTTTAGGAGCCACTGTTTATTTCAGATAATTTTAATAAACTGTTGCTCCAGTCAGGTCAGTGCAGCCCGTCTACACTGCTGCTGCATTCAAGTGCGTTACATCACGCGCAGTAAATAATTAAAAGAAAAATGTATATATATATCGGACGATATTTTCCCATATCGGATCGATACGATATGTGAAAAAAAAGACTAATATCGGAGGCGCCGATATATTGGCCATCCCTAATCATTTGTGTTGGAGAAGGGGTGGGTAGAGTAGCTCAAACAAATGAATGTTACTGTGAGTACTGAGTAACTGAGCGTAAAAGTCTGATTTGCGATATCAACAAATTAGGAGCCTTGGATCAGTCGAGGGATGTGAATACTTCTGAAGCCGCCGTGCATGTCTCTGCACTCGGCAGATAAAAACAGATAAGCGTTTATACTGGCTTGACAGCTACGTGAGTGTCCCCTTGTGTTCCTCCAGGGGGCGCTGGATACTAAGACCAATGAGATGGAGCAGCGTGTGGAGCCTCACAACGATTACTTCAGCACTCAGTTCCTGCTGAACTTCTCGGTGCTGGGGACTCACGCCGTCACTGTGGAGGCGTCTGTGGTGGACCAGAGTGGGGCCCAGTGGAAGACCGGCCCCAAGATGAGCCTCTCCGTCAAGTCCCTGGAAGACCCCTACTCCCAACAGCTCCGGCTCCAGCTTCAGCAGGGGCCTGGGGCGCAGGCACAGAGGGGCCCCTACACTCGCTTTTAGACATTCAGCAACAACACTTGTTCATCACTCAACTTTTTAATTAAAACTTTGTTTTGTATTTGATGATGTGGTTTTGTGTGGTGTCGTGGGAAAAGCATTAGATAGACACAAAAGGGTTTCTGGTTTAAATCCTGACAGAGCACATATTTTCATCATGTCCCCGGGCAAAAGGCCAGTTAAGGCAAGTTTATTTGTAGAGCACAATTCATCTACAATGCAATTCAAAGTGCATCACAGTTGCATAAAATTACAACGCAAATCAAATCAATCCATAAAATTAATTCAATTAATTCATGCTTTTAAAAACAGACGATGTGAAAAATGGCTAAATCGTGTCCGCCGCTCCATGTCCCCCCCACGTGCGCCGTGTTAGCAGCGTGTTCAACCGCTCCGCAGCGACTGTTTTCGGAAATGTCCCCCCCCCAGAGACTTTTCTGACGATCTCTGTT
This sequence comes from Neogobius melanostomus, assembly GCA_007210695.1. NCBI lineage: Eukaryota > Metazoa > Chordata > Actinopteri > Gobiiformes > Gobiidae > Neogobius > Neogobius melanostomus. The sequence goes on from VHKM01000636.1 coordinate 254,795, forward strand.
GATTTACAAAGGCCGCGCGTTGTGTTTTCGAGTGCACAATAGAGTTTTCCGCTAAAACGGAGTTTTCCCCAATCTGATCCTCTTCCTTCTCTCACCCTGAGACATGCTCTGAGCGGAGGCACACAGCAGCAGCTTAACTCCGCCCCTTTCCCCTTGAGTCTCCATGGAAACGGTTGTCAATCACAGCAGAGGCATGAGGATGAGAAAACTAAAATGCTTTTGAAAACTCCATGGCTTATTAAGAAGTTTTACTTTTGAGAGCAGACAAGGAATATTTAAAAGAGAAATAACATTTTTTTAATGGGCCTAATTGTACGCTATATTATGAATCTAAATATTAATGGACTGAACTCTGAACAGTTGTCTTATTATGAAAGATCAGGAGACCTTAAAAAAAGAAGATAAAATCGATTAAAATGGTAATCGTCCAAACTGAGTAACAAAATCGAGATTTTCATTTTTGGCCATATCGCCCAGCCCTACATACAACGTAACAATTAATTACAGAGTACAGATAAAATACTTTGTGTCATATTCTCTTGAGGCCTGTCTCACGTACTCATGAGACTGTTCCAGATTTTAGCTTTAACCTCAGGGTGTTTAGTCCTGACTCTGGAACCACAAGGAGACCCCTCCCTGGGACGTTTCATATGGCTCTCTAACAATTCAGAGATGGACTTTGGGGCAGAGATGTTTTTTTTTGTTTATTGTTTATTTATTTGTTTGAGCAGTTAACCTGCTCAAAGGGAGTGGGCTGAAGCCAAAGGCTTATAAGCGCCCACCCCAAAATAAAAATAATAACATTACATTTAATATTTACAAGGTAGCAAATCATAAACAAAGGAACATAGGGCAAAATAACAATAAATGAAGAATAAAACAAAAACAACAGCAAAATAAAGAACAAAAGAATGTGCTACTTTTATGTTATAAAGGTTCATTAATACATATTATACTCTGAGATCTTGCTACTTCCCAGTTGTCATTACCATTCTTAATATAATTTAATTTGGGTTTAATTATCATTATTATTATATTTGTTTAATTGAGTTATATGTGAAGTATGATGTAAGCCCTGCATAGTGTGGTGCATTAAAAAGCCAGGGTGTACAGCGGGTCCATTGAAGAGGGCAGTAACTCCCCCTCAACAAACCCCCACCCAGCTGCCCTAACAGAAAGTCTATCCTCTGAGCGACTGAAGCCAGTGTAGAGACCGGAGCACTGGACTAATACGGTGGTATTTCCTGGTTCTGGATGTTCTGCAGCTGTCTAACAGTGAGCAGCCGTTAAAGAGTACCTAAACGGGCGTGCCAAAGCCTTTCCCCACCCACAAACAAAAATCAAAAATTGCAGCGGAAGAGGCGGTCTCTGAAGTTTGGGGGTGACATGCGGGGGGTGAGTGTGTGGGCCTTTGCATTGGCACAATCACAGCAGACAGATTACGTGGGAGGGACTTGGTTATATACCACAGGTACAGGGGCAGGATAATGGGCAGCACCTGATGACGATGTGTGGAGCTGGTGCGGCTTATGACGTTCTGTGGAGGCCGTGGACACTCTCCAGCCAATCAGGAAATTCTAATTTAGTAGCAGAGTTTACCCTGAAGGGGGCGCAACCCATTCGTTTTCAGGCCAAAGTTAGGATTTGACACATGTTTGCGCTATAATGTCAGAATAATGTCAGGGACCAGTAGACAACACTGAGACACCCACAGAGACAGTTTATCAGTAAAAAAAAAACTTGATTTGGTGTTTAGTTGCTCTTTAAAGTCGTCTAACCTGCTGGAGACAAATCCATGGTCTATCAATCTATCAAATGCATGTATATAGCACGTTGGAAAAACAATTGTTGACAAAAGAAGTATGGTACAAAAATACAATAAACATGGACAATACACAAGCAGCAGAGCACTAACAGCTCGGACTTTAGCCGTGATATGATAGACAGTTTAAAAAGCTTAGGAATGTGGCTGAGTTTTTAAATTGGTCAAGCGTGTGTGCAGCCCTCATGCAGAGAGGCGGGTCATTCTGCAACAGAGGAAGCCCTGTCCCCTTTGCTCACGCGCACATCTCCAACAGCAGCTGATCAGCAGGTCTCAGGACACATGGGGCCTCATTTATCAAGCTTGCTGCGCACAAAATGAGGCCAAAACTTTGCGTAGCCGATCCTCTGCGCAAAAGATAGTATTTATAGAAAACAAACTGAACGTGAAACATTGCGCTCCTCCACGCAAACTATATAGCTCCCGTACGAGGTACGCACTTTTCAGAAACACTGCTGAGTAGTCGGGGGGCCAAAGTCTCAAAAGCTCTTTAAAATGGATTGAACCTGACATGGTCTGCCATACTTTTTATTTGTGTTTTTCTGTTAACTTTAACCCTAAGGACCAATAATTGGAGGGTCTGCTCTGCTGGAAATATCGCGGAAAAAAAGTGTGGCCATTTTAGTGTATGCACCCCCATGTCGAAAAAGTCGCTTTTGACACTGGTCCAAAGTTTGGTTTAGGCCATTTACAGCCCATTAGAAAATGATTTACACCATTGTATTTGGTATCATTTTAAAGAAGACATTGTCATGTTTCATTTGAGCCCAAATGTACTACTCTGTGACAATTACTGTGGTAACCATCGCTCCTCTAACTCAAACCTGAGGACGTTTTTTCACCATTTTCGCCAAAACAGTTTTACTACGTTTAACGCTGTTTCTTCCAGGAACATCACAGACACAACTGTTTGATACTGGGAAACTCTCTAGACTCTGAGGATTCAGGAAATGTAAAACATGTCAGCACTTTCTCAGCTTAAGGCCTCTTTGTGAGCCACAAAGTAGAAGAATGTCCACCTCATATGAGCCTCTTCAACAGAAATAAGCCTACAGTATATCGGCCATTCTGAGGTTGGAACAGCTGGTGGACCTTCTGCCCAGGACAGGCCCAACTTGAAATGACATTTATAGAGAACAACAGTTCTGTATTTTCAAAAAAACATTTCAAAAAAGTTCTTCCTCTATTTTGTATTATATAGCTCTTTATCATTACGCCTATACTATGCCATACACACAATGTCACTCTGTTGCTTTCACTACATATACACTATACATAACCCTCTAAATCTGTCTAAAATGTCTCGATAATACAACCAACAGTTTGGCTTTGAAGACACCACATGTGTATGCCTAAAATACCATATGTATTGGTTGTACACTAGATACTAACTTAGTTAATGTATTTGCTGTAGAAAACGGCACTGTTCTGAAGGTGGATTTGCCATAAACCACAGGTTTACTACAAACAACACCCTTTTTTACTCCATACATCCATTTTCTTCCGCTTTATCCGGGGCCGGGTCGCGGGGGCAGCAGGGCCCGGACCCCATCCTCCAGGAGCACCCGCCACAGGGCACCACGAGGGACACGGTCGAACGCTTTCTCCAGATCCACAAAGCACATGTGGACTGGTTGGGCGAACTCCCACGAACCCTCGAGCACCCGATGAAGGGTATAGAGCTGGTCCAGTGTGCCGCGACCAGGACGAAAACCGCATTGTTCCTCCTGAATCCGAAGGTCGACTATCAGCCGGATCTTCCTCTCCAGCACCCTGGAGTAGACCTTACCGGGGAGGCTGAGGAGTGTGATCCCTCTGTAATTTTCCGATTTGGTGGAGGGGGATGGGGGGGATTTTCCCCCTTCTGGTTTTCTTGTCCCTGTCTCTGTTTCTTTTATCGCTATCCCTACTTCTGCTGTATTATTGTATTAAACGTAGAGGGGATAGAATTGGAAAATTGGCTGTGTGTTCAAGATCCGTGCACCTGCTGGCCAATTGATTTCATTTTACATGAGACGCGGGTGATCTCTGCTTTAGCGGGCTTCGATGTGCACAAGGTCTATACTCTGCAGATGACTGCTGCAGAGAGTGAGGGTCTGCGGAGTCACAAACACTCATGGATCGCATGTCTCGTCACCAGCAACTTTGCAAATAGGTGTTTTTTTTCTTTTCTTTTTTCTTATGAATGCCTGAAAGCTGACGCACAGACGCACATGCCGTGGAAAATAGAAGACTTTGAGTTCCACAAAAGCGTTCTCTGGATCACAAGCAGCAAAACGCTGCTTATTTTACATCAAAAACCTGCTGTAAAGATGATAGAATGAATCGTGGCTGAACTATGAATGCGCGCATGGTGGCAATGAATGGCGGCAACCGCCCCAACCCGGCCCGCGATCATAGGAGAATTTTATGACCGGACCCCGATCCGCGGGCAGCCTGCAGGGACCGCGGGGGATCCCGTAACCCGCGCAACCCGTGTGTTAATGCCCCAGCCACGTGTGACACCCAGCGCATTTTACAACAGTTTACGACAGTTTGACAAACAGGATGAGGAACCTTTACACACGGTCCTGATTCGGTTCTGAGAAGTGCCAGCCGTGCGCATACATGTGCATGTTGTAACATTTCCAGCTCTGTGCCTCAATAAAGAAAGACACCCGTCGCCCTGGTCACACTACATTGGTTACTTAAAGTTTGATCATCAAGAGTTTTCCAAAACCGGCCGCCGTCTCATCTGCTGAAGTTGCCGCGCATGCGCACTGTGTTGTTTGGAACCAAAACAAAACTTTCTCGAAGCTGAAATCATGGCTGAAGCAGGTGGCAGTGCTCAGGACGTTTATCAGCCTTCAAACAGGACCAAGTCTGAAGTCTGGGCATATTTGGGTATTTGAAGAAAGCCGAGGGACAGCTGATAGAAGACAGTTATCCTGTTTGCAGGACGTGCAGGAAAAAAAGTTTCTGCGAAAGGCAGCAACACTTCGAACCTCATGACACATCTGCGTGACCATCACCCACAACTCTATAGCCAATGCAAGGCGAGTTAACGTTATAGCTGAAATGCATGATGTGCAGGCTTTGGGTTGAGGGAGAACGCAACGACTCGCCCCATAGTGCAGCCACAGCGCCACCGCCTCGCGAATACCTCCGTATTGAAATGGCACAATGCGTTACAGGGCTCCTGGAGGCCAGATTAAAGTCGCCAATGCAATAGATTCACTCTCGCCGCATTATTATGAATTTAACAATGATTACTGTCTGATGGCATTTTCCCAAATCTGCAGAGTGAAAGCAGACTGGAAGGACACAAACTGAGAACGTGACAATATTCTAACACTGGTCTGGCGCTATAAATAGTACATGTAATCCCCTCCAAACGATCAACAATACATAGTTATAGTTAATTTATTTTGATGTGAAAAGTTGCACTTTTGATATGGCGTTGTCTGTATTTTTTAAAATATAACAAACACTGTTACACTTTTTTGAAACTATTTCAGTTTGTGTAGGACTATCAATGCTTTCTGAACTTATTAACACACATTAAAAAAAATACCGCGATAATACCGAAAACCGTGATAATTTTGGTCACAATAACCGTGAGGTACGCACTGAATTGGGCTGTGTGCGCTTAGACAGTTAGAACACATCTTACAACACTGGGTTTAAAGTTCAACAGCATGAAATGTATGTGCTTTTTATGCAATAAAGTGATTGAGTAATTATCCTCCCTTCTGTTTTTTGACAAATCGCACCCTGCCAACACCCCTCCATTGCGACACACCGCCAATCCGACACTTTTTGACAACCGCTATTCCGACAATAGGTCCTTAAGGTTAGGCATACCCATCGCTATGGGCAGGCCATAGGGGGCCGTGCCCGTCCCCCAAGATGCTTGTGCCTTGGTCCTTAGGGTTAAAGTTAACAGAAAAAACACAAATAAAAAGTATGGCAGACCATGTCAGGTTCAATCCATTTTTGAGACTTTGGCCCCTGACTAGAGAGACGGGGAGATGAAAGCAGCGAGGGGAGGACAGTTTGAGGAATTCATATTTGGTCATTTTTGAAATAGTTCATTTGAACTTTATTTTCATCAGAAATGACAAAGATTAGAATGAAATGAGCAACTTAACACGATATTTGTGAAAAACGACTTGTTGCATATACGTGCACGCTCGTACCTGTGCGCGTATGTGCACTGACGCTGAAGCCTTTTAAACAGGAAGCAGGAATGATCCCGCTGACTGTACTGTGCTTTAATGAACTCATCTCTGGACATAAGTCTGACCAACTGGGTTTAGGTCCAAAGCTCGGGTCACAAGGCCGTCTTAACGCAGTGCACACCGGCACCGCGGCTCCACTGCGCGCTCCCTCCTCAGACACCACGGACACTGACCTCTCCTCACTCGGACACTGACCTCTCCTCACTCGGACACTGACCTCTCCTCACTCGGACACTGATCTCTCCTCACTCGGACACTGACCTCTCCTCACTCGGACACTGATCTCTCCTCACTCGGACACTGACCTCTCCTCACTCGGACACTGACCTCTCCTCACTCGGACACTGACCTCTCCTCACTCGGACACTGACCTCTCCTCACTCGGACACTGACCTCTCCTCACTCACACCACCCGGACAGACAGCTCTGCTTCTGTGTGCGCAATGGTTTGTATGAATGAAATGCCCCACAGTTGATCGTGTTTTTATTGGCAAACCCAAACCTTCCTATTGGCAAATACAGCCGACACTTAAGGCTCTTCTTTATGTTCTAAACATGTGTTTTGAAAAGTTGTATTGATGGAATATACAGAAAGATGCCAATACGTGTGATCAGAGAAGCAGATCTCACTCTTCATTAAAACTCCTCGAGCCGTGTCGTCCCTGCACGAGCTGCTGCAGCGTCAGCCCCTCCCTCTCTGTGTCAGCCCCTCCCTCTCTGTGTCAGCCCCTCCCTCTCTGTGTCAGCCCCTCCCTCTCTGTCTCTCGCCTTCGGTTAAACCCACTCATTACCGCCTCATGTTTAGGGAAATCTCATTCATAAGTCACTTTGCATTGCCTTTTATGGTCAAATGGAGGCGGGCAGAGGGCGTGTCCTGATGTCCGCAGCTTTCTGCTCCACGTGTGATCAGCGAAGGAAAGATTGCAGTCAGGTGTGAGTACCCGCGCATACGGAGGGTTTTATAAATCGGAAATGAGTACAATTTTTTCCTGACTTTGCTAAGCACTTTCAAAGTCAGAGTCTCACGCACAGTTTGATAAATGAGGCCCCTGAACAGGAGAGTGACGCAAAAGAAGCTCAGACCAATACAGAGGAGCAGTGCCATGGAGACATTTAAAAACATTAAGTAAAAGTGCATATAACACATTTTTTGCTCAGACATAGTTAACACAATTATATTACGATTGTGTTAAAAATGTTACCCAGGTTTCTTTAGTTTGGCCATTTTTGTGATGTTTATAATTTCACTTCCTTATTGGACAGGAAGTGACATACGTGAGGGCAAACGATTTTAAACTGTTGCCGTGCCGACCATGTTATGTCAATGGGAAATATTTATTTAAATATATAATACATTTATTTATGTCACTTCCTGTCAGCAGCTTAAAAATTCAAATAAAAATAACTTCTGCCCAACATTTCTTCATTAAAATTGCTGCTTCACTGAAATAAAAACCGACGGACGGACGACCATCTCTACAGCACCCCACCAATCAGGGCTTTATGGTAGAGTGGTCAGAGGGAAGTCCGGACCTCAACCACTCTCAGACCATGAGAAACAAGATTCTCTGGTCCGATCAAACCAAGATAGAACGCCCAAACAGAGCCCAGACTTGAACCTGATTGAACATCTCTGAAAGACCTGAAAATACAACGCTCCCCATCTAACCTGACAGCACTGAGAGGATCTGCAGAGAAGAATAGGAAAAATAAATAGGGTTTTAGTTTTAATACGTTTTTCACTTTGTCATTATGGGTCATTGTTTGCAGATTGATGAGGGGGATAAATATTTTATTTCATTTTGGAATAAGGCTTTAACACAACAAAATTAGGGACCGACCGATACTTGTATTGGATTTCGGAGCTGATGCTGGATAAAATTCAGTATCAGGTATCGATTCCAAATATCCGATACTGAACCGATACCTGCTTTGGCGCTCGCTCTTTAAAAAACATTCACTGACTAAATCAATCTCAGTGAAATGGACATGCTGTTCCTCATTTTGAACCTGGAGGATTGAATCACTGAGTTAGTTTTAGTACTTTGGATCACCACACAGAATGCCACAGCAGCAGCAGCAGCATGTTAATGTTAATGTTCACCCCAACTAATGAAGCCTGGGACAGAAACTGGCTCACCTAAAGTGCTCATAAAGTGGCCAATTATTTGTATCTTACTTTATGAAATGGTAAAGAATAACTGTACTATTATAATACTATAACATATTTGTAATGATCACGTCACTTTGTGTGAGTTGTGCATGTTAAATAGCCTGTCATTACCTGAGGATATTTAGTGTAGAAAAATCCAGTGATCCATTTTAATGTCTTTCCATTAGTTTATGAATAGATATAATTAATCTGTTTAATTTGACAATTAGATATGAGCGAAGGAGAATGATACTTATGCATTGTTTTATCTACATAGCAAGGGCTGTAAAACTATATAGCGCTCTGAGAATTTCTGTTTGGAGCTTGCGAGAGAGATGTGAAAGAGCTCTGAAAGAATGTCACAAATCTGGGAGTTTTGTATTATTTCAGCTTCCACAGCCTATAACATAGGCCTATACTTACATTCTTCAACTTTTATGTAATACTACATTTGTGTCATAACAATACAAAAAGGTCTTTCAACTCATTTTGACCATAAGCATTAACAGACTGAATAAACACCTAGTTTCGTCCTGAGAGCTGGAAAAGGAGCTGCTGCAGTAATCAGAGGTCAGAAATGTGACCACTGACCGTCTGCTCTGCTGTGTTTATATTGTGTTGTACTGTATTATTATGATATGTGTTTTAACTATGTGTTACGGCCCCAGGCCTCCAGTCTCCGTCCAGTTTGTTAGTTTTGGTTGTGTGGCTAATTTCCCCTGTTCTCTATGGAAACCTGGCTGTGTGAGCCCTGGTCTGGGATTGGAGGACTCGTTCATGCTCGGTTCTGGTTGGCTGCTCGTCCCTGGTCATGATTGGTGCGGCATCTCAACACCTGGCCCCAATAAACCTCCTGCTGCAGCCACACCTATATAAGTCCACACCATGGACCATTCGGGGCTGCTGGCCTTTGTGGCCAGTATGCCATATTGTTTGTGTTCAGTTGTGCCACTTGTTATTTTGGTTTGTCATGTTCGTATCTGCATATGTGTCTGTGTCCCGTTCGTGTCAGTAATGACTGTGTGTGTCTAGGGACCACTCGGATTTTGGTAGGCTGCTGGCCTTGGTGGTATGCCAAGTTAAGTTTGTGTCTCTCCTTGGAATGTTCACTATATGTGACGTGGGATCGAGAGACACTCGTTGATTGAGTCATGACTCTTATTGGTATTTGTTTAGGCCTAACTTTGTTATTGATGCCCTTTTGTTGTTTGTTTAGATTACACTTTTGTTAACCTTTTTGTAATTATTGTAAATATCCCCTTTTGGTTGAGTGTTTTGTTACCCCTTTGTTAAATTTACCTTTTACACTCCTTTTATTAAATTACAACTTTATTCATCCATTTTACATCTTGGTTGTTGTTGCAACTTTTTAATCTAGCAGAGCCGGGTTGTAACACTATGTATTGTTTAATTTTTATGTAAAGGCCCAACTAGGGACGGACACTGAGGGTTAGCTTTGGCTAACATGTTGTAGTTATGTGACATATACTGTACTTGTCCCTATTCAAATAAACTGAAAAGAAAAAGTCTAAGCACTGCAATGATACGTTCATCCAGCAGGGGGCGCCCCTAACATTGTAAATTACATCATTGGAGAAGACCACGTTACCCTAAAATACAGACACTATTGTAAATGTTATTGTTAGCATGTTTGTATTAATAACAGTTTTATATCAAATGATGAACTGCAGGCACTGACCACCGAGTACCAGAATGACCGACATCGTGTTGAGATGAGAGTCTGCGCACTTCAGCGTCACAACAATCCAGTGTCAAGCCACACACTGAAACTACACTTCCTCTGGAACTTTTCAAAATTAAACAGCCATTTCCAAAGGATATTTGAAGCACTTGAGCCTAATAATTATAACGTGTTTCTACTTCCACTCTAATATTTACACACACTGTATTTTTTGTATTCAGAATAATGAATATTATTGTAGCAACTATTTTTATGTTTATGTTAAGAGGCTATGAATAATAACCATTCTAATGGATATTGTAACTGTAGTGTGAGATAGGGCTATGATGGACCTGTATCTGATGTGCAGAAGGAGCTGTCAGACATGTCCCAGTGTGGAATATCTAACCAGAAGCTTTGGTATATGACAGAACAATGGATGAATAATGCTGTGTAAAGTGCCTTAATCTGATATATAAGAAGTGAGTGAGGAATAATATGAAGGACATGCCGAAAACACACGTTATTCTATGAACACCTTGAATTGGTTAAGTAGGAATACACATGTTTTTAAGATTTGAAATTAAGCATATACATAATATGCTATATTTTAAAAGGCAACTTCAGAGAATAACTTAATGTTAAAATGTTGCTGAATGGGGATCAACAGTTCATAGTAAACCAGAGCTACTGTTAAAACTTCAGACAGAAATGTAATCATCAGAAAATGTAATTAAAAGAAGAAATATAGAGTTAAATTGATAAAGATGTGTAAAAAAAAACACCTAATACCCAGGATTTTCCACAAAAATACACAATCCCACTTTACCAATATCACATTGGTTAAGTGGGACAGTATCTCTTCTACAAATAAAAGTATAAAGAATAAACATGTGATTTTGCACATGTTAGTTTTAAAAGTTATAACCTCAGGATCATAAATCCACAAATGCTGTCATTGGACAAACCTCCGCTTTTTTACCAGTTGGTTGTAGATTATGGTTTGCCACGACACATGAAGTGAAGTAATATCCACAGAACCATTCTTTTCTTATCCTGCACATTCTAATTATTGGGTGTGTATTTTTAGTAATAAAATATGACACATTAAAAAATAATCATTAATAAAGTTAAGAGTGTCCCACTTTACCCATTGTCCCATTTTACCCATATTCATCCTATTATAAAAACTGTGCCTCACCCTCCACGGGCCGTCTCTTTTTCCTCCAAGCTCAGGTCCTCCTGCTCTTCACTGACAGCAAAAAGTCTGAACTAAGTGAGTGGGGCTGGTGGTCAGTGTGAGTGGGGCTGGTCGTCACAGTGAGTGGGGCTGGTGGTCAGTGTGATTGGGGCTGGTGGTCAGTGTGAGTGGGGCTGGTCGTCACAGTGAGTGGGGCTGGTGGTCAGTGTGAGTGGGGCTGGTCATCACAGTGAGTGGGGCTGGTGGTCAGTGTGAGTGGGGCTGGTCGTCACAGTGAGTGGGGCTGGTGGTCAGTGTGAGTGGGGCTGGTGGTCAGTGTGAGTGGGGCTGGTGGTCAGTGTGAGTGGGGCTGGTCGTCACAGTGAGTGGGGCTGGTTGTCAGTGTGAGTGGGGCTGGTGGTCACAGTGAGTGGGGCTGGTTGTCAGTGGGAGTGGGGCTGGTCGTCACAGTGAGTGGGGCTGGTGGTCAGTGTGAGTGGGGCTGGTCATCACAGTGAGTGGGGCTGGTGGTCAGTGTGAGTGGGGCTGGTCGTCACAGTGAGTGGGGCTGGTCGTCAGTGTGAGTGGGGCTGGTCGTCACAGTGAGTGGGGCTGGTGGTCAGTGTGAGTGGGGCTGGGGGTCAGTGTGAGTGGGGCTGGTCGTCAGTGTGAGTGGGGCTGGGCGTCACAGTGAGTGGGGCTGGTGGTCAGTGTGAGTGGGGCTGGTCGTCAGTGTGAGTGGGGCTGGTCGTCACAGTGAGTGGCGCTGGTCGTCATTGTGAGTGGGGCTGGTCGTCACAGTGAGGGGCTGGTCGGCAGTGTGAGTGGGGCTGGTTGTCAGTGTAAGTGGGGCTGGTCGTCACAGTGAGTGGGGATGGTCATCAGTGTGAGTGGGGCTGGTCGTCAGTGTGAGTGGGGCTGGTCGTCACAGTGAGTGGGGCTGGTCGTCACAGTAAGTGGGGCTGGTTGTCACAGTGAGTGGGGCTGGTGGTCAGTGTGAGTGGGGCTGGTGGTCACTGTTTTTATTAATGGTGTTTTGGCCTGAACATGAATTTGGATTTTATTTCTTTCCTTTTAACTTTTAACTAAAAAGGTGTTACTTCGGGTCCGAAGTGCCGTCATGCACGAGCTTAATATAGAAGCTGCAGTTACGCGTAAGACCTGAGGTGGCAGTAGTGAGCATAAAATGACCAACTTGCATCTAGTCCCATCCAACCATCCATCCATTTTCTTCCGCTTTATCCGGGGCCGGGTCGCGGAGGCAGCAGTCTCAGCAGAGATGCCCAGACTTCCCGATCCATGCACACCTCCTCCAGCTGTTCTGGGGGGACCCCGAGGCGACACCAGGCCAGCTCGGAGACATAGTCCCACCAGCGTGTCCTGGGCCTTCCACGAGGCCTCCTCCCAATAGGACAGGCCTGGAACACCTCCCGAGGGAGGCGGTCAGGAGACATCCGGAACAGATGCCCTAGCCACCTCAGCTGGCTCCTTTCGACGTGAAGGAGCAGCGACTCTACCCCGAGCTCCTCCCGGGTAACTGAGCTGTTCACCCGATCTCGGAGGGTGCGCCCAGCCACTCTGCGAAGGAAACTCATTTCGGCCGCTTGTATCCGCGATCTTGTCCTTTCGGTCATTACCCAGATCTCATGACCATAGGTAAATCGAGAGCTTTGCCCCCTGACTCAGCTCCCTCTTCACCACAACAGTCCGATACAGCGACCGCATCACTGCTGACGCTGCACCGATCCGTCTATCGATCTCACGCTCCATCCGTCCCTCACTCGTGAACAAGACCCCGAGATACTTGAACTCCTCCACTTGAGGTAAGGACGCCCCACCGACCTGAAGCGGGGAAGCCACCTTTTTCTGGTGGAGAACCATGGCCTCAGATTTGGAGGTGCTGATCCTCATCCCGGCCGCTTCACACTCGGCTGCAAACCGCCTCAGTGCGCGCTGGAGGTCCTGATTTGATGAAGCCAACAGAACAACATCATCTGCAAACAGCTGAAATCCTGAGGTTCCCAAACCGGACACCCTCCGGCCCCTGGCTGCGCCTAGAAATTCTGTCCATAAAGGTAATGAACAGAACCGGTGACATAGGGCAGCCCTGGCGGAGACCAACACGCACCGGAAACAAGTCTGACTTACTGCCGGCAATGCGAACCAAGCTCCTGCTGCGGTCATACAGGGAACGGACAGCCCTTAGCAGAGGGCCCCGGACCCCATACTCCCGGAGCACCCCCCACAGGGCACCACGAGGGACACGGTCGAACGCTTTCTCCAAATCCACAAAGCACATGTGGACTGGTTGGGCGCACTCCCACGAACCCTCGAGCACCCGATGTAGGGTATAGAGCTGGTCCAGTGTGCCACGACCGGGACGAAAACCGCATTGTTCCTCCTGAATCCGAGGTTCGACTATCGGCCGGATCCTCCTCTCCAGCACCCTGGAGTAGACCTTACCGGGGAGGCTGAGAAGTGTGATCCCTCTGTAATTGGAGCACACCCTCCGGTCCCCCTTCTTAAAGAGAGGGACCACCACCCCGGTCTGCCAATCCAGAGGCACTGTCCCCAACCGCCACGCGATGTTGCAGAGACGTGTCAGCCAAGACAGCCCTACAACTTCCAGAGACTTAAGGTACTCGGGACGAATCTCATCCACCCCCGGGGCCTTGCCACCGAGGAGCTTTCTAACCACCTCAGTGACTTCAGCCTGGGTGATGGACGAACCCCCCTCCGAGTCCCCAGCCTCTGCCTCCTCATCGGAAGACGTGACAGTGGGATTGAGGAGATCCTCGAAGTACTCCTTCCACCGCCCGACCACATCCCCAGTCGAGGTCAACAGCTGCCCGCCCGCACTGTAAACAGTGTTGGTGAAGCACTGCTTCCCCCTCCTGAGGCGCCGGATGGTTTGCCAGAATCTCTTCGAGGCCGACCGATAGTCCTCCTCCATGGCTTCTCCGAACTCCTCCCAGACCCGAGTTTTTGCCTCTGTGACTGCACGAGCTGCAGCACGCTTGGCCTGCCGGTACAGGGCGGCACGGTAGTACAGCGGTTAGCGCTCGTGCTTCACAGCTAGAAGGTCCAGGTTCGATTCCCACCAGGGACTAGGCCTTTCTGTGTGGAGTTTGCATGTTCTCCCCGTGTCTGCGTAGGTTTCCTCCGGGTACTCCGGTTTCCCCTACCACTAAAAACATGTACAATAGGCCAGGATGAATGAGAGTGTGTTTGAGAGTGCGCATGGGGGACGACGGATGGAAATTAGCCCAAGGCTACAATCCGGTGTGGCTTGTTCATTAACTTGCACTGTCCCTACCCAATAAACAAACAATTACCTCTCAGCTGCCTCCGGAGTTCCACAAGCCAACAAGGCCAGGTAGGACTCCTTCTTCAGCTTGACGGCATCCCTTACTTCCGGGCGCCACCACCGGGTTCGGGGATTGCCGCCGCGACAGGCACCAGAGACCTTACGGCCACAACTGCGAGCAGCCGCATCGACAATGGAGGAGGAGAACATGGTCCACTCGGACTCCATGTCTCCAACCTCCCTCGGAATCTGGGTGAAGCTCTTCCGGAGGTGGGAGTTGAAGACCCTACTGACAGAGGGATCCACCAAACGTTCCCAACAGACCCTCACAACACGTTTGGGCCTGCCAGGTCTGACCGGCTTCCTCCCCCCCTGCCAGTGGATCCAGCTCACCACCAGGTGGTGATCGGTTGACAGCTCAGCCCCTCTCTTCACCCGACTTTGTAGTTGTGTCAGATGACACAACTACAAAGTCGATCATCGACCTCCTGCCTAGGGTGTCCTGGTGCCACGTGCACTTATGGACACCCTTGTGCTCGAACATGGTGTTCGTTATGGACAAACTGTAACTAGCACAGAAGTCCAATAACATAACACCACTCGGGTTCAGATCGGGGAGGCCGTTCTTCCCCATCACCCCCGTCCCGGTCTCACTGTCGTTACCCACGTGGGCGTTGAAGTCCCCAGTAGAACAATGGAGTCCCCAGTCAGAGCACTATCTAGTACCCCTCCCAGGGACTCCAAGAAGGCCGGGTACTCTGCACCGATGAGACAACGGTGAGAGACCTGTCCCCAACCCGAAGGCGTAGGGACGCGACCCTCTCGTTCACCGGGGTGAACTCCAACACGTGGCGGCTGAGCTGGGGGGCTATAAGCAAACCCACCCCAGCCCGCCATCTCTCCCCGCGGGCAACTCCAGAAAAATGGAGAGTCCAGCCTCTCTCCAGGAGTTGGGATCCGGAACCCAGGCTATGCGTGGAGGTGAGCCCGACTATATCTAGCCGGTATCTCTCAACCTCCCGCACAAGCTCAGGCTCCTTCCCCCCAGCGAAGTGACGTTCCATGTCCCAAACGCCAGAAGCTGCGCACGCGGACCAGGTCGTCTAGGCACCCGCCTTTGACTGCCACCTAGTCCTCTCTGCACCCGACCCCTACGGATCCCTCTGCGGGTGGTGGGTCCACAGGAGGGCGGGTCCACGTCGTCCCTTCGGGCTGTGCCCGGCCGGGCCCCGTGGGCAGAGGCCCGACCACCAGACGCTCGCATTCGAGCCCCAACCCCAGGCCTGGCTCCAGGGTGGGGCCCCGGCTGCGCCATACCGGGCGACGTCACGGTCCTTGTTCTTGAACTGTCCATAGAAGTCTTTGAACTGCATTTCGTCTGACCCGTCACCTAAGACCTGTTTGCCATGGGAGACCCTACCAGGGGCATGAAGCCCCAGACAACATAGCTCCTCGGATCATTCGGGCGCTCAAACAACCCCACCACGTTAAGGTAGCAGTTCACGGGGTTGGCATCGCATCTAGTCCCTTTAAACTTATCTCTCAGACGATTTCAATTCAAAGCTATGTTCTGGAGCTTTGTGCTGACATAGAGTTTCAGAATCTAATGACAACACAAAAACATCAGACAAAACCCCAGAAAAGAACAATCCGGGGCGGGCATGTAGCGCGGTGGCTTATGGGATGGCACATAGCTAATGCTAAAGTGGCTATGATAGTTAGCATACAGGCTACTTTCCCTAACTCCTTCCTAACCGACAGCCCAATTTGGAGGCTTCTTATCATGGCGGACGCTGATGCACATCCGGCATAAGACCTCTTAACAATTTACTGCTTTCGGATGAGGCCCCCCGAGTCCTGTGTGCACCTTAATGGCCGCTCAGACTCCTCCTACGAAGCCTGTTCCTTAAAAGGGAAAAAGGGGGAAGCCCTGTGCTCGTGGGGTGGGCGGAGCCTCCACAGAGCTCCAGAGCTTGATTGACAGACTCTGGAGCCAGTCAATGCACTGAAAATGCTTCCTCTTTTTCGGGCTGATAAACAAAAACCAGCGTGGTTAAAAATATTTCACCTATTCCAGCGTTGTCACATGGGTCATAGCATTTTTTCTAAAAAGAAAAACTCTTTGGAGCCAGGCTTTTAAGCCGTTCTTGGGAGGTCGGAAATCTCATTAGAATCAGTGCTTCCAAGTGTCTCTTGGAGTCGCCCCTGGCCAGAAGGGGGTGGTATTACAGCAATGTCAGCTCCCCGCCATAAGGACCATAGAGAAGCGCCTTCCTCGACCATTGCTCTGGACATACACGGTAAACAAGTGGCTGATTGGCGGGCTAAGGCCGAACCAATCACGACCGTCACAGAGAATTGACAAGGTTAGGTCACTCACTGCGCCGCTATGTTGTAGTTCAAAAGTGACACGTGCAGACGTTATTAGCCAAAACTAATCATGGATGAAGCAGTCGAGGATTTTGCCTCTGCGTGCTTGTGAGTTTATATTCAGTTCATATTTTGTGAGTTGGACTACAAAAACTACAAAATGTTGTAGTTGGACTACAACATTTTTTAAATAACATAAAAAGTGAAAACACAAAAGCACTAAACTATAGGAACAATATATTCATGAAAAATAACTTCAAAGAGGGAGACTGAAGGAGTTTGTTGTGTGTTTCCTTGTTTTGCGAAAGGATCAACCAATCACCTCACTTGCGTTCTGCAGCACTGGCCGCGGAGTCACCTTGTGCGGCAGGTGCACGTCAGCGGCAGATGCAGCTGTCGCGAACTCCCTGATTGGCTCCCACGTGCGTTCAGCACGTAAACGCGGAGCTAACGCTGAAGTATAAATTGGCCTTAACGGCGCCCTCACACCAAGAGCGGCGAAAGAGAGGAGAGCGGCGAGCTTCCATTCATTCCCTATGCTGCGTGGCGACCGGAAAGAAGCCTCCGGAAGTCCACAGGAGAGCGGCACGAGAAGGGCGGCTGCAGCGGCTCTGTATTTGCATAGTGTTGAAATTTTTTCAACGCTATGCAAATACAGAGCCATTTCCGGCGGCGACCACCAACCACAGAACATGATCTGACAGACACCTGTGTGTAATTGGCTCATGCACTTCAGCTGCGTCTCCAACCCCACCTCCACGTGCTCCTGCACAAGGGGGGCTGGCCAAGGAAGTAGAGCAAGCTGAGCGACAGAAAGCGTTTTTTTCCCGCTTGGTCTGAGTCCGGCCTAAATCAGCCTTAAATCAGCCTTAAAGAGTAACTAAACGGGCGTGCCAAAGCCTTTCCCCACCCACAAACAAAAGTCAAAAAGTGCTGTGAAAGAGGCGGTCTCTGAAATTTGGGGGTGTGTGGGCCTTTGCATTGGCACAATCACAGCAGACAGATTACGTGGGAGGGACTTGGTTATATACCACAGGTGCAGGGCAGGACAATTGGCAGCACCTGGTGCGGCTTATGACGTTCTGTGGAGGCCGTGGACACTCCAGCCAATCAGGAAAATCTAATTTAGTAGCAGAGTTAACCCTGAAGGGGGCGCAACCCATTCGTTTTCAGGCCAAAGTTAGGATTTTACACAGGTTTGCGCTATAATGTCAGAATAATGTCAGGGACCAGTAGACAACACTATGAAACACCCATTGAAACAGTTTATCAGTAAAAAAAAACTTGATTTGGTGTTTAGTTACTCTTTAACTTCCCTGCGTGGAATGGACAGGGAATAGTATGTAGTACAGTAAGCTCAGTGACGGCCTGAAATGTCCGTCACTGAGCCTTAAAGTGCATAACAGTCTTTAATGCTTTTGAAAATATGACTTATTTAGAAGGATAAGTTGCAAGTTCATCAGTTGCATAATTATCATTTTATTTCAGTGAAGCAGCAATTTTAATCAAGAAATGTTGGGCAGAAAAGTTGAATTTTAATCTACTGACAGGAAGTGACATAGCTCAAGGTAAACTTCCATAGCAGTTTGACTCATTTCCCATTGACGTAACATGGTCGGCACGGCAACAGTTTAAAATTGTTTATTTTCATCTATGTCAGTTCCTGTTGGTGTCCAATAATGAAGTGAAACTATAAACATCACAAAAATGGCCAAAACTAAAGAAAGCTGGGTGCAATCTTTAGCAAAATCTTAAATATAATTGTGTGTGTAAAAATTGTGTCAAATGTGTCATATGCACTTTAACTCCTGGAGAAAACACCAGCACTGACCAGAGTGTATTTTAGTTTACTGCACACACATTCTAGTCATCACAGGATCTGGCAACCTACAGTGTGGCTCTTTCTACTTTCTCATTGGACAATCGTCCATCGTCATCCAGTTATCTGAGGATGGAAACTGGTCATTTTATGCTATGTATATATTAAATGAATGAATGAACTACTAATAAATAAATAAATGAGAGAAATAAATCCCTTCCTTTCGCGTAGTAAAGCACAAACTAAAACTAAGAATATTCCGTGCGTTTATTGTGAAGGCGGACTCCTGTTTCCGGCTGTCTCTGTGACGATGTCCCACACTGAGACATAACGGGACGAAGCGCAGCAGCATCAGGGGACCCAAATCTGTGCCGCCGGTGACCCGCTGTCTCCTCCAGCCCAGCAGACAGTCCTTACCTCGGCCGGGGCCTGTTCCAGCCCGCCTCTGACGCCCCTAGCCCGTACCCTGGCTCGTACCGGGGCCCGCTGGCCCGACACCAACCGCGATGGCGCTGGCGGTGCATCCGTGGAGGATTTATCCCGGTGTGTCTGCCTGAGATGGGGCCGTCGCTGCTCAGGCGGACTTGCTTGTTAGCCAGTTAGCGGGCTCTCCGTGCTCACACGGACGGATCTGGAGGGGTTTGGTGTTTTTGGTGAAAGGACGTGGTTTTATGGCACGGCTCGGCTCGGCGTTGTTATCACAGGCGTTTCCAGCCCCTCGGTGTGATAGGACCATGTCTAGTTGGAGCTCATTTATTGACTAGAGCTCTCGGGTCAGCCACACGGGATTATTCTTTATTTTGGACCGTCTTTGGCTGTTTGGATGATTCACTGACACCTCACAGGGTGAGTAACGTGGAGTTTGCCTGGCTTTGGGTAGGGCTACATGATTCTGGGGCGCACAACGCGGATATAGCGCTTTGTTTCCTTTATCACAGTCAACAACTGATGCTGACGTCTGTCCACGCTTCCCAAAGTCCTGTCCTTCTTTTTCACCATCTGAACTGTTATAATGCTATGTTTTGGCCAAGTTATTTGGAGCTAAAGCTGCTCCTGTTGTGTGCTATGGTGCTAGCTCAGCGCACGAGCAGGGGGAGGCTGCAGCCCGGAGCCGCAGATACACGACCGCAGATACACGACCCCAGATTCATCTGTTTGTTTATATATATATAACTATATATTTGACCAAATCGAGGCTTATTGTGTGTATTTGTTTACATCCAACATGTCACTGATACTGATCAACATTGAAAGAACACATTTACAGTTTCAATCATTTCACACGTGTATGGTCTGTTTGGCTTATTCCATGTATCTTAAAGTGTTATATCTTTATTTAAACTCTAGTTTGTTTTATCTATTTCATAGGCATCGATGTCCTAAACCCAGAAGTAATTAAACCAAACAGATAAACAAGACACTAGTGACATAATCATCAATGTAAATAAAAACAGTTGTTCCTAAAACATGACCATAAACATCAGTAAACTAGTTACAATGTTAATGCAAACCACACAAAATGAGTCACTTTTTTTTTTAAACCCGACATAACACAGAGTAAGATTTGTCGGATTCAGTGAGCATTCTCTGATTTCCAGCAGATGGCGCTGTTTAGAAAAAGGGATTGTCCTGAATCTGCTGGCGTAGATCTGCGGGTGTGGGTCTGTGGCGGCTCCGCGCTGCAGGTTTCCAGGCCCTGGCACAGCGCACGGCTAAAGTAGCATGGACGAGCACCAGGCTGGTCCTTTTATGGTGCTGTCTGGACCCGCTATCACCGGCATCAGCCCGGTGCTCCAGGGGCATCAGCCCGGTGCTCCAGGGGTATCCAAGTACCATAATAACCAAATGTAATGTTCATGTCCGACAGCAGCTGGTGAAACGGCGTGGAACAGCCTCGCCCACTGTTCAGCTCATACAGCCCATTTTAATATCTATGCAAAGCTGTCAGCCTGCGTTGGAATAGTTGTAGAGTTCTCTCCGGGACAGTGTGCAGGTTACAGCTCGATGTTTGACCGAGTGAGAAGGACCAACCGGGAGGGCCCCCACGTGCATGAAGGGGCCGGAGAAGTTTGTGGCTCCCGACGTGCACCACAGGGAGCCACTGGTGTGGAGAGAAGAAAGTGTGTCATCTGGAAGTGACATGACAAAGACCGCAACAGTTGTGTCTGTATCTTGCGGAGAGTAGCCAAACATATTTACTAGTAAGGGTAAACAAGAGTACTATAAGTAAGAGTATGAGCGAAAGAGTGGTGGACAACAGCACATGAAGAAAATTCCAAGAAAATGGCCGCACATACAAAAAGATTTAAAAAAAATCATTCTAAAGAACAATGAGCACTGTTTTATCAAATTGAAGTGAGTAAGAAACAGATACTTCATTATAATTTTACTGAAGTAGAAGTAAAAAGTAACGACAAAACTAGTCTAAGAAGTACAATTTCTCCATAAAGTTGGTCCATGTACATGAGTAAGTGTAACTGAGTATGACCCGGCCACCTGTCCACCACACTGTGTCCAAAGTGGGACTGTCCTCTGAAGGATGTGACTGTCCCTGTGTCTAGGTTGCCTGGAAACCAGACTCACCACTGGTACAGTCCATAGACTGTACAAATAATAGACCACTCCTCCCCGTTTACCCTAATGACCACGTTCAAGGGGGAAATCATGGCAGATTTACAGACTCCTCCTCCCCAG
Organism: Neogobius melanostomus; assembly: GCA_007210695.1. NCBI lineage: Eukaryota > Metazoa > Chordata > Actinopteri > Gobiiformes > Gobiidae > Neogobius > Neogobius melanostomus. Next base: position 276,040 of record VHKM01000636.1, read on the forward strand.
CTCTGACGAAGCATGTTCCTAATAAGGGCATAAGGGCGGGATCTTCACTGTAGACTCGGCCCTTGCGTGACGTGTAGCTCGCGCAGCTCCAATGCTAACAGTCCGACCCTCCATTAAGTACGGTATTTCTAAAATGTGTCCTACGATAACCAGCCCGGTGCCTCTGATTGTGTCTAACCCAGCGTAATCACAGGAGGAATATCTAGCTGTAGACAGTTCCAAAAAATTAGCCCCCGGGCATTAAAGTTGTTTTTAACGTGTCTAAAGTGCAATGCATTCCAATGGGGGACTAGCGGCTATATGGCGGTACTACAGCAATGGCGGCCTCCAGTGTCGTCGTTGCAAAGCAGAGCAGCCAGCGGCCATTGGTACAGTCTGGTGATGACTACAGTGTTACATACGCAAGCAAACAGGAAGTGGCGTAAACCAATCAGCGAAGGGCGTCTGCTGTCTATGCGGCGTTATTAGCGGTTCTGTGTTAATATTATGAGTCACGAAACTCACCTACTGTTGATGTATTTTTGGTCATTTACCGCCGATTGGACAAAAACTCACTCTCGCTCGTGCGCCGTCCGTAGATTGTTTATTGAGGGACTTCCGTGTCCCGTGAGTGTATAAGCAAATCTGATTGCACGGGTTTTCTGATGCCGCCAACGATGGCGTGTGTCCCAGACTGATTCTGGTCTCACCAGGCAAGTGTCTCTGGGCTCGTACTATGTAGAAAAGCTGCTTTTCCTAGGCCTGTGCAATTACTCTGAATTTAATCCAAAATGCAATCTCAATTTGGTCAGTGTCAGTGATTGGCTTTTTAATGGTCTTTTTAATGGTTTAGCTTTCTGTAGCGGAGTGATGTGGGATATTTCCATGTGTTTAAATGATCCTGCCATAGAAAGCATTCATATTTTAATATACATCTATAGAATTATATAATATATCAACATTAATGTTATATTTAAAGCGGTACTAAGTAACTCATACCCCTAGAGGCCATAAGCACCACTGCAGGTGTCGTAGCGTTTTGCGTTTTTTTTCTCATTGTCTGTGAGAGTAAATACTACGGTGACAGAAAAGACAATGGGAGAGAGGGATATTGTTCATCCAATTACACAATGGAGATCATTTTTTTCACTCAAATTTGGCTGTAAATACTGTTTAAAGTGGTGCTAGCCCGCAATTAGCTTTGCCCGTTAGCCTGTTGGTATTGGTGACTCCGACCCAGTGGCAGGAAAGTTGCAATTGTGGTTTTCTGGCCAGAGACACCAGGGGGAGATGACCGAGCGTTAGCTGCAGCGCTAATCACGCCAGTCTCTCGCTGCTACCACACGCTCTGATGATCACAGAAACTCCCTCACCTCTGGATTCTTACGTCTCTGACTCCACAGAGATATAGGTGAGCCTGTGCTGCTTGTAAAGAGTAAAGAGTCATTTGTGGCTCAGTTTAGGAGGCTTATGTTTGGGAATGTTGTGGATAAAGAACTTATCTCAAAAGCATAATGACGGTTCATGACCATAAAGTATCCGCGGAGGCCATGTGCCTTTATTTACCTTTGAATCTACCGCATATGCGCTCCGTAGGTAGTACAGACGCTAGATATAAACACTAAACTGCTGTATGAAAAGGGTTGGAAACTACGATCCGAGGCAGGAGTCCGTGTCATGTCTTATTTTGCTGAGTAAATGTGCTGTTTAAGCTGAAATGTCACTAAATGGCTGCAAGTCAAAGAGAAAGTAAAGTGGCTGTGTTTGGCACCTCATGTCTCCGTCTCCTTGGTCAATGTTCTTCTCTTTCTTCATATTGTCCAAAGTTACATCCCAAAATGCTGCTCCTAATTCCACTGTGTTTTGGCGTGTGCTCCATCTGGCCTCTCCGTGTCCATCAATAACGCACGTCTGAAGCAACTACGAGTCGCAGCTCAGACCGGTATTTGATTGGCCGAAATAATAAATAATAGTTTATTTTGTATTGGGAGTTTGATTTCCTAAAACTTTTCCAACTAATTAAAGCAGACGTTTGTTCTTACTTTTCCTGCACTTTAGTTTTTTTTTTTTAAATATCTATATATATATAATTTATCTTTTATTTATAGACTGTACTGTTAAGTTCAGACAGTTTTTAAGAAGTGCAGTCCACATTTTCACAAATTTTGAATAGGTCAAGCAACAATTTTCTTTGCTTTATTGTTGCAATTATCATTTCAAATTAATCTAATATTGTTTGTCATGAAACAGACTGATTTATTGCTTGTGTTAAGTGAAAAATACACGTGAAGAGGACCTTGCAACAATAATCGCATTTTTAATCGCAATATTGAAGAAAAAATCACAATTAGATTATTTTCCAAAATCGTTCAGCCCTAATAGCCGATACTGTATATAGGCCGATATTTAAAGTAAATTAAAGCAGTACTAAGTAACGTGTTTACCTTAATAAATCCTTTCCGTAGTCCCTGTGGGGGCAATACAAGTGTTAATGGGATGATTGGAGGGTCTTTCATCTCCCCCTGGTGTCTCTGGCCAGAAAACCATGCTTGCAACTTGACTGCCACCGGGACGGAGCAAGCAATACACACTAATGGAATCACGGAGAAGAAGCTAACAGGTTAACGGGCAAAGCTATCTGTGGGATAGCGCCACTTTAAACAGTATTTACAGCCACGTTTGAGTGAAAAAAATATTTGCATTGTATAATTGGATGTACAACACCCCTCTCTCCCTTCACCTTTTCTGTCAGCGTAGTATTACTCTCCAAGACATTTAATATGTTAAAAAATCGTAACTTGCTAAGACACCTGCAGTTGCGCTTATGGCCTCTAGGGGCAAGAGTTACTTAGTACTGCTTTAATTTGATGTAATTGTTTTTAATCTCTGAAATAGCCTCTAAGAAAGTAAGAAAAGATGCACCATATCTACTCAATAAAAATGAGGCAACAGATTACAAGCAATTGTTTTAATTAGATTTTACATCGTTTGGAATTAAATAAGACCCTCAAAATGTATCTATTTAATATGAGTAGATTCAAATAGGAAGACGGAACAGAATTAATTAAAACTAAACAAAAATTTGAAAAGTTAATTTGAAAAATATGAACTCCCTATAATGTTTAAATAGTACTAATAAAAATTTATTAAATTCTACCTATCAATTATACCGTATATAATTGAGTAATAATAATGTATTACTAATCTGTGCATTGATTTGAATTCAATCAATGCAATGAATTTAAATACATTTAAGAATAACTAGTACATTGCCCAGAAAGTACAGAACTCAATTAATACTCAAATTAGCATTTTATTAACAATTAACAACCGGATGTGGTTATCCGAGGCATCTCAAGCAGCAGCAGCCAGCAGAAGCAATATGCATGTGCCAAAACATAAAATCATAAATGTGCAATTTGTACAAAGTAGGAAAAAAATAAACATTTGTTCTTTGACCTAACAAATGAAACGTAACCAAATCAGTGCAAAGTCTAAATCAGTGCAAACTCACAAACATAGCACTTTGAGATTTTCCTAGCTCTGTAGAAGCTAAACATTGTGTAACACAACACTGCAACTAGTCTCATGTTCCAACGAGAAGTCTGCTCACACATTTCAAACCAGAACATGTATTATTATAGTTAAGGTTTCAATTATAAACCTAACAGAGGTCGATCAGTGTGGGTTTTTCTGAGGCCGATGTTGATCTGCATAAATGATCTTTTTTTATTTTTATGTCTGGTCTATAATCCTGTGTGTGAAGCTTCTAAACGTGTCAGTGTTGCACTGTGACAACAGGGGTGCTGTATATTCATGTTTTGTCGGGTCTTCAGAGGGAGCTCGTTTGAAAGACAAACATCAGTAGATTCCAAAACAAAAAAGCAGATCTGTCTCTTATGGTTCTGAAATTATACACAAAAGTCTGCAACATAAAATATATAAAATAGGTGTAAACTTGTGACTGATTTTCACTGCGATGTTTCTCCGTCCTGAGGTCGAGGGAGTTGTGAAAGGGTTCATTTTAAAGCTCTGACTGAGCTCCTTCCAATGCAAAAATCGACCAATATCGGCCAATAGCTGATATTGTAAAAACCTTGTATTGATATATAAAATATTAGGAAAGAAATTATGATTGTTGCTGTCCATATCGCCTGTCTTCAGCTTAGGAATACTGTTTTTATACCTAATATTCTGAGTAACCGCAGTCTTTGCTATCTGCCAATTGCGACCTTTAAATGTTTTATTTTGATTCAATAGTCTTCTCTGCCCCTTGATGTAAAAACCCCAAACTGTTGCTTGAAGATGCTCATTGCAACAGTGTTATTGAACTCTATTTAAGAAATTGCATTCGGGGAAGAAATGTGGAAATGCAAGAAACATGAACAGTATGTTCATTCAGTTTAAACAAAAATCTTAAGCGTTTATTATGTTGTGTGTTTTTTTCCCCCCATCAATTTGCGTCAAAACGAGCTTAAAAAATACTAAATCCACACCAAACAGTGGCGTGTCTGGGGGCGGCCGGTCCACCCCAGGTACCACGACCCCACTCAGGGCCCCTCCCCCTCCCACATCATGGTCAGAAGAAGCCTTTTGTTTTGCAGAGCTACTGATTGTTAAGACTATCTTAACCAGATCCGCTTCACTTCTCCATAACTCACATCTTCCATACTTTGCCTACCAAATTCAGTCCGTGCTTATTATGAAGTCCAGTCCATGCTTTACGTTTTGCACGTGTCGTTTCCACAGCAGCGCTTTAGACTCATTTCACTGTGAATAAAAATAAATAAATAAGATGAAAAAGTGAATGTAAAATAACCTGTAATTGTTAATCAGGTATTCCTCAGACTCTACATTGCCATAAATATTACAAAATATTACAAGCGTTTGCTTGATCAGTTAAAGTGTGGACTTTAGTTCCAAGTGTCAAACCAAAGGAGTGCCCTATGGTTTGGGTGGCCTGATGTGTGCGTCACATATACCACACAGTTAAAGGGCTCAATCATTAACCTGCCGTGCATACATGAGCATGGATCTGTCAGACGGGACCTAGGGCTGAGCTGTGCTTAGTTCCTCTTCTTTCTGCCGGTAAGTGTGAGACACTACAAGCTAAAAGATGAATATTGAGCTGAAAAGTATGATTTGTTTTCTGAGAGCTTTTCAACGTGGTCCGTTTCACTGAACTCGGACAAAAACGGTAGACTTTGTTGTTTCTTCTGAAGGTGTGACGCTAAACCAGGACCAAAACAGGCAGAAATTGAACTTATTTTGGAAATTCCTTAAATTGAACCTGTGCACATTTTTGTGTTTTAGGTTGTGTTTGCAACACATGTGTCAGAGTCAGTCAGATGGAAGACTTCCGGGATTTTGTATGGTCCAGTTTACTTTTTATGATTCTAAAGAAATCTCCCAGGTTTATGGTTAAAATCTCGGTCATTTCTCTGGGCCTACTCATATGGAACAAAAACTGGCACAAAACTAAAGTCTTCACAACAAATTCAAAGTGGCAGGCTCATTTATACAGATTCCTCTGGCAGCTTCTCAGTCCAAATGAGGCTTTGGTGAAAAGCCAAAGGGCACTACTCTAAACACCAAGCTGCTGCTCTGGCTCCGAGACACTTCTGGAGACCTCCTAACAATCAAATATTAAGAAGATCAACTACGACGGATCTGGATTAGGTTGATTAGCCGTGTATGAGACTTGAAATATAAAATCAAACTACTTAATGTTTTATCTTTTAAATCATTACCAAATGCAGAAAAACGTGATAAACATAAAGCCAACAAGCAAACAACCCTTCGTGACTGGACTCCATTATCCAAAGGAAACAGTCAGATTACAAAGGTCCAGTAGACCGTGTCTTTTTGAGATGCTAGTCCTGGTCCACGTTTCCGTGTCCTTTGTCCTCAGCATCCCTGTGAGCAATGCGTACTCGGAGCGAGTGTTCTCCATCATGAAAGGCGCATGGGCAGAGGTACACAACAAATGCTCACTGTACTTGATCCGTGCAGAATTAATGAAAAGGAACCTGGAGATGAGCTGTGCGGACTTTAATAAATATATCCTTGGGAAGAAGAGGCTGCTCACTGCTGCGAGGTCCTCGACGAAATACAGGCTTATGTAGGTTTAATGAGTTAAATGTTGCATTCTTTTTACCTTTAGGAACTAAACCACTAACCTCCTTATTTTTGTTCTATTGGCGGTGGCTAACCGTGAACATGGGATTGTATAGCTTGTTTTGTAATGTATTTGGTGGCACAGTGGTTAGCGCTCGTGCTTCACAGCTAGAAGGTCCTGGGTTCGATTCCCACCTGGACGGGGCCTTTCTGTGTGGAGTTTGCATGTTCTCCCCGTGTCTGCGTAGGTTTCCTCCGGGTACTCCGGTTTCCCCTACCACTAAAAACATGTACAATAGGCCAGGATGAAAGAGAGTGTGTTTGAGAGTGCGCATGGGGGACAACGGATGCAAATTAGCCCAAGGCTACAATCCGGTGTGGCTTGTTTACATGCATGAGACCCATGTATGTTCATTAACATGCACTGTCCCTACCAATTTCATTAGTTTGATTTGCAGTTGTGCATAATGGCTGTAAATGTGGCATATGATTAAAAACCTATTTACTCACTCACTAAAAAATACAAAATCCTTACAATACTACTGCCCCATCCCCTATTATGCTTGATATGTTGATAATGATGTATACTGTTGCGACATGGACAACAGTTTGATGCTTTGAGAAGCTGGTCAGCACTAGTGCTGGGTACAGTCAAACACCAGTATGGTATCAAACAAACGTTAGGTACTACTGGTATTGGGGGAACAGTATCGAACAGGTACCGAAAAAGAGCCCAATCCTTTAGACCAAGTTCTGATGCTGCTGGTCCAGGGACAGCACTAAAGAAAGGCACTTGGTCGTTTTGGCTCTAAACATGATGAAAATGTAAAAGAAATACTACATCTTTTGTGAAAAATGGTTCTAGACCGATGGATGAACTATGATTGATCTAATTTTTGTAATCCTCCAGTTTCATTTAACATTTAACCCAAAACTACGAGCTGTTTCTACCAAATACACGGCTGTAAACCTGCCCATTATAAAGACACAGGACCATTATTGAGCTTGACCAAAGTTTCTCTTTACCAGGTCTGTTTCAGTGCCATAAAAATATGTCACCAATTCTGAATCAAATTTACACAACTTTCGCTTCACAAGTGTCCTCATTAGAGTACAATCACAAATATCCCAAACTATTCTGGAAAAAATCAGAATGGAGATATCTCCTTTTGCAAATGACCTCTTGGTATTGCAAAAGTATGGTTCAAAACAAGTTTTGTTGAAGTCGATAAGTGTAAGCCCTTCTGAAATGGTGCTGACACATTGTGAACAGAAGCAGGAGTTGGGGCTAGAGGCTGAGTTTTTTTGCTGATGAACCTGATGAAGACCTTTCCTTTTATGATCTGACCTGTGATCTGTCTGTCTGTCCCCAGCCTGTGTGTCCAGCATGGCTCAGCTCGGGCAGGGGCCGGGTCTGGCCTGGGTGCTGCTCAGAGCCCTGCTGCGCTTCATCTTTATGTTCTTCAACAACTGCGTGGCCATTCCCTCCTACTGCCTGTACCTGCTGGCCCTGCAGCCGCTCCGTGTGTGGGACAGCGCCACCTTCTGGTACCTGGAGGGAGTCATGTTCAAATGGCTGCTGACCATGGTGTCTTCGTGGGGCTGGATCGCAGGATACACAGGTAGGACTGCTGAGAATATTCTTTAATGACATGGTGCTGTCAGGTCAACTACAGTTACTTCCACTCAAGAGACTAAATGAAGGCATCAAAGGGTTTACATAGCCTCTAAGTCAGTGGTGCTCCAGGCATGAGCACCACTGAGCCTTTAGCCTCCACACAGTAAACATCCGCAGCTCAACAGCTTAGCTCTTACCTCTGCCAACAACGGCAGGTCGACATTTTGAGTGTGGTTCTAGGCATTCTCTTCAATCCATCAATCAAACTTCAGTCATAAAGAGCTTTTCATACAGAAGTGTAAAGCTTCTCGTCCGGCACATTCTCCCAGCCCTCAAATATAAGCAGACTTCACAAAGGTGTCACACACACCCACACAGGGGGGAACAGTGGTGTCTGACCTGTAGCTCGTGAGCTCCTCTCTCAGAAGTTCGCTGACAGGCTCCCGCTGCTTTTAAGACGTGTCAGCCACCCCTCAATCAGAAAGTAAGGGCTGAATCCCAAGGTTTGACTTTCTTTAAGTGTCGTCTCTGTTCATCTGCAGTGAGCTGTGCTATTTTTGGATGTCGTACTTAACTTCAATCAGCAAAGACGTGTAACTTGATTCAATGTACGCTACCGCTCAAGAATTTGGGATCACTTAAAATGTCCTTATTTTTGAAAGAAAAGCACTGCTTTTTCATTGTGGATAACATTCAATGAATCAGAAATACAGTCTAGGCATTGTTAATGTTGTGAATGCCTATTCTAGCTAGAAGCGGGAGATTTGTAATGGAATATACATAGGTGTGCAGAGGTTCTAATGGTTCATTGTGTTAGCTAATCGTGTTAGAGGGTCATTGATGATTAGAAAACCCTCGTGCAGCACTGCTGAAAACTGTTGTGCTGATTAGAGAAGCTCTAGAACTGGCCTGGGTGACCCCAAACTTTTGACTCATCGAGTTGCCTAATATACGAAATGCGCAGTATAAATAAACATGCCTTGCCTTGCATTGCCCGGTAGTGTACACGAGCCAGAGGTCTCACGTGACGTTTTGGTCTCGATCCTGGCCCTTCTGCTGAGGGGATCCCATCGGCCTGGGTCTCTATAGCCTGTCCGTCCATGGGAGTGGATCTTTCCAGCTTCTGTGGTTCTCCCCGAGGTTTCTCGTTTCTCCCACCGGGTTTTTGAGTTTTTCCTTGCCGTGCTGGAGAGTCTAAGGACAGGGGACACCCGCGCCGCTCGTCGCCACTGCTGACGCTTATTTGGACATTATGTTTGCCTGGATACTTGATTTAAATGTTGTAATCTGTAAAGCACTTTGTGATGCCTTCGGTATGAAAAGCGCTTTATAAATAAAGTTTGATTGATTGACGTGACGAACACACATGTGTAGTTATCGAAATATGTGAATCAAAACTGTAGGAATCCCCACAATTTTTGCTCAAACGTTGCTTAGAAAGGACTGTAACAACCATTTGGGTATTTTTTTCAACTCCCAAAACCATAAAACCAATCATCAATGACTAAACTATAAAATGAACCTATTTCAGTAATCCATGAGTGGTTTCAGCCCTAGTTGACATGTCCCCATGGTTAGCTGGCGCACGACGATGTAAACACTTTAAACACGAGTCAATGAGTCCGTGTCAAAGGGCCAAAGCTTGACTTTTCTCTGCGTAGTTCATGTGTGCGTTGGATCAGAGATATAGCGATAACATCAGCATGTCGCTGTGACCGTGAAGACCTTTGCTCATTTCTCTGCTCAGCTTAAGAGTTGGTAGCCGCCGCGCTAGTTAGTCATCATCCCCCGCTCCTGTCACTCCCTCCGCAGCTCACAGATGCACTCCTCTTTTGTTCACATGCCAAATACTCAAGTACCACAGACTTGTGACGGCTGTGTGGAGAATGGAAAACTAGCCGTCTGCAGCAGACACAGAAAAACTTACTTTGTTCTCTCTTTCCCATAGACGACTTGTTCTAAACTAGTTGTTTTTAGTTTAAGTTTGATGGAAGCTAACAAGCTAAGTGGGTATCAATGACCATAAAACATTATAATATATGTGAAATTTGATGATAAAAGATTTCTCAGTCAGATGTAAGATGATGGTGTTATAGGGCTGAACAATTAATCGTAATTTAATGGATATTGTTATCTCTACTTTGGTCAGTCTCAGTAATCGTCATGTGTCTTTAGAATCGACAGGTTTACAGACGTTTCTTTGGCTTTGGAATTTGGACGAGGCAATGGGAGATATTTGTGTAAAATTAAACTGGAGGAAAGCTTTTGTTTCAGTTTGAGCTGAGGTTTGTATTGGGGCTTGACCAATATATAAGGTATTTTACAATATTGGCTATTGAGAATGAGGAGTTGACGTCACGGCACAGAGCCCCCCTCCCCATCCCCCCTTGCCCCCATATTGGCTGCGCTTCGGCAGCAATACACATCGTTTACGTGTGTTGTTAACGCGGTAGTAGCGGAGGTTCTTGCTATTCCGCACTGTTTTACCGCCTGGAAGTCACTGCTGCGTTAAAAACTGCTCCAATACCTCACAGGATAGACATGGAAAACGTAGGAACAATGGGACACCGTTATTTAGGTTATCGAAATGGACACAGCATCAAGGAGCGCAAGTCTCTGACCTGTCAAAACATGTTGGAAACGTTTGTGTACATTGAACATCTCGTAACAATGTAGTGTTTATAAAACACGCACTTTATTACTTTGTCATTTTGCTAAATGCAATGTAATGACAACACACAAACACATGTGAAGAAAGTTACTTTTGCCAGTACAACGCTGTTTCACCAGCTGGAGGCTTGTAGAGCCAAGTCCTGGATCCAGCCACAGCAGAAAGTCTTGTAACTTTCCAAAGACTTGTAGCTTTTAAACTCCAGCATCGTGTAGTAACTTACACCAAATACAAGGTAGTTTACTATGTCCATGTTTGTGCACGGAGGTAAACGGTCTTGGTCTCCGCTGCAGGGAGCTCGTGTGTTGATGTTTTGAATGTCCGCAAGCTTCTCCAAATACCGCTGTTTTGCGCTTGGTATGAGCTTTTTCCTGTAAGGTCCCTTTTCTTTGGCTTCATCTCTTTGCATTGCTTTACTTTCTTCATTTTCGTTGTCGTATTCGTAGATCTGTCTCTGTCTCGCCGAAAACGTAAACGCGCAAAATTTAAAGTGCTCTGGAATATGAGGAATGCGTGAAATTCTGGGGGCGTGCCCCCAATCCGCAGCCAATATGTCCGACAGGCTCAGAGCCCCCCCCAAATCACCCCAACTCGGCACGTGCCTCCTCATTCTCAATAGAAATGACGATATATCTGGAACTGAAAGTGACAAAAACTTCTAGTTTTTGCATTGGAAAGAACTGAGTTAGAGCTTTAAAACTCCCACGACTTCCTCGGCCTCAGGGGGCGAAGAAACATCACTGTGAAAATCAGTCACAAGTTTGTTCACCTTTTTTATATGTTTAGAAGCTTCATACACAGGATTTTAGTCATGACATTGTCCAAAAATATCGTTGGTGCAGATCGGCCTCAGAAGAACCCACATCGACCTCTATTAGATATATTTCTATGACTGAAATCTTTACTATAATAATAAATGTTCAACTGTAGACTATTACAGAATTTTAAAAAAATGACGTCAAGTTAAATAACTTAAAAATCGGCCTATATATCGGCCATCGGCCAACCCCCATCATATGGGTATCGGACCCGAACATCCAGATGAGTCGGGCTCTAGTTTGTATAAAAGGTCTAAGTTCATGAATCCGCTCCATGTAAATAAACTGTGATTATTTTAATTTGCCGTATCGTCCAGCCCGAGGATATTACATTACCTAATGTTGCACGAACTATAATTTACAGGCCTAGTAAAAGTGCAGCCTCCTCTGTGGCAGTATTGGGTTGCACTGGGGCTAAACGCTTACCCGTGACTAAATGGAGAACATGTGGAGCAACACGACGAGTTGTTTAATAATGTAGGGCCTTCAGCTCTAACTCCTGGGGACGACTGACACTGTGCCCGGGGTAGAGTAGTATTCAGTTCAAACTAGATTCATTCATGTGGATATGTTTCTATGAATGTTCCTGCGTAATAACAGGAGGGACTGGTGTAGCGCCTCCTGTGGCAGTAACGGCTCATTGAACTCTGGCCTCTAAATATGCAGGATCTCTGAAACCGAGCGCCGACGCAGACTTACGGAGCATTTCTTTAGGACAAAAGCACCGTGTCAAAGCAGTGGATGCTGACATTGATGTGACCTTATGGTGGAGTACAGTGACTCAGACTCAGGTGGAGCGGTGTGCCCTTGTGGAGGTCGGAGCGTACAGACTGCTGCAGCGCGCCCGCAGCTGAGGCGCACGTCACGACCGGCGCTTTCACAGAGACGAGTCTCTAGGACACTCGGGGAAGAACAGGATTTATCGTTTGGGGCTGGGCCATGCTTCTCTGTGGGGAAAGGCGGCGCCCTCTCCAGGTCGGTGGACAGTCCTTGCCTTCAGTGGAGGAGTTCAAGTCAGGGGCGGCGCCAGGGGGGGCTAGGGGGTGCTCAAGCACCCCCTGAGATTGCCAAACCACCCCCAAAGCACCCCCAAAGATTGTGGCCACTAAATCAATGGAGCACTAGTTATCTCTAGAAACATCCCTCGGACTTTTAACATGAAAGGAGTGAGTAGGACAGGTTTAATTCCAACTAAAGGACGGGGCTTTGTCCGAGGCCCAGTGTGATGTTAATGTGGCCGTGCGTCAGAGCGCACGCTCGGCGACAGCAGGAGACGGGCTAAGCCGTCATTATTACAGTCAATTTAATCAATGAGCTGAAGTTAGACTGATGTTATAAAGTCAGACTCTGCTCCTCTGGCTCTGAACACAAATCAGAGGTTATTATTGTGCACTTTTGATACAGCGACGTGAGCGCGGCTGAACCTAAAGCACAAGAACAGAGCGAGTCCTCCAGCAGAGAGAAACAGTCTGGACGAGGAAATTACGCACAACCACGGAAAGTTCACATAAGTCATGAGTGTGTTGCTCTTCTCTCACGTCGTGGGCCTCCGTCTGATAATCAGCTCAACTTTAACATTAACTGTGTTCGAGAAGCTGCTCTAGGATGCTGAGTGTGAGGGGAGCGTGAGGGGAGATTACGACGTGAGAGCAGAGCCACACATTCACGAGGACCTGCTCCTCTGGCCTCACGTCCTCCCGGGGTTGACATAAAACCGTCTCACGGAGGCTCCTCAGTGCTGCTGGAGTTAAAGGCAGGTCCAGAGCGTCCTCCTTCTCCACACAGCACTTTGACCGCTCACGACGCCCTTGCAGCCCAAACACTGCTGTTCCGTTCTCTCGGACGCCGAAAATTACGCATTTGTGGGTGCACCCGCGTTTATTATGTATGTTATGTTGTCTAATTGCCCCAAAAATGAATTTTTTTGTGAGCACCCCCAAGAAAGCCCCCTGGGACAAATGTCTGGCGCCGCCGCTGGTTCCAGTATCTCGGGGTCTCGTTCTCAGTGAGGGACTCCACAGACGGAATGTAGGGATGGACTGATCAGATACTGCTATTGGATATCGGAGCCGATACTGGAAAAAAAATATGATATCAGGTATCGGCTACAAATATCCAATACTGAACCGATATCTGTTTTGGCTCTCCCCGTTTTAAAACACAACTTTCTCACTGAATATGGGCCTGCTGTACCTCACTGTGAAGCTCTGAACCTGGAGAATTCAATCATTGAGTTAGTTAAGACTAGACCTAAGACTAGTTCTTCGTAGTGGCGGACTGATATTTTCACATTCTCACCGTACAGCGACGATCTACTGCGCACCTTAACTTGATTGAGATATAGGGCTGGGCACTGTTAAACGATACCAGTCCGGTATAAGTATGGAAAGGTTTGCGAACAATTGGAGATTTTTACACAGATGGTGCTTTTTCCAGTTTTGAAGACCTTCGTTCTAAATTTAACCTTCATTCAGATATTTTCAAATCCGTAATTTCCTCAAATCTAATACCTCATTCCCGGTTTTACCTCCCCAATCTGGTATTGCTCTTCTCTGTCCTCTTGTTAAAAAATCCAAACGTCATATCTCCTTTTGGTACAACTTACTTAACCCAGACTCACCACCTGCCTTGGCCAAGATTAAAACCAACTGGGAGATGGAACTGGGTTTTTCCTTGAATGAAGACTGGTGGTCTGCTGTGTTTGGGAAAATATTCCTGCTCATCTCGTGTAAGATTACAAGTGATACAGTTCAAAGTGGCCCACAGGGCTATAGCAAAACCAGACTAGCAAAGATATACCCAAGCGCTGCAGACATGCAGTATGTGATCGATGTGCTCAAACTCCCTGTAATCATATATGGTTTGGTCTTGTCCTACAAACCTACTGGAAATCATACTTTAGAACAAGTTCGGACATGACCTGGAACCGTTCCCTCTCACTGCAACAACTCGTCGGACCGCCAAAGGTGCACTCATTTAGAATCTTAGTTCAGTATAAGAATACTCTATAGTTAAACCCAGCGGTGCTCACATCAGTTTTTCTTTGATATTATCTGATCTTAGATATTTGTGATTATATTTGCAACATAACCATTTTTAAGAAGTGCACTATAACTGTTCTGTCTGAACTGAAAAATGTTTATTTTATTGTTATTTTGTCATTTACCAAAATAATTGTAGTTTGTGAGGTTTGGTAATAGCAGCCATTTAAATTGCAATTTAAATTTGACTGAACGAATGATTCTTCAGTCATTTCCTTTGAGGGACATCCTGCATTAAGAACCATTGTGACCTGAGAATGCAATAATGGATAAGCTCTAAACACAGAGGCCTGGGCTCCCCCGAAGGCAGCAGTTACAACCACCCAAAGTCCCAAATCTTGTCAACATTGACTTAAATTAAAATAAGGTTCATCTAATCCAAAATCCAACCCTCGGAGGGTTTTCTGTTGTAGAAAAAGAAACAGAGTAAACATTACTCACTTAAGTAAATGTTTATTTACCTCCTCCTTTTTGCACATTGCTTCCTCCCACAAAGAGCCTCTGCTGCTACACATTTACACTAAAATGATTCATTCATTCATAAGAAACAGAATACTTAACTCGGCTTATTCTTAATTCTGTAATGTTTTTGATCATTTATTGTTAATGATGAATCTGCAATGTTGTGACCCTGGGCTAGGTAAATGGTAAATGGACACAACTTGTATAGCGCTTTTCTACCTTTATCAGGCCCAAAGCGCTTTACAGTAAGGAACTCTCATTCATACACCAGTGTACACTGGAGGCAAGGAGGGTGAAGTGTCTTGCTCAAGGACACAACGGCATTTGCGGGAGCTGGGATTCGAACCCGCGAACCCGCGAACCCGATCACGAAACGACCTGCTGTACCACCTGCGCCACCGTCGCCCCAGCTAGGGTGTATTTCATGTTTGTTCATAAACATGCACTGTCCAAATCAAATCAAATCAAATAAGCTTTGCTGAAAATGACTCGTACACAAACTCTGAAGTTGGAGTCAAAATGGACCCCAAAATAACCCATTCCTTTTGTGTAAATAAAAACAATACTCCGTGATCTCCTGTCCTCACACTAGGCTCAGAGCTGGGACCACGAGCCACAGTACAGTAAGAGGATTGTTACTTCAAAAGCTACGTACAAGTCACAAGTACTCAAAGAAAAAAGTACTTTGAGGAAATGAGTACTGAGTTTTTTTATGAGGATACATTTGGCCAAACAAAACTTTAATAACATCTGTCACATTAAGGGTCTAAACTTCCAGGTTTACTCTGTGTAGAGTCTGATATTTAACTCAAGTAGGAGTACTTTTACTTCACAATGATAGAACAAGTACAAGGGAAAAGTACTGAGTGATAAAATTACTCCTAGTTATTCAAGTACATTACTTTTAATGTAACCGAGTACTGCGGGCCATTGTCATGCCCATATATGGACCTATAGAGGCGTGTCTTTGTAACCTGGCATAAAGCCAGACTAACTTTATGTATGTATTTATAAATATATAAAGTACAGGCCAAACGTTTGGACACACTTTTTAAATGTTTTTTCTTTTCATTTCAAAACTGTTTCCATGGTAGATTCTCACTGAAGTCGTTCATTTATGAGTGAACACATACAGAATTGTGTTTTAAACAAAACAAAACGTTGACATAAATTCTTCCAAATGGTCGCCTCTCGCTTTGATTACTGCTTATGAAGCTCATGGAGAACATGCCAAGAATAAAGGGCGGCAATTTTGAAGAATTTAGAATATAAAACATATTTGGAGTTATTTCACCTGTTTTTGTTTCCTTCATAATCCCATGTGTTCATCATAGTTTAACGTCTTCAATGAGAATCACAGTGTGTTAATAATGTTGAAAATAAAGAAAAGCCAATACATAAAAAGTATGTCCAAACTTTTGGCCTGTACTGTATTGTGGTAATAGGACACGATTCAAATGGAGACGGGAGGCGGGGCTAACGATCGCAGTTTGAACGAGAGCCAACCAATCAAACACAAAGCAACCTACGCTTTGCGTTTACGTCCTCCGCCATGTTTTTTTGTAGTCCACACGTGCAGTGGAGTAAATGTTCCGGTGAAAGTCCTCAGAGCAGCTTCTGTGGCTTTAAGGACAAGTCCAGCTCATTTAAAACAGAAGAAAGGGCACTGGGAAAAGATCGTTGTGTCGCAGCCTCCATCTTCACTGTTTTGGTTACGCCCAGAGGAGCACTGGTGTTTGATGGGACATCCTAGCGTGGAAGATGACGCACTGTTAACTCCCGCCTCCCGTGCTATGATTGGCTCTGCTTGGTTTTGCCGGAGTCAGCGAAATTCAAATCGCACAGTATCAGACTGTATCCCCATGTATCTCTGAACATGGAGGATCAGTCTGACTCGTGCCAGGCTAGTGTCTTTGCATTTCTTACTTACAAACTTTTTCCCTTTGTTTTGAACAATATTAAGTAATAATATTGTTGCAGTTGTTGTTTCAGCCGGTCACACTGGCCTTTGTGAGGTTATGGCGTTAGAGGAATCAAACATCAGTGCAGTGCTCTGTAGTGAGGTCTGGGACAAGCCTTGGATTTTCTGGAGGAGTGCTTTTAACAGGATTATACTCTTTTTAACCTTGGTTTGAACTTGACCCAAAATAATGCTTAGCTCATGAACAGTTGACAGACTGAGCTTCAGTGTTTTAGCCTGGAGCTCCTGTCACACTGTCATCTCTCCAAAACAGCGCCCCCCTCCCCCATGTGTGCTCTGTCAGGACCAAGAGAGGAGCATGTAGCTACTCATCTGTGTGCACATGTAGCTACTCGTCTGTGTGCACATGCCACTGCTGTTGCGTTCTGGTTTGGCATTTTCATCTGCCCACTGCCTTGCTTGCCAGAATGTGCAGGCAAATGAAGACGTCTTGGCGCCCCCGAGGGCCAAGGGTAGATGGGCGCGATGCCGTGTGTGCAGTGTGTCCCAGGTGTTTGCATGAGTTGTGCAGTTGTGGGACCCACTGATCTGTAAACTACAGTTTCCTCCTAACTTTGCATTTCTGCTGCGCTCTCATACACCAGTGCCGTTGTGACTCCAGATGCTATAGAAACATTGCTTCTGGCTGTTTGCGTTGAGCCTATTTGCCAAATGTTGTTTTTAGAATGTTGACACAGAGGTGACATGTTACAGGAACAGTATGTTTTCCTTTGGATACGTTTAGAAGAGTCTCATGCCAGTGTATATTTATCTTTTCAAGTTATTACTGCAGCTATAACTACTCCTCCTCTTACTGAGATCTTCACCTGTAAGAATGTGTAGGGCGGCTCTTTGAGGGACTGCTTCTGAATACTAGGGCTGGGACGATCTGGAATCCTTTACCCTGACTTATTATAGTTCATCACATTATTACAAATGTGATCAACTAAATATGAATCAGTCTGACATGGAAGAAATTTGGCCTTCAGGTCCAGTGTTTTGACCGGGTGACTCGTAGCAACATGGTTTTACAGCATTTACACTACACTATCTATACTCTGCTCTTTTTTTAAATTCAATAAAAAGCATTAGAAATCATCAGATTAAGTATTATTTAATGAGTAGTAATTATTCGGGCTGACAGTAAAAGTCCGGTCTCTGACAGTTGTTCTGCTTTAGTCCCGTGAGTCTGAAGAATAAGTTCACCTCCTCGTCTCTTCTGTAGATCCATTGATTATGAAATGAAATGAAATATTTTGCATTTGTGGCTTTGAAAATATAATGGCCCATTAAATGTTACTAGCTGTCACCTTTCATCAACAGTTTGGGAATATTCTTGATCTTGAATATGATTGGAGCTGTATAGACTTATAGGAAACAGCCTCTCACCACTGTGCCAATTTCCTATTCAGCTTGTATTAGGGCTGGGCGATAAATCAAATAAATTAAATTAATTCATGCTTTTTAAAAACAGACGAAGTGGAAAATAGCTAAACCGTAAAATCGTGTCCGCTGCTCCATGTCCGCCTCACGTGCGCCGTGCTGCCGATTTAGCAGCGTTTCAGAGGCTCCATAGTGACTGTTTTCGAAAATGACACAGGCGGAACCCAGCCATGCTCTGAGCGGAGGCACCATGTAACTCCGCCCCTTTCTCCTTTAGTCTCCATGGAGACGGTTGTCAATCACAGCTGAGCTCGAGGATGATCAAACTAAAGGCTTATTAAGAAGGTTTACTTTTGAGAGCAGACAAAGAATATTTAAAACAGAAATAACATTTTTTAATGGGCCTTATTGTAGGCTATATTATGAATCTAAATATTAATGAGCAGGATTCTGAGCAGTTTTCTTATGAAAGATCAGGAGACCTTTTTAAGTTTATTTCCAGTAAAATCGATAAAAATGGTAATCGTCTAAACTAGGGATGTGAATTGATAAGATTTGATCTATTAATACCATCAATAATTTTACCTATCGATGCGATTCTTTATCGATTCTCTTATCGATACCTGACTTGTCTGTGTGTTGGGGAAAAGCAAGGAATGAATGTGCTTTTGATAAACTTTATCATAAAAGACACATTGTTAGTTTTCCCAAGAAAAATATTTATTAAATAAAGCAAGTTTCCAAATATACTGTGGCTCCTGCTGGCACTCAGCCTGCCTGGCATCCTCTAAAATATAATGGTAACATTTGTACTTTTTCACCAAGTGTCTGTAACTTGTAACAGACTGATGCTGTTTTGTAACACCTAAACAACAGGACTCGGTCTCGGGCCAAACCCTACAGATTTTCATTTATTTTTGCTTCATCCTGCGCCACATTCTCCTTCCGCCTGTCCGTGTGTTGCTGCTTCTACCGCGGGTCGCTGTGGCTGCAGCCCGTTAGCCAAAGCTGCGAGAGATCAGCCGATCCGCTCATATAGCGCACTCATAGCGGGGACGGGCAGAGGTAGCCCCGCTCACAGTGCGCTCAGGGCGGGGACAGGCAGCCGCAGGCTCCGCTCTGAGCCCCGGGCCTGTGCGGAGGCTGCAGAGGTGCGCTCAGACCGGGGACAGACGGCCTCGGACCCGCGCTCAGAGCACAGTGGCAGCAGGCGCAGCAGCGAGGCACTGAACCCCGTGTGTCATGACAATAGCGACGTATCGCAAGTTTGGAAAGAAACTCCAAGCCAATACAGCGGAGCGTTCGCAGCAGCAAAGCGAAAACGTAGAACTGACACGTTTATTGCAATGGACTGTTTTAATTGACGACTCGTCTCTCGTGAACGCGTAAAACCCCTTAGCGGAGGGCTAAGGGGTAGAATTGAGATTGGGCCGATGTTTCCCTGCTTACTTCGAAGGAGCATTAACAGACTCGAAGAACCACATCATTACGCACGTGCGTCTAGCTCCGCGGCGCGCTATGGTGTCCGAAAAGGGGGAAAAACGTGTTTTCAGAGCGGGAGCATCGATAAGAGGATCGATAATGAAGTAGACGTACGGTTCCGATGCTTTGCTCAAACAGAACCGGGTCTACTTGTAGAACCGGTTCTCGATTCCCATCCCTAGTCTAAACTGAGTAAAAAAAAAAAAAAAATCGATTTTATTTTTTGGCCATAAAAAATAAAATCTGGGCCCTCCATACAAGCGAGGGCCCAGCCCTCGCTTGTATGGAGTATTTTTGGTTTGTTACTTAGCCTCTTAGCCCCCGCCTTCACCAAGTGCGTTTTCTCCAGTTCAGCCTTACCCTAATCCAGTGGTTCTCAATTATTTTTTGCGGAGCCCCCCCCCCACACACACACGCACACACACACACACGCATACACACACCCAAACCCCACCCCCACATACCGGCTGCCGCCCATCCCCTCCACCCCCTGCACCTTCTTTAATGCACACTTCCCTCTCACTGCCCTGCATGGACCTGCCAGGAAAGTTTTTCT
This sequence comes from Neogobius melanostomus, assembly GCA_007210695.1. Lineage (NCBI taxonomy): Eukaryota > Metazoa > Chordata > Actinopteri > Gobiiformes > Gobiidae > Neogobius > Neogobius melanostomus. Next base: position 296,127 of record VHKM01000636.1, read on the forward strand.
GACGTTTGTGGACAGCCTGTAGTGTTCTCTGGACGCGTCTCTGTCGATACATCTGTGTCTTTGGGTTAAAAATAAGTTTCCCACTATTGATCAATGATCACCAACTTGATTCTGATCCGTACCGGGCACAAACAACGCTGTGGGATAAGGCGCAGGTCGGGGACACCGTTTAGAGCAGAGCGCATGCACTACGCAGCACTCTGCACAGCCAGGTGTGCACGTTAGGTCCTGGGAGAGGCAGTGAACACTGAATGATGCAGACCGTAGGGTGGGACACGGATAACAGGTCTACCCGTGGCCCCGCGTATGCTCTTGAGTGTATTATTGGTCTTACCGCACTCGTGTGTCTCTCCAGGCATGCGCCTCTTTCTCACCGCTCTGCTCGAGCCTTACATCAGTGTTGTTCCCAGTGTGTCCTGTCATTAAACAGCTACAGTTTGCTGAGAAAGTTTAGCTTTGAGTCTCCCACTGTCCAGGAGAACTGTCGAATGGGCAGGATGCTGAAGTGTTGATCCTGCCTCTGTGCCATTTAATGACCATACGTCAGTATTTAACCAATCTTCACCAAATAAACACCGATTTAAAGCACACGAGCAGCAGTGCAGCACTGTGGGATCTCTTAACAGTTAAATGTGGACAGTTAATGTGCATTATTTCCCCTGAATTACCGGGGATCCCCTTGACTTGGAGGTGCGGGCTGCAGCTGCACTGACGCCGGTGCGCACACTCACGTACGCTTTCACACAGCGGGATGATTGTTGGCGATATTCAGCACATTTTCACTGAAGAAACTCAAGCGGCTTATCAGCGCGACTGGGGTGTAATGTCTTTAAGCGACGCCTTCATTTATTTGGCTTCTTGATATCTACACTGCCCACGTTTTTAGATACAGTAACACACGGTCACACGTTCCCCCTCTGGCATCGCCCCACTATTTGAGAACCACTGCCCTAATCTAAAAGCTTACAGCCTATAGGCTACAGTAAAGCCTCATTCTGAAAGCTAACCTTACCTACAAATCTAATCTAAACAGATCGTTTTCCTCGTGTTGTCACTTTTCGGACGTTTTTTGCCTTTTCTCTTTTGTTGCGTTTTCGTCACATTTTTTGTCACTTTTCTGTTGCTCTTTTTTGGCTTTTTCGTCACATTTTTCTCCACATTTTCATCGCTTTTTGTCACTTATCTGATGCTTTTTTGTTGCGTTTTCATCACGTTTTTGTCGCTATTTCGATGCTTTGTTCACAAAGCTTTTAGATTTGGGTAAAGCCAAACTGGAGAACATGTGCTCGGTTCAGGTGGGGGTTATCTAGATTGAGTTTGAAATCTTTGCACTGTGACTACATTGTTTTAAGTGGGTGTAGTGTTTGGCAAACCAAGTTCATATTTATAGTGCTGGTGAAATCCACGTCCCTTTTGACTGAAAGCCTCCTCTTATTCTAAAACAAACGATACCGTGCACATGCTCCCAGGGTGTTTCTCCCAGTGTTCTCCTCGTCACACTGTTTGTTTTCCTCCATAACCGAGCTCTGTCCTTTGTGTGCCCGCAGTAACGGAATGGGGTGATGACGTGCGGCCCATCTCTGAGGAGGAGGCCATGGTGATCGTCAACCATCAGTCCACCGGAGACGTGTGCACGCTCATGATGTGCCTACAGGACAAGGGCACGGTGAGCACCGGGGCGCAAGAGACACATTTAAGACCTTTGTTACCAGTACTTTAACCATACTTGGTTTTCGATACCGACACCTGAACGACACTAAAATGTGTGTCGTCTAGAACCAGAAAACAGAACAATAATGTGTGGAAGACATGCTCTTGTACAATATCCGGTTCATCTCCAATGTCAAGAAATGTGTGAAAAATGGGGGGAAATGGTGGCAAAATTAAGGGAAACAAATTTTTAAAGGGGAATACATTGGGAATAAAAAGGGGAATACATTGGGGGGAAATGGGAAAATGTCAGTAATACCAATTAGCAAAAATTAAGGGGAATAAAACAAGAAAAAAATTGTGGAAAAAATATTTATTTGAGCTGACAAAACAAACTTCCTTCCTTTAATCTCTTCGCCTGAGCCTATAGGCCAGTGTAACTCATCTAAAGAAATAGGCCACCGTTTTTACATACTGAGATAGGTTCTTACCTTAGTTTAGATGAGTTGATGCGTAACTGTCTGGTCTTCGTGCGTGTGCTCAGTCACGCAAATGTTGTTAGCGTGTAGCCTCTCCCAGCAAAGCATACATGCAAATCTGTCGCCTTTCGGCGAAATTCACTGTTTTGACCTTGGAAAATACCATTCACGTGAATCATGGAGATCCGTATTAAAACATAAAAATGGGGTGGGGGGGGCGTGTAACGTGTAAATAAACTATGCAGTGGCTGAGGCTTGTAAAAGTTCACTGGTGCTGTTAGGCCAAATATGCCATTTCCCCGTGGCTGCAGCCACAGGACCCTCCAGCTCCAGGCTGAGTGAGCCCCGCTGCCCCGCGCTCGCTCACTTCACCTGGGCAGCGCAACAGCCGCCCGCATCCACCGGCTGTCTGTCCACTCGCTAACCCCGCTCCAACAGACACAGCACTGAAGGCGATGAACAGTATGAGACATTGCGCAGACGCTGAGGTGAAAGTTATACCACTGTATTTTACGACATGTGAACTTTTACTTAAGTAGCTAGCAGCAGCACGCTAATGCATCAGTCAGCACAATAAAGTTACGCCGCAGCTGTGCATGAGACTGAGCACCAAACTAATCTAAGCTTTGCGATGACTGTAGCTTTCATATTTGACAATAGCCGCATGAAACTAGAGAGAATCTACAAGCTAAAACCTACAAAGCTAATGGATAGCTATCATTACTGTGATGCTAAAATTGACCAGGCAGGTGCCCGTGGCTCCGTGCGCGCTCTGCGCTCGTGTGATGCGCGACTGTGGTCAGAGGGAGAGGGCTGACCTCTCCATGTGGATCGTGTGGTCAGAGGGAGAGGGCTGACCTCTCCATGTGGATCGTGTGGTCAGAGGGAGAGGGCTGACCTCTCCATGTGGACCATGTGGTCAGAGGGAGAGGGCTGACCTCTCCATGTGGACCGTGTGGTCAGAGGGAGAGGGCTGACCTCTCCATGTGGACCGTGTGGCCAGAGGGAGAGGGCTGACCTCTCCATGTGGACCGTGTGGTCATTGGGCACTCACAGATATGAGCGGTTCTGACATGGTTTCTGTTGATCAGAGATGTTAACGTTGGAAAGTTTACTAAAACCGAACCTGTCCAAAGAGACTTACAACTATTCAAATATGCCAAACCATTTGTAAGCTTTTAGTAGCCTACTGTAGCCAAAAAAACAACAACCTGATACCATTTTATTTTGTATGGTAAAAAGGTGGCATACTCTGCAGTGTATGCTATATGCCTCCTATGGACAAGTGTTGCAAATTAGCAGTTTTGCTATAACAGTAAAAACAATGTATCTGGTTTGTCCAATGCAGTTGTTATGTCCATGTCAAATAAACAAAAAATAATAATAATATTCCTATAAATAGTCAGTAAGAGTTTAAAATCTATATTTAAAAATCAAAATGTAATAATATTTGTATCCTTTGTTTTAATATAATTCAAATAGAAGACGGTATCTTCTGATGTACAGAACCTGATTTGGAATTTCACATTATGTAAAAATCCTTTACTCTCCAGGATTTCCCACTAATACATTAGTTTGTGGCGCCCCCGCCATACTCCATTTTTATCCGCCACAGTTTTGATCTCGATGAACAATGTCTCACTGTTTAAGTATTATTATAACAAAAAATGAAGGCATCTTCGAGTAGTTTTGTTTTCGCTTATAAACAAAAAGACCACATGGTTAATTTGCATAGTAGCCTAAACCTCTTTACTGCGCTGCTAATGTAGCTGTTGCTATAATGAATTAAACCAGAGGTCACAAAATGGCAGCCCTCAGTCTGGTTCTGGACCCACGCGCCAACCCGTCCGAACCTGAAACTTGGATCCAAACTTTGGACTCGACCGTGACTCCCCACAGTCCTGCATCTGCGTGTGCGCTCTCTCTCTCCCTCACGATATGCGCTAACCCAGCTGAACAGAAAGAGAAACTGCAGCCTCTGAGCTCGTTTTTAACTTTTAGAAACGGCTGCAGAATGATTGAAATACGGCTAAAGATTTAAAACCGAGAAGACGCTAGTCATCTAATCAAATATGCACACGCGATAGTTACGCGCAAACAGCACGGCTGTTTCTCCATCGTTTAAAACAAAAGAGCAGCGAGCAGAACCAAACCAGGACTAAACCAGGACTAAACCAGGACTAAACCAGGACTAAACCAGGACCAGACCAGGACCAGACCAGGACCAGACCAGGACCAGACCAGGACCAGACCAGGACCAGACCAGGACCAGACCAGGACCAGACCAGGACTAAACCAGGACTAAACCAGGACCAGACCTGGATGAATCTATTAAAATGCACCAGAATGCAGGAAAACGCATCTAAAAAAAAAAAAATCTCCCGGGGAAGTGCCCTCGGACCCCCCCCCCATTGGGGTGCTCTCTCCCACCGCAGTCTCCTTGAAATCTGTGGGAAACACTGCTCTCTCTGCCCACTCTGTGATGAAACTGAAGCCATTAGTAGAACTACAGTTCTAAAACAAAAAGAAAGCCTAATAAATTCAGTGTTCAATCAAATAGTTGTCATTCATATGCACTACAAAAAAGTGGATTGTTTTAATGTATTAATTATGGAATCTACGAGTTCTGTTAAAGAGTTACCGCAAACCGCACGTTCCGCCGCGGCCCCGTAAACTGTCACCTTTTTCACTATATGTGTTTGCATGTCTGGCAAACGTATAGCCCCAAACTGGGGTGAAGTGAGAAGCGACCAAGCTGTTTCACGTTTTCCCTATTTAAATACAGTTACTGTACGTGAGCCTTTACACGATCCAAGACTAGTTACACAAAATTAAACATGAGGATTTTCTAAGCGGATAAAAAGGTACTATATTGTGAGGCGTAATAACACCTAGGGATATCATGGTATGAAAATTTTACCTTGTGACCAAAATTATCACGGTTTTCGGTATTATCGCGGTATTTCTTTTTTTAGTTCAGAAAGCATTGATAGTCCTACACAAACTGAAATAGTTTTAAAAAAGTGTAACAGTGTTATATTTAAAAAATACAGCCATATCGAAAGGGCAACTTTTCACATCAAAGTAAAGGAACTATAACTATGAATTGTTGATCGTTTGGAGGGTATTACATGTACTATTTATAGCGCTAGAACCGTATTAGAATATTTTAACTAGATAAACCCTCTATACCAGGAATATTGTTCTCAGTTTGTGTTCCAGTTTGCTCTCGCTTTGCAGATTTGGGAAAATGCCATCAGACATCATTGTTAAATTCATAATAATGCGGCGAGAGTGAATCTATTGCATTGGCGACCAACTTTAAGCCTGTAACGCATTGTGCCATTTCAATACGGAGGTATCGGGACACGGTTTATATGCTGGTGGTGGCGCCAGTGCAGCTGCACTGTGGGACGACTCGTTAACTTCTCCCTCAATCTAAAGTCCCCACATCATGCATTTCAGCTAAAACGCTAACGTTAACTTACTTGCATTGGCTATAGAGTTGTGGTGACACTTTTTTCTTGCACGTTCTGCAAACAGGAACTGTCTTCTATAAACTGTCCTTCGGCTTTCTTAAAATAATATATGATTCCAGCTTCGAGAAAGTTTTGTTTTGGTTGTAAGCTTTGGAGTGCGCCTTCAGCAGATGAGACGGCGGCCGGTGAGGCTCACCGTGCCTACACCGCAGGTGCGGTAATCCACCGAGATAATATAGTTTTTCAAAAACAAGACGGTAATTATTACCGTCAACATTTTTACCGGGGTTTACCGGTAAACGTGACATCCCTAATAACACCACTTCACACTTTGTGTAACTAGATTGGGATCACGTAACTGTATTTAAATAGGGAAAATGAGGAACATTTGCATGACTGAGACAGTTGCGTATCAACTTGTCTAGGCTAAGGTAAGAACATATCTCAGTATGTAAAAACGGTGGCCTGTTCCTTTAAAGCTAAGGCCTAACTTTTTTGTCGCATTGTCGCCGCATTTATGCCACATTTTTGTTTGTTTAGTTTTTTTGGTCGTGTTTTTGTCACTTTCTTGTTGCTCTTTGGTCACTTTTTGTTGTTGCTTGTTTGCGTTTTCATGGTCATTTTTACGCTTTAAAAAAACAAAAAACAGAAGCTTTAAGATTTGGGTAAAGCCAAACTGGACAAAAATAAACTTGGTTCGGGTGGGGGTTAAGAGGTTGATGCTGTCCCTGGACCAACAGCATAAAAACTTGGATGTAAAGATATAAAAACATTTTTGGTTCCTGTTTTCCATGGTTTAATTTTTTTCAATACCGGTCGTACTTAAACATTTAACCTAACCCTTTGTCATGTCAAAATCTAACTTTTAGAGTAAGAGTAGCCACTTCCCACTGTACGGTCTCAATGAGGCCAGAATCAAAACTACTATTGTGCTGTTGACTTCCTCATTTCTGAAATGAGGTAACTTCCTCATCTTGCGTCAGTAGCCGTTTGTTTAGCTGCTGCCTGCTCTGCACAAGGACTTTGAACACCATCCATTTGAATAAAAACGTGTATTTATTTTGCTTGTCAGATCAGAGACAAAGGAGGAAGTATATAATCTATATATAATGCATTGACTATTATAATGGATTGAGAAAAAACATGTCTCATTTGAAAGCTCAGCATCTCCATAGTTCAGTCTGTGAGCTTTAATACTGCAGGCAGCACTAGCACTACTCAGGATTAGATTGGGGCTTTGGTCGTGAGGGTTTAGATCAGAGAAAAACCCCTTACCAACCCGAGAAGATCAGGTATTGCACAGCTCTGCTAGCCAAGCTTTAAAGTGATCGTCTGTAAGACTGCAAAGTGGGGGGAGGAATGAAATTTGAAAGTAAATAATCCCCTCCCCTCCTGATTGCACCAGAAAGCCGCTCCGAGTTTGCAATATGAGGATAGCCAGAACAAACTTTCAAAATTAAACGGTCAAACTCCCTCCTCCTCCTGATTGGTCCCTGACAGGAAAGCTCGTCTCATTGGTCAAAGTGAAGCACGGAGAGTCTGAATATATTCATTAATATTACTTGTGTTACATCAAATTGTTGCATCAAATTTGTAAAACATTTAAACTTACAAACTATCATTTTAAAGTTTGAGTAAAAAAAGGGCTAACTGAGTAGCATCATGTTCCGGGAATGTTACTTAATCTTATCTCTGCTTGTTGGAGTAAACATAAGCCTGTTTTAAACTCCCAGAATAAATATTTACTTTACTCTGTGACCGACAGGAAAAGAGAACTAATCAGATTTCTCATTACTGGAAAATCTAACTCAGTTACAAACACTGTTATTCCCACATGGACTAACTATATAATATACTTTAAGCTCCTTTACAGCAAGTAGATCATTTAGAGTTCAGGCGACCCAGGTCAGGATTCCTATTAATGTGAACAGTGAAGCAAAGGGAAGATGAAATGAGAAGGGTTGCAAAATCACAGGAGTTTTCAAACGATGGAAAATTTCAATCGTTGTTGGTCTCTCACAAGCCCCTTATGAGAGACCAACAGGTCCGGTTAGAACCATGAGGCCGTCCTTCTGTGGACCCACCACCTGCAGGAGGAGCCATAGGGGCTGGTGCAATGTGATTTGGGCAACTCCAACAATCAGGTTTAATTTCAATATTTTACACTTTCAATTAAAATAACATTAAAGTAAAAAAGACCAGAGCAGATTTACGTAATACTTTTGTAAGGAATAAAGGGCAAAAAGACTCCTGGCTGCTTAGAAAAGCGTTTAAAGCAGTGATACTTGCCATATTGGGGAAGTACGAGGCATTCATTCCATGGAAGTATCGGGTCACTGCTGCCGCTGTTTGTACTCGGTCAACATAAGCTGACAAAGTTAGTTAACATTAGCCTCATCATTAGCCTTTAAACTGAATCACTTCTGAACCCCTGCTGTGCTTTGAGTCCAGACGATGGCACACTGACAGAACCATCACACAGCGCTGTCACACAAGGACACGACACACTTTCTGAGCTGGGATTAATCCCACAACCGCTGGATCCCAGGACAAAGGCTTACATAGGACAAAAACAAACACGCACTAAACCTACGGAATATTTAGGCGGCAAATGAACCAAACCATATCGGCGCCCTCTTCTGGCACCAAGCTGTCACGTTCTCCTGTGGTGGAGGTTTTGGGCCAAATCCACCATCCTCCTGGGCCTTTATCCTCTTACCCTCCGCACAAAGAGGCACAGACTGGGACAGTGGGGACAGTAGAGCGGGGAATGTGGTATCGTTGGGTGAAGTGTCTGAGCGTGTGGTGCCTCTGCAGGTGGTGAGGAAGATGATGTGGCTGATGGACCATGTCTTCAAATACACCAACTTTGGCCTGGTTTCCCTCATCCATGGGGACTTCTTCATCAGACAGGTGAGCTATTTTGGACACGCCAGTCGGCTTTAGAATTTATTCGTTTTAAATTGGTGTTTAAAGAGGTCAGACATACACAATTTAATTGAGTTTATCAGTCTTTTCTCTGTTATGCTACAACGTGTACATTTTATACTCAAACAATCACAAATATGTTCTGAATAGGGATGCACCCATCCGATACTGGTATTGGAAATCCGAGCCTATACTGGAAAACAAATATTCACGGTTCTCACGGTTTTAAAAACACAACTTTCACCGACTAAATCTCAGCGAATACGAACATGAATAAACTTTTGTTGAGTTCGATTTAACCTCCACAAACGTACTTTTGATCCTTGCGCAGAATAACATAGCTAGTAGCAGTATGCTAATGCTAACATCAACTAATCAAGGCTAGGACAGAAACTCTGTCTCGATTATTTTAGTAATCGATTAATCTAGCGATTATTTACATCGATTAATCGGATAAGTATTTTATTTATATTGAAAAACAAAATTTCATGACTTTAGAGCAGATTATAAAAGAAGAAAAAACATAGTTTTAAACAAATAATTTTTCTGCTAGAAATAACATAATGTATTCTTCATTTCTTATCAGTTTTTCCCAAAAGCAGCAACATTTGACTCTCATAAAGAGACACCTGTCCGTATGTCCATGATGAGGAGAGAGCAGCTTCATAGAGTCTTTTATATCAGTACTTTTACTTTTATTCAAGTGAAGTAGGTCCTGACTGGAGACATACAATTTTCTGCTGAAGCTCAGGTGATTCATTTCTTTCCCAGGATCTCAACCAGAGGGGTTTCCTAAAAGAGGGAAAACATTTTAATTATTTTTGTCATAGTATTGCTATATAACAGGGGATAATGTGTCAGTTTGCATGCTTCATAAATGTATTTGTTGTGAACAATGAAAGGATGGATATGAGAAACTTTAAAGTACAGGTGAAACAGTGTGACTGTGTTGGAGTTTATTTTGCTTTTGAAAAAGTGTGACCACCTCAAATAGTTTAAACAGAGACCAGTGGGACAATTTAGCAGAACTTTGAAGTACACAGGAATTAGTTTTTTGTTTTTTATTTGATTTTATCAGGCATTTTCATCCCACTAAAGAACGACACACACCTTTTCACTAATACAGCGTATATAACACTGGGCTAGCAACAGATCGCACTATATTAATAAATATAAAGATAATAATTTAAAAAAATCATGAGATGGGCTTCAATGAAAAAGTGGGACATCTTAAGCACCAGGAGGGACAGAGAACGACATGGCTCTGCAGTACAACCAAAAGAGGGACAGGTGGCCACCATTTAGATATGTGTATTTATTTATCTGAATTTAAATCGTAGATGCAGTGTAAAGATATTTAGCGCAAAAAAAACTTTGCAGCAAGGGAGAAGTAGATAGAGTAGGATGTAAAAGTCTGCGTTTGGTGAGGAGGGAAAGGAGATAAGTTCGCCATCATACTTTACCTTATGATTACGGCCTGATTCTCCGCTCTGCTACCTGGTTCTGCCCGGTTACGAGTATTAGCACAGTTCGCTCCGGTCTGTTGTTTACTACCATAGACTGAGCTGTGCTCTTCAGAAGCGGCCGTGTGGAAACAAGTGCCGCTTAAACCCCAAAGTTCTGCGCGCATAAGCGGCCCAGTTTCACGCGGTTTTAATGAGATATAAATTAAGCGAATCATCGAAGTGGAAAAATTATGTTCGAAGCATTTTACTAATCAAGTTTATTGATTTAATCGATTAATCGTTGCAGCCCTAAAGATCATATTGTCCACTGTAGAGGCCGGCGCACACCAAAACGCAGCGCGTCCATTAGGGTGTCAACACATACTGGTTACTTACAACAGAGCTGGATAACTTCATGGCTGGGTAGATCTCTATGGAAACACGCCCTTAGCCATAACCTAATCTGAAACAGGTTTAGTTCCGGCTTAGACAAGAATAGACTGCTCTTTGGCCAGTCAGAGAAGAGAATCCTCCGGTTTGTCGCCCAAACTCTGCGGTGAACGGAGGCAAGAGGAGGAAGCACCTTGAGCAGTGGAGAGAGAAGTCCTTCATATCAAAGCGTCTCGGTGGGCCTTCAGTGTTTCTATTTTAGGTTTTATGAAATGGTGGTAAAGAATAACATGATCTAACATATTTGCAATGATCAGATTAATGTTTATGATACTAGCTTGTCATTTAGCCGAGGATATTTAGTGAAGAAAAGTCCAGCGATCCTTGTGTAACGTTTGCAGACCCTTGATATGTAACATCTTCTTGTTTGCACGATTTTAGTTTGAGGATTGGGAAATTTGCTTGTTTTAAAAGAGGATCATTCACTTCTCACACATGGCAAGCTACTTTTAATAAAGTATTTTTGGTATTGGATAACGGTACATACTCAAACCCCCAGTAATCGGTATCGGGAAGCAAAAATGTTGGTTCTAATGTTTTGAATTTCAAGTGTTTGTTGGTGTGAACTCCTGCCTAGGGCTGGGTACTTAACCATTACAGTACTAGTATCTGAACCACACTTTTCTGTTCCTATGCTTTACAACCATAAAGTGTTTTATTTTATTTCAACAACAATTCCTGATTTCTTTGCGCGGGACAAAGGACTCTCTTTTTAGTATTGTCTATTGACCCACCAGGCAGTTCAACTTTTTTACTCTTAAAGGGGGGGTATTATGTAAAATCGACTTTTTCAAGCTTTATATCATGTTATTATGTCATTCCCTCATTAAACACATGCCTGGAGTGTTGCCTTGGCTCATTCACATATTTTTGAGTAATCAGTAAAAACTTAGACGGCAGCCATTTTAGGTGTAGCTATGCCTCAGTCCTCCTAGGAACGCCCCCACCTCCTGGAGACGCCTCTGGACCTTTTGTCACCAGCCAAGCCACCAACCACTGCTCCTCAGCTCAGCAGAGCCCCCTCCCCGCACAGTAGTGTTGTTTAGATGCCACAGCAGTGTGCTGAAGGGGGCGTGTTGGAAAGCTTCTTAAAGAGACAGAGGCCTATTTCAAGACGTTCAGTACAGCCACTTTGAGAGAGCAATTTTATTCAAGGCAGTTATTTTAATTTACTGCATATACAGACCAACAGAAGGTTACGTCATCATTGTAGTGTGCTATAGACTGGTGCTATGTGATTGAAAAAAGCATAATACCCCCTCTTTAACTGTCTGTGGGGTACCTTTGAATGGTACCCCATCCTACTCCTTCACACTATCACGTGGAAAGAGGCCAATCTGTTCAGTTGGGATTGTATTTCTGTAACATGTGTGTGAGTGAAGGACTGGGCAGTGTAAATGATGTGTTTCTCAAACCACAGAGCTGAGCTAAATTTACCAGTCAACAGCTTTGTGGGCTGACTTTTCTTTCTTTTGGCATCAATTCTGGCTCATCTTATGAAAAGATTCCTCATCTCATAACATCATAAACTCCCAGTCCCTCCTTTCACTTTAGCTGTGCGCTCTCTCAGCGAGACGAGCAGCTCAATTTGAACATATTGATTACTAAATGTTAACTTCTGAAGTCACACAGAAGAGGCTCCCAGGTGCAAACTCTTAACCTGCTTTTATTTGACATAAATCGCCCTTGTATTACATATAATTATACTGAAGGGCAATTCACCTTATTCAGCCTCGCCCACTTTTGTGGTGTAAGCATTTCCAGTTAGTGACTGCACTTTCTGTGAACGGGGGTTTCAGTTGTTGTCAGAGAGAGATGAAATAGAATGGGAGTAAACGGAAAACTGTTGCAAAAGCTCAAAGGAAATGCGTTTGCGTGGCTGCAGGCTGATCACAGAGCGCGACGACGGCAGGAAACTGCGACCTCCCATTATTTTTGTAAGCTTTCTGTTGTGACTCTGCGTTGATAACTGTGAGGATCTGTAAAGAACCGAAGCCGAGCTGGGCTTTGAGGCTCTGTCCAGGGTCAGTGTGGCCTGTTTGTTTGACCGCAGGCCGTTCTGTCCAGGGTCAGTGTGGCCTGTTTGCTTGACCACAGGAGCAGGAGCTGGGCTAGGGGCAGATCGAGTCTATTAAAGAAGGGTGACTGTAGGAACCTCTGTCATAGGCTACAACCGGTTCTACATGAGCCAGAGCAAATTTAGATTTTAGATTAACTGAACTATCTCCCCACCCTTCCTTCAATCATGGTTGCTCCTCCATATTTGGACATGGAGTCAGACTGCTCCATGTGACATTCGCGCCTTGAGCTTGGTGCCGAGTGGATACAGCACAGATTAAGTAACCCAAAGGTCTGGGGTTCAAACTCAGTCGGCGACGTCTTATTTTCTTTAGTTATTGTTAAGTAAAACACAAATGGCACAAACTGCCTCAACTTCTACTAAAAATGATTTAAACAGTAAATAATCATAGCTGGGGGAGCTTAGGAGTAATATTCTGCGAGTCGTGCATCAGCCTCAACCACTCAACTGTTACAACTGAAACACACTGCTTTCTATACAAACAAATTAGAGATTTATTTCATGGATAACTTTTGTATTTTTATGTTAATTTTTAAAATCATAAATACTTTTCATAATATCTTTAATATTTGTCTTTGTGACATTATTTGGCCTCTTTGCTGTATTTTCCTGGTTAGTTTATGCACATGTGTTAAAGCTCAGAAAGAAATCCGATTATATGAATATCAGATTATGTTGTTTGCACACCACGCCGATAACCTCAAAACTCCAGAAATCAGATCATGATCAGATTTTTGGTCTCCATGTAAACGTAGCCAGTGTCCTGAGAGAATGTGCTGTGGAAGTCTCTTTTGAGCCCCCGTCTGCTGCAGGCTGTTCTCATCATGATCCTGGACCACCCCCCACCCCCTCCTGCATTAACAACTACTGCCCAGTTGTACTTGCTCTTATTCTAATGAAGTGCTTCACACGGTGAGTCATGAACCACATCCAATGAGTTCAGCCCCTGCCTCGGACGCAGATCAAATCATTCAAACTATTCCACTGCTCACACCATGAGACGAAAGACTCCTATGTTCTCTTTAGTGTTTATGTTTATTAAAAACACCATGAGCCTCCGCTACTCTTCCTGAAGTAGCAGTGTCCCGCCCAGAGATGCACCAATCCATTTATTTTTACTTCTGATACAGATACTGGGCTTTGAGTATCGGCCGATATCCGATATTAACTGCTATCATGAGACTTTCTTAAAAGTGACTGCTGGGAGTGGAAAAGTGAATGTTCTTCTTTTCTCCAGTGTGAGATCAATAAAGTCTGAGCTTTTCTTGTAATCAAGATGTTACAGATCAATGATCAATTCTATATTAATAAACTAATGTAAAAACATTTAAGGATCACTGGACTTCACTGAATGAACTGAACTGCATTAGCCTGTCATATACCCAAAGATATTATCTTTGGGTATATGACCATAAACCGTTAAAAAGAATAGACAACTCCTCCTCACTCCTCCCCGTTTACCACAATGACCACGTTCGAGGGGGAAATCATGGCGGATTTACAGACTCCTCCTCCCCTGCTCTGACGAAGCATGTTCCTAATAAGGGCATAAGGGCGGGATCTTCACTGTAGACTCGGCCCTTGTGTGACGTGTAGCTCGCGCAGCTCCAATGCTAACAGTCCGACCTCCGTTAAGTAGGAGATTTAAAAAAAAAAAGATTTCGAAAACCAGCCTGGTTTCTTTTTTGTGAGTAACCCAGCGTTATCTCAGGAGGAATATGTAGCCGTAGAAAGTGTTAAAAAAATTGAAACCAGGCGTTAAAGTTGTTTTTAACGTGTCTAAAGTCCAATGCTTTTCAATGGGGGCCTAGCGATGATATGGAGGTACTACAGCAACCATTGTATATGACAGGCTAATGCATTAATATAAACAACTCAGTGCTGCCTCTAGAGGTGGAGATGGGTGGTTACAGAGGGGTTTCTGAAGAGAGCAGACTGTAATGTTTGTGACCTATGTTTGGTGGAGGATGACTTTCACCTTATGTTCTATTGTCCACTTTATAATGATTTAAGAACTGCTTTGTTTGAAAAAGTTGAATGTCATAATCCTGATCTATTTTGGTTGGCAGAAGGTGATATGTTGAGTTGGATATTTAGAAATGAATTTTTTTGCATGGCAAGATATGTAAAGAATGCTTTCTCTACATATGAGATTGAAAGCTCCCAGATTCAGATCCTTGACTTTTCTGTGATGTTTGTTACATTGAACGTATTGTCATGACGGTCATCTTCCAAATTATGTTTATTGTGTCTTATAAGCCCATGTGAGCTGGGAACATATGTGTATGACACTTAAATAAAAATATTCATTCATTTATATAAAGTGACCTGATTATGACAACTTTTTATATTAGTTATTCTTTAACAGCATTTCATAAACTAAAATACAAAAAAACGTGGCCACTCAAACAGTGTAATACAACAGTTTAATTTATTAGGCTACTTTAGGTCATCCAGTCATAGTTTCTTCACTGATCAATAAAACGTTTGTGGAGGTTAAAACTAACTCAGCGATTGAATCACCTGGTTCAAAATGCAGAACAGCATGTCCATATTCACTGAGATTTAGTCGGTGGAAGTTGTGTTTTTAAAACGGTGAGAGTCAAAACAGGTTTAGGATCAACACGTGTTTTTCCCAATATCTGCTCCGATATCCGATACCAGTATCTGTTTGCGTCTGTGGCCAGGTCCACCCGTCTGAAGAATGGCGTCATCCACCAAGCTGAACTGCCTCCCTCTGCTTCCATCTGCAGTCATAAAACTGTGGTCCTCCATTATGTCCCAAGGGAATAAGAGTACTGGAATTGACTTCTCATTAAATTGCTAATAAAATGTTGTACTGTCTTACATGTAGCGCATTAGAGATGTGTTTTCAGTTGCAGGCATAAGGCTTAGTGGGCTGAGAGCACATTGTCATTAAGAACACATGGTTTGCACATAAAGTTCTTCTTTTCCTCATTTTTGTCATCAGGTTAGTTTCTCATTCACCGAGATCTCACGCCTCGCATTCTAGTGTTTGTTGTGGTAAAATACATAATAGATCCCACAGTTACTAAAACGATTGAAATCAAACTATGATGATTGTTCTCTGTAGTTTTGCTGACCTTTTAGAAAGAGAGTATCTGAGCAGGAAGTACAAAGGTAACCCAGACGACAGTTAAACATTAAAACCATGTGGAATGTGATGGGTAATACCGAACAGATAACAAGAAGACCTGAGAGAACCATGTTGTCACCTGCAGGCCCAACATGACGACCATAAGGAACCCATACAACACATATCTCGTATAACAATACTTACAAATGTATAAGGGACAGATTATTATAGATAGAAAGATTATACACCAGGTACCAGACGTATAACAAATATATATACAGCCTCAAAGTATGTGTGACATACAATCTCAGTTTATGAGCTCCTAAAAACCCTCACAAGTCCCAAGTCCTCGTTGATACCAGGAAAAAGGCCCGAGAGTCTCTATCTAATATGTGTCATTTCAGTCTGACCCATCCTCTAATCAGGAGGAATGACCTCCATTTGGTTGATGTTAGCGTGACCTGGTCATTTGAAGTACATACTCATTGTACTATCTGAAACTTAAGCTTTTACCTGTTGCTTCAGTTGTTACTTCTCAGATGAACTGATGACTGTATTAACAGGTGTAATGCTAACGGCTACAAGCACTGTACTCCAAACAAACGACTCTCCCGCCGTTCAGCCCTACCTCTGCTTTAAAGCGTGTGTCGCCATACCGCCTTTGCTCTGCCCGATCCCGTCAGACCTCAGAAGCTAAGCAGGGACGGGCCTGGCAGGACTTGGATGGCAGACCGTTTGGGAAACACCAGGAAGTCTGGGGAATGTAGTGTGTGTGTGAGAGTGGTTGGTGATGGTGGCTGATGTGCGCAGACTGGTTGCCTCGCTTATCATCACCGAGTATGGAGTGAATGAATAATGCACCAAATTGTAAAAGTGACTTTGAGCATCTGGAAAAGCGCTATATAAGACTAATGCATTATGATTATTTTTATTATTGTTAAAGCAAACTGCAATCAATATCCCACCATGCCAGCATTAAGAGCATTAGCCTGATGCAGGAGGAGCACCATTGATTTTTAGTTAGGATCAATCGAAACACATTCACATTTGCAAAGAGGCAACATGCCCGCTGTTACAGTAGAAGCAGCTGGAGCTTTGCAGAGCTCGTCATATTAAGCTCTCCAAACTTCACACAGTCTATAGGTCTGTAATCCGGGGGGCGGAGCTGGATGAGAGGAGAGCGGCGTGGGTTCATTTTGGGATGTGGGACACAGACACACAGCTCTCCCACATGTGCTCATTGTTTCATTACCTGTATTCAGAAGTGTCACTCTACCAAATGACCAGACATCTATGAAACTCATTCATTAAAAGTGACTCATATGATTTATATCATCGCCTTTGCTCTGGTCCCTCAGCAGGTCAGGCCTGGGTGGTACTCAGACAGAGACCACTGGGGAACACCAGGAAGCCGGGGTGAATGTAGTGAGTGAATGGTGGTGGTCAGTCAACCCCAGGGCAGCTGTGGCTATATATGTATCACATTAGCACTGAATAATGCATGTCCAGCCGTGTGTGAGGCACTGAGAGACCGGTGCACTGAACATGCCTTATGTAAGCTCACGGGAAAGACACGCAGTGTTTCACATTCAAAACTTACCCATCTACTCAAAAAATGATAACTTAAACTCATTTCTCAGCTGTGTTTGACTGCTGTGTAAATCTCCGTCAGAAGGAAGACCTCAGTGACTTTGCAGTATATTGTTAGGATGTGGGCATTGTGTCGTGCTCCACCATTAAGGCCTTCTCAATGTTCTCTGCCATTAACTCGGAGTACAGGTGACTGAGTGGTTTGTGCTCTGGTTCAGTTACTGACAGACCTCTCTGTTAACATGGTCAGCTCCGGCTCCCTCCATCAACCAAAAACATGCACAAAAGCCTAATCCTAATCGCTCCTCCTTACCAAGACCCTGGCTCCGATCTGTGGCTTCAGCAGAGACTGCGACGAGTACGAGCTCAATATGCACTGTACTTTTGAAAGGAGGAGAAAATGGGTCATTTTTCAAGTGAATCACTGTATTTGAGTCAATATTAGGATGCCCTGATACCACTTTTTCTAAAACCAATACAAGTACTTTCATTTGAGGAATCACCAGTACCAATATGAGTACACGGCATTGTCTTCAAACTTACTTGGGTTATAGACTGACTGGTTCACCGCAGATGGGTTAGTAAATACCGGTAGTTACTTTACTCGCTATCATTGTTTTCCATGTTCTTTTTCTCACTTTGAACACCAAACCAACATTTACTAGAGTGTATATTTTCAGAACATTGGGGATATATTAACTGCAAAGCTAATACAAATTCATGTGCATTGTAATGTTATGGACATGTCATTAACGTTGCCTTCATTGTCTTCAGACATGAGATAAACGTTGAAATTAAATATAGTTTTTCACTGAAAATAACAGTGACGAGGATTTTATTCATAATCACAAATGCGTTAGCATTAGACAGATTTTTCTCAAGATTGATTGATTGTCTTGGTTGTGGAGATGATTATCCAATGAGTGAGCAGAATGAGCCTCCACTTCCCCAGTCAAGGTCTTCTTCAGTCGGCCTCCAGTGGTTCAGCTCAGTGACTGAACTCTGGAGGTTCTGAGCTGGAGGCGTGTTCATAAACTAGAGCTTGTGCCCATGCAGCTCATCACTTCATATCCATCTCTTTGTTTTCGACAGGGTAAAGCTTACAGGGACAAGCAGCTGGTGTACCTTAAGGAGCATTTAGACCGGTACTACAACAGCCGCGACCGCAAGTGGATCGTTCTCTTCCCCGAGGGCGGCTTCCTGCGAAAACGGAGGGAAACCAGTCAGCTATTCGCCAAGAAGAACTCCCTGCCCCACCTCACCCACGTCACCCTGCCGCGCACGGGGGCCACACAGGTCATACTAAAGACCCTGGCCGGGCAGCAGGAGAACGGCAGCCTGCCCGCGGATGGGCGCAACAACAACCAGACCGGTAAGCTCCGGGACCGTCCACGAGGGGGCGCCAAGTCCTGATGATACCCAAGTGTTTTTGGAGGCCAATATCAGTAGATACTTTTGGCATGCACATTACAGTGGCCTTGTTTGAGCAGACACTTACACACTGTGGAGCCTGACACTATCCCACCTGGAAAGCTATTTGACTTTCCCGAAAGTTTCAAACTGCGCGCACTCAGGACAGGGTCTGAACATTTCACGCATGCACTGAAGTGGCTATGTCAACTGTCATTTTATTTGAGCTTTATTTAACCTGGAAATCCCACTGAGATTTCAGATATAATAATAACAACAATAATAATGTATAGAGCACCTTTCATAAATCCTAAAGGCGGCATCACTGTTTCTTTATATCCTCATTTCTAATCTTTTTCCTCCTGCTTTCTTGGGATTTCAAGCCGCTACTAAAATTTTGATGCACTCGCAGTCCTTTTGTTCCAGGACGTGAGGGGAAGCCTGACACAGATACTCAGCAGGTGTCACAGGTGACTAAAGGGCAACAGTGGCACAGTTGGTAGATCGGCTCGTCTCATCATCGGATGGTCGTGCGTATAAGAAGAGATAAAGGCTTGCTGGGTTGTTGGTTTTTTGTGTGTGGAAATCTCCTGATTTTTTGAGCTCCCTCTGAAGGATTAAACATGAATGTCCTGAATGAATCAGCCTATATGCCCCTCATACAGCGCCCCCTGCTGTCAGAGCTCATCACCACACAGGGTTATAGACCAGACATTTAAAAAATATGGTTGGTGCAGATCGGTCTCGGCCTTATATCGACCTCTGTTGGGTATATTTCTATATATTTCAATGATTGAAACATATACTAAAATAATACATGTTTAAAGGAACAGGCCACCATTTTTCCATACTGAGATATGTTCTTACCTGAGCTTAGACGAGTTGATGCGTACCCGTCTGGCCTTTGTGCGTGCCCGTGGAAGAGCTTGGTCGCCTCTAACTTCACCCCGTTTGGGGCCATAGGAATATTCTGGGAGAGGCCAAATGCTAACAACATCTTTGGTTGTTTTGCGTGACTGGGGGCACGCACAATGACTTGAATGAAAACATCGGCCTATATATCGGCTATTGGCCAACTCCCATCATATCGGTATCGGACACAAACATCCAGATCGGTCGGGCTCTAGTTGAGACCATTTCCCATTTACAGTAAATTCAGTTTTCCTCCAGAACCATTTCATCTATTTAAACAAACACAGCGCTGCGGAGGAGCAAAGAAAATGTCAAAGATCATATGTAAAAAAAAGAGGACCGCTCATCCTGTATTACTCATTTTTGGTACAAAGATCCTTCAAAGTGCAGACCTCTCACTCTCCCTTTAAATCTATAACAACTCTGTCCTGCTTTTGTGCTATCACTTTGACAGTGCATGTTAATGAACACACATAAACACACTCTCATTCATCCTGGCCTGGTACATGTCTTTAGTGGTAGAGGAAACCTGAGAGGCTCCATCCGGGGAGCGGAGAATAAAGACCAAGATCAACTGCTGGAAAGTTGATCTTGGTCTTAAGTTTCGTTTACCTTCTCTCCTGGGTGCACTGGTCCATGAGCTCAGACTCGGTGGGTAATGCCCTGTTTCTATCGGAAAACTCTGCTCTAAACATGACGCTGCTGTGTCAGGGCAGACTGATTTCCATTTAAATGGCCGGTATGGAACAGTTTTGCGGTTTTCTCCACTTTCCACTGATGCTGCCGATGTGGAGACCCCATGACACTGTTGCAGATCCATGATTGTCAGACTGCTATACGTGTATATGTGTGAAACCAACTTTGGCCCTGAAGTGATTTGGTAAAACACAACATGTGGCTAAATGAATGAGAATAAATGTGACTTTCATAACTCTCTTCAATAGTGTAATATATGATGGCTTCTCACAATAAGGATGGTGCATTGTCTGGTATTGCCACGACAATCATTTGGTCAGATTGACTTTGCTTGAAAGAGTGAAATGTGCGTGTTGCTGGGCGAGTGCTGTGCTGGTCCTGAGGCAGACAGAATGAGCCTGTCTTTCGCCCGTCAGTGCCAACGCAGCATCAGTCCCTCCGCTTCAGCAAACACACATCAGCGCAGATGGCTGTTAAAGCGCTTTTAGACGTGCAGTAACCTTCCCTTGTTAAGCAGCTTCTCGCAACTTCAAATTTAATGAGAAACATTATTAGAACAGTGATCTAAACACCTGTTAAAGTCTAAAAATTATGAAATATGATCAATTCTACTTAATGCCCTGAGGTTTTTAAATGTAGGCCACCCTGGGCAGGTAGGCCCTCCATACTGAGTATACCATCTCCTCTTTAGGAGCAGAACATACTTCTGTACCCAGGACCCAGTTCTGCTGTCAAAGTGTGTGCATCATTGTTCCGATGAAAAATGACAGCTGGTATTTAATTTTTAAATTTATGTCCTTCCCAATGCAGCCTGCAGAGGGAGCTTAGATCAATTCAAAATCACATCACGATCACAGTCACAGAACGCAGTCCACATCCTAAAGGGTCTTTATGTGTTTCTTCTTCACTACGGAGAAAGTAAAAATGATATTCTGGTCGATGTCCAGACCTCACGATGTCCATGAAGATGACCATGTAGTAAGCTTCAACCCTGCAGTTTGGCCGCAGTACAACGTGCGACATGGTTTTACGCGTTTACCATTTCTGTTCTAAAGGCACCACAGTTGTTGTGGACGGCGCGCAACACTGGAATACACATTACTGAAGGAACAACAGAACGACATTAAAAAGTTTTGTGGACCGCAGTGAGAACAATGTGGACAAATGCTGCCTTTTGGCGGAGTTTATGGAAATATTCAGAGATGCCAGAGGAAAGAAGCAACTAAAAGACAACTATGAAAGTAAGCCTCATGCCGATGTTATACTAACACTAGCTAAAGTTGTGCTAACAGTGGCTAAATGCTATCATTGTCAAATCACCTTTTTCAGCAGCGGTATGATGTTGTGAAATATGAAATCTGGTATGACCTGCCTGTGTTAGTGAGGGCAGTCCTCTCTCCTCTGGCCAATCAGAGTTCATTCTGTGTTAGTAAAGGCAGTCCTCTCTCCTGTGACCAATTAGAGCTCAGTCTGTTTACGTCTTAGTCCTCAGGGTCCTATATGTCCCCTTGATTCTCTTGGTCCTAGTCCTGTGGGACGCGTGTTTGTCCGCGCTTCAGTCGGATGCGGTTGGAGTGGTGGGGTCAGGATGAAGGACAGTGAGTGACGCACACAGCTCTGCCTGTGTGACTGTGTCCTGAGTGTGCAGTGCGGGAGGACCTCAGAAGAACTCCAGCTAATTACCATTTTACTGACTATTACTGCAGTGGGATTACATTTGCTCTGTGTTTATCTCTTAAATCAGGATTCAGGTCACAGTACACACTTCCTACTCCTGGTCAGGGGCATTAACGCCTGAGAGAAGACGTTTATAGAGCTGTAAACTACAGGGTTAATTTGCTCATGGCTGAGTTTGAGAAAAGCACATGGAAGCAAATGAAAGTGTATTTGTACATACCCTTTGGTTGTCCACTGCTGCCGCATGCCGTCTGTCATCCAGCCCCTGCAGCGATGAGACGCACAGGCTCATGACAAGAGCAAACTGGGCCCTCTAAAGAACTGAGCACAGTCTTTATTACATTAGACTCATACAGTCTGGATGAATAAAAGGCATACATGTAATGAGTTAGTCAAATATTTTTGTGCAACCAGATGTTTAAAAAGAGCTTCGTGCAAAGCTCTGAGGCTAAAGGTTAAAACCAGCAAATCCCATTAAAGTGAGAAGGACTTGAGTTCCATTGGACCCAGAAGTAACGTAATGACATCATCATCACTTTACAAGAGGATTAGTTTAGGAATAGTAAAATAAAGACTGTGCATGTGCCTGTTAAAGTGCGTTACTGATCAGGGCTCACATCGAGATTAGAAATCACCCACACCAGGCGCGTTTGGTGTGGAAGTACCTTTTGATCTGAGGTGGGAGAGGTTCTACAGTTCTCTCTGAATGGATGAGGATATTTGAGTAGGTGTTAAAAAATCTATCTATTCCTCAACTCTAAATCAACACTAAAAGTAGTATCAAAGCTATATTCTTTGAGCAGTTATCGATACTTTCTGTAATTCCCTCTGGTCTTTCCCTCCTCCTTCAGCTCCGCTCCGAGCAGGTGCAGAGTATCCCAAAACTCTTACCCAGTAATTCTCTAAATGTTACTAAAACCCTGGATAAAACTAAATGCATCTATTGTGGAAAACTTCTTCTGAACAAATTTGAAATGATATCAATGCCTGTTGTACAGTTACATGTTTACTGTTGGCATTTTAAAGGTACATTTAAACATTATATGGTTCTTTCAATGAATGCACTGTTCTGTTCCCAAATGTGACAGCAGTGACTGTTCACTGTACAAATGGTGTTTAACATGACGGTCATGGGCCATATCCAGTCTCTAGTTTATATGGTTTTAGTTAGTGTAGTTTACTATAGTTTTAGCATTTTGACTATGAATATTGCAGTTGAAAAATGTAAAACATTTAAATAGAGAGAACAAATTAGTCCTTTTTATTGCACTGATTTTTGAAGGACATGGTAAAATCAAATAAAGTAATATAGTGTTGAGTGATCTGCAATGTAGATAATACAGTGCAGATGGAAAAAGTATCGAAATAGAGTTTGAAACGTTAGTATCGTGACACTAAATTGAGGGGAATGTGTTCCTTATTGATGTGACGTTTGTGACGGAATGGGCTCTTTTGAACAGTTCCACCCGGTTCTCTGTTGTGTGAAGAGCCAGATCTTCTCTTCAGCTAGTATTACGCAGATTTACCCCGAATGAACTCGAGGTTTTGAAGTTCACATTTCAGAGATGCCTTGCAAATAGACGGCTGTCATTGGTCACCCTAAAACACAAGGGAAGCTGCAGGCCTGAACACAGTTTGGAGTGATGTTCAATGGTAGAATGCTTTGTCATTATCGTGACAGTTAAACTTAGTGAAGAGCTGACTTGTTTCTACTTGTTGTGCTGTGAGTCGGATTTGCTTTTCAAACCAGCCAAAAGTCGACTATAGCGGAAACCCTTCTCACTTCATGCCTGCCCATGACTGCACTGTCATGGGCACTGCACTGCACATTTATACATGGGCCTACTGACGTGAAAATATTGCCTTTTAAAACGGTGTAATGAATGTTCTTGCCTGTTTGTGCTCTTTTTCAGGAGTAAAGAAGTGCAGAAATCTGCAGTGGGTCATAGATGTGACTATAGCCTATCCCAAAGCCAGACCCATGGACATCCAGACGTGGATCTTTGGCTACAGGCCGCCCACAGTAACACATGTACACTACAGGTAAGAGCTTAGAGACCACACCACAGTAACACATATACAGAGCTTAGAGACCACAGTAACACATGTACACTACAAGTAAGAGCATAGAGACCACAGTAACACATGTACACTACAGGTAAGAGCTTAGAGACCACAGTAACACATGTACACTACAGGTAAGAGCTAGAGACACAGTAACACATGTAGTAAGAGCTTAGAGACCACAGTAACACATGTACACTACAGGTAAGAGCTTAGAGACCACAGTAACACATGTACACTACAAGTAAGAGCTTAGAGACCACAGTAACACATGTACACTACAGGTAAGAGCTTAGAGACCACAGTAACACATGTACAACATAAGACTTAGAGAAGTAAACATGTACAAAGTAAGAGCTTAGAGATCACAGTAACACATGTACACTACAGGTAAGAGCTTAGAGATCACAGTAACACATGTACACTACAAGTAAGAGTTTAGAGACCACAGTAACACATGTACACTACAAGTAAGAGCTTGGAGACCACAGTAACACATGTACACTACAAGTAAGAGCTTAGAGACCACAGTAACACATATACTACAAGTAAGAGCTTAGAGACCACAGTAACACATGTACACTACAAGTAAGAGCTTGGAGACCACAGTAACACATGTACACTACAAGTAAGAGCTTAGAGACCACAGTAACACGTACACTACAAGTAAGAGCTTAGAGACACAGTAACACATATACTACAAGTAAGAGCTTAGAGACCACAGTAACACATGTACACTACAAGTAAGAGTTTAGAGACCACAGTAACACATATACTACAAGTAAGAGTTTAGAGACCACAGTAACACATATACTACAAGTAAGAGCTTAGAGACCACAGTAACACATGTACACTACAAGTAAGAGCTTAGAGACCACAGTAACACATGTACACTACAAGTAAGAGTTTAGAGACCACAGTAACACATATACTACAAGTAAGAGTTTAGAGACCACAGTAACACATATACTACAAGTAAGAGCTTAGAGACCACAGTAACACATATACTACAAGTAAGAGCTTAGAGACCACAGTAACACATATACTACAAGTAAGAGCTTAGAGACCACAGTAACACATGTACACTACAAGTAAGAGTTTAGAGACCACAGTAACACATATACTACAAGTAAGAGCTTAGAGACCACAGTAACACATATACTACAAGTAAGAGAGAGCACAGTAACACATACTACAAGTAAGAGCTTAGAGACCACAGTAACACATGTACACTACAAGTAAGAGCTTGGAGACCACAGTAACACATGTACACTACAAGTAAGAGCTTAGAGACCACAGTAACACATGTACACTACAAGTAAGAGCTTAGAGACCACAGTAACACATGTACACTACAAGTAAGAGCTTAGAGACCACAGTAACACATATACTACAAGTAAGAGCTTAGAGACCACAGTAACACATGTACACTACAAGTAAGAGCTTGGAGACCACAGTAACACATGTACACTACAAGTAAGAGCTTGGAGACCACAGTAACACATGTACACTACAAGTAAGAGCTTGAGACCACAGTAACACATGTACACTACAAGTAAGAGCTTGGAGACCACAGTAACACATGTACACTACAAGTAAGAGCTTGGAGACCACAGTAACACATGTACACTACAAGTAAGAGCTTGGAGACCACAGTAACACATGTACACTACAAGTAAGAGCTTGGAGACCACAGTAACACATGTACACTACAAGTAAGAGCTTAGAGACCACAGTAACACATGTACACTACAAGTAAGAGCTTAGAGACCACAGTAACACGTGTACACTACAAGTAAGAGCTTAGAGACCACAGTAACACGTGTACACTACAAGTAAGAGCTTAGAGACCACAGTAACACGTGTACACTACAAGTAAGAGCTTAGAGACCACAGTAACACATGTACACTACAAGTAAGAGTTTAGAGACCACAGTAACACGTGTACACTACAAGTAAGAGTTTAGAGACCACAGTAACACGTGTACACTACAAGTAAGAGTTTAGAGACCACAGTAACACATGTACACTACAAGTAAGAGTTTAGAGACCACAGTAACACATGTACACTACAAGTAAGAGCTTGGAGACCACAGTAACACGTGTACACTACAAGTAAGAGTTTAGAGACCACAGTAACACATGTACACTACAAGTAAGAGTTTAGAGACCACAGTAACACATGTACACTACAAGTAAGAGTTTAGAGACCACAGTAACACGTGTACACTACAAGTAAGAGTTTAGAGACCACAGTAACACATGTACACTACAAGTAAGAGTTTAGAGACCACAGTAACACATGTACACTACAAGTAAGAGCTTAGAGACCACAGTAAAACATGTACACTACAAGTAAGAGTTAGAGACCACAGTAACACATGTACACTACAAGTAAGAGCTTAGAGACCACAGTAACACATGTACACTACAAGTAAGAGCTTAGAGACCACAGTAACACATATACTACAAGTAAGAGCTTAGAGACCACAGTAACACATGTAATCGAAATTGCAATTGATTTGTCTCCTGTAGCGCCTCTCCCTGTTGATGTGCGCGAAGTACAATGTTGTGACTGTCAGAATGAGAGCTACACGATGGTAAAGAATGTACAGAATAGTGTATATTGTTTTGATATTTTGATCGGACCCGCTCCTGGAGGAGCATGTGGAATAAAAGTCAGTTAATGAATATTCACTCCGTCGCTTAGTTTTATGTTTAAAGCTTCAATGATGGTTTTATGTAATGTGCCAATGCATCTCATGCTGTAAAAAACGTTCGTGTTCATTTGAAATTGGTGTAATTATGCACACCACCTCCTGACCTGGCGTAGGCTTCGAGCGCACTGTACGCCAACGTCCAGATTGATGAATCCCGAAACAGGCGGGGATTTTTCTGTACACCTCGCGTATGCTCTGACTATGCCGTACGCAAGTTTGAAGAAGGAGGGCCAGTGTGATGTGAGCTTGTTTTGATTTTGAAAAGCTGAAATTGATCTTGTCCTCTGTCAGAATAATTTGATTAAAAATAACGTGTTACACATGTTGCACAGCCTCAGTGGAAACGTACAACAAATGTCCTTGGGACATCCTTGAAAAGGGCCTCCTGAAAGGATATTTCATAGCTGCTTTGTGTCACTGAGCAAGACACTTCACCCACCTCGTTTCTGTAAATGTGGTAAATAAAGTTGGTAATAATTGGGAAATGCCCTCACATGCTTGACATTGGGGCTGTAAACTGAAGCAGTCCCAGGTTCCTGCAGCGTGTGGCCTGTAATCCGTCCGCTCTGTAATCCGTAAGTCAGAGCTGCACAGACCAGTCCTGCCAATTTGGTCAAAATCATGTTTAATTATCATGAGATTTATGATTTCTGTTGTTTGAAGCTAGACTGTGTCCACAGTGTGCATGTTAAGCACTCCCAGAAGCGTTTAAGAGGGTACTCAAATATGAGCGGCTAACCCACAGGAGAACTAAAATCACGTTATAGGACCTGCTGGTAAGGGTTGAACTGACAGGGTTATCATACTGGTGAAACTGGTCTCCCTCTCTCCCCCCTCTCACTCCCTCTCACTCTCCCCTCTCTCCCCTCTCTCTCTCTGCCTCTGACCTTGATATTATTCTGCTGTCCTTTGCTGTCAGTTCAAATATAGATGATAAAACTCTTGTGCCTTTTGGAACACCACTGTACTCAGCCTGATCCTTTTTTAAATGATGCCTCACTCATTCTGTCACACTCTTCTCTCACCCCTTTAATTAAAATCGCCTATATTTTCAGCGATTAAATCTAAATATTGGATAGGGGCAGGTTTAAATGTATGGTGTTATTTTGTGAAAAATTTGCTCTAAAGATTTTGGATCTCGTTTAGTTTTTGAATAAGAAAAAATCTCTAAAAATCTACTATCTTATTTTTTGCGGTTCAAAGCTCAATGTCAAAGTCGATATTGAAAAAAACAAAGCCAAATGTTAAGACTGGAAAGTTTGGAGTCCGTAGGAGCTACTAAAGTGTAGATTTTGTGAAAATGGTGTTTGAATTAGTTAACAATTCCCCAAATAAATCTATGGAGAAATGTTAGTCAGTGCAAAATGTAAACATCTTATTGTGAACATTATGACATTTGTTTCCAGGTTAAAGTTAATTAAAGTAGATGGTCAGGAGGGTCAGCTCTGTCATGGGGCCCACAGGACGTTAGCCACATCCATCATCTCACCCATTGAAGGCGTGGCTGGAGTGAGCATTCTGGTTACCTTTTGGCTTGTCCTCTTGGCTCCGGTTTGCTCCTCTCTGCTCCTGTTAGCTCCTCCTCTCGGCTCCGGTTAGCTCCTCCTCTCGGCTCCGGTTAGCTCCTCTCGGCTCCTGTTAGCTCCTCCTCTCGGCTCATGTTGGCTCCTTTTCTCTGCGCCGGTTAGCTCCTCCTCTAGGCTCATGTTGGCTCCTCCTCTCGGCTCATGTTAGCTCCTCCTCTCTGCTCATGTTGGCTCCTCCTCTCGGCTCATGTTAGCTCCTTCTCGCGGCTCATGTTAGCTCCTCCTCGCGGCTCCTGTTAGCTCCTCCTCTCTGCTCCTGT
Organism: Neogobius melanostomus; assembly: GCA_007210695.1. NCBI lineage: Eukaryota > Metazoa > Chordata > Actinopteri > Gobiiformes > Gobiidae > Neogobius > Neogobius melanostomus. Next base: position 324,650 of record VHKM01000636.1, read on the forward strand.
TGGCTCCTCCTCTCGGCTCCTGTTAGCTCCTCCTCTCGGCTCCTGTTAGCTCCTCCTCTCGGCTCCTGTTAGCTCCTCCTCTCGGCTCCTGTTAGCTCCTCCTCTCGGCTCCTGTTAGCTCCTCCTCTCGGCTCCTGTTGGCTCCTCCTCTCGTCTCCTGTTGGCCTCCTTGGCTCCTCCTCTCGGCTCCTGTTAGCTCCTCCTCTCGGCTCCTGTTAGCTCCTCCTCTCGGCTCCTGTTAGCTCCTCCTCTCGTCTCCTGTTGGCTCCTCCTCTCGGCTCCTGTTGGCTCCTCCTCTCGGCTCCTGTTGGCTCCTCCTCTCGGCTCCTGTTGGCTCCTCCTCTCGGCTCCTGTTGGCTCCTCCTCTCGGCTCATGTTGGCTCCTCCTCTCGGCTCCTGTTGGCTCCTCCTCTCGGCTCCTGTTGGCTCCTCCTCTCGGCTCCTGTTGGCTCCTCCTCTCGGCTCCTGTTGGCTCCTCCTCTCGGCTCCTGTTGGCTCCTCCTCTCGGCTCCTGTTGGCTCCTCCTCTCGGCTCCTGTTAGCTCCTCCTCGCGGCTCCTGTTAGCTCTTCCTCGCGGCTCCTGTTAGCTCCTCCTCTCGGCTCCTGTTAGCTCCTCCTCTCGCTCCTGTTACTTCCTCGGCTCCTGTTAGCTCCTCCGCTCCTTTAGCTCTTCCTCGCGGCTCCTGTTAGCTCCTCCTCTCGGCTCCTTTTAGCTCTTCCTCGCGGCTCCTGTTAGCTCTTCCTCTCGGCTCCTGTTAGCTCTTCCTCACGGCTCCTGTTAGCTCCTCCTCTCGGCTCCTTTTAGCTCTTCCTCGCGGCTCCTGTTAGCTCCTTGTCTCGGCGCCTCTGCCTCTCGTTTCACAGGCCTTATTTGTGATGAATATTTCAGTGTGAGGAAGCGTGTGTGGTCGGGTTTGGCGCGGCTCAAATCGTTCGGTTGCTCAGTCTGAGTGGTGAGGTGTAAGTGACTGTAAACCATGGCTCAGGTTACCGCCATTTAACAGACCGGAGCAGCAGGAGCAGAAGGGAGTGTCTGCCAGTCTCATTTTCACGCTTTTGTTGGCCGTTCCAGTTAGAAGTGAATTTATTTTTTACTTTTAACTGTCACTCACCCATGGCCCAGCATCATTCTGAGGATGTTGAGTTTGTTCAAATCCTGGACATTGTGCCCTGCCTGACCAAAAACAAAAGTCCATCAGTACATCCTGAATGAGCAGGTTATTCCATCACGCCATCATTTTCACACCACCACAGAGTCCAGTGCTGGAGATGGCTTTGCGCAGTGGTCACACTCTCCCATCATCAATATCTAAATAAAAATACGCCACGGCGAATGGGGCTGTAATCAAAGCTAACTATTAGACCAGTGACCTTTTCTGTTTTTGGTCTGGCAATGAATCATGGTCAGAAGTTACTGTTCATCTTTTTTTCATTTTGTCTTTATTAAGCACTTTACATAATACAGCTATTAATTCACAGTGAGTGTGTGAAGCCCAAGTATTTTTTTTTTTAATATAAAACTAAAAACATACATACGAATAAACAAGCTACAGAAGAATGGATGCAGAGGTATGAGTAAGATGATGTCATCCTAAACATGTTGGGTATTCATACAGATGCAGATTGTAAGAAATATATAAAGATTGTCCGATGTTATGGAATAATGACTCTCCTTCAGCAGATAAATGGTTGAGTCCATGTACCATTTTTCAGCAGATATCTTACATTTTCCAGGTGTGGAGTATTGGATAACACCCGGAGCAACATTTTAGCGTCTGGTACTGCTGGTCCTTTCCATGACATCAGAAGTCATTTTTTCGCAGTGATGAATGAATAGGAGATAAACTGACATTGTGCTTAAGTAAATGTTCTCTTAAAAATATGTTACATCAGAGCAGTAGGGAGGGAAAAGGGAAGAATCTTTACTTTTGACGTCTATGTGTTTTTGAATTGTCTTGTCTGGCCGGTATTCAAGAGAATAGTTGTCTTTCTCCCAACTGTCTTTATATTTAGTACAAGTCATTTATTGTATATATGGGAGATGCATTTATTTTTGCATGAGAGTATATTTAACCTCTTAACCCCCACCTTAACCAAGTACAGTTTCTCTAGTTCGACCTTCCTGAATCTAAAAGCGTCAAAACAGTGACACAAATTAGACGTAAATAAGGATGGAAATGCAGCAAGAAAAAGCATCGAAAGAGCGCCAAAAATGCTACAAAAAAGCAACAAAAACACTTATTACAACAACGCAACAAATCAGGCAACAATAAAGCAGTGAAAAAGCAACATAACGGCTACCAAAAAGTGACAACGCAATAAAAAAAGCTCCAAAAGTACGATGAAAAAGTGACGACAATGCGAGGAAAATTCTTGGCTAAAATTCTTAGCTTAACTTAAGAGGTTAAACATCCATTTTTGGCGTCTTTATTACTTCACTGTGTCTCCTCCCACCTGTGTCTGTTTATCCCCCTGCCTCACCCTTCACTCTCCCCCTCCTCCCTCCCTCTCTCTCCCCCCTGTGACACGTGACCAGTGTGAGTCAGTAGAGCTCAGTGGAGTGTCCTGCTGTGACCCAGGATCAGGTGGCTGTTCAGCATCACCAGTTTGACCCACTGACCACAGTGCACATGTCTGATGTCAGTCGTACGGTCAAAACCATCTAGGCCCATCCCTGATCATCCCCACAAGACGTCACTCCATTTAATCATTTTGTAAAACCACCACATGGACAATTTTTCTTCACAAAACAGTAAACTATAGTCTCCGGCTCACCGGAAAAAGACCGGCTCCTCTGGGCTTTTGTCGGAGCACTATGGGGCCTATGTGTAAAATCGCTTTACGCCCGTCTATAATGTCCACTGTAATTTAGTTGGAGATGTTTTGTGATAGTAGGCTAAGGTTATTTGATATGGCGAGTGGCGAGCGCTGTATCGCTGTATCGCTGTTTTGGCTGAGTTTTGGTTTAGTCCACACATTCACTCATACTAATACTGACCGTCTCCAATGGAACCATTTGACCCCGTAAGTAATGCAAGTAACTGAAGTGGCCAGTCTTCTGCCCAGCTTTCACGCTGACCGTTGTGCCACTGAGCAGGATTCTGACCTCGAGTACAAGGTCCTCAACACAAGGCGTTTGAATATTTATCCATCTGCAGCTCCTGCTTTGTCTCTGGCCCTGTATTTGACAACAGTCCTGTTTTCATTGAAAGCCCCGTGTAAAGTCGAAGTGAGGTTGGTGGGTTTCAGGAGGACAAGGTAACCTCTAAAGGTGACCACAGGCTCTGTTTATCCACAGCTCAGTGAGGCCCTCCTCTGGCAGATGAGGGCATTACATCAGCTCCTACTGACAGGGCCAATAGGTTCAGTTTGCCTTGTTATGGTTCTTTGCTTTTTGTATGATAAAAGAACACAAAGGAAACAATTTACAAACCCTAGATGCATCGTGCAGCTATACGCTATGATCATACACACATTTGTCAAATTTAACCCCGTGCTGACCATAGACATATTGTTAATAGACCGTCAATACTCACTCCTCCCCGTTTACCATAATGACCACGTTCGAGGGGGAAATCATGGCGGATTTACAGACTCCTCCTCCCCAGCTCTGACGAAGCATGTTCCTAATAAGGGCATAAGGGCGGGATCTTCACTGTAGACTCGACCCTTGCGTGACGTGTAGCTTGTGCAGCTCCAATGCTAACAGTCCGACCCTCATTAGTACGAGATTTTAAAAAATTCTCTTTCGAAAACCAGCCTGGTTTCTTTTTTGTGAGTAACCCAGCGTTATCTCAGGAGGAATATGTAGCCATAGAAAGTGTTAAAAAAAGAGAAACCAGGCGTTAAAGTTGTTTTTAACATGTCTAAACTCCAATGCTTTTCAATGGGGGCCTAGCAGCGATATGGAGGTACTACAGCAATGGCGGAGCAATGGCGGCCTCCAGTGTTGCGGTCATAAAGCAGAGCAGCCAGCGGCCATTGGTGCTGACCTGTCAGTGGCGTATTCTGTGAGAATGATAATGTTGAGCTAAATGCCTAGCGGCAGTGGTTTCCCGCCTGAGACTCCTGTGATGATGCATCTCTTGTTTGGAAACATTAAGAAAGCATGGACTAATGAGGGGCAGAAGGTTGAAATGAATATACAACGATTCAGGACTAAATTTGGCCAAATGGCGGTGTTTTTTAGAGGCACCATCACAATCTTTAAAACGGTTCTGAAACATTGATTGAAAACTAACCAGACATGCACTTAGGCACTTAGATTATCCTCTTTTCCTCTTTCTATTTCTCTAACCCCTTGACACCTGTTCATTGTGACTACACACTGTTAGTGTAATTTGGTTTATTTGGTCGGGATGTTAATGAACATACATGGGACTCATGCATGTAAACACGCCACGCCGGATTGGGCTCATGTTTTAATGTCTAAAGTATGTGTATAGTCTGTCAAATACATTATGTTTACCCCAGTAGGTAAATATTTAACGTCCTCTGCTGTCACTTTAACTATATTTTCTCGACACACATAGTTTAAGTAGCAGTCAGGGCTGACCTTCTCACTGGACACTGCTGACCTCACCGTCTCCTGTTCTGTTGCAGGAGATACCCCATAAAGGAGGTTCCAGTGGAGACCGAGGCGCTCACAGACTGGCAGTACCAGAGATTTGTGGAGAAGGAGCAGCTGCTAGAGCACTTCTACAGCACAGGTAAAGTCTTTAAAGTACAGCCCAGACATGACAAGGAACCATCTCCAGAGAACCATCTAGTTTCTGCTACTATTTTAAAGTACAATCTTTGTAAACATTAGAGGTGGTGTGCAGGGCTAAAATGTGATATCACTTTATTGTAGCTGATGTCATGGTAATAAACACACACAATTTTTTTTTTTAATTATAAGATCTTTTCATGTCACATTGAAGATGGGGGCCTGCTACGACCAAAGTTTATCGTAGCGACTTTCAGGCTCCAGACGCCATGTATATATCTGAGGCTCGTGCTGTTTATTTACGCAGAAAAGTGCAAGGAAAGTCAAATGTTGGCCCCGTTCATCCCTGGCCTGTGTTGCTTGTGACTAGCGGCGCAGATGTTGTATTCTGGTGACAATAATTACACGACAGACATCATCGCTGCAGCGAGAGGAGGCTCACTCTGTGACCATCGTTCCAAAAAATCAGACACTCAATGATGTCGGTCGCAGCTCGTCTTTGGTCATACGACGGTTCTTCTTTAAATCGTTGTCCCTGTCTCACTGTGCGACCTAAGACCTGCGACTTTAGATTCTCCCGATGACGAGCGCTCGCAGTGAGTCAGTTCAAAACATGCAGTTTACACCCGGGTTAACTGTTGTCGGATATACAGCATCAAGGCAAGGCATGTTTATTTATACCGCACATTTTGTACAAAAGGCAACTCAATGCGCCTGACAAAAGATAAAACTTTAATTTACAGCCCTGAATGAGATTACACTTTAAACTTGTAACTTAACACTTATCTCTCGTTTTATTTTAGTTTAGTGTCTGGGTACACTGGTCTATGAATGAGTGTGAATGGGTGAGTGGTTTCTTGATGAAAAGCGTTTTGGATAAAAGCGCTATATAAGAGAGAGACCATTTACCGTTTAATCTTTCTGCTCCTCACTTTCTGCCTCCAGCAGATGACGAAAGCAGGGAAAGGATCCAGTCATAGAAATGGGTTAGGAAGAATTTTGGGAAAAAACATGCAATTGCAAATTTCTCACAATTACTACGATAGAACTTTGATTTGATTTCGGAAGAAGACCAGTCCAGTTGACTTTGAAAACCTTTTATGTACATTATCAGACGTGGTAGTTGTTGGACGCACAAGGCATTTTTGTAACTTATTTGCAACTAATTGCAAATAATTGCACTTCCCAGCAGCCTTAGTGAGTGAGACCTTTTATCAATTTTCGTTGTCTCGCCAGACCACTTCCTTGTTGTTTTCTTTGGAGACCATCTATTCTATTAGGTCAAAGCTTGGTGTCATGTGAGCCGTTCACTCTAAGTGCACACTGCTGCAATTAGACTTTATTCAGTCCACACCTGCAGAGTGTGTGGTGTCATAAAAAGTCCAGAGAGAGCAGACGGCATTAGTGTGCAGGGAGAGCAGACGGCATTAGTGGCAGAGAGGAGAGCAGACGGCATTAGTGTGCAGGAGAGAGCAGACGGCATTAGTGTGCAGGAGAGCAGACGGCATTAGTGTGCAGAGAGAGCAGACGGCATTGGTGTGCAGAGAGAGCAGACGGCATTGGTGTGCAGAGAGAGCAGACGGCATTGGTGTGCAGAGAGAGCAGACGGCATTAGTGTGCAGGGAGAGCAGACGGCATTAGTGTGCAGAGAGAGCAGACGGCATTGGTGTGCAGAGAGAGCAGACGGCATTGGTGTGCAGGGAGAGCAGACGGCATTGGTGTGCAGGGAGAGCAGACGGCATTGGTGTGCAGGGAGAGCAGACGGCATTAGTGTGCAGGGAGAGCAGACGGCATTGGTGTGCAGGGAGAGCAGACGGGCATTGGTGTGCAGGGAGAGCAGACGGGCATTGGTGTGCAGAGAGAGCAGACGGGCATTGGTGTGCAGAGAGAGCAGACGGGCATTGGTGTGCAGAGAGAGCAGACGGGCATTGGTGTGCAGAGAGAGCAGACGGGCATTGGTGTGCAGAGAGAGCAGACGGGCATTGGTGTGCAGAGAGAGCAGACGGGCATTGGTGTGCAGAGAGAGCAGACGGCATTGGTGTGCAGAGAGAGCAGACGGGCATTGGGTGCAGAGAGAGCAGACGGCATTGGTGTGCAGAGAGAGCAGACGGCATTGGTGTGCAGAGAGAGCAGACGGGCATTAGTGTGCAGGGAGAGCAGACAGCATTGGTGTGCAGAGAGAGCAGACGGGCATTGGTGTGCAGAGAGAGCAGACGGGCATTGGTGTGCAGAGAGAGCAGACGGGCATTGGTGTGCAGAGAGAGCAGACGGGCATTGGTGTGCAGAGAGAGCAGACGGCATTAGTGTGCAGGGAGAGCAGACAGCATTGGTGTGCAGAGAGAGCATTCTTTGCCCACTGCTCCTTACCTAGTGCCTCAGCGGCTTCAAAGGATAGTTCAAATGCAGGGGATATGTTTCCCTTGGGGGCCAACAAAGTTCACTTAATCATCCTAATCGTTCTAATCTTTCTTTGTATTAAAGAGTAAGTAAGTAGTAAGTAACGTTTATTCATATAGCACCTTTCTGACAGGGAAGTCACAAAGTGCTTCACAAAATTACAATACAATTACAGTAGAAATACAAAGTACATTTACAGTCACAAAACATGATGGTCATAAAACAACCCTCAATCTACTGGAATTAAAACACTTTCTTAAACAAACAGGTTTTCAGTTTGCTCTTAAAAACATCAACAGAATCAAGTAAGCGCAAGAAAAGTGGAAGAACGTTCCAGAGTGTCGGCGCGACCACCTGGAAGGAGCGATCTCCTCTGGTCTTGAAACGAGTATGAGAGACCATGATAAGGTTCCGATCCTGAGACCTTGGGCTCCGAGAGGGTGTATAAGGACACAACAAGTCTCTAATGTAGGAGGGAGCCTGACCATGCAAGGCTCTGAAGGTTTTTAAAATTGAAACGAAAAGTGACTGGAAGCCAATGACGAGCTTTTAGAATTGGAGTAATATGAACCCTTCTGTTTGTGCGAGTCGGTAACCTCGCTGCAGAGTTGTACTTGCTGAAGACGAGACGGCTCCTTTTTGTTTAGACAGAAGAATAAACTGTTACAATAGGCTAAACGGGAAGACACATACAGTAGGTATGGATAATCATTTCAAGATCATCTCTGGACACAATTGTTCTAAGTTTGGAGATTTTTCTCAGTTGGTTAAAACAATTCCTTGTTAGCAGTTTTGCGTGATGCTCTAAGGACTTTGCTTTGTCAAAGTTAACGCCTAGATTTCTAAGGCTTGTTTTAGCAGACAAACTCCAGTCGCCCAGATACTGGTGAATCCCTGGAATAGCGTCATCAGGGGCAGTTTAGTTGCAAGGCATTTGCACCGAGCCATTGTTAAATTTGAAAGACATTTCAGCAGAGGGCCTAATTTCTGGATCTCAGAGGGCTTAAAAGATGGAAGGAACAATGGAAGGACATAAAGTAAAAACAAAATCGGGCCCAAGACAGAGCCCTGGGAAACTCCACACAACAAATCAGTGGAGTCAGACAGAATTTAGTTAGCAGAGACACTAAAGCTCCTCCCCAATAAATAAGAGGAGAACCACGCAAAGACTGGTCCTGACATTCCGACCAGGTCACGCATCTCGTCAATGAGATTTGATGATTGACCGTGTCAAATGCTGACGAGAGAGCTCACAACACAAGAACAGTACATTTTCCAGAGTCTGCAGACATCATAATATCATTGGACACTTTAAGCAGGGCGGTTTCTGTGGCGTGGTGCTTGCGGAAACCGGACTGGAAATGTCAAAAATGTTGTATTTCTCCAAGAAGGGTACCAACTGATCAGAGACCACCTTCTCCAACACTCAAGTTTAGAAATGGGCCTGACGTTTTTTCGATCTCTTGGATCCAGATTAGGTCTTTTGAGAAGTGGTTCCACAATGGCATGTTTAAAAGAACTGGGAAAAACACCAGTTCAAAGTGAAAGGTTGATCAGATTGGTAACCCAGGGGCCAATGATATCAAATATTTTCACAAAAAGTCTACAGGGCAAAACCTCAGACACACAGAACGAAGTCTTCATTCTGGTTATCAGAGCAGAGACATCGGCCTGTGTTACAGGGCTAAAAGAGGACCATTCGTGGGGAACAGGCTCAACAGCGCCAGGTGTGCAAAACAAGAGCATTGGAAGTAGATGATGATTGTCTTTTCTCTCCACAGGAGCGTTCCCTCCTTCTCCAGGCCAGAAGGAGTGTGTGTCCCGGCAGATGACCCTGGACCCCGTGTGGCTGTGTGCGGTGCAGTCGTTTGCCTTCGCGTCCGGTTACATGTGGTACAGCATGTTCCAGTACCTCTACTGCTGCGTCTTCTGAAAGCGCCTCCAACCACAACCCAGCCTGGTGACTGGAGCCTGGAGCTTGAAGCCTGGAGACTGGAGCCTGGTGACTGGAGCCTGGAGCCTGGTGACTGGAGCCTGGAGCCTGGTGACTGGGAGACTGGAACTTCAAACTTGGAACCTAGAACCTGCCCCACTGTGGATGAATGTACGTTTTAAAACCACGGAAAACAACTCCAATTGGATACCTATCTCCCCATGTCCATTTCCTCCCAGAGTTGGCCACCTTCTGCACAGGCTCAGGGCGTGTTCAGCCGCTGTTTCTTCCTCTTCGATTTTAGCTGAAATAGATAGACAAAGACTGCTGTACTGTGTGACTGTAGTCCTATAGGAGTCTGTGTCATTTTTTTACACAAGCTTCGTTTGAAGTCCTGTTCTTTCATTGCACTAAGGATCAATACTGCCCTTCTGCGCCTCGACTCTCCATATATTATCCTTTTGGTGGCCATCTTAATTGTTTTCCAAATCATGTTTACATTGGCTCCCTGTTCGGAAGGGAAAGACGACAACCATGCACTGATAATTCTAGACACTTGTTTTTTTGCGACATCAAGGATTGTACGAACGCAAAGGATTTTTTTTCAATCAAATTAAGATCACGTTGCTTCATGTCGGCCATTTTGGAAAATCAAGACAATACAAAAGACCTTACACATAGATTTACAAATATTTAAGCCATATGCTTAGTGTGTAAAGACGGGAACACAGTGAGAAAAAAAAAAAAAAATCTAACTTTTTTATATAGAAAACTAAAAGCTTTGGAAGCGGACATTTTGGCTTGTTGTAGGTGTCTCTACTGTAAGTGTACAGCTTAACCTGCCTAAAGGAGTGCGCGTGCGTGTGGTGCGCTTTGAGTTCCTTTTCAGAAGTCGTCCCTTGGTCTCGATGCTCTGTTTGATGTTGTACAGAAAACACATAGGAAGCAGGAGTTTTTTTTTTTTTTTTTACATCGTGAGAAATGAACTCTGTCCCTGTCATTTCAGCCTTTTAGTTCATTGTGAATGTTTTATCAAGAATCAGATTTTTATTTTTGTTTTTTTTCCTCCCTGAACCAGTGTTATATTTTGGGGGGGGGGATTCTTTGCATATTTTTGTTCACTGATGGTAATATTAGAGACTTACTTTGTTGCGCTCGCTGCGTAAAAAAGCCCAGTTGTTAATCATGACGCGATTGTGATCGGGGCAGGAGGCGGGCGATATGACGATGGATGGACTCAGTTGGTTCTAAGCAGAGTCGAGGCGATTTGAGTCCTGAATAACTGTTTTGAGTGTCCATGTAATGGCGCATAAACATAAATCAGGAGTAGGCGACTCGAGCACATATTCTCTGGCCCCAAGATGTTCTGGAGAAACGTGATTATTACACCCAATATTAGGGATCTAAACACCTGTTAAAGTACTCCAGAAAGACTGTATACCCGACGCTGTGTCGCTGTTTTGGGGACAGGTCGACTCTTTGCCCGCTCAGGTTTCCTCCCGTCTGCTCAGAGCAACATCTGTACTCAAGCGACCTGAACCCCAGACAGAGCCCGACGCCTGCGCATAATGTTTGTGTACGTTTAGTCGTAAATTGTAACATGGAAGAATTAGCACGAGGGATACAGACACCCCTCCCGCCTGAACCGAGCGCATTTTCTCCCCTTCTGCTTTACCCAAATCTAAAAGCTTCTAGACTGGAGAGCAACAGTGTAATGTCTCATTTGAAAGCCAAGACCTACAAAAGTCATCGTAACTTTTTTGTCCGTTTTCATTGCTTTTCCGTTATGTTTTTGTCACTTTTCCGGCACGTTTTTGACGCTTGTTTTCGTCACATTTTCGTCACGTTTTTTGGAGGGGGGGGTTTCATCAACTTTTTCTCGCTGTTTAGTCACATTTTTGACACTTTTTTTGTTGCTTTTCCAGCACGCTTTTGTCACATTTTTGTCGCACGTTTGCTTGTTTGGTTTCCGCCACGTTTTCGTCGCTAATTTGATGCTTTTTTTTTTAACTTTTGAAGCTTTTAGATTTGGGTAAAGCCAAACTGGAGAAAATGGCCTAGGTTCAGGTTGAGGGTCGAGAGTTGAATAATGCGGAAAACACGGTAGAAAAGCTCTCCTTTCCAATATCCAGCCGGTAATACTCGGCCGATCACGGCGCTCCTAGTGCGGCTGCAGAAACATGCCGATTTTTGACTGACGCAATCGGCCCAAAACGGACTTCATCGACCTTCCACAACCAACGGAGCCGTCCACACCAAACACAAAACCTGCTCCACCAGGAACTCCCGACTGGAGATGATCGCGCTGGTGTGAAAGGGCCTTAAGTTCTATAAATAACTAATAGAGGATCAAGCTTTTGTCACTTTGATTTACTCCACGTGGAAAGAAAAACCAAAATGTTTTACTGAAGTAAGAGTAGCCTACGGTTACTTAAAAATCCTACGGTTACTTCAAAAATGTAACCTTGTACTCATCCCTGGTTCTCTTGTCTTTAAAGGGATATTTCGGGATTTTTGACATTGGATAATTAGGAAATGAGGCCCTGAGTGGTGTTGATGTCTTGAGATATTTTTTTCTTAAATTCATGCAGTTCTTATATTTGAAGAGTCTAGTGGCGCTAGGCTAGGGCAAGGCTAAAGCATTTCTGTGGTAACAGCTAGCCTGCATTAAAAACAGTCTGACCCACTCCACAGTGCACCTGAGGTAAATCACTTATAACACCAGACTAACCATATAAATGTCTGTGTTAATAGAATAATTTTAGCCATTTTGCATTTAAAATAACTTATATTTGAGCAGCATCAGCTTCGTGGCTCTAAGCTAACGCAGTGGCGGAGTGATCTGCGAGAAAATAGTCCCTCAAAATGCGGTAATTCATGTGATACAAGGTCAGTTATATTTCAAAAATGATTCTATTAACACAGACATTTATATGGTTAGTCTGGTGTTATAAGTGATTTACCTCAGGTGCACTGTGGAGTGGGTCAGACTGTTTTTAATGCAGGCTAACTGATACCATAGAAATGCTTTAGCCTTGCACTAGCCTAGCGCCACTATACTCTTCAAATATAAGAACTGCATGAATTTAAGAAAAAAATATCTCCAGACATCAACAACACTCAGGGCCTCATTTCCTAGATATCCAATGTCAAAAATCCCCAAAATATCCCTTTAATGCCTTTCCCCACTCTCCTCCTATTGGTCGGCCCGCCCTGGTGCTCTGAGTGACAGGTGAATTCAACCAACCACAGCGCGACGCGTGTTCTCTCAGACGAAGCGCTTTAGTCATATCACCCACCGCCCCGCTCACGATTAATAGAAGTTACGTTTAATGAGGAATCCATTTGCTATTGCTGTTTTCCATTCAAGACTCTGTGTGTGTGTGTGTATCTGCTCTACTGTTTGACTGTAGTCTGCATCTGATCACTCGCTCCTCTACTCTACAAGACAACCAAAACAAAATGTACACAACTTTTATATATTTTTTTATTGATTTATCTTTTGGGGCGTGGGTCTAAAAACACAGACATTATTGAACATAGGATTTGTTTTGTTTACACATTTCTTATACAGAAAAAAAAAGGTTTTAAAAGGTCCAAAATAATGGGGAAGGGATTTGGATCTTCATCGACTGACTCCTGTACTGCCCCCGTGTGGTCAGTATTTGTCTTTCGTTTCTTTCTTTACTTTTTAATAAACTACTATTAAACTACTTTTTCCAAATAATCCCAAATGAGACGATATTCCACTTTTAATCCTGTTCGAAGTGCAACTGGTTAAACAACTGGGCTTTTCCTCTTCTGGGGGGAGTCTGACTGGCCTCAAACTGCTCCATAGGTTGTGTTCACGCTCTAGAATTTGTCCTAATCTCAGAGCGGGAGCCAATACGACTCTACGGAAGATTCACTCCAAACAGAAACCTCCAGATATTTCCGAGGGATTAGATCCAAAACTGCCATATTAATCTTTCTGCTGAAAGTGCACGACCCGGCACGTGGTTTTCGATACGATCGCCACTTTTAGATTCCTTTTTGAGGAAATCATTGGACCTTTGTTCATTTGTGCTGTCAAACGTTGTGCCAGTCTTTGTTTCACGGAGATTAGTCCAGAGTCGTGCTGCGTTCCAGGCAACTGGTAACGGGGATTTTTGGAAATGACGAGGTCAGACTGTCCCTACATGGGCGTCACCCCCATGTCACCGCCTGTGTGATACTAGCAGGGTTTCTGCGGGACACTACAAAGCATTAATCTCTTACCGAGTGCATTTTCTCCAGTTCAGCTTTACCCAATTCTAAAAGCAACAGTGGTAACGCCTCATTTGAAAGCCAAGGCCTACAAAAGTGACTGTAACTTTTATGTCACGTTGTGGTCACTGTTTTTGTCACATTTCTGAAGCATTTTTGTCATGTTTTCCACGTTTTTGCGTCACTTTTTGTTGTTCTCGGTTTTTGTTGCTTTTTGCCTTTTTTTTTGTCCCTATTTTGTTTGCGTTTTCGTCCTCGATTTGGGTAAAGCCAAACTGGAGAAAATGTGCTTGGTTCAGTTGGGGGTTAAGAAGTTAAATCTTAATTTCTCTATATACATTTCTTATAAAATATGATTATTTTTTTTCTTTAGAGACAGAACCCCCAACAATGACATCACTAAACAATTTTTACTGCAGACATTTGTCAAAAATGCCAAAACTCAAAAGTTCAGCTGCTGCTCTGACTGACATTTGGCACGATCTTTGGCTCAGATGTTCTCCGTTATGTCCAATTTAGCTTTAGAAATGCGTCGGAGGCTCGGCGGTCGCTATTGTACCGGGTCTGGAACGCAGCATTAGCCACGAACCCTCCATACGACATGCATTGGGACGGTTACCATAGTTACCAGCTCCTCAATACGAACCGGAATAGAGGGTGTGCACATGCGTCCTTTGCTTTCTAAATAGAACCCTCAACATTCCACACCGAGTGTCAAATAATACCAATGCAGACTTGCCACTCATTTGGCTCGGTTGCTATGCTGTTGCCATGATGGAACGCTATCTGCATACCCTCTACGGACTCCTCTTTAGGGTGCGTGGATGTCACGTGAACGCAATTTATTGTTTGAATGGATTAAAAAAAGAAAGAAAGGAAAGAGGCTAAAGTGCATGTGACAGGTGACTCCATCTCATATCAATGTGATTATAATGTTAAATGTCCTTTTTAGGGGTGGGAACCTCTGGGTACCTCACGATTCGATACGATACGCGATACATGGCTCACAATACAGCGATACTGCGATAATCGATATATTGCACAAAAATAATCTACGATACATCACGATTTTAAAAAAAACATGGTATTTTTAACCTTTATTTTAACATACTACATATTATTCGTTTATGCTTTGTACCACTTTTATAAATGATCCTTGACTTAAACACTGAAAATGGGTCTATTTAAATAAACAAGAAACCACAGTCTTATTTCAAAAGGAATAAATCAACCCCAAATGAATCTTCTTTATAATTATGAAATCATTAAAAGTAATTAATTTGTGTGACAGTGTTTGGTCCAAGTGCTTAAAACTGTAGTGCTGCCCCCTGCTGTCCTGACTGAATTCTTGATCATTGTTGGCCTCTATTGACTGTGAAAACAGTGGAGCACTGCTGCCTCATTAGTATGCATGACGTTCATTAATATGCATGACGTCATCAAAAGTATCTATCGGAATAAAAAGTATTGGTATCGTATCGTCCCGCAAAATATCGTAATATATCGGAAAATCGATATATTGTCACACTCCTAGTTGTGAGTTCACCATCGATCTTTCACAAATGTCTGACTTTACACTGAAGATCAAATCAGGTATAGGGGCCTTTTAAGAACATCCTATTTTCAAATTTTGGTCTTCAAATTGCCACTTCACCGGTGTAGAACCGTGACTGACGGGTAACAATAGGAAAAGCTGTCATATGCACTTTAAAGGGTGGAGACTCTGACCCCTCAGCCCCTCGACCCGACCCACTGCTCCCCCGACGTGTCCGGAGAAAAAGGAGTCGCAGGAGGTCGACCGCTGTGTGAAAAGTTTCATTTTTTGTACCTGTCCTTTAAAATCCAACTACAGCCGTTTTACTACAGGAAACTTGTGCTGGAATAAAACCTCCTTCAGATCCCGAGTCCTGTGGCTTATTTCATGTTAGCTCATTTAAATGATGACAAAACGAAGCGCAAACTTTGTCGTACCGTGATCTGGGGTGAATGGATTATGACAACCATGGGGTACAGTAATGTAATGTCTCATCCAACATGAAGGAAATGTTTTCACAGGCTCCCAGAGAAAAAGGGCCCCGGACTCAAGCGGTCGAAGTGAGTTTTCTCCTTGTCCTGGATGTCCCCTGGAGGACGGTTTTCACATGTCTCTTTGTGGAGCGGGAGGTCTTTCCCTGCAATTCTGAGACGGGCCCTGAGAGCCGCTCATTGACAGGACAGACAAAGGCGGATTCAGACTGTTTTCTAAACTATAAGTTATTATAGAGAAATAAACCAAAACTAAACCTTTAACCAAGCACATTTTCTTTAGTTTGGATTTACCCAAATCTAAAAGCTTCTTGACTGGAGCTTACAGCCTTTAGGCCAGAGTAACGCCTCATTTGAAAGCAAAGACCTGCGACCAAAGTTTTCCTTGCGTTGTTGCCACATTTGTCCTGTGTGGTCAGTGTCATACAAAGAGCCGCAGTCTGCTGGAATAGCACTACCCTTTAAACGGGTCCCGTCAAGATTATTGGCTTGTATCAAAATCATTGAATAAAGATAGTGTTATAATTGAAACTCATAGAGCTGTAACTGTTAATATGTTTCCCTGGTGTCAAAGACATGAAGCTTCTCTTATTGGAAAAATGAATCGCTCTTGTGAAACAGTGATGTTAAACAGGAAATCAGTGACTAATCCAACTTTACAAAACATAAGGCTCAGCAAGAGGTTTAGTTTGGGAGAATTTGGGAGATTTTAGAATTTTGAAGTTGGTACCTAAGGATGTATAGCGGTGATCAAGCTAAATCTAAATGGAAATATGAAAAATATTTTTTGAAAAAAAGAACTAACCCCAACCAAGAACGTTATTTTAAAAAAAAACTCGTTTAAATCCCTCCCTTTGTCTTGCAACAACATCCTTACACGTTTTAGAACTTACAGACAACAGACCGAGCCATGTCTGTTTAGAACTCCCATCATAGGACTGCTCTTTACTCTTGATATATTTCTCAAATAGATTCCAATTATTATGCCTTTTTTATCATTTCTGATGATTCAATTATTATATTTACTGAATGAGCATGTTTCATTTTGGAAAATACATTTTTCTTACCTTTGACTTCTGTGAATGTTATTTTTCTGACCTTTTGATTTAAAGTTTGAGAACCCCTGCTTGAACCTCTTAACCCCCGCCTTAACAGAGTGCATTTTCTCCAATTCCGCTTTACCCAAATCTAAAAGTTGACCGCCTATAGGCCAGTGTTACACCTACACTCAACAAAAATATAAACGCAACACCTTTGTTCCTGCTCCCATTTTTCATGAGATGGACTTAAAGATCTAAAATTAATTCCAGATACACAATATTACCATTTCTCTCAAACATTGTTCACAAATCAGTCTAAATGTGTGATAGTGAGCACTTCTGCTTTGCTGAGATAATCCATCCCACCTCACAGGTGTGCCACATCAAGATGCTGATCTGACATCATGATTAGTGCACAGGTGTACCTTATACTGCCCACAATAAAAGGCCACCCTGAAATGTGCAGTTTTGTCTCACAGCAAAATGCCACAGATGCCACAAGCATTGAGGGAGCGTGCACTTGGCATGCTGACAGCAGGAATGTCAACCAGATCTGTTGCTCGTGCATTGAATGTTCATTTCTCCACCATAAGCCGTCTCCAAAGGCGTTTCAGAGAATATGGCAGTACATCCAACCGGCCTCACAACCGCAGACCACGTGTAACCACACCAGCCCAGGACCTCCACATCCAGCAGGTTCACCTCCAAGATCGTCTGAGACCAGCCACTCAGACAGCTGCTGAAACAATTGGTTTGCATAACCAAACAATTTCTGCACAAACTGTCAGAAACCGTCTCAGGGAAGCTCAACTGCATGCTCGTCGTCCTCATCGGGGTCTTGACCTGACTCCAGCTCGTCACCGTAACAGACTTGAGTGGGCAAATGCTCACATTCGATGGCGTCTGGCACGTTGGAGAGGTATTCTCTTCACGGATGAATCTCGGTTTACATTGTTCAGGGCAGATGGCAGACAGCGTGTGTGGCGTCGTGTGGGTGAGCGCTTTGCTGATGTCAATGTTGTGGATCGAGTGGCCCATGGTGGTGGTGGGGTTATGGTATGGGCAGGCATCTGTTATGGACGAAGAACACAGGTGCATTTTATTGATGGCATTTTGAATGCACAGAGATACCGTGATGAGATCCTGAGGCCCATTGTTGTGCCATACATCCATGAACATCACCTCATGTTTCAGCAAGATAATGCACGGCCCCATGTTGCAAGGATCTGTACACAATTCTTGGAAGCTGAAAATGTCCCAGTTCTTGCATGGCCAGCATACTCACCGGACATGTCACCCATTGAGCATGTTTGGGATGTGCTTGACCGGCGAATACGACGGCGTGTACCAGTTCCCACTAATATCCAGCAACTTCGCACAGCCATTGAAGAGGAGTGGACCAACATTCCACAGGCCACAATTGACAATCTGATCCCCAATAAAGCAAAAACTGCACATTTCAGGGTGGCCTTTTATTGTGGGCAGTATAAGGTACACCTGTGCTCTAATCATGATGTCAGATCTGCATCTTGATGTGGCACACCTGTGTGGGATGGATTATCTCAGCAAAGCAGAAGTGCTCACTATCACACATTTGGACTGATTTGTGAACAATGTTTGAGAGAAATGGTAATATTGTGTATCTGGAATGAATTTTAGATCTTTAAGTCCATCTCATGAAAAATGGGAGCAGAAACAAAGGTGTTGCGTTTATATTTTTGTTGAGTGTAATTTGAAAGGGAAGACGTTCAAAACTGACCTAAACAGATCTTTTTTCCTCGTCTTGTTACTGCGTTGTCACTTTAAAAAAAAGAAAAGTATTTCTTGAGTTTTTGTCACATTTTCTTTGCGTTTTGTTGCTTTTTTGTCACGCTTTTGTGGCTCTTTTGTTGCATTTTCATCGTCGTTTTCCTTGCATTCTTGTTGCTATTTTGACACATTTTTTCAACAAACGTTTAGATTTGGGTAAAGCCAAACTGGACAAAATATACTTGGTTCAGGCAGGGGTTAAGAGGTTACGTCATAGACAAAAATAAATACGCTTTTAAGTTTATTAATAGTGAGCAAACATTGATTCTGGTAAAATGTGACTTGTCAAATTATTAAATGGCTAATAACATTTTTTTAAAGGGAGGAAACGTGTGTGTGTGTGTGTGTGTGTGTGTGTGTGTGTGTCATATTATTATAATATACTATACATATTTATACATAACTATAATAACAATCAATGCGAACATTTTCAGGCTAGCCGAGACGTTTTAGTTTTTCCCTGCTACTCATGATTTGTTATAGTAAGCGAATGTAGCAAGACAAGTGGTGATGGTATAATTTAGCAGGATTCAATTTAAATAAAACTAAAAAAGACAACGCCACCGGAGAGAAGGCTCCGGACCTCTAGAAAGGCTCGTAGGTTCGTTCATTGAACGAACCTACGAGAGGACATTGAGAGGACAGAAAATGTTCCAAAAGTATACATGATATTTATTTATCACATTTGTTTCCTTTAAAATCTTGTGTTCATATTTCCATTCTTTTAAGATCTTGGAAAATCATTCAGTCCATAGTTCATCGTGTAACATAATGCTTGTTCAGTTAAAAGAAAGGTCCATATAAACCGGACACTAAAAAGGAAAAGAAAAACAAGGCAGCAGGAGAACAAAAAGGCAGCAGGGATATGACCCAACCCCTCGACCTATAAATTAAAAATAATGTTAGACTGTAACATAAAAGTAGGGAAATAACCGTAACGCTAGCTGGCTCATACCGTCGCACACCCGCACGAGCTACTCGGCCATCCCGGTGCTTCGATAGTGCTCACACAGCACCCCAGCAGACCCCGGAATGCCAACCTAGCAGAGCTTTGGACGCCATGGAATGGTGCGCTATGAAGCCCTCAACCATACGCAACACTGACACCCTGTGCGCTCCCAGCCCAGCGGACCCAAGGCGGAAGTACGGAGAATAGCAGAGGACGAATGAAGAAAGGGAGGGGCTTTTATATGATCTTAAGGGGTCGAGCGCCGTCTGCTGATGTTCCGATGCTATATACTAATAATTAATATTAAATTAATACTACTAGCCTATATTTAACAATAAAATTGGTAATGCCACACAAATGCTGATAGACTAGCTATTTTTAGGCTAGCTATTTTGGATACAGCATGATGCTAGGCCCTGCTCATCTTACTTTTATATTAACTAATTTTCTCCATTAAAATATGGTATAACACGTGGCAAAGTCCTCTCTTCATCCAAAACTAAACGTCATTTTGTCTGTCCATTCAAAAACATGCGACGTTGCCATTTGGCGAACGTTCTGAATTCAAAAACACGGACCTTCCACTGTATCCTAGATAAAAGTCCCAGCGCTTCAGGTACAGTGAGCAGCGTGCCGCTCCTTGGAGACACGCTGACCGCTGGATCGGTATTGGTGAGTTCGAGTCCCGCCCGAGACAATGGCCCCATCCGAAACCACTAAATTGTAGCCTCTAAGTACTAACACTAGCAACTAATCCTTAACCTTTCATGGGGTCAACTGTTAGATCTCTATGCAGTTAGTGAACTAGAGCTTCAGCAGCATTTGCCCAATTCGACCGTCCTTACCCAGGGGAAGGGGAAGTGACATCACCAACAGCTGTGTTTCTTCTTCTTTAAAGTTCAGTGCAGGCCAAACAAAAGCGCATACCGCCACCTACTGTACATTGTCCAACAACAACATAGTGTCCAAATAAAGTTCAAGGGGAAAAAAGAGAAACATCCAAATGATCCTTCACATTTCCCTTTATTTTATCTCAATAGCAGTTTCATAACGCTACAGTATGCAAATTAGCCATGTGGCTTAAGTTTCTACCAGGGGCGGCGCCAGGGGGGGGGGGGGGGGGCTAGGGGGTGCTTGAGCATCCCCTGAGATTGCCAAAGCACCCCCAAAGCACCCCCAAAGATTGTGGCCACTAAATCAAAGGAGCACTAGTTTGCTCTAGAAACATCCCTCGGACGTTTAACATGAAAAGGAGTGAGTAGGACAGGTTTAATTCCAACTAAAGGACGGGGCTTTGTCCGAGGCCCAGTGTGATGTTAATGCGGCCGTGCGTCAGAGCGCACGCTCGGCGACAGCAGGAGTCGGTCTGAGCCTGACTGCAGGGTCATTATTACAGTCGTTCACTAAATTTAATCAATGAGCTGAAGTTAGACTGATGTTATAAAGTCAGACTCTGCTCCTCTGGCTCTGAAAACAAATCAGAGGTTACTATTGTGCACTTTTGATACAGCGACGTGAGCGCGGCTGAACCTAAAGCACAAGAACAGAGCGAGTCCTCCAGCAGCGAGACAAAGTCTGGACGAGGAAATTACACACAACCACGGAAAAAAGTTCACTTAAGTCATGAGCGCGTTGCCCTTCTCTCACGTCGTGGGCCTCCGTCTGATAATCAGCTCAACTTTAACATTAACTGTGTTCGAGAAGCGGCTCTAGGATGCAGAGTGTGAGGGGAGATTACGACGTGAGAGCAGAGCCACACATTCACGAGGACCTGCTCCTCTGGCCTCACGTCCTCCCCGGGTTGACATAAAACCGTCTCACGGAGGCTCCTCAGTGCTGCTGGAGTTAAAGGCAGGTCCAGAGCGTCCTCCTTCTCCATACAGCACTTTGACCGCTCACGACGCCTTTGCAGCCCAAACACTGCTGTTCCGTTCTCTCGGGCGCCGAAAATTACGCATTTGCGGGTGCACCCGCGTTTATTATGTATGTTATGTTGTCTAATTGTTTGCCCCAAAAATGAATTTTTTTGTGAGCACCCCCAAGAAAGCCCTCAGCACCCCCTAAGCATACCCCTGGGATAAATGTCTGGCGCCGCAGCTGGTTTCTACTAAATGAAAGCAAAAGCACAAACTGCCTTTAGGCCATTTACTGAGGAGGCTCTTTAAAACCCTGTGAATGTGCTGTGGTGACTCTAACATGTATTGTGTCACTTTTATAAAGTTTGGCTTGTGCAGAATCTTTCTTTTTTATTATTATTATTATTAAATGTGCACCTGTCAATCAACAGTGGTTGGGCATGAATCACTGGAGGGTGGGGAGATTGGCGCAGTGGCTTATGGGATGGCACATAGCTCCTAATCGCCAGTAAGTTAGCATCAGAGGTCCCTATGCTAAAGTGGCTATGATAGTTAGCATACAGGCCACTTTCCCTAACTCCTTCCTAACTGACAGCCCAATTCGGACGCATCTTATCATGGCGGACGCTGACGCACATCCGGTTTGGCGTAAGACCTCTTACCAATTTACTTGTTTCGGATGGAGCAAATGGCTCTGGCTCTTTTAAGTCAGGCGGATGCTCCACTCAACGTAACCGTGCAGTCTATACACTGTAAAACCTTAGTCCTGAAAAAAACAAACAAGAGTCCTGACTTTTATTGTTCAAAGTTTAGAAAAGCTGTTTTTGCTGTTGTTGTGTCTGCTTAGTGCTTACTATTGTTTCACATCTAAGTTATTAAGTAAAACGTCTGTATTATTATTATTATTATTACTGTAGTGGCTACAGGCAGAATGGATACGAGCTAACTGCATAAGTTTAGGAAACTACCGCTAATGTGCTTCTAGGTTTAATTTCAGCTATAGTGAAGCCTTACAGAACACCTAACACTGATCTATTTTGTTTGTGTGCCGGTGTTTTTATATTTTATGTCATTTTATAAGCCTACAGAATGTTTTTTCCCCAGTGTTTTTATGTAAAGCACTTAGGTCTGCCAAGTGTTGTTGTAAAGTGCTATAGAAATAAACTTTGATTGTAACAATACTGAGTAATGGGGCACATTTGTTGGGACAAGTTTAGACTATAGGCTGGGGTTAACTTGTAGGCTAATGACTTTAGGCCCTTGTCCTATATTCAGATGATGATGATTAATCAGATAGCCCACTTTTTGTCCTGTGAATTTTGTAATTGTTGGTCATAAGTGTTTTTGTTTTGTTTTTTCCTTTGCAAACATTTGTGTTTATGAATAAATTACAGAAATGCAGGCCCTCTGATGGCCTTTATCTACTACACTGAGAATTTTAAATATAAAGCATTGCACTTTTTAACGATGGGTTTAATGCTTGTGGAGCTGATTGATTTTTAATAAGAACAGTTATAGAAATTGGGTGTGCGCCTGAATTGAGATTGAGATGGAGTTGTGTGTCACTAAAACCCTTGGAGTTTGGACTGATGAGAAAAACACTCAGAATGTAAAGCAATCCCGACGAAATCCACAGAGACGAGAGGAGAGTCTGAAGATGGCCCAGGAGTTGATCACAGTGGAGTACATTCACTCTAAATCACTCATTCATAGTGTTCTGAAGGTGAGGCAACAATCACTGTGTTTCAGGGAATGGTAGGATTTTGGTGACATCTTGTGGCCAAAGTGTAAACATTATTGTTCCAGATTTGAACCAAAGCGAAGGTAGATTCATTTCTGAATAGAAAAAGAGGCTTGATGAGGAACAACGTCTGCTTGTTCCTTTTGCGGCAAGTTGACAAATACATAGCACCATCATCAATCAATCAATCAATCTTTATTTATAGAGCGCTTTTCATACATTACATCCTCTCATACACACACACACACCTACACCCCCTACCCTTTACTCTACACACACTCACACACAGAATCAAAATCAAGTACATAAAGCTGGGTACTGATGGCCAAAGTGAGGAAACCCCATCAGAGGAGCAGTGGCGCCTCCAGAAATTGTTCATAGGGGTGGCCAGATGGGGCCACTTAAAATCTTGGGGTGGCAAACCAAAACTATCAGCCATAATTTCACAATTGTATTTACTGTTGTAGTAAACTGGCCTGTAGAAAAGTATCAGAAAGACTTAAGGAAACGTCTACTGCTATACTTTTTTTTTGTTTTTTATATTTAATGTTACTAATGATCCAATAACATGGCCACCCCTGGCCACCATGGCCACCCCTGGCCATGGTGGCCACCCCCTGGTGGCGCCACTGCAGAGGAGCCGTCCTCCCCGGGAGCAGCAGACCAGCCGCGGCCGCCCGGGCACCGACACAAGGGTCCCCATAGAAGGCGCGGCAGAGACACCACACCTCCACCTGGGCACCCACAGGACAGCACCCACACAGCCACAGCCAGTCACCGCTCCCAGGGCAGAGGGCTCCTTCAGAGGAAACACTGGAGATTCTAAAAATATAAGAAGCAAAAACATTGATTAAGTTTAAAAACCAGTAAGAAACTAGAAATAAATATCACAATGTCAATACATTTCAATAAATATCAAGGTTAATAAATAGATAAATAAATAAATGGGACTAAAATAATTAAATAGATATCAGCTAAAAGCTAAGCTAAAAAGATGGGTCTTGAGCCTGCTCTTAAAAATCTGAACGTTCTCTGCACATAAACACACTTTTACACATTCTCACACCTGGTGAAATATTGTCTACTGGAGATGCTTAGATTAAAAAGGGTTGATATTATAATGGAATGAGTTTTTATATATTCTTTGTGATGTCTTTTCTTTTTTCTTTTTTTTAATATCAGCCCCCCCCCCCCCCCCCAAGATGGGAAATGCCAGTGGGGTTAGAAAGCACAGTTATTATTATTTTCCTTACATTGTTGGCTTACAACATAAAGTGCATTCTTATCCATAAATGCCACTCTATAGGCCATGTTGTGTGTCCAGTTTTATGGGGAAAATGTATCATTTGCATGTTTTGTTTTCTCAAGTTTAGAGAATATGAGTTTAGAGAAAAGGGCTAGCTCTTCTGGTCCAAATGCGTGCACAACAACAGCAGTGCTCACGCACCTGTGTGGAAAATAATGCAGCAGCAAGAAAGGCAGAGCTACAATAACACGGAAACAGCTTCTTACTGACCTGAGGAGAGTAGCTTTGTAGCGTCAGGTCAGCAGGCTGCTCCACAATAGTGTAGGGCTGAAACATCTAATCGATTAATCGACAACTAATCCATTATTGAAATAGTGGACAACTATTTTAGTAATCGATGAATCATTTTCTAGTAAACACAGACTTAAATACAGCAAAAATGACATGAACATTTTTTATTTTGAATAGAAAACCTACTTTGTTTTTAAAGTTGGGATCTGTAGTGTTTTGTACATTGAAAAGTTCATAAATATCCGTCCATGTCTCATCCAATCAGACATCAGAATTGGCACAAGGAGCCTCTAAAAACATTCACTTTAAGTTTACTCCATCAACATGTCCTCAAGCGATGCCACTTTAGCTTTATGTGATTAATAGAATGAAAAAATAAAATGTTCATACACCATTCACAGCCAAGCGATGAATCGATTAATGGTAAAAAAAAAAAAAATCGGTAGATTAAATAATCATTAGTTGCCAGTGTTGCCACAGATTACTTGAAAAAGTAATATATTACTGATTACTCCTTTGAAAAGTAACTTAGTTACTTTACTAATTACTTAATTTTAAAAGTAACTAAGTTATATTACAAGTTACTTTATTAGTTACATTCAGCTATGGCCAACAACATCTCCATCGCCTCAACACACTAATGACAAACCCTACCAACACTCATTTTATTGGAAGTGCATTTTACCTGTAACGTCAACAAAGCTGACATAGACTCAGAAAAGTGACTTATTTCCATCTCTCTGCCCGACCAGTGTTAGTGTTTTTAGGCTGAAATTGTGACGTTACGTTACTTCACTCATCGAGATGCAAAAATAAATGTCTTTGTTTCCAAAGGAAAATGACAAAATAGTAACTCACAGTGATTTGGAAAAGTAACTTAAATCTGATTACTTGTTTGGAAATAGTAACGCGTTAGATTACTAATTACAGTAATCCGTTACTTCGGTTGTTAGTTGCAGCCTTACAATAGTGCCAAACTTCGTTTTCTTTGACAAAGCGTTGTCCGTGACATGGTGAAAGTAAAACCTCGTGAAAGTTTCTGCTCCTCGTCCATAAGCGATGTTAAAATTGTCCTCAGCAGTAGTAGCAAAACAAACCAACAAGTGCTATGTCTCCTCCTGTAAACTCGCGGTCACATGAGTGACAGCCAGCTGCAGAGCGTCTTGTGTATCGGCAAATTGAGACAAATTAATCGATAAAATAATTGACGCCGTTAGAATGTGTTTGCCTTATATATTATAATAGCACTCATTTTAATGTTTCCTCCTCAAAACATTCCTGGACTAGTACTATTTCAATTCATTCAGTTTTGAGTAATTAGGCCCGAGCGCCATCAGGGCTGGCGAAGGGGCTCTTGTAATCGTATAGAGTGCGCGGAGCGCACAAAACGAGCGCGAAGCGCTCGCCTCCTCTCACACATGCACTAACGCACTCCTCTCCTCGTGCACGTTTCGTGCACATACATATATAATGCAAAAATCAACATTGTAATTGTACAGAGCCCATAAGTGCCCGTCAGTGACCCAGGACCTCTACCATGAGGTAGGAATGCGCGAGTGCTTTCCGAAAATATATAGTTTATGGTACCCGCGTAAGCGGGAACATTGTTTTCGTATGGGAATATTATTCTTTCTTTCTTTCTTTCTTTCTTTCTTTCTTTCTTTCTTTCTTTCTTTCTTTCTTTCTTTCTTCTTTCTTTCTTTCTTTCTTTCTTTCTTTCTTTCTTTCTTTCTTTCTTTCTTTCTTTAGCACCGTCGCAATTTTCACCCAGTGAACATCGACGAAAAGTCACAGATTTTGGCCCAAAATTCAAACCCGATCCGACGCAACTTTTGACTATTTCCAAATTTTGAATTTCAATATAGTGGCGCGATAGCGCCACCTCAGTTTTTTTTTAACATTGCGAGATAGGACTCGGGCAAAAATGAAGTTTGTCGTAGAATCATAAAAATCGGTATAGACGTGCATCATGACAAGTTGAGCAAAAAATATTATTACGGCAACGCCGTCCGCCATATTGGGGTGTCGGCCATTTTGGATGACAGCCCGCGAAGCGGGAATCCGCCTTTATTTTTCACTTTGTACAAAATCTATCTCCTCCTAGAGCGTTTATCGGAACGACCTAATTTTGGGTGGAAAATAATCTTGAGAAGTAGAACTTTAAAAGTTATCCAAATTACTTTTCTAAGTTTCACGGTTTTTATGCGGCGAAGCCGCAAACTTTACGAAGTATTTTGAGATTTTTCGCAAACAAAAAATGGCTCCCATTCGCACATATGAAGCCCGATTTCGCTCATTTTGTTATCAGTTGTTAAAGTCACAGTCCTAAACACTTTCATTTGGCAAAATTCTAATTCGTGCAAATTGGGCGCGATAGCGCCCCCTGTAGGAATTATATGGAGAGTACAAATTTTAGTTTTACGAAAATTAAAATAATTTTATTAAAAATAATTCTATTTGGTCGTTCCGATCAGAAAAGTCAATCACACCCATGCCATATTTTTCACGGTGTTGCCGTAGCGATGACCAGAACGTCCCATTTTATTCTGATGGAATAATGTTAAACTCCATAATTCAGCGAGAAGTGAGGAACCAAAGGTTATCTAAAGTACTTGGATAACCTTTGTGGATGTTCTGCGGCGCAGCCGCAGCCCTAAGTAAAATGTAAAAATATGCTTCAGTTTGCAGATATAGTGTGATACAAATTCATACTAATTTTTCTCTGTATAATGTCAAAATTGAGCGCGGAGTGCGCGTTAGCGCATTCCAAAAATCCTAAAACTAAGACCCTTGGGAAAAAAGTTAAAAACAAACATAAAGGCAGTAGCAATACCATAATTTTAGATTGAGGGAGACAAAAGGGCGCGAAGCGCCCCCTTGCTTTAGGCAGGGCGGTCGGCGAGGGCCGATAATCGCCGCTTGCGGCTATATTTCTGTTTGTTCTCGTTGGTAGTTTCTTCTCAAGAAGGTAAGTGCTTTATTTGTCATTGTCATTGGGTTTGTCCCTGTTTCAGAGCGCGGTGTCCACACTGGTCAGCTCCTCCACCTCCTCTGTAAAACCTTAGTCTTGAAAAAATAAAAAATAAACAAGAGTCCTGACGACGGTCCTGACTTAGAAAAGCTGCTTTTGCTTCTGCTTACTATCGTTTCACATCTAAGTTATTAAGTAAAACGTTTGTATTATTATTATTATTATTATTATTACTACTACTACTACTGTAGTGGCTACAGGCAGAATGGATACGAGCTAACTGCATAAATTTGGGAAGCTAACGCTAATGTGCTTCTATAGTGAGGCCTTCCAGAACACTTAACACTGATCTATTTGTTTGTGTGCCGGTGTTTTTTATATTTTATGTCATTTTATAAGCCTACAGAATGTTTTGCTGGCCACTCGGAGATTCCCGCTCTGTCTCGCGGGCTTACGGTGCCTGGCAACCCTCCCAACTGTATCCCCTCGACAACCAATCACGGGCAGCCTGGAGACACAATTGGCCAATCAGAGGCGTCCTTTTCGGCACCGATTCAAACTGACTTCCGGTTTAATTCCTGCAACAAACTATGCAACAAACGCGACTCAAGTGAAACAAGAAAACAATCCGAGAAGAGACATCTGTTTTCATAAACCAGCGGGCAGAACCAGTGGAGTGGACAGAGTAAACGCGTTGGTCGGCTGTTTGTACTCTCCTGATTTGGGAGCTAGGCTAACGCTGCTGACGAAGCGGACGCCGCTGTTGCCCCAGAGATGCCTTCGCGAGTGGAGGACTACGAGGTGCTGTTCACGATCGGGTCTGGCTCCTATGGAAGGTGCCAGAAAATCCGACGGAAATCTGACGGAAAAGTGAGTGTCTTGTAGGCAAGGCAGGTTTATCTGTAGAGCACAATTCATACACACGGTTAACCTCTTAACCCCCACCTAAACCGAGCACATTTTCTCCAGTTTGACGTAACCCAAATATAAACGCTTTTTAA
Source organism: Neogobius melanostomus (assembly GCA_007210695.1). Classification (NCBI taxonomy): domain Eukaryota; kingdom Metazoa; phylum Chordata; class Actinopteri; order Gobiiformes; family Gobiidae; genus Neogobius; species Neogobius melanostomus. The sequence goes on from VHKM01000636.1 coordinate 352,862, forward strand.
AAAGAGCGTGAATATATGATTACGATTTTTTTTATATCGTTGTGGACTATTTTTTTTTTTTATGTTACGCCCAGCTCCATCAGAGCAGCATAAACACTGACTGAGGAACACGGGGACAGGTGCTTAAAAAGTCAAATGAAATGAAGGATGTAAATTGTTTGAGTAGATCATATTTGCGAGGAAAGTATGCCGTTTAAAAAATAAATGAATAAAAATATCACTGAATTACTCTTCCCAATAGGCGTAAGGCTGGGGTTTTGAAGTGATTTGTCCATTGTCAATTATATTGTCAAATTTATCGTTACCGTGATATTTATTTTTTATATTGTGATATAAATTTTAGGCCACATCGCCCATCTCTTTTTCAAGACTTTGTAGGTCTTAGCTTTCAAATGAGGCGTTACCCAGGCCTATAGGCTGCAAACTCTCCAGTCGAAGCTTTAAATTTGGGTAAAGCTGAAGGTGGAGGTGGGGCTGATTTGTGAGACATGTCTGGGCTTTGTGTGTGTGTCCCCTCAGGTGCTGGTGTGGAAGGAGCTGGACTACGGCTCCATGGGGGAGAGTGAGAAGCAGATGCTGGTGTCTGAGGTCAATCTCCTCCGCGAGCTGAAGCACCCCAACATCGTGAGATACTACGACCGCATCATCGACCGCAGCAACACCACGCTGTACATCGTCATGGAGCACTGCGAGGGCGGAGACCTGGCCAGTCTCATCAGCAAGTGCATCCAGGACAGGTGCTCCTTCCTCTGCCCGAGACTATCATTTAAGCCTTATTCGCCCGGGGATTAGAATGACCTCGGGTGAAAAAAAAAAAAAAGAGTAAATATTCCTGATGTCCTCGGAGTTTCTATTCCCGTGTGAATCGACATGTTTGGCTTTACCCAAATCTAAAAGCTTCTTGTTGAGCGTACAGCCTATAGGCCAGCCTCATTTGAAAGCGAAGATCTACAAAACTGATCTTTTTCCTTGTATTGTTGCAGTGTTGTCGTCACTTTTTTCACATTCGTTTTCATCTCATTTTTGTCACTTTTATGTTGCATTTTTCTTGCTTTTGTGAAGCTTTCTTTTATTGCGTTTTTGTCACATTTTACTTTTGTTACTTTTCCTTTGCTCTTTTGTCACTTGCTCTTTTGTGGCTTTTTGTCCAATTTTGCCACTTTCATCGCTTTTTTGTCGCGCTTTTTTCCGTCTTTGTCACATTTTTGTTTTGCCTTTTTGTTGCTCTTTTGTCACTTGCTCTTTTGTCGGGTGATTTGACGCTTTTGTGTTGCGTTTTCATTCTAGTTTTCTTCTTTATCTAAATTTTTTTATTGATACATAAAACAAAGCTTACAAACAGCACATAGACAAAGGAAATATACACAAGGGTAAGGTATTAGTAGATTAAGTTCTGACCACCCCCAGCTGCACCTGTGTCCTTGTGTGGTGCATTAAAAACTTTGTGATATGTGGTGCATTTAAAAACCCATGGGGTAGTTTTTTCCCCCCCTCTCTTTCTGACTATGTGTTTGGTCCCTTTAATAATAATAATAATAATGCATCGGTTTTATATAGCGCTTTTCTGGACATTCAAAGACGCTTTACATTGCACTATTCATTCACTCCATACTTGATGGTGGTAAGCTACTATTGTAGCCACAGCTGCCCTGGGGTAGACTGACAGAAGCGAGGCTACCAGTTTGCGCCATCGGCCCCTCCGACCACCACCAACCACTCACTCACTCACTACATTCGCTAGGCTTCCTGGTGTTACCAAACGGTCTCCCATCCAAGTACTAACCAGGCCTTCCCTGCTTAGCTTCCAAGATCTGACGGGATTGGGCATAGCAAAGGCGGTATAATGGTATACTTTTTTTGTTTATTCTTATTCTTATTGACTTGCCTCCTTTCTTCCTCCTCTTATTAGCAAAAATTGTGATTTAGCCAATGATACTACCACTAACCTGACATGATTTACCAACATGGAGTATTGTAATAGAAGAAATAGCAGTAATAGTAATAGTCATAATAATTGTAGTAGTAATAATAATAATAATAATAATAATTCTAATCGCATTATATAATATTATAATAAAATAATGACATGAGTAAATGCAAACAAATTTATACAGATAACGCAAGCTGGATGACAGGAAGAAAATATATAAAAACAAGATATATATATATATATATATATATATATATTCTAGTTTTCTTCTTGTTTTGGTCGCTATTTTAGACGCTTTTTTTATAGGAAGCTTTTAGATTTGGGTAAAGCCAAACTGGCTTCGGTTCAGGTGAGAGTTTAACCTGCATAATGAAGTCTAAATAAGGGCAACGTGGATTTTAAAATGTCTTTTTTCCAGTTTAATTATGTCCGCATTTAAGCTATAGTGATAATATCATGCATAAGAGCTTTACTCCGACCAAAATTCTGTTATTTATCCATTTAAAAAGTATAAAAGAGAAAAACTACGCTGTTCCAGAGGTGAACCGGAAGTACAGCTCCGTTGTCATGGCAGTGTCTCCCCTCTCTCTCCTCTCTCCCTCCCCTCGCTCAGGCGTTACCTGGAGGAGTCATTTGTCCTGCGCGTCCTGGCCCAGCTCGCTCTGGCGCTCCGAGAGTGCCACAGACGCAGCGACGGGACGACCACGGTGCTGCACAGAGACCTGAAACCCGCCAACATCTTCCTGGACGCCAGACACAACGTGAAGCTGGGGGACTTCGGACTGGCTCGCATCCTCCACCACGACACCAGCTTCGCCAAGACCTTCGTGGGAACGCCGTACTACATGTCCCAGTAAGCTCCTGTCTCTGAACCTCAGTGCAGGGACTTTGAATGCCGGAGATTTGGTCTTTTTAGAGAGTAAATGCAACATCACTAAAGCCTCCATCTGACGGAGATCCACGCAGTTTTTTTATGTAAACTCGGCCAAACAAACGATGCATTGAACTTATAAATGTGTAAAAGTTCAGTTTTTAGTTAAAAAATGTCTCATTTTAGTTCAATTTTAGTCTCTGGTTGTGGTGCTGATGTAGTGTTTTTTAAGTCTTTTTTTTTTTTTTGACACAATTTGCTGAAAAACTAATTTTCTGAAAACTAGCTACTAATCTTAACTCTAGTTACGATTAGAGCTGGGTAACGTGAAACGATACTAGTCTGGTATCGGGAATAAAGTTTAGTTTCTACTGGTATCGAAAGCAGGAACCAAAAAATAAAAATAAATTCTTTAGATCCAAGTTTTGATGCTGTTGGTCCAGGGACAGGATTAAAGGAAGTGACTTGGTTGTTTCAATAAATTATTCCCCCCCCCCCCCCCAATTTCCCTCCCCCCTATTTTTCCTATATTTTTAAATTATTTTGCCCAATGTTTTTTTGTACACATTTTTTTTCTCTCTTATTTTTGCCCCATTTTTTATTACTAATATTTTCCCTATTTCCCTCCGTTATACCTCCATTTATTCCCATGCCCCCCCCCCCCCCAATTTTTTGACATTTTTTATTATTATTATTGTTTGTAAAGTTTTTTTACACAATTTGTCCTTATTTTTGCCATAATTTCTCCCAAACTATTTAGCAAATTTCACACATTTCTTGACATTGGAGAGGAATTCGATATTGTAAATGTGCCGATCTTCCACACACTATTGTTCTAGATAAGTAAATATTTGAATATAGGCATTGTAAAGTACCGGTATCAAAAACCAAGTATCGTTAAAGTTAGGGATGGGAATCGAGAACCGGTTCTACAAGTAGACCCGGTTCTGTTTGAGCAAAGCATCGGAACCGTACGTCTTCTTCGTTATCGATCCCTCTTATCGATGCTCCCGCTCTGAAAACACTTTTTGCGCCGCGGAGCTACACGCGCGTGCGTAATAACATAGCTCTCCGAGTCTGTTGACGCTGCGTCGAAGCAAGCAGGGAAACATCGGCCCAATCTCAATTCTACCGCCTTTCCCCTCTGTTTTGCGCGTTCACGAGAGACGAAAGAGTGTCGTCAATTAAAACAGTCCATTGTTATAAACGTGTCAGTTCTACGTTTTCGCTTTGCTGCTGCGAACGCTCCGTCTATTTGCGCTGTACCTATTGCTGTTTCTTTCCAAACTTTCGATACGTCGCTATTGACATGGGGTTCAGTGCCTTGCTGTCTCCCCGTGCCGCTGTGCTCTGAGCGCGGTCCGAGGCTGCCTGTCCCCGCCCTCAGCGCACTGTGAGCGGGGTCTAACCTGGGTCTAACGGGCTGCAGCAGATGGGGGAAGGAGAATGTAGCGCCGGATGAAGCAGAAATAGATGAAAATGTGTAGGGTTTGGGCTGAGACCGAGTCCTGTTGTTTAGGTGTTACAAAACTGCATCAGTCTGTTACAAGTTACAGACACTTGTTGTACAAATGTTACCATTTTATTTGAGCATGCCAGGCAGGCTGAGTGCCAGCAGGAGCCACAGTATATTTGGAAACTTGCTTAATTTAATGAATATTTTTTCTTAGGAAAACTAACAATGGGTCTTTTTTGATAGAGTTTATCGAAAGCACATTCATGCCTTGCTTTTCCCCAACACACAGACAAGTCAGGTATCGATAAGAGAATCGATAAAGAATCGAATCGATAGGTAAAATTATTGATGGTATTGATATCAATAAAATCTTATCAATTCCCATCCCTAGTTAAAGTACTGGTATGGACAACAATTTAACGGTACCCAACCCTACTTCCGATTTGTGTTTAATTATAATGGAACATTTTCAGTGAAATATCGCAATAATATTGTTATCGCAATATTGCACAGCCGTATCACATATCGCAAGTTCCTTCATCGCTCAGCCTACTATGTGTTCTAAAATTACCTCCAGGACTTACCGTAGTTTGTACCATTTGGGGTCACGTGTTTTGTTTTAATGAACATGAATTCATTTTTTGCCACATTTAGGAGACGTTTGGTCGCACGTTTTTGAACAATTTTTACTCAAATGAACTAACATGGCATCATTAGAACAGTGGTATCATTTTAACTGTAAGAAGCAACTTGTGAGGCTGAAGCTCCGAATAGAGCTGTGCTGTTTTATATGGATTTTAACAGAATTTTGATTAAATGTAGGACTGATTGTAATTCTGGGCTTGACCGCTTTACAGCCTCCGGACCGCAGGAACAGCTCAATGTTTGGAGTGGAGCTTTACAAATCCAAACTGTTTTGTGTCAAATAATTCTGGATAAGCATTGATTTGCTGTTGAGCTGGGCTTTATTTTGAGAAAATTGAGATCATTTTCTTTCCATTTCACTCCGCTCTAGTTCTGAAATCCTGTATCCTGTAATCTTGGACACTTTCCTGAAGGTTCAAATAGAGCAGATGTGGGCTCTCGCTGCCCAGAGCCTTTAAGGTGCAAATATTTGACGTGAAGTTTGTTTTCAGGAACAGATAAACCGAATGTCCTACAATGAGAAGTCTGACATCTGGTCTCTGGGCTGCCTGCTGTACGAGCTCTGTGCGCTCTCGTAAGTGCTGCTAAATACTCTGAGGAGGTTTGTAAATGGAGGATTGACATGTTTGTGCCCCTCAGACCCCCTTCACTGCCTATAACCAGAGGGAGCTGGCAGAGAAGATCCGAGAGGGCCGCTACAGGAGGATCCCCTACAGATACTCAGAGGAGCTCAACACGCTGCTCAGCAAAATGCTGCACCTCAAGGTGCTCCTCACATGGGCTCTGGACTCTGTGCACACGCAGGATAATGTTGTTTACATGTGCAGTACACTGATCATTACGACCCACTCAAAACCTTAATATCTCTGACGTCATTTAACATCCACCTCACGGTCACTTCACAGACGCATTTAAACTGAACGAGTCATTTAGAGTTGACTGTGCTACGGTAGCACAGCGGTTAGCGCTCGTGCTTCACAGCTAGAAGGTCTGGGTTCGATTCCCACCTGGGCGGGGCCTTTCTGTGTGGAGTTTGCATGTTCTCCCCGTGTCTGCGTAGGTTTCCTCCGGGTACTCCGGTTTCCCCTACCACTAAAAACATGTACAATAGGCCAGGATGTATGCGAGTGTGTTTGAGAGTGCGAATGGGGGACAACGGATGGAAATTAGCCCAAGGCTACAATCCGTTGTGGCGTGTTTACATGCATGAGACCCGTGTATGTTCATGTTCATTAACATGCACTGTCCCGACCAAATAAACCAATAAATAATAAATGGATCCTCTTTGTGCCGAGGATCATGAGGTACAGCATTAAACTGATGCTGTAAGCAGTGCTTAATTTGTAAATTTGTATTTTCAGGACCACTTTTGGTCTGATGTGATGGATTCGGGGAACAGGCCAACACATTTGCCGGAACACTCTCATTAAACACCATTATATCAGATCAAATCTTTGCCGGATCCTCATAAATATTAGCCGGATCCTTTACCCTGAAAAACTGAAAATTGGGGCAATGCGTTCCCCCAAACGGGGGATCAAATTAAGCACTGGCTGTAAGTGAAAAACCCATTTGATCTGTGCCAAATCTTCATACTTAAGTCTACAATTCCTCCTAAACCAGTTTAACTATTACACTTATTTACCATTATAATCAGCACTTAAATATGACTAAAATCACCAAAGATAAGGACAGTTAAACCATCCCCACAATTTGGACCAAATGACCTGTTGTACATTTATAAACCTGTGTCTGGACCGTCCTGATGGCCCACTGGTTCTTGATGGTAGTAACTCTTTTGTGTCCGTGCACATGGAGCAGATATTTATTTTCTTGCCTCCAATAATGTGAAGTGAGCAAATTCACTCATGGGGACAGTGATTCCGTCTCATCTTTACGATTATATTGCTGTTGCTTTCTTCGTGTTTAATCTGATTCAATTTGATTGCCATCCATGCAGCACCGCGGTTCATTGGCGCGTTGGTATGACTCACTTGTCTACGTGCGTGTACTGTTCAGTCAGCAACAATCACTGCTCTGCTCCTATTATGATCATTGAACCTTTGAGCTTCTCCATGTCAGTATTTTCCCCAGTTATACCTTTGTTCCACATTGTGACATCATTAGGTGGTTAGAAAATGCATTATTGATCCAGTCTAGTTTCACTTCCTGATCTTCACGCGATCTGACTGCAGTACCACAGAGCTACAGAGGGGGCAGTGCTCCATCCAAGGTGCTAGCTAACCGCTCAGAGCCCACACATTTCAGTATCATTGTCCCAGCTGGTCCGTCGAAAGCCGAGTCTCTAATGAAACATCCGCCTCTGATTCGCCAAAGAAGAGATTAGACCGTCTTTTGAAACAGGTGGAGCGTAGGCATTTAGTTGTTACTTACTGCAGTAATTAATTGTAATGCGCCAAAGTACCCCTAAAGGTTTAGGTACTAAATCAAAGGTGCACTAGTTCTGTCTACAAACATTCCTTGGACGTCACAGACTGTTTTAACATGAAAAGGAGTGAGTAGGACAGGTTTAATTCCACCTAAAGGAGGGGTTTGTCCGAGGCTTAGGCCTGTTAATGCGGCCGTGCATCAGAGGCACGAGACAGCAGGAAGGATCATCAATGAGCTGAAGTTTGGCTGATGTTATAAAGTCAGACACTGTTCCTCTGGCTCTCAGAAATTAGTGTGCCCCTTCTGGCTAATCTGTGTTGGTGTTCACAGGACTACCTACGCCCTTCAGTGGAGTCCATCCTCCAGAGCAGGCTGCTGTCTGAGGCTGTGAGTGAGGAACTGAGGAAGGCCCAGGAGAAGGCCCAGGAGAAGGCCCAGGAGAGGGCCCAGGAGAGGGTCCAGGAGAAGGCCCAGGAGAGGGTCCAGGAGAGGCTCCAGGAGAAGGCCCAGGAGAAGGCCCAGGAGAGGGTCCAGGAGAAGGCCCAGGAGAAGGCCCAGGAGAGGGTCCAGGAGAGGGTCCAGGAGAGGCTCCAGGAGAAGGCCCAGGAGAAGGCCCAGGAGAGGCTCCAGGAGAAGGCCCAGGAGAGGCTCCAGGAGAAGGCCCAGGAGAGGCTCCAGGAGAAAGCCCAGGAGAGGGTCCAGGAGAGAGCCCAGGAGAGGGTCCAGGAGAGGGCCCAGGAGAAGGCCCAGGAGAGGGCCCAGGAGAAGGCCCAGGGGAAGGCCCGAAGGAGGTCTGCAGACTCGGACCCCCCTGTGAGCGAGGCTGAGCTCCGGCTGAGGGAGCAGGCTGTGAGGGAGCGGGAGAGGGCCCTGAAGGAGAGGGAGGAGCGGCTGGAGAGTGAGTGGAACAGCTCCTTTAGTCAAAAAATATTCACATTTTTAACAGAAATTAGAACAGGGAGCTTCTGGTATCCAGCAAAAAGATGGTGCTCATGGAAGGAGGCAATAGAACGTGCAGAGAAAAATCAGGTCCAGGCACTCATCATTTGCAAAAGTAGAAAAGGCTTTATTAATGGGCCAGAAACATTAAGGGTGTGTGGACACACCCTGACAAAGGCGCAAGCCGACACGCGTTGGTGTGCTTTTTAATGTTTCTGGCCCATTAATAAATTCAAAGTTTTATTTGAATTTTTTTTCACAGCGTTCACTTGGTGCACAGAACCTGCTAAATACAAGTTTCTTTTGGGCATTAAAAAACATTAGGAGTCATTGAATGAACTGTACCAAATTAAAGGCCTTTTAAGTGCCATTAAAAAGCATTAAATCTATATTCCTTGAAAAATAATGACATTGCAATGCTTGGATATTTTTACTGCATAAGTGTCATACACATTTTTTTTCTTTTATTCTGCTGTTAAATAAAGGTCAATTAAAAAAAAAATACCTTAAAATGTAAATTAAGTATTTTCCTCCCCCTACATGTGCCAGCAATGTCCTAATGTGTAGAAAGAGCGCAGACCTGTTCACCACAACTGCCTCTAAAATCCCTCAAAAAGGTGTTACTTCGGGTCCGAAGTGCCGTCATGCACAAGCTTAAGATATTTCAGGATTTTTGACATAGGGCCTCATTTCCTAGTTATCCAGAGTGTTGTTGATGTCTGGAGATATGTTTTTATTTATTCATGCAGTCCTTATGTTTGAAGAGTCTAGTGGCGCTAGGCTAGTGCAAGGCTAAAGCATTTCTATGGTATCAGCTAGCCTGCATTAAAAACAGTCTGACCCACTCCACAGTGCACCTGAGGTAAATCACTTATAACACCAGACTAACCATATAAATGTCTGTGTCGATAGAATAATTTTTGAAATATAACTGACCTTGCATCACATGAATGACCGCATTTTGAGGGACTATTTTCTCGCAGATCACTCCGCCGCTGCGTAGCTTACAACCACGGAGTTGATGCTGCTCAAATACAAGTTTATTTAAATGCAAAATGGTTAAAATTATTCTTTCAACACAGACATTTATATGGTTAGTCTGGCGTTATAAGTTTATTTGTTTGTTTGTTTATTTATTTCAACAGTTGCAATGTGCAAAAAACATTAATTAAAGATGCTTTGCACCAGATTTAGCTTGAGCTAGTTTCCATCTGCAGTCCCTGAGCAGGTGAGTTACAAAATGTACAATATAAAATATATTTAACCGCTCAATAGAAATATTCATTCATTCATTCACCCGTTACAGCCATCAGTCCACATAGAATCATGCTAAAATTACTACATAAAACATCACTAAAGGTCATATTTACATTTACAGTTATCGGTGCTGACACGACTGGTTTTCTAACAGCATTTTTTTTGTATTACGAGAGAAATCCTTCAGGTCTAAGGAAAGTTTCAGATTCTGTGGAAGTTTGTTCCATTCTTTGATGCCTTTGAATGAGTTACGTTTAGGCCTTACTCTAGAGTCATTGCGACTCGTGGACCCGGAGCTCCTAGTCATCTGTTCAGAACAGAGCTGGACAAATGTTTTCAATGGTGGAGGCGCAGTATTATTCAAAATTTTAAAAACTAATCGCACATTTGCGTACACAATTAAATTATCAAAGTTAAACATGCTGTATTTTCCAAGGATCAGACAGTGATGGTATCTCAATGGCTTTTTGTCCAGCACTTTAACAGCTTGATTATATAGAGATTTTAGAGGTTTTATTGTTGTGTCACTCGTCTGTGACCAACAAGAAATACAGTAATTAATATGAGGAATTATCATTGCCTCCAAGTAAATCTTTGCAGCATCATGAGTCAGTGTATTTCTAATATGTTTAAAAACAGACAAACTGTATTTTACTGTGTTGCCGATTTTCTTAACATGTTTTTTAAAACTAAACGTTGAATCCAAAACAAGGCCTAGATATTTAAATTCCTTCACTGCTTTTATTTGACTCATGGGAAGGAGGACTTCAGTTTTTGACCGTATTTACATTCAGTGTGAGCGAGGCAGAGGAAAGCCAGTTTGAGATGTTTCCCATGACATTGGTTAGTTTATTGGCTACACTGGTCGCATCACTTCCATGCACGTAAACTACAGTATCATCCGCATACATCTGTATGTCTACGTCACCGCTCACCAAAGGGAGATCATTTATGTAAAGCGCAAACGGCAATGGCCCAAGAACAGAGCCTTGTGGGACACCCATGTCATTAGCCTAAGATGTTGATAGCTTACTTTTGACTCTTACGCACTGGACATGGTCACTGAGATATGATTCTATCCACTGTAGTGCTCTTGGAGACAGATTGTAATTGCTCAGCTTCCTCAGTAGCACAGAGTGGTTGACCATGTCAAACGCCTTGCGTAGGTCCAAAATCACGGCGCCCACGACCCCCAGTGATTTGCTTCAGGTGCACTGTGGAGTGAGTCAGACTATTTTAATGCAGGCTAGCTGTTACCGTAGAAATGCACTAGCCTTGCACTAGCCTAGCGCCACTAGACTCTTCAAATATAAGAACTGCATGAATTAAAAAAATCTCCAGAAATCAACAACACTCTGGGTAACTAGGAAATGTCAAAAATCCTGAAATATCGCTTTAATAAAGAAGCTACAGTTGCGCGTAAGACTTGAGGTGGCAGTAGTGTAAAAATGACCAACTTGCATCTAGTCTCTTTAAAGGATCTGTATCATGTTATTTTAGCCATTCCAAAGTAAAGTATAGGCATATATATGATATATTGTACCTCTATCACTATGGAGTACTCATTTTTGAGAGAAATATAAGTATTTTTGGGGGTATTTTCCCTACCCGGAAGACAAGACGCTTCGATTCAGTTAACTCCGCCCCTCTCTCCGCTCATTCCACATTTGCAGTATTATAAATATAAATATTGCTGCAAAAGTGAAGTTACTTCACATAATGCAGTTATAAGGAGTTGACATGTGCAACACAGTTTCATAAATGGCTAACACACACGCTAACACGCGTTTTGATTGACTCACCGCTCAGCATGGCCTCCCCATCGTCGGGTGTTTACGTTATGGCACTCGTGTTGGTTATAAAAGTTAATCCACTTTGATTCTGGCCAAGGTTCACCAAGCATCCATCAGGTTGGTTGATATAGTAGCTAGCTTAATCCCGGAAAGAAATTCCAACTTCTAGCGAGTGCACTCTTCTTTAGGAAGGTTGAATAGTCCTGTTCCTCTCGTAGCCAAACGCGCATCCGTGGCATTATCGGTAAGAAAAAAGAACAGGCGGTGTCCAGAGTAGGTTAGAAAGAGCTCAGTCTTCAAAAACAACACTTATGCTCGGATCCATGGCTCCTCCAGCCGTGGGTGCGCTTGATTAGCGTCGTGGGACAGCACAGACGCGTCGGAGAGTTGCTGTTTTTTTTTTGTTTTTAAAAAAAAAAAAAAAAAAAAAATTCATAAATAAAAATCAGGCCGTAAGGCATTACATTACAGACGTAGAGCACTTCCGTTCCGCTGTGACGACACAACTGAACAGCTCAGTCGTTTACCAGGAGAGGGTGGAGCAGCTGCTCAGAGAGCAGGATTCAGGAGGATTACTTAGAACTGCGTGAATGAAGCCAAAAACCGCTCTGGGGGTGTTTTTGATAAGGAAATAGCATAACAACATGGCTAAAAACTCAAAAAAGTCGATTTTGCATGATATAGGACCTTTAAATAAAGGTCAATTTAAAAAAAAAAAAGATACAGATATGATTGTTGAAAGCACAGTAACGTACAGTTTAAGTGTTTAAATGAAAAGAGACTACTGCAGCTCTGAAACAGGAACCAGGCGGTGGATGATTGGAGAGATGGGTTTTCTTTGGTGGTTGACCTTTTCTCTGGCTCTTGCAGAAAGAGAGCAGGAGCTGTGTGTGCGGGAGCAGCTGTCCAATGAGAAACTGTCACGGTAACACATGACCTCTGCACTTTCTGCTCATTTCTGTTTTTCTCATTAAAAACTGATCATTTTTCCTATTCCAGGGCAGACAACATACTGTGGGCCTATAACCGTCTGCACCAGCAGAGGGCGCTGTCTCCAATCGCTCACAAAGACATAGGTATGGGCATCGGCTGAGGCCCACAGGGTGCACTTTTACTCTCACTGCATCTAGATTTCAACTGTTATTTTTATTCTTATTATTTTTTATACTAAATGATCGTCATTAAAGAGGTCCACTAATGAGGCCATGTTTTTATGAGGAAGAAAACCCAGCTAATTCTGGGTGGCACAGTGGTTCAATACTTATGATCTCCCTATGACTCCCACTAAAACATGCTCTATAGCTCCCTCTGGGGCTAGGACTCCCCTGTGAGTCTGAAATCTCAGAGGTTTGATGGTCAAATGACAGTCAGACATTTTATTATTTGATTGTAGCATTTTCTCGAGCTGCTCATTAGTTGCTGGTAAAGACAGTGTGCCTTTTAAAGGAGCATTATGTGTGGGAAAAAAAGTTGGTTGGTGCATAGTTGACCTTTTCAGTGACCCAGCAGCTGTGGTCAACATGGCACCTTTCCATCCTCGTGGCTTCTACAAAGCTTCAGGAACAGTTGTTTTTACGGTTTCCCTAAAAACAACTGTTCCTGGAGCGTCCTAGAGGCCGCTGTGATGGAAAGTTAAGGCGCTAAGCTAACCACTAGCCGCTGGGTCACTGAAAATAGAAACAGAACCTTCGGTAGCAAATTGAGTGAAAAATCTCTGAATGGCATCGCAGACTTGTCACTCGATTGGCTGCTGTTCTGCTAACTGCTATGCTATGACCTCACACAATAACCTCCATAGAGCAGAGCTGAACTTTATGGGTTTATTTTGTGACATAGCCAAAATCCCCTCTAATTTTTTATATGTATTTGTCTTTGAATAAATAAGTTATCACTGACAATACCTGTGTAAATAAAATGTTACCTCATATCTTTTTTTTTTTTTTATCTGAAAAATGTCCAGAATCTTGTCACAAGTCTATAGGAGATGCTGTGTTTCCAGGTGAAAGTGTATATGTAACTTTCAACATAGTGAAAGGACTTGTAACTATCATGTGATTCAGTAATAAGGCAGGTCTAATTCTGCCACATGTTTTTGTCTGAACGCTGTCTTGTAGATGTGGCAGGGAACACGTCTCCGGGGAAGAGGAAAGTGCACTTTGCCGGTGAGAGCAAAGAGAACGTCCGACCTGCTGCCGCCGGTCCTCAGGAGGTGGTTCTGCGGAGGCTCCAGGCGCCGCCTCTGCGCGGCCTCAGCCACGTGGAACGGGAGTGTCAGTCGAGGAGCAGGCACATGCTCGGACTGCGATAACTCTAGTGCAGACGACGGTGGCTTCAGCAAAGTTTCATTCTCTCTGTTGTATTGGCGTAGGCTTTACGCTGAAGTGGACATATCATGCATCAATATGATGCATTTGATCTTTTATCACTTATGACTTTCACCAACGTTTGGTTGGTGCACCCTCTGCAGGCAGCTGTAGAAAATACAAGCTTTCACTTCTAACAATCAGCATGGTAATTTATCATCTCAGGTCTGTTTTTCGATTACATCAGTGGAAACGAAGAAACAACCAAATTAAACGTGATTACTTAAACTAAAACTTAAAGCTAAAGGTTGATTTACATGATATGTTCCCTTCAAGCTTTATTTCTATTGGAAACCGATTGCCCTCAATGGACTGAATCCACTGCATGAATACTACTGAAGAAAGACTGTGTTTACTGTAATGAATGATGTAAATAAGCTTTATTTATTGTAGAACCAGAAAGTGATGGACTGATGATTTGCTGTTTTTGTGTCTTTGTAATGTGTGATTTATCTGATGTTTTGACACATAAAGCCAGTGATTGGCCCCCAAAGACAGGTCTTAATACATTTAACCACTAGCACCACATCGATGTGAGTCGAGCAGGTGGAGTAGACGCATGATGAGGCAGTCGTGGTGCATGGTTTGGGTTGATTGGGAATGCCGTAGGAAACAAACCCAGTAGCAAAAGGGAAAAGACTGGGCAGGACTACGGTGGCTTCCTGTTTAGAGTTCATGGAGAGTTTGTTGAGTCACTGTTCTACTGTGTGCTTTCCAAGAGGTGGAATGATTAAAGGTGGATGACCCAATGCTGAGTCACCGCATGCACTTTCGGTTTCTTTTTCTCCACAAATACTTCTCCAGGAGCTACTTTACTGTTACTATGCCAATGACCCACTGAATAAAGAGGTTTGTGGCATCTTAGGATACAATGTCATTTCAGAGGGAGGGCTGGGGCATTGAAATTCTAATAAGCGATTTACTGATTCTGAGAGCAATGCTACCTCTTGTTTCCCTTCCTGCTCCCCAATCTTCACACATCTCCAGATCCATTATACCCCCTTACTGTAGCACAAACAGGCTCATTGGCGGGGCAATAATAAGATAATGTAAAAATAAAATCTCAGTGGGGGATGGATCGGTGCAGCGTCAGCAGTGATGCGGTCGCTGTATCGGACTGTTGTGGTGAAGAGGGAGCTGAGTCGGGGGGCAAAGCTCTCGATTTACCGATCTACGTTCTCACCCTCACATATGGTCATGAGATCTGGGTAATGACCCAAGGATTGCGGATACGTGTGGTCAAAATGAGAGCTCGAAGTAGAGCCACTGCTCCTTCACATTGAAAGGAGCCATCTGAGGTGGCTTGGGCATCTGTTTTGGAGCCTCCAGGCATGTCCTACTGGGATGAGGCCCAGACCCAGGACACACTGGAGGGACTATACACTCTGTGGCCTAGTGTCATCTCAGGTTCCCCCCAGAACAGCTGGAGGAGGTCAGTGTCGATCGGGAAGTCTGGGCATTTCTGCTCAGACTGCTGCCTCCGCGACCTGGCCCCGGATAAAGCAGAAGATGGATGGATGGATCATGAAGTTTATTATGGTCTGGCTGCCCTTGTCTCACATATTGGACAAATGCATGAAGGAAAGGATCATTTCATATCTGCTTCTCGACATTACATTGGCAAAACCAGGAGGTGTGTTACCCAAAATGTTTGCCAAGTAATCTTCAATTACAAATTCAAATTTCTCAACTAAAGCAAAGCAAAAAATAATCATGAAATGAAATCATTTCAGGCACTGATACAGAAATCTGGACTGTGGCTTTCGCTGTGCTGAGGACAAAATATATATAGCATATGTATTTGTCTGTTCAGTAACAAGGTTCCAAAACCACGTAGGGGAGACCAAGTATGGTTGTAACACTTTTTTGCTTCATTGAATTTTCGAGCTAGAGTTCTCAAACCTTTATACAAAGTACCCACATGTGTTTACTACAGATGGCACTGATTCAAACCTCTGCAAGAATATCACAGACCTTGTGAGGTGATGTGAAATACATGGTGGTCCTTTGTTACAACTGTAACACATGATAGGGTGAGTTGTAACAGTTAAACAAAAGAAGCAAAAACAGGCCACACCATGTGATATGCTTCATAAAGAGGTTTATTGAAATAATGTCTCTCTCTAAGCTGTCATATGCTTCTGAGTCAAATAGTTTTCAGATTCCTCAGTCCTGTAAAGCCTCTTTTGTGCATTTAAACTCTTTTCTCAAAAAGTCTATGGCGATTATGCATGGGATGTTTACCTCCGGCACAGGGCAGAGACTCAAAAGTTGAGCTCCACTGAATTATGACCAATATATGATAACCTTTAGTCAGTTCAACTTCAAAGCATAGTTTCAGAAACATTATTGGATTGATGTGAGGGATTCGGGGGAACACTCTTATTGAACAGCATGATAACATCTCAAATAGTTCCCGGATCTTTTACCCTGAGAAGCTGAAAGATGGGGGAAAGTGTTTCCCCAAACAGGGGCCCAAGCACGGCTTCATAGTTTTACAGGTTTGGTATTAGAGCAATATAATTGTTAGGACCCAATCTCATATCAGGTTAGATTGATGCCACCTATGGATTTTGGAAACTTCTTTCCCAAACAGTGAATGACTACTTACTTACTGTGATTAACCACTTGGCCAAATCATGAAACAAAATGGTCTTGTTTGAGCCTCTGCCAGCAGGGGTCATCAATCAACCATTTTCACACTCATAACCGACTGTTCTTCAGACTGGATTATAGATGAGAGGGTATTGTCCTCCGGTGATGGGATTGAGACGGAAACAGTCATTTGAAACTGATTAAATGATGCCACAGACGGTGAAAGACCGCAGATAAGATCAAGTTAACAAACAGGGCCCAGGGATAATAGCTGAGAGGATTCACCGAGGCCCGACAAGTACTGGCAAAGTACAAGCAATATTTCTTCCATGTTATGTTCATGCATGTTCATTACAGCTTGTACAGCCTTACTGAGGAGGAGTTTAAAGACCAGCAGCTCAAACTTCCAACATCGCGCTGAAATTCAAGCTGGCCCCAGAGTCCTGGCCCCAGAGGAGAACCTATTTTACATGTTTTAGTGCTAGGGAAACTGGAGGAAACCTACACAGGCAGGGGAGAACATGCAAACTCCACAGAAAGGCCCCGTCCAGGTGGGAATCAAACCCGGGACCTTCTCGCTGTGAAGCTGCCCCTGATTTCTGAAGGATATTGTAATTTTTCAGATGTCTGCTCTCCATATCATCTTGGGGGCCAAAGTGCTGAGGCCTCATGTTGCCCTCCCCTGCTTTACTTTAGCTCTCAGGTTTTGAAGACACACAAGTCTGGAGAAACCTATGCCCAATAACGTATACATCAGGGCTTGGCTCTACATTATTATAAGGGGCCACTTGAGTAACATGAACAGAGTTAGAGCCGTACCAACTGTCTCCCATTGCAAAATACACTAAATTATATCTGGAACTGGCTTGCTGGTAATTATAAATATTGTACAAAGAAAAAAGGGTAAAAACCTGGAACCTTGCATCGCTCTTCCTGAGGCAGATTGCTTCGAAGCACTGCCAGGAGGAAGAGGTGTAGGAGCTGACCAGTGCAGGACACCACGCTCTGAAACAGGGACAAACCCAGGAGGCGCTGCACCGTTTCAGAGGAGACTGAAGGCAGTACTCCGGTTCCCCTGACCTCCAAAAACATGCTGCTCAGGTCTAACTCAACACCTGAACGCAATTTCAAAATACAACTGTACAATGATAAATAACCTATAATAGCCTACTACTTACTTTTCTGGTCCTTACTTTGGAGGTTTATGTGCTGCATATCCCCCGTTTTCCCCTTTAACGGCGTTGATGTGGTGCAATTTTCTGTGCCACCGTGGGAAACGTAAGGAGCGCGATCTACGGCAAACAGTGGCTATATTAGTTCTGACTGAATTATGTCAATGAGTTACCACGGCCGTACTTTTAAACTCTTAATAAATGTCTTAAGTCTATATGGAAATTTGAATGTGATTTTTACTACGGGAACACTCCGGTCGAAAGGACTCAAGATAATAAAGGTTTCCATAATCACCGACGTCTTCTGGGTGCTCAAACTTTTCAGGTAGCGACCTCCAAAATCACTCAACCAACAACTCGGGGACCCTTGCGACTCCCCTCTATGTCTGAGCCACATGCAACTATATTTCTCCACAAATTCGTGTTGAATAAACGTTAAATAAAAATATAAAGCTGAAATTATGACCAAAATAACTCAGTTGTTATACTTTTTTAATACTGTAGAAGATTTAGTTGTTTTAAGTTTTCTGGGAAAGACTCACGACCCACTGAAAATGGTTCTGCGACCCACTTTTGGGCCCCAACTCTCGACCCACTAAGCACTGGTTAAAATATTCCTAGGAAGGACCCTCCAGATCCCCCAATATTTCCTTAAATACACTTTCATAGATTTTACATTTAAATTGTGCCTTTAATTCATCATAGTGTTAATAAGAGTTCATACTGTCTACAGCAGGTTACCATCAGATCAATCCCATCATAGTGAATAGGGCTAAAGTTCAGTTGGACCCGGAAGTAAAGTGATGTCATCAACATTTTACCCAAATCTAAAAGCTTCGACTGGAGAGTTTACAGCCTACAGGCCATTGTAGTGCCTTATTTGAAAGCTAAGACCTACAAAATGTGTCACTTTGTTGTATTTTTTACACTTTTTCAGGTTTTTGTCACTTTTAGATTTAGATAAAGCTGAACTGGACAAAATATGCTCGGTTCAGGCAGTGGTTAAGAGGTTAAAATGTAAAATATTGCAGCTATTGTTCACATTAAAACACTTGGACACTGCAGTAAGTTAGATGGATTTACCAGCAGTGACTCAGCAGCTAACGGGGCTTTTTTCTCTCTATTATTTCACTTTTTACACTGTTTTTTTTTAGCTAGTATAACTGCCACAAACATGGCGGATCACCATGGTAACAGTACATTTTCCCGAACTCTCTCGAAGTGTTTATGGATTTTTTTTTTAAATGCAGCTTTTTGATATTGACGGTTACAGACCTGTCCTATTTCTAAACACATTTGGGGTGGTGGATTTAAATGATTTATATTTTTGTATTTGTGTGTGTTGGAACGTAAACGTCCAAAAGGAAAAGAAATACAGCTGCTGTTAGCGTGCTTAGCAACCACAGCTAATTGGCCGAGAGCTGCGTTAGTCCCGCCCACCATCATGAGGTTACGAAATCTGTCCAACCAGCTGCGAGTACTCCGAGACTCGGCCAATCAGCTGCTGCGGAAAGCGGCGGGGAGGCGGGGCCCTCTGCCGGTCACATGGTGCGAGTGCTGACTAGAGGGGCATATGCAGTGAGTGCAGAGGAACCGGCGGCTCGGGTGCAAAAAACTTTAACCGTCTGCAAACAACACAGGCGCGTCCGCAAAAACTCCGCTCATCGCACCGACGAGAGACACAGGGGGAGCGGGACCGACTCGGTGGATCAGTCCGGGACCTACGCCAGGAAACACGGCCGTAACAACTGTCCGCAGGGCCGTTTGTCTTCACTTCCGAAGCGAGCGATGCCGAGAGAGCTCCAGTTGTTAGCTTGGTATTGTCATTAGCCCGGGACTGCTGTCTGCTAACCGAGCCTTTATGTTTTAACGAGCCGCTGGAAGAAGAACAACAAGAAGAAGAAGAAGGAGGAGGGAAAAGATGGCGTGTGAACCCACCCGAGCCCGTTTGCTATGTATGCTTTCAATGACTTTCGGCTTCTTCATCGTGGAGGTGGTGGTGAGCCGCATGACCTCCTCTCTGTCGATGCTGTCGGACTCCTTCCACATGCTGTCCGATGTGATCGCGCTGGTGGTGGCTCTGGTGGCGGTGCGCTTCGCCGAGAAGACCCAGTCCACCAACAAGAACACGTTCGGCTGGATCCGCGCCGAGGTGATGGGGGCTCTGGTCAACGCCGTGTTCCTCACGGCGCTCTGCTTCACCATCGTCCTGGAGGCGATCGAGCGCTTCATGGAGCCCCACGAGATCCAGGGCCCATCATGGTGGCCGGGGTGGGGGCCGCCGGGCTCCTGGTCAACCTGCTGGGCCTGTGCCTGTTCCACGGGCACGCCGGGGCGGGGGGCACGGGCATTCCCACGGGGGAGGAGGGGGGCACTCGCACGGAGGCAAAAGTCACCGGGCCAAGGCGCAGAAGGCCGGCTCCTGTGAAGAGGAGACCAATAACCTGGTGAACCACGGCAGCCCGGGGGCAGAAAGAACGGTAAGACAACGGGATTTCAGCCCGCAATACTGCACTAACCCCTTTAAAAGACACAGTACATTACTCCACTTTTTACTTTATTACAGGTGAGTTTAGAGAGTTTGGTGGAATGTTATAAATTCACTGTTACCATGGAGATCCGCCATGTTTGTGGTTACTAGCAAACATTATCCATAGACTAACATTAGCTATAAAGTGGAGGAAACAGCCGTGGAACATCTCTTATACCTTTTTAAAATCTCCATTAGTTTATTATGCTCAAATCCAGTGATCCTTTGGAAGGTTACTTTATAAAGTAATTAGTTATAGTTGTTACTGTAACTGCGTTGGTAACTGAGTTACAGTATGATAAAACTAACTCATTACTGAGTAATTACTGAGTTGCAAAACAACGGCAAGAAAAAGTGTTCATCATGTTGGAGTAAACATTAGGCATTTTTAGCCACAGAGTCACTAAAGTTTCAGAAGCAGCGTTTACTTTCAGCCTATAACACAAACCGCTACAAGAACGACCTGCAGTAAAACAACTGATCTGACATCTTTAAACAGTTGATGATGGGGAAACAGTGCCTTAACTAAATGTAATGATATCAGAACATAGGCTAATATCAGTGCTTGTCGCTGTGTGTAAACTACGATACACAGGATGCGTACTGTAGGGCCCCTGAGTGGATTTTTGCTTAAAGGATCTGTATTTGTATCTGTATATAAATAGGCATTTATATGATATATTGTACCTCTATCACTATGGAGTACTCATTTTTGAGAGAAATATAAGTATTTTCTGGGGGTATTTTTTAAACCCGGAAGACGAGACGCTTTGATTCAGTTAACATGTGCAGTATTATAAATATAAATATCGCTGCAAAAAGTGAAGTTACTTCACATAATGCATGACATGTGCAACACAGTTTCATAAATGGCTAACACACACGCTAACACGCGTTTTGATTGACTCACCGCTCAGCCTGGCCTCCCCATCATCGGGTGTTTATGTTACGGCACTCACGTTGGTTATAAAAGTTAATCCACTTTGATTCTGGCCAAGGTTCACCAAGCATCCATCAGATTGGTTGATATAGTCGCTGAATCCCAGAAAGAAATTCCGACTTCTGGCGAGTGCACTCTTCTTTAGAAAGGTTGAATAGTCCTCTCTAGCCAAACCATGGATCTAATATAATATCACCAAACGCGCATCTGTGACATTATCGTTGGGTAAGAAAAAAGAACAGGCGTGTCCAGAGTAAGTTAGAAAGAGCTCCGTATTCAAAAACATGACTTCTGATTGGATCCTCCGGGGGTACGTTTGTTTACTCTCCCGGGACAGCACAGACACGTCGGAGAGTTCCTTTTTTATTTTTTATTTCTCTCTTACAACACAAATAATGAAAAAGCTGTTTTATAAATTAAAACCAGGCCGAAAGGCATTACATTACAGACGTAGAGCACTTCCGTTCCTTTGTGACGACACAACTGAACAGCTCAGTGGTTTACCAGGAGAGGGCGGAGCAGCTGCTCAGAGAGCAGGATTCAGGAGGATTACTTAGAACTGCGTGAATGAAGCCAAAAACTATTCTGGGCGTGTTTTTGATAAGGAAATAGCATAACAACATGGCTAAAAACGATTTTGCATGATATAGCTCCTTTAAGGCCCCAGAAGGGCCAGCACCGGCTTATCCACATCGCCGCAGACTTCTGTAAACTTCACAAACAGGCAGCAGCTCCCGCACCTCGCGTCTGTCGTCGCCAGCTTTAAATCCATTCAAACGAGTCGTCTAACAATGAAATGTATCCGTAAAGTCCGCTTGTTTGTCCCAGCTTTAGTGAAGACAAAAACTGACCGAATGGGGCTTAAACCAATGATCGTGTCATACAATTTTTGCCTGCAAAAGCGCCTCCTCTGATTGGTCCATTGTGCTGTCATTCATTCTGTCAGCCAATCAACATCACTCATGCTCTTTCTCACTTCCTGAAACAAAAGCGGCTCCTTGGAAAAACAGATGAGAGCAGGATCTGAGGGACGCAGCCTGAATACATAATGACCTCCGTTACTTAGACATAAATGGGAGATCCCATAATGCTTTGTGATATGCCATGTTAGGACTTGGTTCTTTTGTATCACGCGAGAACACATTGTGGATATGGCTAAAGCTCTGGAGATAGAAGTAGTCTCAAAGAAAAGGCTTTTATTGCAGTTGTTCCTAGTTACAAAGCAGTATAACCAGCTGGTGACTTCAGAGAAAGAGAAGAAGTGAAGTCCAGACCTCCGTTGACAGTTGCCTTTTATCCTCGTCTTGCACTTCTCTACGCAGAGAGGGTGACTGCCTGTCTGTGAATCAGCTGTTTGTGTCTATGTGTTTGTATTTTATCTGTACTTCACGTTATGTTCTGAATGATTATGGTGTTGACCGTTTTTTATCAGCTAATCTCACTGACATTGTCTTCTTGTTCTGTAGCGTGTGATCAAAGCATGAGTCAGGAGCCTGTTCAGATTTCGTTACAATCCTTACAGCCATGAACTTTTGCTGCAAACTCCAGAGGATCACATGAACGCTGGCTCAACTGATGCCAAACGAGCTGAATGTAGAAATCAGCTGAATAGTTGAGGTCTAATGAGCTCCCCAGTTCACATGAACGCAGCATCTACTGGTGACCTGACTCAGACTGACTCGTAACTTTGCTGGGAGTGCGGCGTCACTCGCTCGTCTCCATGGAGATGTGCTGTGCTTTGACTACAGGGTCAAACACAAGGTTTAAATACATAAGGTCCTCTCCAAACAAATGCTTTGTGTTGATACCCAGCTGCATTGTTGGAGTCAAGCTGAGCATTAGGAATGTTTCAGGGTGTTTGTTGTCGCGGACATGTTTCCTCATATATCACAGATGTACTGTATTTTTCTGACAGAATGTTCCACAGTATGGCTTTTCTTTATTAGTAAATGTCACAGTGCAGAACATGTGGGTTAGATGTCACTATACAAGAGCCACTAAAGCCCTATTTGTAAGGGATCAGAATGACTTATGGACCTCAGGTACAAGGTGAAAATGACTGTGGTCCTTGGAGTTTCTGCCCGTGCACATCTGCCATGTCTGTAATTTGGAAGGTAAAAGGCCTTCTGCTTTCGCCCAAGGCAATTCAGCAAACTCCTCCTAGCCCCGTGCAAATCAACATGTTGCTGTTGTGAGTTGTTACCCTGTGTAATGAAGTCGAATAAAGGCAACTTCTATGGCAACTGAATATTTATGTCCGTAAGCAATATTACCCCCTCAGAGCCAGTGCTGTGTTTTTTTATCCATTTAAAAAGTATATGCTTTTAGAAATAGAGCCTTCAACTCTGCAAAATTAGTGGAAAATCCAATGCATAACACATAGGGATGTAGCGATTCATCGAAAATCGATTTAAAATCGATTCAATATGCGTAAAATGTGAATCGATGTAAAAAATAAAATAATTGATTTTAAAGCCACCCTCAGCTTCTCCATTTTGCGCGACCGAAATAGACCGGAACATAGCTTGTTGTTTCTAACGACTTTAACTTTTCCTCAAGACGAGCTCCACACCTCCCCCCGCCTCACCCCCAACACACGCCACACCATGTCAACACATACACGTGTAGGCATTGAAGCAGCAGACGCAGCTAAAGTTAGCGGCTACGAGATTAGCGTTAGCGGCTAACGCAGAGTTTAGCATTTTGACAGAAGTTTACCAAAGATAGTAAACTGATAAACATCTGACCGACCTGCTCTGATTCTGCTGAAATCCTCATCAAATGTCCGCTTGTCAAATAATCCAATACCTACAGGAGCTGTCATGTCTTTTCCCTCCTTATGATTACAAAGGCTGCACCGGGAGGCTGTGAGGCGTTCAAGGGTGAAAAAAACTGCACTGTAAAATTAGTTCTAAATGGTAGTATTATGCAAACTGCAAAAAAAAAAAGTTTGGTAAAATAAATATAATCTCAAAATGTTTGCTTTTTCTACACATCTTATTTATGCTGAAAACATGTAAATTTACAAGCGCACATGTCAAAATGATTATAGTTCATTTTCATGTCTTGTAATTGTTTGTAATGTAAAGTTCTCTCGCTGAGACAGTTGCAGTTTGTGACGAGGACAAAAATGCAGATGTTAAAACAAAAGAAACATTGGTATGAATGAGTCATTCTTTTCTTTAAAAAAATCGGGAAAAATCGAAATCGGGAACTTAAAATCAGAAATCGAATCGGGGCTTGAGTGAATCGTTACATCCCTAATAACACATATAGCATTAAAAAATTCTATGAAAAAGAATATAAATTACAAATATTACTGTTCATCATTCTTTAAAAATAAATGAATTACTAACATTGCTGGTCAAATGCCCATTAGAAAAGTGTCATCAAACAAACCTCTAATCAAATTGTTGTTGGAGTTGTCTCAAAGGGCTGAACTTGCTCCTAATGCTCAGCCTAACGCAGACGACGCTATTTATGCAATTGGTTTTAGAAATATCATTTTTGGAAGAATAACAAATCTCCTTATGGTCCCAAAGACGAAGACGTGACTTTCAAGCCGTTGCTCCTAAAGTGCAGAACGACCTTCCTCTGTCCCCACGTGTGGCTGACTCTGTCCATTCTTTTAATTCAGGAAAACTTTTAAATATTTGATTAATTTGGTTGTTGAATGAGGCCTTGGAAATCGCAGTCTCGACTTTGTCAGTTTTACAGCCAGTTCTTTGGCAGTCACAGCATGTCATTCCCTCATTAAACACATGCCTGGAGTGTTGCCTTGGCTCATTCACATATTTTTGAGTAATCAGTAAAAACTTAGACGGCAGCCATTTTAGGTGTAGCTATGCCTCAGTCCTCCTAGGAACGCCCCCACCTCCTGGAGACGCTTCTGGACCTTTTGTCACCAGCCAAGCCACCAACCACTGCTCCTCAGCTCAGCAGAGCCCCCTCCCCGCACAGTGTTGTTGTTTAAATTCCACAGCAGTGTGCTGAAGGGGCGTGTCCGAAAGCTTCTTAAAGAGACAGAGGCCTATTTCAAGACGTTCAGTACAGCCATTTTGAGAGAGCAATTTTATTCAAGGCAGTTATTTTAATTTACTGCATATACAGACCAACAGAAGGTTACGTCATCATTGTAGTATGCTATAGACTGGTGCTATGTGATTTGAAAAAAGCATAATACCCCCCCTTTAACCAATATTTTTGGCAGATTTTTCCAAATGTCTGTTTTTAAATGAGATATGGAATTAGACTATATCGCATATATCGATATAGTTCAAAGTCAGATAAGCTATTGAGTTAACAAAAATAAATAGGTAATCTCAAGATGATGTTTAAAAAAGTTTATCTTAAACTGAGCACTTTATCTGATCTCCTTTATAGATAAATGCTGCCCTCAGAAAAAGATTGACCTATGTTATTTTATAGGCTATTTTATTAAATCATTTTTTTTTTTTATGTGCACCTTACGGAGCTTTGTTATACAGTGTTTATGTTTACATTTTATAGTGAGTTTTCAATAAAACTACTCGTATTTGGCCCTGACTTTGACTTAACATTTCATTTCACAGCTCTCACTTTGCGAAAAAAATATCGTGATATACAGTATATTGTATATATCGACATTCAACCTAAATATATGGGGATATGACTATTGGTCCATATCGCCCAGCCCTAGTCTATAATCCTGTGTATGAAGCTTCCAAACTGTAAACTGAGTCAGTGTTGAACTGTGACAGCAGGGGGCGCTGTATTTGTGGCATAAGGCTGATTTTATAGAAAACATTCCTGTAGGGATGGGTACCGAACCCCGGTATCATAACGGCCCCGGGCCACGTGACCGATAAGCTCCAGCCTTAACGGTCTTCTTAACGGGGCTGCTGCGCTCAAATAATCACTCCGCCCTCATGGATGCGTTCGCTGCATCGGATCTGTTCATCCCTGCTACCCCACAAGAAAGTGCAGGGTGTCCATCCCTGCGCTCTGCCACTGCCCTGTCTCCCCTCTGCAGCCGTGTGCAGCGAGACAGGTGCGCGCGGGAAAGACACGCGGTGTTACGAGCTGCTACCGCTAACCCGCGGTAACAAAGCGAAACGTAACGACTTTGTGTTGAACAGACAGACGAGCCACTCGCACTTTTCTTCTTTCACAAATACCCAAACTAAAGAGTTTCGGGTGAAGTCTATTTTTCCACAAACGGCGTACACAGTGGCATGTACGTGCACATGCGTGCGCGCTCCCACGTGCACGTCAGCACGAGCCAGTGTCGACCCCACTGGACACAAGCTGAGAGGCAGAAAACATTATTTTACTGCACATTTGGACTCATTTGGAGCTAAATCTAACCAACAGCCTTGATTTACTAGACAATAATAATGATAAAAAAAAAAAAGCGACGTAAGTGAAGTATTTTAACTCCCATAAGTGTACGCTCAAAGTGGAAATGAAATGTAGAGTAATAAATAAATAATACAGACCAAGGATTAATGCCTACGTATACGGTAGTCTCAATCTACCTATATACAGTATATTTTTCTGTTAAAGTACCGATAAGAGTACCGTTAAAGTACCGGATCAGGAGTATTGATAAGAGTAGTAGTATCGATAAATCCTTAACGATACCCATCCCTACATTCCTGTTTAGCCGGTACTAGAGATGCATCGATCCAGGTTTTCTGCTTCTGATACCGATACTGGGGGTTTGAGTATCTTTCGATATTAACCAATACCAATACTTTCTTAAAAGTGTCTTTCTCTGAGTGAAAAAGTGAATGATCCTTTTCTCCAGTGGTGAGATCAATACAGTCAAGATGTAGGGCTGGGCGATATGACGATATTAGACCGTCTTACGATCCCCAGAGCAGACGGTCTGTCATTTTTGTGGGATCGTTTTATCACGGTGTTATGCACTTCAGCACAGTTTACTCTTTTCACCGTCAGTGAAGGAATCCCAGGCCGCAAACTTTCTGCTACGCAATGTCAGACGCTAATGCGAGCATTTAGCAGCGAGACGCTCCTCTCCAGGGCGTATATACGACCAGGCTGCTCAATCTAGAGCTTTAAAATGTTTTAAACCCAGCGTTCTGTCTCTATTTCAGCGCTCATGTCAGTGTCTTTCCCCGCTAACGCCGCTGCTCTGCGTACGTAGATCGCAGCGTGTGTTTATTTACCTGGCGGCACATGTGTGAAGAAGTGAGTGTGTCCTTCGTCCTTACAGTTCTGTCAGGCGCCGCATCCTTCTCATTTGTTTACTTTAAATCCTGGAATGCGTTCATAAATGCACAGTTTATCCATGTCTTTGAAAATATAAAAGTTCCTCAAAAACACCGTGACTCTGAGTTCATTGTTGTCAAGTCGCCTAACAGTGACAAACTTTTTCCTGTTTGAGTTTTACACAATAAAAGTCACTGCATGTTATTGGTTCACGAAGACTCTTATTGTGAAAGGGTGACAGAGCGTTACATTTACAGCAGCTTGATGTCATGAGCGAGACCTCTCAGAAAAGCTGCCAAACAGCAACAAGCATTTACCAAACTTACTCGACTTACTTCAAGCTAATTTTATTATCTGGACTTTTTTGTGTGTTTTTCCATTTATAAAGTGAGTTTGCTTTAGGTCCAAGTCTATGATTGCTGATTGTTGATTATCACAAAGTTGAATACATTAGTATAGTATTTTTCATCTTCAGTGTGTAATTTAAGTTATTTTTGTCATTATAAAAAAATCGTGATGAAATCGTAAGTTTATAATTCAAAAATCGTGATATTCTATTTTTGCCATATCGCCCACCCCTATCAAGATGTTACCATTTATCAATTATATCAATTAATAAACTAATGTAAAAACATCAACAACAAACGAAGATCACTGAACTTTTCTACATTAAAGATCCTCGTCTAAATGACCGGCTTTAGGTTGCATTAATATAAACAACTGACATAAAGGCAAGGCAAGGCAATTTTATTTATACCGCGCATTTCATACACAAGGCAACTCAATGCGCCTCAAAGTGGTCTGATCATATTATGTTAGATCAGTTATTTCACAAATTAAAATCCAAATACTTGGCCACTGCAGCAGTGGACAATTTTATTGTATTTCTTTACGTGATCCGATCATATTTTCTGTCCCAGCCTGGGACAGAAAGTTGCTAGGTTTAGCATACTGTTTAGGCTACAATTGCAGAGGTTAAAACGAGCGACTAAGTGATTGAATTCTCCAGGTTCTGAGCTTCAAAATGACATGCAGCATATTCACTGACGTTTAGTTGGTGAAACTTGTGTTTAACAAACGTGTATCTAACCAATTGTCATTGCGATATTTCTCAGTTGCCCTGAGGCCAAAGACATTGTGAGAGGACTCAGCCCTGACTTGGCTCTTTCTAATGCAAAAAACGGGAAGTCTTCTCACTTTCGGCCCCAGAGAGATCGTCCTTTTATCAGTGTTAGAACGGCCGATAGCTGATATTGTAAAATGCCCAAATATCGGCCTCTAGTTAAAGTAGATTATTGTCCTGATGAATGGCTGCTTTCACTGGCATGAGGAAGTGAAAGGAAGCTCGTGCCTAAGCCCTGCTGTGTCAGTTTCGGGGGACACAGGCGTCAGACGCGCCGATACCGCTGTGGTCAGCAAATGTTTTCACAACTTAGTAGATAAACCTACCCCCTCCCTCATCCTCTCTCTCTTCTCTCTCCGAGCAACGCAAACAACCCGTCTCATGACAAATGGCTCCACACTTTTCTCCATAGTCTGAGCTGTCACCATACTGTCAAAATACCTCGGTGCCATTGAAGTTTGTGTTTACTTTAGGGGCTGCTTGATTGATTGTGGAAACATTTCTAATTGCAACTTTTCTCTGATTAAATTAGCAATTTGCGTTTGTAAAATCCAGATTCAGTTCAATCAATCAATCAATGGTTTTGTATAGCCCAATATCACAACAGGAGTTGCCCCATAGGGCTGCACCGAACATTAAGGCAATAAAACGGAACAGTAAATAAGACAATGTAAAGTTCAGGCGAATCCAGGCAAACATAAAGTCCAAATAAGCGTCATCAGTAGGTGGCGACGAGCAGCGCGGGTGTCCCCTGTCCTTAGACTCTCCAGCACGGCAAGGAAAAACTCAAAAACCCAGAGGGAGAAACGAGAAACCTTAGGGAGAACCACAGAATGAGAGATCCACTCCCATGGGCGGACAGGCTATAGAGACCCAGGGCCGATGGAGACCCTTCAGCAGACGGGCCAAGATCGCAGACCGTCCAGTCCTTGTTGTCAATCCAGTAGGCAGGGTTCCTCCGTTCAGCCGGGTTCCTCCGTTCGATCTAGACAGGCACTCCTGAGGGGGAGTGGGACAGGAGACACCATGTGAATAGACTACAGATAAAATAAATATTGTATCATAATAAGAAAAGGTTTGCAGGAAGAAGAGGATAGCGCTCAGTGTACCGTACTTCCCACAGCAGTGTTTCTTCTAAGGCAGCTTTACTTCAGGCTGTGGGTTAGAGCTTTACCTACAGTAACTGACCTGATCATAAGCTCATTCAAAGAGGTACGTATTGAGCCTAGTCTTAAATGTAAGGACTGTGTCTGTTTCTTTAACGTGAGCTGGAAGTTTATTCCATAAAACGATAGCGTCTTGGAGATAGAGCGGAGCCATATCCTTTATGGCTTGTAAATGTGAGGAGCAGGATTTTAAATTTAATTCTAAACTCAACAGGAAGCCAATGGAGAGACTTTAGCACAGGTGTAATGTGTTCTCTTTGTATGCATTAACAATCTTGTAGCTGCATTTTGAACTAATTGAAAACTTTTTAGGACACGCTGCTAGCAGGCAGTTACAGTAGTCCAGCCTTGATGAAACAAATGCATGAATAAGTTTTTCTGCATCACTCTTAGGTAGGATATTTCGTATTTTAGCAATGTTGCGCAGGTGAAAGAACGCAATTTTACAAGCCTGGTTTATGTGTTAAAGAGAGGTCTTGGTCAAACAGAACTCCAAGGTTTTTTACTGTAGAGCTTGTTGATACGCTAACATTATCCAGGGAGATAATCTACTGAGATAAAGACTCTCTCAGTTTTTGAGGTCCTAATATAATAACCTCGGTTTTATCAGGGTTAAGGAGGAGGTAATTTAGTCATCCAGGTGTTTATGGCTTTTACGCAGGAACTAAGCGTACCTTCCTTTCATTTATCTGTGTGACCTGGTTTCATTGATAAGTACACCTGTGTCGTCCGCGTAACAGTGAAAATCTATATTGTGATTTCGGATTATGTTACCTAATGGAAGCATGTACAATATAAATAAAATTGTCCCGAGAACTGAGCCCTGTGGCACCCCATAGCACACTTTGGAACACGGTGAAGACTGTTTGGTTTACATTAACAAATTGGTGCCTATCAGATAAGTAAGATTTAAACCAAGAGAGGGCTGTTCCCCTAATGCCTACGTCAGTTTCTAACCTCTGCAGGAGAATATTGTGGTTGATTGTGTCAAAGGCGGCACTGAGGTCTAACAGAACCAGAATTGAAGCTAGTGCAGTTCACAGTGCACATTTTAAACACAGAAGCACTAAGCTTTGAGAGAAGACTGAAATACGTTATGAACTGCTAAGCTCATTCCAAAAGTAGTAGAATTCTGAGCTACTGAGTTAACAGGTTTTAAACACAATGAGACGCCATGGCGACAGAACACTTTCCAAAGGACTCAAAAGAAAAACAAAAAACCAAGGCACTCCTCCCACATCATAATTCTCTATTTACATTTAAAAAGCCTTTATTGTGCTGGGCTGATGAATCTTAAAATCTTTAAAACATAATGCTGGTTTTCTTCCACGCGCATTGGCTTGAAGCTTGTCTGACTTCCTGAGTCTAGTTTTATGGTATGAAAATTTTACCTCACGGTTATAGTCCTTCACAAACTGAAATGGTTTCAAAAATGTGTAACAGTGTTTGTTATATTTAAAAAATACAGACAAAGCCATATAAAAAGTGCAACTTTTCACATCAAAACAAAGGAACTATAACTATGAATTGTTGATCATTTGGAGGGTATTACATGTACTATTTATAGCGCCAGAACCGTGTTAGAATATTTTTAACGCGATAAACCCTCTATATCAGGAATATTGTTCTCAGTTTGTGTCCTTCCAGTTTGCTTTCGCTTTGCAGATTTGGGAAAATGGCATCAGACAGTAATCATTGTTAAATTCATAATAATGCGGCGAGAGTGAATCTATTGCATTGGCGACCAACTTTAATCTGCCCTCCAGGAGCCCTGTAACGCATTTGTGCCCTTTCAATATGGAGGTATCCGGACACGGTTTATATGCTGGCGGTGGCCCTGTGGCTGCTCTGTGGGAGGACTAGTTACATTCTCCCTCAACCCAAAGTCCCCACATCATGCATGTCAGCTAAAACGCTAACGTTAACTTACTTGCATTGGCTATAGAGCTGTGGTGACGGTCACACAGGTGAGTCATGAGGTTCGAAGTATCGCTGCCTTTAGCAGACATTTTTTCCCTGCACGTTCCGCAAACAGGATAACTGTCTTCTATCAACTGTCCTTTGGCTTTCTTAAAATACCCAAAATACACCCAGACTTCAGAATTGGTCCTGTTTGAGGCTGATAGTCGTCTCGAACATGATTCCAGCTTCGAGAAAGTTTTGTTTTGGTTGTAAGCTTTGGAGTGCGCCTTCAGCAGATGAGTGTGATCGGCATATTTCACAATGGTGTTGGAGGCGTGTGTTGTGAGTTATTATTCCACAGCAGCACGTTTTCTGCCACACACTGATGATAATGTGTTTATTTCAGCGAGACACGGTTAACCCCCCATAGGAGTAAACACACACAACTAGGACAGAGCCTAGAGTGACCAATTGTACCTATCCTGGTGGCAGAGAGACTGGAGGGTGGGCGGTTTGAATCCCGCCGGTGTCCTTTCAGTGTCTGACACTGGTGTGAATGAGAGAGTGGTTCCTTTATGTGAAGTTTCTCATGAAGGCAGAAAGTCTTTATAAATTCGACATTACGCAATACCGGTTTTAACACCATCTAAACACTTTGTTCATTGGTTAGAAAATGCAATATTGATCTAAAACAGAATATACAGTAGTTTCACTTCCTGGTTATTCAAACAAACTCACTCTAAGCTCCTCCCACCCTCCTTGTGTTCCCTTTGGCTGCGCAGCTGTTTCTATAAGGAGAGAACAGCTGGATTTGAAGGTTCAGATTTGACACAGATTCACTAGTGATTGGGAAAATCAACTCCGGGCTCCTATGTATCATGGTACAGTATTGTTTAGATGGGATGAACAGGTAAAAGCTCTAAAAAAGTCGACTTTGCATAATCCCCCCCCCTTGACTGTTTACTTGATTGTTCATTCCGATGGGTCAGTGCTGTGATGTGTGCAGCGCTCTGAGCCATCTTTCCTTTTCTCTAAATGAATGTGCATATGCATCATCTCCAGCACTGACTCACACTGACACATCACTGTGACCCTCTCCCACACCTGCCCACTCCACACACTTGTCACTCTGTCTTTCTTCATCTGTCTGTCCTCCTCGTTCATCACAGCGGCTCCAGCACTCATGGGTATGTTTGATATAATGCGGCTCTTTACAGAAGAATCTGTACATATTTCCCATAAACTGTGAAAGCCATTGGGAATCTCACAAATCCAGTCCTCGTACAGAGCATGTTTCCTTCTAATTAAAGCTCTGAAGTGAGAGTCCGTATCTCTCGTGTAAAGGTTTCTCATGCAGATGCCTCAGACAAAGCAGGTTAAACAACAGTCAGGCAGATCGTGGCTCTGGGAACAGTTTCTCTTACTCGTTATGTGATGAAGATTGGCTTCACAGACAATCAAAATTAGCAAATGAGCTTCAACAAAACTTGCCACACAGGACATCGCGGCGCAGAAATACACATTATTATTATTAACGGATGCTCAGACGTCATCCTCCACAGGCTCTTCATTAAAGCTGAGACAAGTGCTGTCTCTGCTCAGTCCAGTCTTGGTGAGGAGTAAAACCATTAAGTCTAATACGATTAATATTTCCAGAATAAAATACACAGCATAATCTCCTTCCCAGACCCTCATCTATCAGCACCTTTTTGACTAAAGTGATTGAAGATGACTGAAAAAAACGGCATAAGGCTGAGCATGAAGTTAGTTTATTATGTACCTCATGAATAGTCGCTGCCTTTGTGGCTCTTCATAGGATCAAGGTTGAAAATGTCGGCTCTTGGTCTCCGATTAGTTTACCACCCCTGCCCTACAGCTTGTAAATACAGATACATGCAGTACTGCAATATCAGCTGTTAATGAGCAGATGTTAACAAGAACAAAGCAGTGTGACTGTCCTCTGTGTGACCGAGGAACTCCCACAGAGTTAAAGCCTTTGAAACGTTTCAAAGGGTGTTTTTCTGTCCTGTTTTAGTCCCGTTTTAGTCTCCTTTTGTACACAGTTGAACTGATGCTTTGTTTTTTATTTAAATGACTGAGAAAATGGTATCTCACACTTTTTATTATTACAAATGTGATTACATTTTTATTTATTGCTGCTAAATTGGCCATGCTGTTCTAAAGGCCACACAGTTTGCTTTAGAAAGGTTCACCTGAATGACAAAATAAAATGTTATAATATAATATCCTTCTGAAAGGCTGACCTGGAGTGTAGAGCAGTACGACACGAGAAAACAAAGGCGTTCAAGCATTAAATAAGTGTTACAAATCAAAACACTGTACATTTGTGTTCTCCGTCAGATGGATCAGTGACTGATATTGTGGCTTCTGAACTGCAGCTAAAATAATCCCATTAATAACATGTTCACGTGGTCGGGAACGTGACATGAGAGGGGACCAGACGTTTGCTCGGCCTAGATTAAGACCTTTAAACTAACGTTCTGTCCCGTCTGTTACAGAGCTGGTGTGCAGGGACCCGGCGGAGGTCCAAGCCAACGGCAGCCCTCACTTTGAGGACCCGGACGTCGGCGACAACTCCTCTGACCCCGCGCAGCTGAACATGCGTGGGGTGTTTCTGCACGTGCTGGGCGATGCGCTGGGCTCCGTCATCGTCGTGGTCACCGCCGTGATCTTCTACTTTGTGTGGACGCCGTGCGGCAACGATGAAAACTGCATCAACCCTTGCATCAACCTCCACAGCACGGACCACCGGCACGTCAACCACACCATCGTGGATATGAGCGAGGGCCAGGATGCGCTGCGGATGGCCGGCCCCTGCTGGGTGCTCTACCTGGACCCCACGCTCTGCATCACCATGGTGGGCATCCTGCTCTACACCACCTACCCGCTGCTCAAGGAGTCTGCGCTCATCCTGCTGCAGACCGTCCCCAAACAGATCAACATGAACGAGCTGAACGGGCGCCTGCTGCAGCTGGACGGCGTGCTGGCCCTCCACGAGCTGCACATTTGGCAGCTGGCCGGCAGCCGCATCATCGCCACGGCCCACATCAAGTGCCAAGACCCCACGTCCTACATGGATGTGGCCAAGCGCATCAAGGACTTCTTCCACAACGAGGGCATCCATGCCACCACCATCCAGCCCGAGTTCGTCACCTTCAACTCAGACGACTCCCAGTGCGAGCTTGCCTGCCGGACAGTGTGCGCGCCCAAGCAGTGCTGCGGCGCCTCGGAGAAGGGAGACGGCAAAAAGGGCAGCGTCGGAGAGAGCAAGATGGAGGTGATCTACGAGATGCAGGAGGTGCCTCTGCAGCCCCCAGCAGAGGAGCAGAGAGAGGCGGAGTCCACCATCTAACAGACAGTGTTTCCTCAGTGGGCTTTAGTCAGCTTCTTGTGAATGGTTCAGTATCACATCTGTTCAAGGCCCCGGACACAGCTTTTCTTTTCCATTTTCAAACCAATAACCACGGCAATTCTAAAACGTCCGAAATCAGGACTAAAGAGAGGCTCGAAAATTACGACTAAAACGGGGAACTTTTAAGTTCGTTTTAGGCCACGTTTGCGAGAAATGTGTAAATCTCATACAGATGCAAGAGCTGCGTGATGTTGCGATATGGATATTCCATCTATATCGCAGACAAAAGAAACCTGTGTGTGGTGCATTTTTAGCAATGGTAAACCTGGAAGTAGGTGTGGCATGTTTGGGTTGACACAAGTAACAATTTAAACTAAACCCTTTTTTGTTTTGAAAATGGAAAAACTTTTAAACTTTTCTTTGAGACTGCAGATAAAATATGTACAATTTTAAATGAAAAAGTATTTATGATCCCAATGTTCTCGCTTAAGTTTGATGGTTTCAAAAGTTGCGACGTTATTTATGCAAAATAAACTGGGTTTGGGGTCGTTTTCCTTCGAAGCCATTCCTGAGCGGTGTTGACCGGTCCTGACTATAACCAGTGGGTATGCAATTCGTCTTGGTGGATAATATGCACCATATGTACTGCCTAATGGTTTTCCATTGAAAAGCACAGGGACCAAGCTGCATCCCTGAGGGCAGCTGAGCTGACTGTCCAGAGAGAGGCTTAGCAAGGGTTGCCATGACTACACTTTTCGACACACTTCCAGTTTGGAGAAGAAACGGATGCAACTATAAAATGCTAACTAACGTGGTTAACAACTAAGGGTTGAATAGGAGGCGCAAGAACGGTCGCAATCAAATCCAAAGCGCACTTTGAATGTTCGGAAATTGCAAAGACTGCAATTGTTAAGGCAAAATGCAGTGGTTCCCAAACGGTGGTACCATTTTAGAGTTTGTTCATTTTCATTGGAGAGAATTGCATTGGTGCTTTGGTAATGCATTTAAGTCAGGTGTTTCTCTGGTTCAGACGAATGTTTGTACCCAGTTTAAACAGTTTAGTCCAGTATGGATCTTTTTCTGACCTGATCTCATCTTGATCTTGGCCTGGAGGGACTTGAGAGATCCAATATTTTAGAGGTGGTCAAATGTTTGACAACCATTAGTGTAAGATACTCTGAAAACCACAAAATACACTAAACAAAAATGTGAACGCTTTTGTTTTTGCTGTAATTTTTCTCAACTCAAAGACATCAAACTTTATTTATTTACACAATAGACCTATTTCTCTCAAATATTGTTCACAAATCTGCCTAAATCTGTTAGTGAGCACTTCTCTCCCCTCAAGATGCTGATTACACCACATGACTTTTGCACAGGTGCCTTAGGCTGTCTACAATAAAAGGAGTGTATATAATTTTGTGGCTTAAAAAGTCCTTTCCAACAAACTAAATAATACTGTTTATGTTTGAATGGACTGAAGGAAGTGATCAAACCAAACAGAACTGCAGTCTTTGCTAATTGCAATCCTTGAAATTGCAATTTCTATTCAATTTCTTCTAATCTTGCTACTACTGTCCAGGTAGAAGTGATTCCCAGTTTGAGCCTTATTATATCCTGGCTTTGTTATCTTATTGTGCGTATGTTTTTTTTCCTCTCATTTTGCCATAAATACGTATGGTTATGGTTACTGTACACTATGAAGGTATTCTAAATACTTCATTTCTAAAACATTTCAAAAGCTTTCCAAATGATTTGTGAATCATTTTCAACACCTAAATAGTGATGTCCTTTATTGCTTAAACCATGAATAAATGGTTTAATCGTTTTTCCATACTGAGATATGTTCTTCTTACCTGAGCTTAGACAAGTTGATGTCTGGTCTTTGTGTGTGCCCGTAGAAGAGCGTGGTAGCTTCCAACTTCACCCCCATAGGGATATGCTGCTGGGAGAGGCTAAATGCTAACAACATCTTTGAGCATGCACTCAGTCACGCCCAAAGACCAAACAGGTACGCTCGTCTAAGCTCAGGTAAGAACATATCTCAGTATGGAAAACGGTGGCCTGCTCCTAATACTAGGAGCCCAAACCCTTTTCTGAACTTACCCAGACACTGTTACTATGACATTTACTTAGGTGTTTAACAATGACTTACAAATAATGACCAATAAATCCATAAACGGCTTGGATCAGATTTATTAAACATGTGCTCAGTTCTGCTTCTCCAAACTGCTCGTCCTGAAGCGTCTCTGACTCCAAAGTGCTTGTGATTTGAAAGGGTAAAGTGTCCCGAGTGCGTTAGCAAGGATGCATGTTGTGCCCACTGAAGCTGCATGTATGTCGTGAGTGTCTCACTGTGCCAAAGCTCAACACAACATTTGTTATGATCATCAGCCCAAAGACCAACGCCAATTGTAATTTTCATTTTG
Source organism: Neogobius melanostomus (assembly GCA_007210695.1). Lineage (NCBI taxonomy): Eukaryota > Metazoa > Chordata > Actinopteri > Gobiiformes > Gobiidae > Neogobius > Neogobius melanostomus. Next base: position 389,950 of record VHKM01000636.1, read on the forward strand.
TCCCATATGGCTGATCGTGAGCTGGAACTGTTGCAGAAACATGCTGTATTCCTCTGTTGTCAATGCTGCTGGACTGTAGAGACTTAGTTTTGCAATGGACCACTTATGCTGTAGTCAGTTTTTATAAATGATAGGATCTTTTTTAATCCGTTTTTCTGGGCGCATTTTCACTGAGTATTACGGTACGTGTCGATGTTAAATATTGCAGTTTGTTGGAGTGAATCAGAACTAAGCAGGAGTCTGAAGACACTGCTCCAATAAAACATGGAAGAAGACCGTGCTTTGTGTTCTTTTTTTAAATGTGATATGACATGTTAGAACATAGATAACACAATTACATGGAAGACTTTGCTAAATTGATCTGGTTTTCCCTGGTTTGACATTACTACAATAACAGTTGGACTGTTTACCTCTTCTTCAGTGACACACTGCACCCGAGTGTCTCGTGATGTTCTAGCAGCTCAAGTCGTTTGCAAACACCATGATATTGTTTACTTTCAAGGCTAACAGGGCAATGTTTCTCTGTGAAAATGACAAAAATATGTTATAGGCCGATATATTAACCTCTTAACCCCCGCCTTAACCAAGTGCATTTTCTTCAATTGAGCATTACAGTGCAACGCCTCATTTGAAAGCTAAGACCTACAAAACTGAGCTTCTTGTTCCTTGTCATGGTTTTGTCCTTTTGTGTGTGTTTTTTTAACATGTTTTGGGCACAGTGACAAAAACGCAATTAAATCATGACAAAAATGTGACAAAAAATGCATTTGATTTGATTTATTTGAGCTATTATTTACAGTGCGCTATTATTTACAGTATTTGCATCATTTCATTTACATTATCACAAAAACCCCCCACAAAAAATAAAAATAAATAATAACTCAAAAGGAGTAGGCCGAAGCAAGAAAGCTTATAAGTGCCTACCCCAATTTCAAAATACAATACAATACAATTAGAAAAGTCTTTTTTTTTTAATTTTTTATCATTGCTTATGTTACCATTCTGGTCACCATTCTATTGATTTACTTATTGTTTAAGTAGTCATAGTGTTTTTATATATATATATACCGTGGAGGGTGAGGAAGAGTTTTTTTAATATACACATACAGACATACTGTATGTATACATATACACACATGTACATATACACATACACAAAAAAGCAACTAAAACATGGTAATAATGCAACAAAACGACTAAAACGTGATAACACAAACAAGGAAGAAGCTTAGATGAGTTTTGTAGGTCTTAGCTTTCAAATAAGGTGTTTTATGGGCCTATAGGCTGTAAGCTCCAGTTGAGAAAATATGCTCAGTTGGAAGGTTTTCACTGCAGACGGACCCTCTCACCACAAAACCTACAAAACGACTGATCCTGGAGCATTGTAAAGACCACCATGATGGAAAGTAAAGGTCCATGCTGACCACTCATACAGCCCCTCGGTCACTACAAGGTTAATACGCACAAATATCAACTTTTTTCCCACGTAAAAAGTTGCATAATGCACCTTGGCATGATTGCTCCTCCACTGGGCTGTTCCAGAGGCCCTGAGGTCCTCAATGTCATGGTGTTTTATTGTAAAAACTCAACATGGCAACATTAATCATGAAATGTTCCGCAGTGTGGCTTTAAAGCACTACTAAGTAACTTGTTTACCTTAATAAATCCTTTCGGTAGTCCCTCTGGGGGTAATACCAGTGTTAGTGGGATGATTGGGGGGTCTTTTATCTCCCCCTCATGTCTCTGGCCAGAAAACCACAATTGCAACTTCGCTGCCTCCGGGTCGGATCCACCAGTACACACTAATGTCATGTCTGGCGACGTGAAAACAGGAAGCGACCTCCCTCTCTCCTTGTGCAGCTGAGTTTTTTGCCTTTTTCTGCGAACTGCATTTGTGGTTTCTGTGTTCCACATTGTTTTTCTGGATACTGTTGTACGTCTTTGCCGTGTTTTTGTGGAGGTTTGGTGGATTTGTTTACTTTGAGAGTCTAAAATGGTCCTGAAGAAAGCAGCTTTTTAAAGGTAAACAAAATGCTAGCTTATCAGCTAAACACATTTGAGACCTACACATTTCTTCTTCTGAGACACTGAAGAGGCACCAAGAGCCCCCACAGCTGCAGCACAGTGGAGGCGTCACAAGAGGCGCTACAGGAAACAAAAGAGGACAAACGAGAGATGGTGAAAGACTGTTGTGAAGCGGAGGGAGCAGAGGGAGGAAGAGGAAGGAGGAGGTGGAGCTGACCAGTGCAGGACACCACGCTCTGAAACAGGGACAAACCCAGGAGGCGCGGCACCATTTCAGAGGATCAGAGGAGACAGAGGGCAGCCAGCCAGGTTTCTTCTGAGCGCTACAGTTCCCCCGACCTCCAAGGGCATGCGGGTCAGATTGACACACAGTGGCAGCGCGGCTCAGCTGCAGCAGCTCAGGACTAACACCTGAACTAACTATTTCGATGTACCCTTGTACAATGACAATAAAGCACTTACTTACTACTTACTTAATGGAATCACGAGAAAAAGCTAACAGGCTAACGGGCAAAGCTAACTGTGGGTTAGCGCCACTTAAACCGTATTTACAGCCAAGTTTGAGTAAAAAAAAAGGATCTCCATTGTGTAATTGGATGAACAATATCCCTCTCTACCTTCGTCTTTTCTGTCAGCGTAGTATTTACTCTCACGGACAATTAATGAGTAAAAAAACACAACACGCTACGACACCTGCAGTGGCGCTTATGGCCTCTAGGGGCATGAGTTACTTAGTACTGCTTTAACCTGTTACTCTGATCAGGAACAGGGTTAGGTTTAGGGTCGGCAAATGTGATGTAAATCGTGTTTCTTTAACACTGATCTTACACATAGTTTTTGAAGGTCTTGGCTTTCAAATGAGGTCACACAGGCATATAGGCTGTCGGGTCTCCTGTCAATACACTTTGAGATTTGGAGGCATCAAATATTCAAACCTAACTAATTTTACCCCCCAGCATTTTTGTCCAAACATGAAATTTCAGATTTGTATCTAGTTTGCTTATTCATTACGCTATTGTGACAGAGTTCAGTAAGATTATTGCACCAGCATTTTTGGTAAAGAGTTTTTACTTGTTCATGAGGTGAAAAGCCCCAGAATGCAGGAAATTGCATTTGGTAAAGATTCTCCTGGGGGGGATTGACTCTCGACCCCCCTAATATTCAACCAAACGTGACGCCCGGCCCTTGGATTTGGATATGCATAGTAGCTAAACCTAAAATGGCAGATTACAGGTGAAGGAAGTGCACTGCTCATGTGTAGACCAGGGTTTAACTTTAAACCTCTATTATTTGCTCTTTTGCGGCTTTGACACGTTTAACTCCGCTGTAATCTCTGGAGCTTTTCTTCTCTCTCAGAATGTGACAGGTCTCATACTCAGGAATGTGGAGCGGTGAAGTAATCTGGAGCTAATCTCCTGGCCCCGCTCAGACCACGGGATTATGGGTAAAAGTCAACCCCTTTAAAGATGACCATTCCCTTCAGCGTTGATACAGTGATACAGTTGATACTTATTATGCCAGATGCCCTACCTGCTTTTATTTGCAGCCTATAGTGTTCAGGACGGCAGCTCCATCCATGCACCAACATGATGGAGCCAAAACAGCTGCAGAAACCAGCAGTGGGACGTCAAAATACTTTAATATGAACACTACTACTACTATTGCTATTACTGCTACTGCTCAGAGCGGGTAGTACTCAGTTACATTTTTCAAGTCATTGTACTTATTAGAGTAGTTTTATCATATGGCTCTTTTTTCTTCTACTTACTTTTTCCGCTGTGAGTAAATATTTAAGCGGCAAATGCTTCTTTGTAAATGTCACGATTTCTACGGGATTTTATGTTTTGTTTCACACAATCTATGACGTCATTGAAAATAAATCAGACTTTTTCACTTACACAGTTACTCACAGTTCTCGGGTAACATTTTCTCCAAGTACTCTTACTCTTACTTAATTAAATATTTTGGCTACTCTACCCACCTCTACTACTGCTGCTACTACTACTACTACTACTACGATGGCGACTACTAATACTGCTACACTGTAAAATGTAAAATTTGTTTCAACTCAAAAAACTAATTCCACCAAGGGCTGCCAAGAAATGTTATGTGTAACCAATAACCATTTTACAATCTAGTCGATTTGAAATTTGAGATTCACCTCTTTCGTTCAATTGTATTCTTAGGTTGACATAACTGTTTCCAGTTGTCTGAAGTGAAAAACTTAGGTTGACACAACTGATTTAATTTGTAACTGACGTTTTTCACTTCAGACAACTGGAAACAGTTATGTCAACCTAAGAATACAATTGAACGAAAGAGGTGAATCTCAAATTTCAAATCGACTAGATTGTAAAATGGTTATTGGTTACACATAACATTTCTTGGCAGCCCTTGGAATGAGTTTTTTGAGTTGAAACAAATTTTACATTTTACAGTGTACTACTACTACCAGTGTTGGGCAAGTTACTTTTAGTGATTACAGCTTTAAAAATGTAATATGTTTGTATTACACATTACTGTTTCAGAAACGTAGCTGAGTTACACTACTTTGAGTCACCTTTGGCAAAATATAAACTGAAAATAGTAATAATGCCACCGAGCAAAAGTGCAGTCAACAATTTCATTTTCTTTACTTTCCCCCATTGTCTTGTGTTTTGTTTTGACGACATTAACTACGCGCAACTGCAGATCTTAGCACTTGTAACTTGAGTTACTTGAATTGTAATTTTATTCATGCAGTTTTTAACATTGTATTTTTACTGTTTTTTTAAATGTAGCCTACTTGTTGATGTGAGGCGACCTTGAGTGTCTAGAAAGGCGCCTAAAAAAATCAAATGCCGTGTGGCCCTGTGCCACACAAAACCACTAGGATGCAAAGTTTTGAAGGGTTTCAGACGCCTGTTTCAATCAAAAAGGGAGCCCAGTAATCTCGCAATATGGTCCTTTTATTTACGTGAGCTCAGCACGGTCAAAAGACTGTTCCTCCTGACTTTGCAACACCTGGCACCTCTAATTGCGAGGCTTAAATAGGGCCAGGGCAGGTAGCACGAGGAGGAATCACCCACAGCGACACCTAGAGGACAGGCAGGCATTCTGGCCGCTACAATTATTATTATTGTTCCTATATTTTGTTTCAGTAATATGTTGTATTCCTTAGTTACTGAAAAAAGTACTTACTTACGTTACTTTTGCAATATGTTACCCCCAACACTGACTACTATTACTACGACTACTAATACTGCTAATACTGCTAATACTGCTAATACTGCTACTAATACTGCTAATACTGCTACTAATACTGCTAATTCTGCTACTAATACTGCTAATACTGCTACTGCTGCTGGCCATACCAGCCAATATCCCCCATACCCAGAGATACCTCCTGCAGTATGTGTTGCTTGAGTGTATTCTGTCTCAGATGTCCACTCTCTGTTCAATCTCGATGCTGTTGTGTTGACAGTTTTGAACGTTGCATTGTGTGGTTTGTCTCTTCCTTTTTCTCCTCCACAGAACCTGTCTAAACAACTGCTGTGTTAGCAAAGAGACCTACACACACACACACACACACACACACACACACACACACACACACACACACACACACACACACACACACACACACACACACACACACGGCTGACCTGCCTCACCCCTCCACGCTGACCGGCCCTGAACCCTCTGTCCCATCCAAAGCCCCATAAGCCCATGCCCGTGCACTCCCCTTTTTGTCCAGCCGTGGTGACCTGGAGTGCCCCCCCACCCCCACCCCCCAGGCGCATAAATAACTAAATAAAAAGTTATTCATGTGACTAAAATATCCAGATATTTTTGTCGACTAAAATATGAGTAAATAAAACAGAAAAGAGGCTAAAATAATCCAGACTTCCAATGACAGTCTGACAGAGCCTCATGTCACTGAAATCCACTGCCAAAGGAGCAGCTCTGGGCTTTGTCCATGTGGGAGAAGCTCCATGAAGCCGAGGGCTTTGATTAAATATGAATATAATAAATATTATAAATGCTAAGTTGACTAAATGTGTCTTTGATTTAATCAACAAAATGTACAAGCTATTTTAGTCGACTAAAACCACACTAAAGTCAAAGAGAATTATTTGACTAAATCTTAACTAAAACTAAATGATGTCAAAATGAACACTGCCTCATCCTCAAATGAAGCTGCTTTTGTCCGAGTAGTTTTTCTGTTTTGAGGAGATCTTTGACATCTGTTTGTCTCAAAGAAGTGATCAGCCCAGACGAATTCCTGTGAGGCACATTAACGCTGAGACAACACTGCTGGGCCGGATCATTGTCAGTCGGTTCATTTGAATACTGATGCCTTGTTTTTAATATGTATGAGACTGTATGTGGCTTTTCTGGGACGGTGGCTCAGATGGTAGAGCAGGTTGTTCCATGATCGGAAGGTCGGGGGTTCGAATCCTGATTCCTGAATGTGCCCACTGTTGTTGTGTCCTTGGGCAAGACACTTCACCCTCCTTGCCTCCAGAGTCTGCGTACACTGGTGTATGAATAAGAGTGTGACTGGTTCCTTGCTGTAAAGCGCTTTAGGTGGACAAAACACTTTATACGTTTATTTACCGTAGAGCACAGTCAGGTGTCCCAGTCTCAGAGCAGTGTGTCGCGTTCTCCATGTGCTGTACTGACCCTTGGTTCACTGTAAAGGAACCTTTGCCCGTCTCACCCCGACTTCCCCTGAAAACATCAGTTTCATTTATACAGTAGCAGCAGTTGTTGGGGCCGTGGGGGACCTCTTTAGAAGTATGAAATGTCAGAGCCCAAACGTCTCTTTGAGATCTCCGACAGGCCTCGGAGACATTGCAGAGACGTCACAGGTTGAGGACAACAACTAGTATTCACTCAGAGACCACACAGAGACTACATGTGTGAAGTCTCTGCTGAAATCGAACCTGTTTGTTTTCACCAAGACTACCTGGAGACTCAGCTAAGCTGCAGGGGACGTCTCAGAGACATCTCTGTGACCAGCGGCAACTGGAGTCTCCAGCTAGTCTGTAACGAGTCTCCAGGCCGGTGAGGTAGGCCCTTAAGCTTTTGTTAGTCGAACAAAGACATGTGAGACAAAGTCATACTTTTAGCTACTATCTGCTACTTGTAATCAGACCCATGTTTACTACTCACTGGAAGGAAACATTTACGACATTCATTGGAGATAAATCTAGTAAGGCCTTCAGAGAAGATAAGAAGAAACAGAGCTGGAATAGAGTGTACAAAGATAACGTTAATACTGCCTATGAGGCTTTTATGACGACATTAATTAATCTATATGATAAAAATGGTGAAATAACCAAAACAAACGCTCATACCAAGAAAAATACTGTTAACAATCCATGGACGACAAACGGACTGAGACATGCCAGCAAGAAAAAACAAGATTTGTACAGATTGTTTCTAAGATCAAGAACTGTTTATGACTTTGTGCTTTGATAGGGGGCCGACATGATAAGGTTTTACTTCTTTCTGCTCCTTTTCATTCATGTTAAATGCCGTTGTTGCATTTGCTTTTAAATGAATGAAATAAATAATCAAATGAAACTTTTAAATGAGAGTGATGGAAGGAAATGTTCGGCTTACGGATATGAGTGGAATAAATGAACAGTGGTGAAGTGGACTGGTATTGGTGTAGTAAATGGTCTTTTTAAAGTCTGATGAATCTGTGCGTGGGCCTCGTCATGTCCAGAGCGTCATTACATTGAAGCTTGCCCACTATGTTGTGTCCCTCCAAACTACTGAGGCGTGTGTAGAACCCACCGTGTGCCGGGACAGCCTTTGTTAATATGTCACTTGTTAAAGCAGCTGTACATTAGATACACACGTGAAACTGTGTCCAGTGAAGGGGCCAGAGTCCAGCTCATAGATCCAAGGGTTCAATAAAGAAGGCCTGCGGGGTGAAGGCATGAGAGTGTGGGGTTTGAAAATGTATGTTTGAACAGCAGAAAACTTTGTTGTGAGCTTTGATTTCCTACACATTACTCAGTTTGACCTCAGACTTTTCAAACATTAGATCATATATACAGTCTGTTGTTTTATGATCTGGTCAGTGCAGCATCAGTATAAAGTCCCGGTCTGATAAGGTCAGCTCAGAAGACAAGATAATAAAGGGACCATGGGACTGGAGAAAGTTCATTGAGGTCCTTACTGCAAACACATCAGCTGCCTTAGGATCAATATGATGCACAGACACGGAGGAGATAGTCCTGCCCCGACGATCAGCTCATACCAAACTGTTTAGGAATGAAACTCTTTCTAACCAATCGAAGCTCACAAACGGCTTTTGGAACTACTCTAGAACCCTTTGGTCCTGTAGGTAGTATATCTTAAACCGATGTGTAGACTGTACCCTTAGAACAGGGCTGTCCAAACCTTTTTCATGACGGCTGTGTATTGTAGTGTATACAGCGTGGACCATCGTTCCGTGTAAAGGGTTTAAGTATTACTATCTATTAACATTGTCATTGCAGGTTTCCAAACTGCACCCGTTTGTTGATCAGTCATATTGGTGCATCTGCTGCCCGTGATATTGGACCTTATATAAATACATAATACGGCCCAATAAATATTGTGTGGGCCTAATCTGCACATGGGGCACAGCGAGGGCAAAGGACATAAGACGCCTCAAAGCTTCCGTTGTCGTGTGCCATCCTTATTCCACGAAAGGTCAGCGCGGATCAGTGGCGTTATCAGGAGTGTCGTTATGAAGATCATTTATATTTATAGATTAGCGCACACTTATGCACGAGCAGCTGCTCCCATCGGGCCAAAGTCCAGATAGTCTAGTAAAAAAATCTGAAAAAGGGCTCGGTTAACACTTTTGTGGTTCCGGAATGTTAGGGGTTGGCAACCTCGTTTTTATGTTAATATAAGATGTTGGGAACATGTTTCATGAATATGCCACTCGCGTATCGCCTTTGTTTTTTATTGGAGAAATAAGAAGAGAATGTTTACCAAAAAGTCGCACCTTCAGTCAGGCACTATCTGTCAGATAAAATGAAATATCTGTGATATTAAACAGAATTATGTCAGTTTTTTCATAGTGGAAACAAGATGGTCGCTGTAACTGAACTGGCTGATACTCAGTTCAATTGTTGTATCTTCATAATTATGCCAGATTTTCTGAAATAATTTACACTGTATATGGACTTCATCAACCTCATGCAGTGTGCAACATTTGATCTTCATCGGTTAATGCATAAATAAATTACATGAAATTTAATCGGTGAATGTTAACTGAAATATCTCATTTTCATCCATGAACTGTTGTCACATAAAAAGAAATATCTTCAATATAAAATAAGATTTTCTCATGAACTTGCCATAGTATGTGTGGTTTGATGTGATACTATCAACTCTCAGGAAATGTTGGCTTTACAGGTTTGAAAATAAACAAAATATGTGAGTTTCATTGATTGAAGAAACAAGATGTCCGCTGTAACTGAAATGACTGGTATTCAGTGAAATTGTAATATCTTCAAAATTGTACCAGATTTTCTGAAAAAAATCTCACAGTATATAGAGTTAATCAAACTAAAGTTGTGTACAAAATGTAATCTTCATATATTAATGTATAAAGAAATTACATGAACTTGAATTTGAGTCCAATTATGCTATAAAAAGAGAACACAGCACATAGAAGCTTTGCCCCTCGGAAATACTCACACCAACATTCCTTGCCAACATTTTTTCGGTGGTAAAGAATACAGAATGCATTAAAGGATTATTCTTAATTAATACATGAACTATAGAACTTATTTCTAGTCACAAGTATCATCAGCTTTTAGGGCGTTTTTATGAATACTCCCATGGCGTCCATATCCACCTGTGCATCTCACATGATTTGCTTCTGCATTTTGCTTTTTAAAACAGCAGTTGCACTGGCATTGTGTTACTTTAATAAATATACCTGGAATTACACTATCATTAAACAAACATGGAACAGTATTTGTGGTATTTGTGGCTTTATGATGGGGATGAACACTTGCTGGTGGGCCACTGCTGCCCCCTACTGTGTTGGTACCTCCTTTGGAAGGGGCTGCTTTGTTTTCCCATGCATTGCTCACTGCACTCTTCCTTAGATTTAGTTGAATGCACTACATTTTTCTGCCTGTGACTAGGATCCTGTTTTTATGATGGACTAATCTCTGTCTCCAGGTGTTAACTGGCTAGAAATAAACTTTGATTTTGACCTGTCAAAACATTTTCTGTAGTTTTACCCCTACTCCAGACATATGGGGAGTAGCCACACCCTTTCTCCTAGGCTCTGTAACCTGTTTGCCTTGTTTTTTGACTTTTGGACATTGAACTTTGATAGAGTGTCTAAGGTTCCCACAGACTGTTAGAATCCTAATCACTCATAGTCAGTGTTGGAGAGAATACTTTTAAAATGTATTCCGTTACAGAATACTGAATACTTGCCTGAAAATGTATTTTGTAACGTATTCCGTTACTCTGGCCAATCAGAGTACTGTATTCTGAATACTTTAAATACTTTTCAAATACACCATATATTATTGTAGTGTATACTCTTGATGTAGGATTAAAAACATGTGTAAGTTCATTGCACTGCCGTTTATTAATGATTAATTTGCTTATTTATCATGAATTAGACGAAAGTGCTTAATGATCACCGGGGAAAAGGTTGTGTATCTGCTGTCGCAAATGTGCAGCCGCTCCAGTCTGCAGATTATAACACTGATAAACCATGGCTCGCACGGGGAGCATGTTTGAATGCTCCATGGATACGTTTTCATCTTTATTTTTATATTGGGAGGACAGTCTTTTTATGAACCATTGGAAAATTGCTGCATTACTTTGCATCCCATTCGACAGAGGAGTTTGGGAAAGTGTGACAAACTGCAGCTAACCGCTAATTTAGCTTACTGCTAACAACAACAACCAGCTTTCACTCTAAATGATTGAAAACAGTGAAAAGGAAAGAGGACAGAGATTTGCATCTACCTTGTGTGTGCATGTGCGTGTGTGTGTCTCTCTCGTGTGTGCGGCGGTGGGCCCAGCTTCAAGTCGTCATTGTGTGCGCGCTCAGCTGCGCCTGCACTTTATTTGGACTAATTTAACCTTTTCTCTTTCTCATGAATGACGTGCGGTACGATTGGATGATGAAATTTAAACAACGTATGTATTCCCTTGGTATTAGCAAAGTAACCGTATTCTAAATACCCTCTGACTAAAGAGTAACTGTACCGGAATACAGTTACTCAAAATTTGTATTCTAAATACGTAACGGCGGTACATGTATTCCGTTACTCCCCAACACTGCTCATAGTTTATACTGAAGTGAATGATCTGAATCATAGAGTAGCCATGTGTGCTTCCGTAGATGAAATATGTATCTTTATGTGTATCTTTATGTGTTTTATGTGTAAATATGTATCTTTTGCAGACACTTGATTTGTGGTTGTCATGGGACACCTACCTCGATTTGTGAGTGATACGGTGAGGTGTGGTGTGGTTGCGTCCCATATTGCGTATAATTGATTCCCATAGGCCCCATATTGTGACCCCTGGTATGATGTTGCCCAGTTGGCCGTATGTGACATTTGCCTATGGTGTTCTACGATGTGACATCTGTGTTTACTTGTTTCACCGTCTCAGAGGCTGTAACAGCAGTGAGACAGAGAAGATCAAGTTAGCACTGGACCACATCCGCCAACTGCTGGAGACCTGTCTCAATATAAACATTTTTAAATGTCAAGTTATTTTTTTCCTAGTGCATGCCAGTCAAAACCTACTACACCGTCCCATCGATCTATGTTCCTACCCTCCCCTATGGTCATGAGATCTGAGTAATGACCAAAGGACAAAATTGCGGATGAAAGTGGCCGAAATTAGTTTCCTACCCAGGGTGGCTGAGCGCACCCTTAGGAGATAGGGTGAGGAGCTCAGTCACCTCGGAGGACCTCGGAGTAGAGTTGCGGCTCCTTCATGTCAAGAGAAGTCAGCTGAGGTGACTCGGGCATCTGTTTCGGATGCCTCCTGATCGCCTCTCCGGGCGGTGTTCCAGGCATGTCCTATTGGGAGGATGCCCACAGACATGCTGGAGGGACTATGTCTCTGTGGCCTTGTGTCGCCTCGCTATCCCCCAGAACAGCTGGAGTAAGTGTGCGTACTGGGCATCTCTGCTCAGACTGCTGCCTCAGCCCTGGCCACTGGATAAAGTGGGAAAAAATGGATAGATCTTTCATGGTTTAGCACCAAAGTACATCTCTGACATGTTAGAGCCGTATGAACCATCTCGGGTCCTGAGAACTTCAGGGAGGGGTCTCCTGGTGGTTCCCAGAGTCAATAATAAACACGGTGAGGCTGCGTTTCAGTTTCATGCAGCTAAAATCTGGAACAGTCTTCATGAGGATGTGAGACAGGCCTCAACTCTGACAATGTTCAAATCCAGGCTGAAAACAGCTCTTTTTACCCGTGCATATGAAAACTGAAAGTATTTTATCTGCACTCTTGCCTTTTACTGTAACTGATTAACTTTATGTTGATGTTTTATTGATTTGATCTGTTTTCTTGTAATTTTCTGCAACTGTGAAGCACTTTGAATTGCCTTGTGTATGAATTGTGCTCTACAAATAAACTTGCCTTGCCTAGATATATGGATTGGCAAATAGGATCGGCGCCAATGGTGCATATTATTGCAGTACATTCAAACATCCAGTTTACATGTGATGATGACCCAAGAATAACGCAGAACATATGCATAGCTTCAAACAGGAGTCTACCAGTAACCCCCCATACAACCACCAGCTCTTTGATTTAAACAATCCTCTTCAACACAAACTATGTATGAGTGATTATGATTCAACAACACACAGTTGTGCTTAACAAGTGCAGAGAGAAGGTCAAAAGAAGTATGCTATGTCCACGAGGCCCGCAATACCAAGATAGTCCTTTTACTGAAGCTCAACTGGCCCAAAAAGTAAAAAAACAAAAAACAAGAAAGAAACTTAACAGAGCCTAGGAGAAAGGGTGTGGTTACTCTCCATATGTCTGGAGTAGGGGCAAAACTACAGAAAATGTTTCGACAGATCAAAATCAAACTTTATTTCTAGCCAGTTAACACCTGGAGACAGAGATTAGTCCATCATAAAAAACAGGATCCCAGTCACAGGCAGAACAATGTAGTGCACTCAACTCAATCTAAGGAAGAGTGCAGTGAGCAATGCATGGGAAAACAAAGCAGCCTCTGTTCCAAAGGAGGTACCAACACAGTAGGGGGCAGCAGTGGCCCACCAGCAAGTGTTCACCCCCATCATAAAGCCACAAATACTGTGCACATTGTGTGATTTCGTCATTGAAATTGTCATTGATTTTATCTGACAGATGCATGACTGAAGGTGCGACTTTTTGGTAAACATTCTCTTATTATTTCTCCAATAAAAAACAAACGAAAGCGATACGCTAGTGGCATATTCATGAAATATGTTCCCAAAATCTTATATTAACATAAAAACGAGGTTGCCAACCCCTAACATTCCGGAACCACAAAAGTTACAATTTCAGATTTGTGTACTAGACTAGGAACCCTGGGCCCTGATTGGATACACTCACACTACACCAAACTGCCTCTGTGTGGTGTTGTACCAGAGTGTGGCCTGGCGTTTTGAGAAGTGAGAGATGAACTGAATATGGCCATTGCTGAAACATGAGCGAATGAAACAAAACCTCCTTAACATTAGAATATAGCCCTATGAGCTCTTTAAACTGAACTACTGACCTAAACCCCACACAGTTATCCATTTGTCAGTTTGCTGTTAGCTAAATAGGAAAGCTTGTACTTTTGATTTAAGTTCCTTCAACTGCCTGCAGAGGGCGCTCCAACCAAATGCGATACGAGACATGAAGGACACATCACTCTCCTTTGTTAAAATGTAAAGTGCTTTAGTAAGAGCTTCAGTCAGGGCTGTTCCTGTTTCTGTCGCCTGTTGCATAACTCACTGTTATACAACAGGCACTGTTATCCACCTCATGTTCTCAGACTGGGGAAGGAAGTCACATGACCTGGCACATGACGTTGGCTTTGGTTCATGTCCCACCTGATAGCGGACACCGGGACAGCAGAGGTGCATTTATCAGAGACATGGTGAGGCATGACCCTACTGTGTATGTTTTAGGTTTCCTAAACTTTCTCAAACAATATTTGTCCTTCTGAGCAGCACTAAACCTAAGCCAGTTCTATGTATTCAAAAGGACTATGCCCAAACCTCAAGTCTGAAACTAAACCCAGTGAGGAAGGACACAATGGAACACAGCCCAGAGACTGCTGTCCCACAGAAACTAGTTCCCTAATCTATTTTGTACTCCGGGTTCCCCCCATCTCAAGGGTGTTACTTAGAGAAAGTGATCGCCTAAAACTCCAACTTATAAGTAATCAGACAATATACAATACTGTCTTTTACTTTTGAATTTACTGGCAAATTGTCATTTTACACAGCTTTTATTTGACAACTGGTGGTTCTGTGGGATAAGCTGCCTCATTCTTTAACAGCACTGGTGTTCAAAAGCTGTTTTAAAAGAATGGTAAAAAAAAAAAAAAACACCTTCTAAATCATGGGATATACTGTAGAAAACAATCATCTCCCAGGTTATGTGTATTGAAACATTGTATCAGCATGTTCTTGATGTATTTGTATGTGTGGCAGTATGCCTGCAGGCGGGCACTGCCACTTGTAGTTTTGATGGTGATTGGCTGTGCGCGCCGGCCGTCACCTGATAAATAGCACTTCCGTTTATTATTTGACCTCTGACTTCCTGTACGCCCAGTCTCCGGTGTTGTGGTTGTTGCTCCTCGTCACTCTCCAGTCCAGGTAGTATCATATTGTCGCTAAATGTAAATCTTAAGTTGGTATTAACTATAGTCCTTAACGTTTAGTTTGTCGCGGCGCCGTCATGGGCCCGCGGGCTCCCTGTAACTGGTCATGCTAGTAGAGTGGATTGGCTGCGTTGACTCGGACTCCGCTGTCAAAGCCCCGAGCCATGCAAATGCCCCGCTCAGACGTCTGGGACCAAGGAGAGTCGTCACTGCCGCCTGCCTTTTTGCCTTTTATCACCTTTTTCTCCGCCCTTTTATCACCTTTCTCTGCCTTTTGGTTCGCCTGTTCTGTTATTATTCCCCTGTCACTGGATTCGTGGAGCGCCGTAGGTGCGCAACGTCATGGGTAGACTGTGGTAACTGAAAGATGGACTGAAAACAAGTAACTAAACGAACTTTGGACAAACATGATTTTAACTAAAGAATGTGAAAATAAATGTAACACTTTTCTATACAGTGCCTGGCCTCTGTGATCCATCTACTCAACAACGAACCTACGTGCTTTACTTAGTTTCTGGTGCTGGCCATCTCCAGCTGGCGTTGTCTGGCAATTTTATGTTTAAAACAGCTAAGTTAACCCTCGCATTACCACATTTGGCGCTGCAGGCAGGATGTTGATATGGTAAACAGAGGCCTGTGTTTCAAATTGGATGAATGTACAGCTAAAGCTAAAGGTAGCCTATGCTAAATTGTTTCTCATGTGTTCGTATAAACCAAGATTGACCAATATGTTTTGCTGTGTGTGTGTATATATTGCATGGAATGTTTTTGTTACTGTTATGATTTTGCATCTGTTAATATTTTGTGTTTAACATTGTTTTGTGGTCACATTTTGATGTTTTGAACTTCGCATCTGAAATGCTAAAGTTAATGCTACTGTGAAATGCTTTATATAGCTGGGTAAATTAACTATTGGAAAGAAAAAGTAATTTTTGTGTTTTTAAAAAGGCAGGCGGTGGTTTTGTCATGGTGGTGACGGGGAGCGCAACTGGACTGGATGTGCAGGAGGTCACAGCAATTGGCTCCAATAGTAGGACCTGTACCTGATGGCTTCCTCAGGGTGGCTCAAACCCACCCTGGCAGTAGTGTATAAGTTGAGAGGTAGGAGCTGCTATGTGTGGGGCAGTATCCGGGGTGGTCTCGCTTATCAATGGCGGTCAACGCAGCTATTTTAATGGGAAAAGCCAGTGCAGTTTTATGTGGTTCAGCTAGTACTAGCCGTCAAGGCCCCACATCCCCCCTACTGATAGGTGGATGGTGTGATAGCTGTTCGTGTTTTTAAGCGTTCGTTGGTTTGCCGTTGGTTCACGGCATTTTCTGGGACAGTGGTCGGTTTAGGGTAAGCCCTTAGCCTCATAGCGCCGTCGCTGTAGTCATGGGGGTCATTATACACCCCTTTTAGAACGTATGGCTTAGCACTCAACACGCCCTTCTGTAGCCGTCAAGGCACCTCTTCCAGCCCGCGACTTGGGTGTTGGGTCGAGACTTAAGCAGTACCTGGTAGTTGGCTGCAAGCATGGTATGCATGTGTGCGTTAAAAGTGTGTGTTTTGGCATCGCCGGGACGACGATGCATTTTTGGGGGGGGCATATGTGGCAGTATGCCTGCAGGCGGGCACTGCCACTTGTAGTTTTGATGGTGATTGGCTGTGCGCGCCGGCCGTCACCTGATAAATAGCACTTCCGTTTATTATTTGACCTCTGACTTCCTGTACGCCCAGTCTCCGGTGTTGTGGTTGTTGCTCCTCGTCACTCTCCAGTCCAGGTAGTATCATATTGTCGCTAAATGTAAATCTTAAGTTGGTATTAACTATAGTCCTTAACGTTTAGTTTGTCGCGGCGCCGTCATGGGCCCCCGGGCTCCCTGTAACTGGTCATGCTAGTAGAGTGGATTGGCTGCGTTGACTCGGACTCCGCTGTCAAAGCCCCGAGCCATGCAAATGCCCCGCTCAGGTTTGTGGCGTGGTTACTCTAGAAATAACTATCGTAAATTATACTTGTAGTGATGTGCCTTCTTACTTCTGTAGAAGTCTAGGACCAAGGAGGGTCGTCACTGCCGCCTGCCTTTTTCTCCGCCCTTTTATCACCTTTCTCTGCCTTTTGGTTCGCCTGTTCTGTTATTATTCCCCTGTCACTGGATTCGTGGAGCGCCGTAGGTGCGCAACGTCATGGGTAGACTGTGGTAACTGAAAGATGGACTGAAAACAAGTAACTAAACGAACTGTGAAACGAACTTTGGACAAACATGATTTTAACTAAAGAATGTGAAAATAAATGTAACACTTTTCTATACAGTGCCTGGCCTCTGTGATCCATCTACTCAACAACGAACCTACGTGCTTTACTTAGTTTCTGGTGCTGGCCATCTCCAGCTGGCGTTGTCTGGCAATTTTATGTTTAAAACAGCTAAGTTAACCCTCGCATTGCCACATATGTAATGACGATGTTTTGTAATATTTTAAATGAAGCATTTTCATGGATCCCAGGAAGAATAGTCTTTACTAAGGTAACGACTAATGTGGATCCATTAATAAACAATAAACTGTTCACCTGCTTTCCCCCCTGCTATAAATGCTGACGTCCCAGTGATCAGGGAATCTGTTGGGACGTTACACGTGTCAAATTCAAAGCATGGTTCTAAAGAACATTATAGTTTTGTCCTGGGGCAGCTCTCAGGGAGGTGAGTTAATTGTTTTTAAGGAACATGCTCTCTCGCACAGTGGTTCAACTGGTATGCCTTCAGGACCGTTACTCCAGTATGACAAGCCGTTCCACACGGCAAAATATTTGCTATGTACATTAAGAAATACTGATTTTTTTTCCTCAGCAAAAACATCTCTCTGCACCCGGCACATTCATCAAGTGACTGAAGTGACTTGTTCAAAGGGGATTTCCACATCAGTCTGTCCCATCAGCAGCATGTGCCCTACACTCTAGAAACCTTTTACCAACTGCTCCTTTACAATGACATCACGACAAAAAGAAATGTATTTGAAATATTTTGAATTCCGTTCAGACATGTGAAGTCAAAGTAAAATGATCAATGCAAAGTAAAAAAACTTTAAAGGTGTTTACCCACAGGTGAGAGTAGCTGTGATTAGAGGGGAGGGGCCGGGCCAAGCTCAACTCCTCTTAGTGGTCTTTATCTGGACTGCGGGCTGAGCTGAACCTAGTCCACTGATGATGCCTTTTGGATCAGAGGCGAAACGTTCAAGAATTCAGCTACAGAGAGGCCATACCAGCCAACTAAAGATGACTCAAGAACCTTCATTGAAGATGGACAACTGTACGACTGAGAGCCTACACAGACAAAGTAAAAACAACATATTTGACCTGGTTCTTTACGTCTCAGCTAAACCCTACAGTGGTATGGGAGGATGGGAGGGCATCTGACACAGGCCAGTGTCCTGGTTGAGCATGGGTGTGGGGCACATATGGGGGGTGTTTGATCAGAAGGTGGAGAGTGCCGATGTTTATTTAGACAAATGCACAAAGAGCCCATCCCACACCACACCTCAGAACTGGAGCCACAGGGGCCTGGCCCGGGCCCGGGGCGAGAGGAACTCACTCACCCCCGACCCACCGCGGTGTCAGGGATATCAACACCAACTTATGCCAACTGCATTCAAGTCATTGAATAAAGGCCTTAATGTCACTAGAAAACATAACAGTGACTCCAACAGGAATGAACCTGACTCTGAGGGCCATGTAATCCACTTTACTGCGCTGTATAAATGAGACCATGCTTTATTTATTTTACAAAAGAAACTCGCTCAGCGTCAGACTGGAACAGATTTTAAGTTTACCAAATAATATACTGCATTAAGGTTAAGCTATACTTTATTGAGCCAAAGGGGGGAAAAAAAATCTGCATTTGACCCGTCCGTCCTGTTATTTGTTTATATATTTTTCTATAGATAAATGATAAATGAACAAAGTCTTGTTAAACATATGATTACTCTGTTAATCTGGTTTTGGTTTTCAACAAATGCTTCTGTAAAATAGTTTCAAAATATTGTTAAGCATTCGAGCAGAAAATGTGATGCTTCTTCACATAGAAATGCAGCAGGTGTAAAAATGCATTTGGAGGAAACATAATAATAATAATAATTGAGAAGAACAGATGTGAAGATCATGTCTTTGGTCCAGGTGAACGCTCCCAAGGTCAAGCCTTCGAAAGACACAGCCCAGATAATGCCCTGGTAACCACGGTTACTATGCACGGAGGCTCAGGGAGCGCAACATGACCTGACAGCGCCCCCTGCTGACGGAGCTGCATCATCAGACAAGACCAGAGTGAACACATTTTGACCCAGTTTTGTCTTTCTTTGTCTTTGTCTTTCTGTGTCACCATACTGTACATAAGGGCCCTGAGCAAATGCCAGTTCTAGGCTTGGCGTTTTCAATAATGCTGTAATGCTCATGTTGAATTTATCTTATCCCATACAGAACTCCATCTTTTTAGTCAGGGATTGGGCCATTTATCGGGACAGGGCCAAATAATAAATGCAAGCGTGAAAATAGCACAAAACTGTTTGTTTGTGGACAAGTTGCACCTAACTGACCGTTTCAAAGCCGATCATTTTTCTCTAGGGCTGCATAGATTTTGACCAAAACCAAAACCAAATCAAAAATCTAATTGCAATTTTTTTGGACAAATATTGTGATTTGATTTGCGATTTTTATATTTCACACATTTAAACGCATTAACTGCTAAAATGATGAGGGAAGGAAGTCGTGTTACTTTTAGACTTCTTGCTCAAATTGCCCCACATTAGAACAAAACACAACAATCTACTTTCACAAATATTTGTTTTTTTTATGTGGACAGCGCCCTCTTCTGGAGGAGTTTCCCCGACATTCAGAGAGTACCCCTGGGGGACAGCCACGCGACTAAAATAAGTCCGGGATGGAATCACATAAACACTTTAGAATCTACTTTATGGAAACTCAAACCGTTTATCTGTTGCAGCTGAACCCGAGGTCAGTGACATTTATAACTCAAATACAGAGACAGAAGAAGAAGAAAAAAGTAGAGTCTTGAGGTTCGGTTATTGCAGTCGTCAAAACCTTGATTGCGATTCGATATCGATAAACCATGCAGCCCTATATTTCTCTCATTGTTCCTCAATCAGAGAATTGTTCCTAAAAATATAGACAAGGCAAGTTTATTTGTAGAGTACAATTCATACACAAGGCAATTCAAAGTGCTTCACAGATGCAGAAAATTACCCCCCAAAAAAACAGATCAAATCAATCAATAAAACATCAACATAAAGTTAATCAATTACAGCAAAAGGCAAGAGTGCAGATAAATTACTTTCAGTTTTCATATGCACGGGTAAAAAGAGCTGTTTTCAGCCTGGATTTGAACATTGTCAGAGTTGAGGCCTGTCTCACATCCTCATGAAGACTGTTCCAGGTTTTAGCTGCATGAAACTGAAACGCAGCCTCACCGTGTTTATTATTGACTCTGGGAACCACCAGCAGACCCCTCCCTGAAGTTCTCAGGGCCCGAGATGGTTCATACGGCTCTAACATGTCAGAGATGGACTTTGGTGCTAAACCATGCAAAGACTTGTACACAAGCAGAGCTGTTTTAAATTCTATTCTCTGAGTGACAGGAAGCCAGTGCAGAGACCGGAGCACTGGACTAATATGGTCGTATTTCCTGGTTCTTGTCAGGACTCGAGCAGCAGCGTTCTGGATGTTCTGCAGCTGTCTAACAGTTCGTTTAGAAAGGCCAGTGAGCAGCCGTTACAGTAGTCTAACCTGCTGGAGACAAATGCATGGATGAGTCTCTCTAAGTCTGGTTTTGACACTATTCCTCTGATCTTAGCAATGTTTTTCAGATGGTAAAAAGCTGATGATGTTATTGCTTTGATGTGGCTGTTTAAGTTCAGGTCTGAGTCCATGATTATTCCTAGATTTCTAACCTGATTATTTGGTTTTAGAGAGAGAGACTCAAGGTGACTGATAACACGTTGTCTTTGTGTCTGTGGGCCAAAGACAATGATCTCAGTTTTGTCTGAGTTGTTGGCTATTTCTATATGTGTTTTTGTTATTATTTAATGATTATATGAAACTGTGTTGATTGTAATCTGTGCTGTTGGGGTGATTTGAATTGAATTGTTGTCCTTACTCTTGGAGTCCACTGGGGGGCAGTGTGTTAGGAGTCAGATGGCGCAGACGCAGAAGAAGTGTCAACAAGGAAACGCCTACTTCCTTTGTCTATAAAAAGGCAGGCAGGGAGCCACTCCCCCCTCTCTCACCCTCGCTGCTGGTCGATCAACATGTGTCCCTGGGGACAGCTGCAGAACTCTTAGATTGTTTTAGATTGTAAATTTAGGGAATAAAACAATGATTTTGATTTTAATAGAACGAGCATCCGTATTCTTTTTCATCCTTATTTTTGAACACTTCATTAGAGTTTAGTTGGAGAAAGTTGTTTTGCATCCACAAACTGATCTGTTCGATGCAGTGACAGAGTGTATCTACAGGCCCATGTTCACCTGCCGTCAGTGACACGTAGATCTGAGTGTCATCTGCGTAGTTGTGGTACGACACATTGTTGCTGTTTATTAGCTGACCCAATGGAAGCATGTACAAGTTGAATAAGAGGGGTCCCAAGATTGACCCCTGGGGGACTCCACAGGTCATGGAAATTTTGTCTGAGACACAGTTGCCAATTTCGACAAAGTGCGTCCTATCCTCGAGATAGGACTTGAACCAGTTTAGAGCAGTACCAGAGATTCCCACTCAGTTTTCTAACCTGTGAAGTAAGATCCCGTGGTCCACTGTGTCAAAGGCAGCGCTCAGGTCCAGCAGAACTAAAACTGAGACCTTACCTGCGTTGGTGTTCATACGGATATCATTTGTCATCTTGATCAGAGCTGTCTCAGTGCTGTGCTGGGGCCTAAATCCTGACTGGAAAGTATCAAACACATTGTTAGATACGAGAAAGTAAGTGAGCTGTTGATATATTACTTTCTCTAGAACTTTTCCTAAGAACGGTAGGTTTGATATGGGCCGGTAGTTGTTCAGTACCTTGGGATCAAGGCTGCTCTTCTTTAGAAGAGGCTTAATGACCGCGGTTTTCAAGGCCTTTGGAAATGCTCCAGTCTCAAATGAGATGTTAACTAACTGAACAAGTTGTGGTAACAAGCTGGTCAGCACAGACTTCAGAAATCTAGTGGGTAATTCATCAAGGCAGCATGTACATGAACTCAGACCGGAGATGACCTCTTCGATTGTTTTGTCAGTAACAGGTGTGAAATGTGTCAGCTCAAGGTGTTTATCTGGTGGCAGGGTTGCTATTTGTGTTGTGGAAATTATGGCATTTTTAATGCCTTGGACTTTGTCATAAAAAAAATATTGCAAACTCATTGCACTTAGATGTAGAGATTAGTTCTAAGGGCAGTGAAACTGGAGGGTTAGTTCATCTGTTTACTGTGAAAAACAGTTAATCTGTGGGGGGGAAAAAATAATAATTAAAAAAAAAGTTAAAACTTGGCTATGTCCATCTAATATCTTGCTCATTTTTATGCAAATCGATAAATAAATCCTTTTTATAGAAACAATTGAAGGAAATATTGCTGTAATCTCACATTCAGTCAGTAATCTACAGCGAGTTTCAAATGGATGTTTCACCGGCAGCTCCCGCCTTAGAGTCGTGAAATAAAAACCTACAGTGTGAGGGAGAACAGCGATAAAAAGCTGTTCCTCAGAATGATCTCATTTGACCTCCCCCTCTCCCTCCTCCTCCTCCTCCTCTGCTCCCTCTCGGTCTGGATTACTGTGGACAAACAGGCTTAGCCGGCGTATCCATGGCAACGGAGCTGGGCCAATGACGTGCCGCACTCTCCCTCTCCTCCTGCGTCTGCACAATCTCCCCGTGTCCCGAGCAACAAGTGCAGGCAAGTCCCACACCGAGGAGCTGGAGGACACACCTGGGACACTTCGGAGGAGACACTGTACTACCAAAGTGGAGGATACACTTCTACGGCAGCGGAGGAGACACTTCAGGGAGGATAGAGCAGGAGACACTTACCACAGCGGAGGAGACACCTGGAACACTTCGGGAGATACGCCTGGGACACTTCGGAAGAGACACTTCAGGGAGGACAGAGCAGAAGACACTCATTATTTGGACAAGACATTGCTACTAACTCATAGGGAAATAACAAGAGGAGGAGACGCAGGAGAGTCTGTAGTGGATGGGAGCGAGGCCTGTGGCGCCGACTGATTCACCTTTGTCCAGACCAACAAAAAGAGGTGAGAAAAAGATTTGTTGGCTCCTATTGTGTTTGATCTAATTTGCTCAGAAGTTGACATTTGATTAAATTCTTTGCTAAATTGGACAAAATCAGACAGAGAAAGATGAGGCTCTATTCCATACTGGGATCCACTTGGAACCGTTTGAGCCAATCCGGTCACAAACGACCTTAGTGGGTGAGTTCATATGTGAATGTACGACTTTAAAGTGGATATATCCGGTATATGGGGCTTAGAAACAGACTTAAAATGAAATAGTAACAATAACATGCAGGTTCTAGGGCTGGTGAAGACTTTGTCTGGAGCTCCACCTGCTGGAATAACTTATTAAAAAAGTACCTTTCAGTTTTGATTTACAGCGTGGTTTACAGCTTCAGCCTGATACCTGGCCGGTATAAAGTTCGATTATGGGCTTTAATTTCGGTATGTGGAGGACAGTTGTGGGTTTTAACAAGGGACGCACCGATCCAATACTGGTGTCAGATATCGGAGCCGATACTGGAAAAAATACATCATCAGGTATCGGCTCCAAATATACAATACCTGTTTTGGCTCTAACCGTTGGAACAGAAATGATGAGTGGATCACCGAATAAAATAATAATTTGTATTTTGATTTATGAAATACTGTTAAAGAATAGCTCCCCCTGGAGCCGCCACCTTAACGTGGTGGAGGGGTTTGAGCCTGAATGATCCTGGAGCTCTGTTGTCGGGGGCTTCATGCCCCTGGTAGGGTCTCCCATGGCAAACAGGTCCTAGGTGACGGGTCAGACAAAGAGCGGTTCAGAAGCCCCTTATGAGAGACCAACAGGCCCGGTTAGAACCATGAGGCCGTCCTTCTGTGGACCCACCACCTGCAGGAGGAGCCATAAGGGCTGGTGCAGCTCCAACAGCTGCCCCCACGACCCGGCAACGGACAAGTGGAAGAAAATGGATGGATGGATGGATGGATGGATGGATGGATGTTAAAGAATAACTGATCTAACATATTTATAATGCACTCGTTATAATGATCAGATCACTTTATGTGAGTTGTTTATATCAATGTAACAAAGCCTGTCTTATACCTGAGGATATTTAGCTATAATTGATCTGTAACGTCTCGTTGGCAAGAAAAGATAAGACTTTACTTGATTGATCCTTGAGTGAATGACCGATGGCGCAGATATGCAGTCGCACTTCTGTCAGTCTGCCCCAGGGGAAAGTGTGGCTACATACGGAGCTCACCTCCACCGTGTGTGTGGAGAGAATGAGGAACAAATCTCCTAAAGTTTGTGTGAAACACTTTGGGGGACTGTGTCATGTGAAAAGCTTCTATTCCATTCTCTGTGCGGAGAATTGTGCATGTCAACTATAATCTGCCGGATTTTAGTAGCTTTGTACATGGTTTTAGGATCACTCACAACATTTGAAGTTAGAAAAATCCATATTAGCTAAATATTTTAGTCATGAATCTGTGTATTTCAGAACAGAAGGCTTTAAAAGCTCTTTTGGATTAGCTAATTGTCATCAATCAATCTCACTCCACAATTGTACAATTCAATCCAAGGAGTTCCTGACGGACTGAGGCGGCTGAGGTCAGTGCGCTGCAGATTAGCAGAGATTAGCCACGCCTCAGTCACACAGATACTTTATCAGTCCAAATGTTTATGCAGGCCACAGGAATGACATCTTTCTTTTATCAAAGTGTAGATCATAAGTGACATGATCACACTAGATTATGATTTTATCATTTGGTCTCCAGAACAGAGAAAGTGAAAACCCCTTTAAATAATATGCATGCTTAATCTTTTAAAACATTTGCAATATGTCCTCACATATTTAAACAGTGACAAAAGTGCATTACAAGGAGAATGTTGACTTTTGTAAGTCAACATTGGTTGACGTTACCTCTGCAGACTGATCAGGACGACATGTTTGCATTGTTTTGTAAAACATTGATTAGAGCCAGGGCCAATAATTCTGTGATATGAATGAAATAAAGTTGTGGTAATGGGTTATCAAAGCCTTAATGTGGGAGGGGTGTAATTGATATTTTACGAGAGCTTAATAAATATAAAGCACTAATACTTATTATGCAGATGAACACAATGAAGCAAGTGACTTTTTGACAGACTGGATGGACTTGTGAGTTCAAATCATGTCATAAACATAATGACATTTGTATTGTTGACCTCGTTCTCCCTCCTGACCTCACCAGGACTACTCAAATCTACGTTTTAGCCGACCAATGGAAACAAAGCAATACTCAGCTAACCAGGAAGAGCAAGAAAGAAATATATTCCAAACAATAGTTCAGATCTGTACCAAGGCAGAAAGAGAGGAGGTCAATGCCTTACACTTGTATTGCACTTTACAAGCCTGTATTACCAAGTTTCTCAAAGCGCTGCACTGTCGTCATTATTCATTCACTCCATACTCGGTGGTGTTCAGCAACTATTGTAGCCACAGCTGCCCTGGGGAGACTGACAGAAGCAAGGCTACCAGTCTGTGCCATCAGCCCTCCCACCACCACCAACTCACTACATTCACTCTGACCTATTGTACATGTTTTTAGTGGTAGGGGAAACCTACACAGACATGAGGAGAACGTGCAAACTCCACACAGAAAGGCCCCGTCCAGGTGGAAATCGAACCCGGGACCTTCTAGCTGTGAAGCACGAGCGCTAACCACTGTGCTACCATGCCGCTCAATCAGCAATACTTCAGGATTATGGGCCTCGAGGATTGTGCATTTTCTTCTGCTCACAGTTTGTCGGACAAGTCTGAATTGTTCCACATTAGTACGATCCACTCTCACCGTGAGGAGGATTTATCCGATTGCAGCCCTGCTCTCCAATCAGTTTGATTTGGTCCGACTGATGACGAAGGACCAAATCAGGATGATTAGGAAACATGAGGGCTGACAGGAGAGCAGATAAAGACCCTCAGAGGCAGAGAGGATGTGTGGGAGCGAGGACAACTGTTGAACAAAGCGGAGGTGTATGTAAATATATGTAAATGTATGCACGAGAAGCTACATGGTTAATTAACGTGGGGTTAAGGGCGAGTCTGAATGTCAGGGCCGCTGGACCATGTGACAGAACGCTGTCATTTTGGTCCGCCCACCACTATTATTTGATTTGTCCATTCATTTGAGGTTACATTTTAATTTATATTTCAATAGACACCGTTCCAAACAGCTGATCACATGACTGAGAATGGTCCAATACGTTTGTTAAGTGATGATGTCATCGTGCTATAATGTGATGTATCTGATCGTAACCTGCTGTAGAGTCGACGACACGCTCTTTTGAAACATCTGATCACAGAAATTTCACATTTACTCTGGAGTTTCTTTAGTGATGCTTTTCTGGCATTAATTATCAAATTATTTTTACCACACACAATGAAGGCTAATTTTAAATATAAAAAATATCTTTGTTTTTCCTGGAGAAATGGTGAGATATATTATTCTAATTAGGAGTGCAGTTTCCATCCATCCATCCATCCATGTTCTTCCACTTGTCCGTTGCCGGGTCATGGGGCAGCTGTTGGAGCTGCACCAGCCCCTATGGCTCCTCCTGCAGGTGGTGGGTCCACAGAAGGACGGCCTCATGGTTCTAACCGGGCCTGTTGGTCTCTCATAAGGGGCTTCTGAACCGCTCTTTGTCTGACCCGTCACCTAGGACCTGTTTGCCATGGGAGACCCTACCAGGGGCACGAAGCCCCCGACAACAGAGCTCCAGGATCATTCGGGCTCAAACCCCTCCACCACGTTAAGGTGGCGGTTCCAGGAGGGGAGGAGTGCAGTTTCTTGTTAATTCAGCGGGAGATTCATATAAAGTTGTGTTTTTTGCTGTTTGTCTCAGGAACTGTCAACAGTTTGGACCCGGATGGAGCTCATTGTGTGTGAAGTCACACTTAACAAACGTATTGATTCTGCAACATGAGAAGTTCACCCATACGGCTGACACTGCCTGAAAAATTCCAAATGTTCTCTCCACGGCTTTTGTTATGGACCGCGTGACTTAAAACTTTAAATGTTTGCGTTGTACTTTTTTGATACTAGCCGTTAGCTCTTTTGTCTTTTTTGGGACATCAGCATCCTGCATCCTGACTTCAAGTTTTTTTTAAGAACAATTTATTCTTCTAAAACTTTTTGAGATGAGGTTAAGTATTTATTCATAAACAACTCTCTTTTAACAGCAGCATTCAAAGGCTAGATAAGATAACCAACTCCTCTGAAAAAAACCTAACGTCACAAAATAAACCCATACGTTTAGACCTGGCTCCATTCATTGTTCAGAATTTGTTGCCATTAATGTTGGAAATTGTTTTTATTTTTTTCAAGTGATTACATTTTTAAAGCCATACTGTGAAATGTCCATTAACAGAATATATCAAATACATGTATTTACTGCTTGCAGCTTGTCTCCTCAGACCCGAGCGTTGCTTGGAGCGGGACATTGCCAGCTCGTCTCCATGGAGATGTTGCTGCTTTGCTTTGAGCTTTAAAGTGCATATGACAGGTTTTAATACTTTTGAAATATGACTTCTTTATTTTTATTTGATTTGTTTCTTTTAAACTAATGGCATAGATAAAGGCAAAGTGCCATAGCAGTTTGACTCATTTCCTATTACACATGGTCGGCACAGCAACAGTTTCAAATAGTTCGCCTCTATGTCACTTCCTGTCAGTGTCCAATAAGGAAGTGAAACTATTTTGAAACTCTTTTTCGCCACGTACCCAGAAGTGTGGCTGTGAGCAGTGTGAGCAGCGTGTGAGCAGTGTGGCCGTTAACATTTTTGCGGAGTCCTGTTGAGAGGGAGCAAAATGCCAAAACCGCCAAAAACAGACGAAGCAACAGGCAGATTCGGCGGCGGAAGAGGACTATGTAAGCCTCAGTCGAGTCACGGAACTCATGGAGCAGCAGAGGGTCATGTTCAGGGAATTAATTCAACAGCAGGAGAACTTCAAAGGATTCATTAAACTCATTGTAAATTTGTGACTCTGGTAATAGTAAAACCCGTAGATGGATAGAGAGGCAGGAGACAAGATATCAGTTCAATAGATTTATTTTCTCCACTTTTGTGTTCTGTCCAGCTCTTTTTGCCTTTAGGGCATGAGACATGGTTTTATCTCTGAAACAGAGGAGATGAAACAATTAGGTGGTCACATAAAGTTTAACATATGGTTTAACAAAGTAACAGAAATAAGATCTAGTCTAAACATAGTCAAACTAGTCTAAATGTGGGTAAAGGAACATAGGATTATTAAATGAAAAGGAACATAAACTCACAGGACGCATGCTCAGCATGAAGGCAGGGAAAAGACAGAACAATGGAGTTCAGTGTCCTTTATAGGTTGATGATTGCTGATCAACAGCAGGTGGTGGAGGGCGGAGTAAACAGGGAAGGTGTTCCTGGTTTATCCACCTTCATCCATGTGTATGTTCAGGGGCTCCTTGGATGATGGGAATTTCTCACACTCATCATGGAATCAACAAACACCCGTATGGATTTACAGTTTAAAGAGTAACTAAACACCAAATCAAGTTTTTTTTACTGATAAACTGTCTCAATGGGTGTCTCATAGTGTTGTCCACTGGTCCCTGACATTATTCTGACATTATAGCGCAAACATGTGTAAAATCCTAACTTTGGCCTGAAAACGAATGGGTTGCGCCCCCTTCAGGGTTAACTCTGCTACTAAATTAGAATTACCTGATTGGCTGGAGACGTGTCCACGGCCTCCACAGAACGTCATAAGCCGCACCAGCTCCACACATCGTCATCAGGTGCTGCCCATTGTCCTGCCCCTGTACCTGTGGTTTATAACCAAGTCCCTCCCATGTAATCAGTCTGCTGTGATTGTGCCAATGCAAAGGCCCACACACTCACCCCCCGCATGTCACCCCCAAACTTCAGAGACCGCCTCTTTCACAGCAATTTTTGACTTTTGTTTGTGGGTGGGGAAAGGCTTTGGCACGCCCGTTTAGTTACTCTTTAAGGACATTCAAGAGCTAAAAACAAGCCTGCAGTTCACGCAAGGTGAGGTGGACACTTTGAAAGAAGAGAAATTGAAACTCACTGAGCGCACAAACACAATACAAAATGATCTTTATAAAGTATGTGACAATTTGCATATTATCACGGATAAACTGGAGTATCTGGAGGGACAGAGTCGCAGAAACAACCTGGTCTTTGAGGGAGTGTTGGAGACGCCTGGGGAGACCTGGGCCGACGCAGAGGAGAAAGTTAAACAACTACTGAGGGAGAGGTTACAACTACAACACCCGGTGGAGGTGGAGAGGGCTCACCGCGTAGGGAAACCCGACGGCGGGAGAGACCGGCCGAGACCCATCATCGCCAAACTACTGCGTTGGAAGGATCGCGAAGCAATCCTGCAGCGCGCTAAACACCTCAAAGGGACCAAAACCTTCATAAACGAGGACTACACGGAATCTATCCAAAGGAATCGAAAAGAGCTGATGCCGGAGCTGAGAGCTGCCAGGGAAAGGGGGGAGATTGCCTACTTGCGCTATGATAAACTCATTGTACGTCCGCGTACCAGTACACCAAATCAAGTATAAACACCGGGAAAAGCGTATGGATTTTGGTATGTAAAAGCACATAATTTCACATGTCCTGTAATACATATTGTACTATAGGGTGTTTTCACGGACGTCACAAATCTGGTTCAGACCCGGATGTGCCGCCATGCTGGAGATACAGCTCATGCCAATTAACGAGATGGATTATCAATTTTGGACAAAAACGCAAGGTTTTGCGATAAACCCTCGAGATCGGACCCCAAAACTTCTTACACAGTTGACCAGTTGTGCAACGAAAGACTGAATGCAAAACAAAAAAACATTTTATTTACAAACTTAAGTTAAATGGATGAAGTTCCATAGGAAATGAAAGCTAATGCCAGTTTGTTTAGTGGCGATCTCGCAATCTTGCCTCCCGTAAGTGAATCAATTTTCTCATCAATATGAGATCATGCTCTTTATACGAAGTTGACATTACACTCTTAGAAATGTGTGTAATATTTTGTTTTGGTAGATTTCCCACCTCTTACTAGAGGTCATGTTGAAATTAACCTTGCCAATTGAAAATGTTAAATAAACTTTTTTTACACATAGGCTTAACCCTGTTCATTAAATGTAAAAACCACATACCGGCTACAAAATGAGCTGCGCAAATTCGGATTTTATCCAGATTTTCCCGTCCAAATTCTGATTGAGGCTTGCAATCTATCGTCTCCTTTATTTAGATAATTGTTCTGTCTGCTCTCCCTTATTCTGCACAACTCTGGGTAAACGGTAATCCTGCAAAGTAGTTTCTCTGTCTGATCTATTGTGACAGCCAAGAACACGACAATAATTAACAATTTTGCTGTTTCAAACTTCGCGGTACTGTTTGTTTTGATAGGCGAGTACATGAGTGAGTATCGCCATCATGTCTGACTTCGGAAAAGTGACGTCACGGGCAAACACTCTATAGGAAGCATCGACTTGGACCTTTCATTAAGGAGAATTGCTGAAGCAGATAACCAGGATTCTACTGTACATGATCACAATATGACTTACAGAACACTGAGATCGACATCGACCCTGAAAATAACTTCTTTACTAGGCAAGGCAAGGCAAGTTTATTTGTAGAGCACAATTCATACACAAGGCAATTCAAAGTGCTTCACAGTTGCAGAAAGAAAAATTACAGATAAAATCAATCAATAAAACATCAACATAAAGTTAATCAATTACAGTAAAAGGCAAGAGTGCAGATAAAATACTTTCAGTTTTCATATGCACGGGTAAAAAGAGCTGTTTTCAGCCTGGATTTGAACATTGTCAGAGTTGAGGCCTGTCTCACATCCTCATGAAGACTGTTCTCTGAGTGACAGGAAGCCAGTGCAGAGACCGGAGCACTGGACTAATGTGGTCGTATTTCCTGGTTCTTGTCAGGACTCGAGCAGCAGCGTTCTGGATGTTCTGCAGCTCTAACAGCTCGTTTAGAAAGGCCAGTGAGCAGCCGTTACAGTAGTCTAACCTGCTGGAGACAAATGCATGGATGAGTCTCTCTAAGTCTGGTTTTGACACTATTCCTCTGAATAGTGTCAAAAGAGCTACTAATGACTGTCAATATTATACAGAGGATCTTTACAATAGTAAACTTAAGAACATTAAGGCATTCACTGTAATCTACTTCAATAGTCGAAGCCTCTATGCAAACTTTAACCACATCAAAAGCTTCTTAAAACAGTTTTCTAAACCATTTAGTGTAATTTTAATCACAGAGACATGGATTAATAATGACAGAGAAATTGAGTTTTCTATTGATGGTTATGAATTTATAAGTATGAACAGAAGAAACAAGCTTGGTGGGGGCGTAGCTATGTTTGTAGACTCCAACTATAGTTACAAAGTAATGGAAAATAAGACTATGGTAGTGGATGATGCACTTGAATGCCTTACTGTAGAAATTACAAGGCAAAAAAAGAAAAATATTATTGTAAGTTGTATTTATAGAACACCTGGCTCTGATATAGATGTGTTTTTCTAATTGGATGGAGGAGCACTTTTCAGGTTTAAATCATAAAGTCATGTTTGTGGGGGAGACCTTAACATCGATCTGTTAAACCCATATAAACATAAAAAGACTGACGAATTTATAAATACTTTATTTAGTATAGGTCTGTTTCCTCTAATAACTAAACCGAGTAGAATCACAACCCATAGTGCAACTTTGATTGTTATTTCTCAAATGAAATAAATAGTGATACAATTAGTGGATTAATGATAAATGATATTAGTGATCACCTGCCAGTTTTTGTATTGTACAAACATGGATATTTAAATATTGAAGATGAAAAAATGTATTGGTTTAGAAGGGTAAAAACAGAAAAAACTATTGATGCATTTAAAAAGGAACTATTAGCTCAAGACTGGAGTATTGTATACAGAGAGAATGATACTAATAAGGCATATGATGAGTTTACGCGAATATTTCATAAAGTATATGACAAAAATTGCCCAATGAAGAAATATTGTAAAAACAGAAAGGGTAAAGAAAACCCATGGATGTCTAAGGGATTACTAAATGCATGCAAGAAAAAAAATTCACTCTACAAAAAATTTATAAATAATAGAACAAAAGAAGCTGAGGATAAATATACAGTGAGGAAAATAAGTATTTGAACACCCTGCTATTTTGCAAGTTCTCCCACTTAGAAATCATGGAGGGGTCTGAAATTGTCATCGTAGGTGCATGTCCACTGTGAGAGACATAATCTAAAAAAAAATAATCCAGAAATCACAATGTATGATTTTTTAACTATTTATTTGTATGATACAGCTGCAAATAAGTATTTGAACACCTGAGAGAATCAATGTTAATATTTGGTACAGTAGCCTTTGTTTGCAATTACAGAGGTCAAACGTTTCCTGTAGTTTTTCACCAGGTTTGCACACACTGCAGGAGGGATTTTGGCCCACTCCTCCACACAGATCTTCTCTAGATCAGTCAGGTTTCTGGGCTGTCGCTGAGAAACACGGAGTTTGAGCTCCCTCCAAAGATTCTCTATTGGGTTTAGGTCTGGAGACTGGCTAGGCCACGCCAGAACCTTGATATGCTTCTTACAGAGCCACTCCTTTGTTATCCTGGCTGTGTGCTTCGGGTCATTGTCATGTTGGAAGACCCAGCCTCGACCCATCTTCAATGCTCTAACTGAGGGAAGGAGGTTGTTCCCCAAAATCTCGCAATACATGGCCCCGGTCATCCTCTCCTTAATACAGTGCAGTCGCCCTGTCCCATGTGCAGAAAAACACCCCCAAAGCATGATGCTACCACCCCCATGCTTCACAGTAGGGATGGTGTTCTTGGGATGGTACTCATCATTCTTCTTCCTCCAAACACGTTTAGTGGAATTATGACCAAAACGTTCCATTTTGGTCTCATCTGACCACATGACTTTCTCCCATGACTCCTCTGGATCATCCAAATGGTCATTGGCAAACTTAAGACGGGCCTTGACATGTGCTGGTTTAAGCAGGGGAACCTTCCGTGCCATGCATGATTTCAAACCATGACGTCTTAGTGTATTACCAACAGTAACCTTGGAAACGGTGGTCCCAGCTCTTTTCAGGTCATTGACCAGCTCCCCCCGTGTAGTTCTGGGCTGATTTCTCACCTTTCTTAGGATCATTGAGACCCCACGAGGTGAGATCTTGCATGGAGCCCCAGTCCGAGGGAGATTGACAGTCATGTTTAGCTTCTTCCATTTTCTAATGATTGCTCCAACAGTGGACCTTTTTTCACCAAGCTGCTTGGCAATTTCCCCGTAGCCCTTTCCAACCTTGTGGAGGTGTACAATTTTGACTAAGACTAACAGGTCTTTGAGGGTCAGAATTCTAGCTGATAGACAGGTGTTCAAATACTTATTTGCAGCTGTATCATCCAAATAAATAGTTACAAAATCATACATTGTGATTTCTGGATTTTTTTTTTAGATTATGTCTCTCACAGTGGACATGCACCTACGATGACAATTTCAGACCCCTCCATGATTTCTAAGTGGGAGAACTTGCAAAATAGCAGGGTGTTCAAATACTTATTTTCCTCACTGTAAGAAATATAAAAATAAACTGACAGGTATCATTAGAAAATGTAAACAGGATTATTATAATAAGTTGTTAGATAGCAATAAGAATAATATTAAAGGTTTATGGAATATCTTAAATAGTATAATTAGAAATAAACCAAGATCGATTAATTATCCAAAATGTTTCAAAGATGAGGATAACAGTTTAAATAATATGAATGAAGTAGTCGATACATTTAATACATTCTTTGTAGATGTTGGACCGAATCTTGCAAATGTTGAGAATATAATTGTGAACTGATGGACACAAATCCTCTGTCCATGTTCCTCAAACCTGTGGAGGAAAAGGAGATACTGGACATTGTTAAAGGGTGTAAAAATAAAACCTCGACAGATTACCATGACATGGATATGAAAACTTTAAAAACTGTTATTGAAAGTATCTCTAAGCCGTTAATATACATCTGTAACCTATCGTTGCAAACTGGACAATTTCCTGATGGTATGAAAGTAGCAAAAGTGATTCCTCTGTTCAAGGCAGGAGATAAACATCTCTTCACAAACTACAGGCCTGTTTCCCTTTTACCGCAATTCTCAAAAATCTTAGAGAAGGTTTATAACTCTAGACTTGACAGCTTTATTGAAAGGTGTAATTTACTCTCGGACAATCAGTTTGGTTTTAGGAATAATCACTTAACCTCACACGCGCTCTTTGATATAATTGAAGAAATAACTAATGCTGTAGATAACAAGAAATATGCAATAGGGTTATTTATTGACCTGAGTAAAACGTTTGATATAATAAACTATGATATACTAATTAATAAACTAGAACATTATGGGATTAGGGGGTAGCTCTACAGTGGGTTACCAGTTACTTAAAAAATAGAAAACAATGTGTGAAAATAGGTGATTATCAGCCGAGTTGTCGACAAATTGTGTGTGGTTTACCTCAAGGTTCCATTCTGGGCCCAAAATTGTTTAATATGTACATTAACGACATTTGTAAAATGTCTCAAGTACTTAAATGTATCTTGTTTGCTGACGATACAAATATTTTTGCATCAGGTGACGACTTACAGCAACTGTGTCGGATTGTTAACTTGGAACTCAAAAGTGTCAATAAGTGGTTCAAACAAAATAAATTATCTCTAAATCTGAGTAAAAGCAAAATGATGATATTTGGCAACTGTAATTCCAATGCTCAGGAAGCAATTCAGATAGAGGGTGTTGTCATAGAGCGAGTGCATGAAATCAAATTCCTTGGTGTTATTATAGATGACAGAATTACTTGGAAAGCTCATATTAAATATATATCTACGAAAATTTCTAGAAGCATTTCAGTAATAGCAAAAGCAAAGCACATTTTAAACATCAAAGCTCTACATATCTTATACTGTTCTCTGATTTTGCCATATTTATATTATTGTACTGTGGTTTGGGGTAGTACTTATAAAAACACATTAAAACCAATAGTATTGTTGCAAAAAAGAGCTATCCGAGTAATTCATAAAGTTGGGTTTTGGACCACACAAACTCATTATTTTTAAAATCAAAGATCATGACGTTTTGTGACATCGTTGAGTTCCAAACTGTACAGATGTTATACAAAGCAAGATACAAACTGTTACCGGGCCAAATACAAAGAAGGTTCCAAGAACGTACTGGTTGTTATGAATTACGTGACGAATTAAACTTTAGGACTCAGAAACATAGCTCAACTTTGAAAAGTTTAGCCCAACAGTTAATGGTGTACAATTGTGGAATAAACTGGAAATGGAGTTGAAACGAAGTCCAAATATCAACCTGTTCAAATATAAATACAAACAAATGACTTTTGAAATATACAGAGAACAAGAAATGTGTTGCCACTAGGAGGCGCAGTAGGATCAATTATGTGTGTTTCCTCTATAATCAAGGAAGAGTGTTGCTGCTTGGAACGGTTGTCATTCTATTGCTCAAATTTACAAATTGAGAATTAGGGTAGGCAAGTTATGAATCTGTTGAGAGGGACCCTCCCAACGGGCTCAAAACCTTGTCTTTTAATGCACCACTCAGCATAGGAACATCATCTACAAAATCAGCTGTTAGGGCAGCTGAGTGGGGTTTGTTGAAGGGGAGTTACTGCCCTCTTCAACTAGCCCGCTCTACACCCTGGCTTTTTAATGCACCACACTATGCAGGGCTTACATCATACTTCTCATATAACTCAATTGAACAAATATAATAATAATGATAATTAAACCCAAATTAAATTATATTAAGGATGGTAATGACAACTGGGAAGTAGCAAGATCTCAGAATATAATATGTATTAATGCACCTTTAATAATGATAATTAATGATAATTAAACCCAAATTAAATTATATTAAGGATGGTAATGACAACTGGAAGTAGCAAGATCTCAGAGTATAATATGTATTAATGCACCTTTATAACATAAAAGTAGCACATTCTTTTGTTGTTCTTTATTTTGCTGTTGTTTTATTTATTCTTCTTCATTATTTATTGTTACTTTGCCCTATGTTCCTTTGTTTATGATTTGCTACCTTGTAAATATTAAATGTAATGTTATTATTTTATTTTGGGGTGGGCGCTTATAAGCCTTTGGCTTCAGCCCACTCCCTTTGAGCAGGTTAACTGCTCAAACAAATAAATAAACTAAAACGAAACTAAACTATAAACATCACAAAAATTCAAACTAAAGAAAACTGGGTACATTTTTTTTGCTCAATCTTAAATATAATTGTTAACTATGTGTCATATGCACTTTAAACACATGACTTCCACATGTTTTATTTTGATGACCCTAAATAGCAAAAGCTTAGCCAGTGTGTTCTGCATCAACAGCAGCTTTGGTATTAGTAACTTGGAATATTGTGCAGTGTGGCTTTTGAAAGGATGGCTGTTTCCCCGCTTATGAATACAGCTGTGTGCGTCATCTCCTCTGGCCTTGAGACAGCAGCTCCTCTCGGTGTCAGCGTGTGGGAGGACTGCATTTATCTACAGATCTGTCCTGAACGCTCCTACGCTTTGTTCAGGCGTTTTACAGGACCTTTGGCCTTATATTATGCAAAAGCAACAGTGGTCAATTTGAAGACTTTTGGCTAGTTTTATATTCACCAAAGGGAATGGATGATTTATTGTTTTCATTTCCGAAAGTGTACAGTTTTACACAGTTTTACATGTGAGTGTTGCTGTCTGTCCCCAGGGCCATGTGGTGGTGGCTGTCGTGGGGGGGCGAGGGGCCTCACAGGAGCCCCAGCCGGGCCCCGGAGGAGGTGTGTGCGGTACTCTGATGCTGGAGCTGGACTGGCTGTGTAAGGAGGCCGAGCGGGCGCAGCGCGAGCGGGAGAGAGAGTACCAGCGCCTGAGCTCCGGGGTGGACTACAGCTGGCTCAGGACCACCCCGAGGAGCACATACAGCCTGAGCACCGGGGAGAGGCTGGGGCTGGAGGAGCTGTGCTGCCAGGTGCCCCCCTCCTACTGCGGCCTGGTCATCATAAGGTATGCAGCTCTCAGACACATCCGGGTCAAACGGCTTTGGAATTATGGTTTAACCATATCATGATGTTATATTCTCATCAAAAAAGGACCAGGAATGGAGTTTTGTTTCATATGCGTGTGTTTCAGTAATCCTGTACATTTAGGGCCTGATTTACTAGGCGTTTGCCCATGCACAGAATGAAGTGGTCCAAAATGCAGGTCCAGTTGAGAATTTTGTCTTTCATAAAAGGCCACAGCACAAACTGATATATAAATACATTGAACCAGACATAATGCTTTGGAAATAAAACATTTTAATTTTAATGTAAGATCATATATTTCTGTACATGATTTGAACTTGCATGACAAAAACTTTACGGTGGTGTTCAAGATGTGGGAGGTCGTAGCGTGTTTAACAGTGATTGTGGTTCGGTGGGTGTTTAACAATGTTTGTGGTGTTCAGGTTGCGGGAGGTTGTAGTGTGTTTAACAGTGTTTGTGGTGTTCAGGTTGCGGGAGGTTGTAGTGTGTTTAACAGTGTTTGTGGTGTTCAGGTTGCGGGAGGTTGTAGTGTGTTTAACAGTGTTTGCGGTGTTCAGGTTGTGGGAGGTTGTAGTGTGTTTAACAGTGTTTGTGGTGTTCAGGTTGCGGGAGGTTGTAGTGTGTTTAACAGTGTTTGTGGTGTTCAGGTTGCGGGAGGTTGTAGTGTGTTTAACAGTGTTTGTGGTGTTCAGGTTGCGGGAGGTTGTAGTGTGTTTAACAGTGTTTGTGGTGTTCAGGTTGTGGGAGGTTGTAATGTGTTTAACAGTGTTTGTGGTGTTCAGGTTGTGGGAGGTTGTAGTGTATTTAACAGTGTTTGTGGTGTTCAGGTTGTGGGAGGTTGTAGTGTATTTAACAGTGTTTGTGGTGTTCAGGTTGTGGGAGGTTGTAGTGTTTTAACAGTGTTTGTGGTGTTCAGGTGTGGGAGGTTGTAGTGTGTTTAACAGTGTTTGTGGTGTTCAGGTTGAGGGAGGTTGTAGTGTGTTTAACAGTGTTTGTGTGTTCAGGTTGTGGGAGGTTGTAGTGTGTTTAACAGTGTTTGTGGTGTTCAGGTTGTGGAGGTTGTAGTGTGTTTAACAGTGTTTGTGGTGTTCAGGTTGGGGAGGTTGTAGTGTGTTTAACAGTGTTTGTGGTGTTCAGGTTGGGGAGGTTGTAGTGTGTTTAACAGTGTTTGTGGTGTTCAGGTTGCGGGAGGTTGTAGTGTGTTTAACAGTGTTTGTGGTGTTCAGGTTGCGGGAGGTTGTAGTGTGTTTAACAGTGTTTGTGATGTTCAGGTTGTGGGAGGTTGTAGTGTGTTTAACAGTGTTTGTGGTGTTCAGGTTGTGGGAGGTTGTAGTGTGTTTAACAGTGTTTGTGGTGTTCAGGTTGTGGGAGGTTGTAGTGTGTTTAACAGTGGGGTTGTAGTGTGTTTAACAGGTTGTGGGAGGTTGTAGTGTGTTTAACAGTGTTTGTGGTGTTCAGGTTGTGGGAGGTTGTAGTGTGTTTAACAGTGTTTGTGGTATTCAGGTTGCGGGAGGTTGTAGTGTGTTTAACAGTGTTTGTGGTGTTCAGGTTGTGGGAGGTTGTAGTGTGTTTAACAGTGTTTGTGGTATTCAGGTTGCGGGAGGTTGTAGTGTGTTTAACAGTGTTTGTGGTGTTCAGGTTGCGGGAGGTTGTAGTGTGTTTAACAGTGTTTGTGTTCAGGTTGGGGAGGTTGTAGTGTGTTTAACAGTGTTTGTGGTATTCAGGTTGCGGGAGGTTGTAGTGTGTTTAACAGTGTTTGTGGTGTTCAGGTTGCGGGAGGTTGTAGTGTATTTAACAGTGTTTGTGGTGTTCAGGTTGCGGGAGGTTGTAGTGTGTTTAACAGTGTTTGTGGTGTTCAGGTTGTGGGAGGTTGTAGTGTGTTTAACAGTGTTTGTGGTGTTCAGGTTGTGGGAGGTTGTAGTGTGTTTAACAGTGTTTGTGGTGTTCAGGTTGTGGGAGGTTGTAGTGTGTTTAACAGTGTTTGTGGTGTTCAGGTTGTGGGAGGTTGTAGTGTGTTTAACAGTGTTTGTGGTGTTCAGGTTGCGGGAGGTTGTAGTGTGTTTAACAGTGTTTGTGGTGTTCAGGTTGCGGGAGGTTGTAGTGTGTTTAACAGTGTTTGTGGTGTTCAGGTTGCGGGAGTTGTAGTGTGTTTAACAGTGTTTGTGGTGTCAGGTTGCGGGAGGTTGTAGTGTGTTTAACAGTGTTTGTGGTGTTCAGGTTGGGGAGGTTGGTGTGTCAGTGTTGTGGTAGGTGGAGGTTGTAGTGTGTTAACAGTGTTTGTTGTCAGTTGGGAGGTTGTAGTGTGTTTAACAGTGTTTGTGGTGTTCAGGTTGCGGGAGGTGGTGCAGGCCGAGGAGCCCGAGGTGCAGGAGGTGTCGGGCCTGTTCCGCTCCGTTCTCCTGCGGGTCCTGGAGCAGGTCCGAGAGGAGCAGGAGGCCCAGCGACTCGCCCAACAGTGGAGCAGCCAGAAACGCTCCCTCTCATTGGTCAACTTCAGGTCCCGCCTCCGCATTAACCCCTTTAGCACCAGCACCCTGGGGCTCACCTCTGCAGCGGGAGACCAGGAGGGGGCGGCGCTGAGCAACCTGAAGACTGTGTCTGCGGACGTGGAGCGGGGCCAGAGGGTCCGGAGCATGCCTGACTTTAAACACAGCAGCAGCAGAGTGGGCTGATGAGACCTGCCGGGGACACTTTACACATGGGACACTTTACACATGGGACACTTTACACATGGGACAATACAGCTCTTTGAAGCGACACTGTGCAACATTTCAGGTCACATCTAAACAGCTGGAAATCTCAAATGCACTCCTAGTTAGGACTGGGTTCCATTCAATTTTGCTTTCACGATACTGGGTTTTACATTTGTGTACAATATTCCTTGTCTAGAACTGTGAAACAGAAAGATAATGTTTATTTATTCCATAAAACTGCCTTATTTTAGTTTAGTTTAGTTTATTAGTTTGTTGAGCAGTAAACATTCTGCTCAAAAGGAGTGGGCTGAAGCAAGAGTTTATAAGCCCCACCCCCAAAATCAATCTACAAAAGACATTACATGACAGAACTATAATAATAACTTAATCCTATTGCAATTACATTATCAATCATACAATTAACAGCATCATATTTAGATTTTCATCAATGTCAAAGGAGAACCAGTTACACTTCAAAGCAGCTTTTTTTTTTTTAACACAGACCAAAATACAAAGCATTGTTTGAAATGTTCATATAGAAAACAGAAACGAAGCACAACGACAACCAGGATCTTGTATCATGTACGATGTTTAGTACAAAGCAAGTAACAAAAGGCAACTCTTAATATATTTCAGCATGTTACCAGCATGTTATTTTCCACATGGCTCTCCACCTGAAGTCACGAGGCGCTCCTTCGTTCACCCGATCTGTTCAGATTATTTTAGTGCTACAGAAGAGACATCCCGCTAATGGCTGGCAGCTTTTGATTTTGGTTTTATTTAAACGGCTTCACTCCTCAGTTCCAGCAGATGGATGAGCCCGGGCGTTTTTGATGTTTAGAAATGTATTACGTTCTCCAAAAGCATCAAGGCTAAGAAGCCCTAAAGTGATTGGAAATGGCAGAATAAAGCAATAGTATAGAGCAGGGGCGGACTGGGACAATGATTCAGCCCGGGCATGGCGGGTATTTTTCATTACTGAAAATACCATTCCATTACTCACCCCCGGAGAGCAGTCTGTGTGATGGGCCGATGGAGGATCAATCCAAGGCAAGGAAAATAAAAAATAAATAGGCTGGTCCGGCCCATTTTGGGGGAGTAATGGAAGGGGCAGAGGACAGGGGGCACATGTACCACTGATGTGCCTGCCATTTTGGAACCGGCCCACCGGCCAAATGCCTGGTAATGTATAAGCCCAGTCCGCGGCTGGTATAGAGGACCTGCAAAGCCTAAAAGTATCATTCGGGGGTTTGAGAGCTTACACAGACATATTGTTAAGAACATTTTTTATAGCAACATTTGAGATTGAAGGAGTGAAGGTTGAGTGAGCTGTGTCTGTCCGCCGTCTGAAGGCCCCAGTGGCTACGTTTACACACATTTGATCATGATGGGATTTCTGGAGTTCTCAGAGTATACAGTAGACCTGGCATGTAAACAGTATGGCCCGACCAATATAGATTTTTTGGGGGATTTTCGATAGCTGATGAACAGGTGAAACTCGGGAAACTAGAATATCAATAGCAAAAGTTCATTTATCTCTGTAATTCAACTTAAAATGTGAAACTAATATATGATATAGACTCATTACATGCAAAGTGACATATGTCTAGCCTTTGTTTGTTATTTTGATGATTATGGCTCACAGTCTATTTTCAAAATATTCTCTTTTTTTTTTAGATTTTTAATTTGGGGTTTCTACAAGCTGAGCCACAATCATCAAAATGATAACAAATAAAGGCTATACATATCTCACTTTGCATGTAATGAGTCTTTCATATATTAGTTTCACAGTTGATTTACAGAAATGAATGCACTTAACAATATTCTAATTTTCCGAGTTTCACCTGTATAGGCCGATACTTGAAGTAATTAAAAAAAAAAATTCATCTCTTAAATAGCCTCTAGTTAAACATTTATTATTACAGTAAAGGTTTCAATCATAGAAATATATAGAAGTATATCTAATAGACCGATGTGGGTTTTTCAAAGGCCGATGCCAATATGCACTAACGATATTTTAAAAGTGTCTTTTCTAATTATAATCATGATGCTTCTAAACGTGTCAGTACTGTCGGACAGCAGGGGGCGCTGTGTATTCATGTTTAGTGTATCAGCAGACTCCAAAACAAGAGTTGGAGTCTATGGTTCCGAAATTATAAGCAAAGTCTACAACATAAAATTGATAAAATAGATGCGTTTGATTTGATTCACCGCGATGTTCCTTCTACTCAGCTGCGGTGTGTTTAGGGACAGTTTTTAGCATTACGAGTCTGCTTTTCCCCCGTGCATCAAATAAAGTCTTCTGTTACCTTTGAATAACTTTATAAACTTTAATAAAACTAACAAATACTTCAGTGTTGTTTTTTTATTGAACACACATCACACTCATTTGTACAGTTATATTTACACAAACAAATGTACAAAGATTTAACTCCGTATGGTACAAAAGTATGAAATATTCCTACAGTCCACTCACTACAGGGGGGCTGGAACTGACCACATGATGGCGGCAAATGACACAAAACGATGAGCCTTGGCTTTGATCGTGAACAGTTTCAGGAGCAGAAGGAAACGTGGCCAGTCAGACTCTCCTCCAACTGTCACAGGTGAACGTAAACGCACAACTTTCAGG
Organism: Neogobius melanostomus; assembly: GCA_007210695.1. NCBI lineage: Eukaryota > Metazoa > Chordata > Actinopteri > Gobiiformes > Gobiidae > Neogobius > Neogobius melanostomus. The sequence continues at coordinate 432,553 of VHKM01000636.1, forward strand.
TGTTCACAGCTCGTGCAAAGTCCTGATATCATGGAGTAGGTGCCAATAAAACTTGACAGTCCCCGCCCACCTCTAGGTCCAGGAAGTACATTTCCCACTTGTTTTAGTCACGAGGATTTCAAAAGGCCAGACAGCGGCCAATCAGTTCTGTGCGAATTACAGACCGGACATTTTACATGCAAGAAAACAAAATGTTGCTTTGGTGCTTTTTTACTCCTTAGTTTGTAAAGTTTCAGATAAATCTTTAATCTTGGAACTGGTTAAAGGTCAGTAGTTAGTTTGTCATGCCTTTAAACTTTCCCTATGACAAAAATGAAGGAGAAACGTACTTCTAAATCCTCGAGAAGGGCGGGGCGGTTCAGCTCCATTTGGGAACAGAAAGGAAGCTGGAAGTTCACAAATAAGAAATCCTTAATGCAAATAAAGACCCAGCTCTTTAGTTTAAAGGGGTTTTCATAAACTTTCTTCTGCTTGTTTAGAACAAACTGCGCTGGGCTCAGTCAGAGTCTTCTTCTCCTCCTGCTCTTCTGCTCTCAGAGGTCACAGAGTGGAGTTGAGGAACTCCAGCAGCTCAGCACGGTTTTTGTCTCTCTGAAAACACACAGAGCGTCAGATGAACAGTCAGACATCGGGAAGACTGCTGTGATTCCCAACCAGCGGTACGGGGACCCAGCGGTACAGGGATCACTGGGTCACTACAAGGTCAAATACGCACTTTATTACTTTATTTTAGTTTAGCGGATCATTTTCTACACTCTCGGGCCCAGGGGTACATGAGACCAAAAGAGAACTCACCTGTTTGTCCTTCTTGGACTTCTTCACCTTCATCTTAATCTTTTTCCCTGAGATCATGCTGTACTTGCTCCCTTTAGTTCTGTCTTTCAGATACTGAAAGAGACAATGACCTCAATTAAAGCACAGTGCAGTGGTGTCAAATAATAAGAGGTACCAGTGACATGCGGTGAGGCACATGCTATTGACTCCAATATAAAGTAAACAAAACTGAAGGAAAAAAATGCAACTTGCCGTCTCTGGTATTCTCTTATTTTGAAATAGCATTCAATAGCAACACGTTTAAACATAAAAACATTCTCACGATATTGCAAATAAAAATTAAAAGACAACAGAGTGAACATGACCGGGACTCGTACCCCGTCCGTCCAAATTTTAAGTTATTGACAATCCTGATGCTCCATGTGGGCGGTGCGTGATAGTATTGACATAATCAGCATAAAACTCGTCTACAGCATTTCATCCATAAAATGTCAGTCTAATCAGTTTTCCCTTTTACTTACTCCTTTACGTTTCAATTGCCTCTCCTAAACCGTGCAGAATAATCAAACAGACTGGTTTTCCCGTGTAGTCCACATGTTTTGTAGAAATGTGTAGCGCTGACACAGCGCCCCCCTCAGGTCGTCAGGGGCAGTGCATTGGAGGCAGGCCTCACTTCGGGACTATCAAAACGCGGTTTAAAGTCAAATGAAAAGGTTAAACAAGTCGTTCTTATGTCTGATTCTTTATCCAGGTGATAGAAAACCAACGCGCCCAACAAAAACCCATTTACAAATGTATTTTACTTTTAGGGGGCGAAAAAAGCCAAGAATGGGACGGAGCGCTGAGCGAATGAGCCGAGCTCAAGTGTGTGCAGGACGCTGGAGGCTCCGCCCTCTTTACATGATATCGACAACTGATAAAACATTTGGGCATTTTTTAACCACGAGATTGATTAAAATCATAGGAAATCCCAATCATCTTTTTTATTTTGTTTTTTTCCATGACTGGTGAGGCCTGGCCGCCCCTGCATCCCCTGACCGTACTGAGTCACTGAGAGGTACTGTGATGGGATCAATCCTGTCACTCAGTCAGACCAATAGAACAGAACCAAAAGGACAGCTATCGATGGGGTTTTTAATGACGATTAAAAACCCCATCGATAGCTGTCCTTTTGGTTCTGTTCTTTGACCATTTAGTGGAGCACTTTCCAAAGCTCAAATCACAACAGTTGAAAAGTGGTTGAGAAACACTTGGACCTAACCTTGGAGATCTGGACAGGCCCTCCGTCCTCATCTTTCGATTTCTTTTCCTTTTTCCGTTTGTGTTTCTTCTCTTTCTTAGACTTCTGCAGCAGAACACACTTCAGGGTTATGGAGGCTCGGGTTTGGTGTGAAGCGTACATGGGAGCAACTTTACCTTTTTATGCTGTTTGTCTTTCTTTCTTTTCTTGACCACCTTTTTGGATTTACTTCGTGACTCTGAGGAAGAAGATGGATCTTAAGTTATAATGTGAACATATCCTGCAAATTGAGGCGTTTACACATTCTTTTGGGCACATCAGCGTTGACATTTTCCTGTTTAAAATGTGAAATGACGTCTATGTGAAGGAGTAAGGAGTCAGTTAGCATTGCTTTTGAATACAGTGAAAACTTGGAGCAGCACTGACCGGGACCGCTGGAGCTGCTACAGCTGCTGCTGCTGCGCGACTCTGATGCAGAGGAGGAGCAGGGTGAAGAGGAGGAAGAGGACGAGGACGAGGAGGAGGAGATGGAGCTACAGGATGAGGAGGACGACCTGCTGCGGCTGCGTTTGCGTTTCCGCTTCTGCCGGTCTGAAATTCACAGCACACATCACACTCTTCTCATACATCACTGCAAATGGAGACACCGGGATAAGAGGACTAGGGGACTGTAATCCTTACTTCTGGAGCGGCTCCTCTCTTCAGTCCGGGAGCTGGAGCTGGACACTCTCCTCTCAGGCGTGGACTACAGGAGAGAGAGAGAGAGAGAGTACACTTCAGGCCAACAGAGAATGACCTGAGAATGTTTGAAGAAATCAAATTGGTTTTTAGTATCGGCGAGTAGCACTCAAATAAAAGTACTCGAATCGGTTGAAGAAAAAATTGCATTGGTGCATCCTGACGAGTTGATGTCTATGTCTTTTGTTGCTTTGTTTGTTGTCTGCACTGCAATAATGTTGCTGTAAATAATCACTCAAATAAATCCAATCAATCAATCAATTGTTATTATTATTATTATTATTATAATAACTATTATCTACTACTATTATTATTACTACTATTATTATTATAATACTATTATTTCCATTATTATTAGATACGGTATAAAGACAGTGTTGATAATGATATTACTGTTACATACTGTTGATGATGAAGTTGATGATGATGATAGCAATTATTGTTATTTTCACTACATTACACACGCACACACTACCACACAACACGCTTACATGTTGAGTTTTTGTTTTGCTTTTTTTGGTTCGTGTCACTAGCGAGGTGTTGTCTTTGCTGTCTCTGTTGTCTGTTTTTTGTAACTGTCCTAATACTCACAATAAAGTATGAACAAAAAAAACTATTAGGAGATATGTAAAATGTACGGAGAGCGGGCACGGTGTGGGTGTGTGTGTGTGCCTTGGAAGACAACTAAACTAACTAGCCTTGTGACTATCATCTGGCATGTTTATGTCTATCTTTCTCCACTTTATGCTAATCTCCTTCGCAGCCAGCCGACAGGGCGCTGTCATGCCAATGAGACGGCACCTCAGCCAACAACAGAACAATAGGCAGTGATCAGCTATGAATAGGACAGGTCAGATCGATACTCTGGGGTGAGCATGTCGTTAAAGACGCTCTACTTCAAAGGTGTTTACTAGTGATGGCCAAAAACTCGGCTCTCCGGAGCTTGTATCGCTCTTCCTGAAGCAGATTGCTTCGAAACACTGCGCCTGAGCTTCTTTTAGTAACGTCTGGTCACGTGATTGTTTCGAAAACTGCTTCATTCTGTGAGTTGCGTATCGTGTCTCAAAGCGGGCTCAGAGCATCTCACTGTGCTGCCTTGAGCGGCGAGACGCTAAGTAACGTCCATATAGTGATGTTATATTTCCCTCATTTCCCATTTAACCGCGTTCATGTGGTGAAAGTGGCTGTGGGCCAGCCAGAATAAGTTTTATATATTAGGCCTATATATTTTCCTAGTCTTTACAAAGTCCTGCTTTTGAAGAGATAAAAAAGCAGGCATGGATGGATGGATGACCAGGCGAGGGAAACGTAATACCAGCTATAGCAAATAGTGCAAAAATTAGTTCTGACTGAATGAAGTAAAAAGACAGCGCATTGATGTCCTGCCTTTATCAGCAGAGCCATAGGTGACGGAGGCCCCACCCACTGGAGCTATTTGCCATTATTTATTTCTACATTAAAAATCAATAGAAAGGCTCACTCAAATGTTGTAAAGTTTGCAAATTGTCGTTCCATTATTGGAACGTCTTATACCAGCTCCAGTCAAAGCCGTCCATCTACAGGCGAAGATAGCCGGACTGCTTCTATAATTTCGATGGTAATAAATCCTCAACTAAGTTTGTCTAATTGAACTCACAATGTAATGTTTCTGTTACTTCATTGTAAGCTCTGAGTGTGTTTGTGTTGATGTCATTTGTAATTGTGCCAGGACACCCTGCACAGCAGTTAGCACTCGTGCCTCACAGCAAGAAGGTCCAGGGTTCAATTCCCGCCTGGACGAAGCCTTTCTGTGGAGTTTGCAAACTTTGCATGTTCTCCCCGTGTCTGCGTAGGTTTCCTCTACCACTAACAACATGTACAATAGGTTCCCCTCTGGGGCCAGGGCTCCCCTGAAAAAGAGATTTCTAATCTCAGTGGTACTTTCCTGGTTAAATAAAGGTCAAATAAAAAAATCCTATTGCTAATGAGCAGGTTTGAACCATAGTCAGGCCCCAAACAGAATATGTTGTGGTTTGCAAAGACTGTCTTACTCCCAAATTAACTGAAACCATTGTGACCATTCAAATTGCTATTTGATTTGATTTGCAGCCCTAGCCCTGAAAACTGTAGCATCAAGCAACTTCTACATTTCTGCGAGAACCATAAAGTTAAAGCCCTGTCCATGTCCATAAGCAACAAACCGTGTTAACTGTCAAGTCAGTGCACGGGTTACATAAATGCGTTCATAAACCCAGATCTGACTGTTGTTGCAGCTTAAGTCCATTGACTGAAACGTATGGATATGGGGTGAATGTGGCTAATGCTACGAGCTAATGTTTCCTTTTGAAAACAGAAAGCAGAACTAGCATCTCACTCACCATCACGAAGGTAACAGCGCACAGTCGGGCAGAGAAACCTCCGTGATCGAAGTGAAAAAGTGCAGTTGTATGTGCTGAATGGATATTTTAGTTGGAGCTAACCCGGAGCTAACAAGCTAACAACAACAGTAGCGGCGGACATGTTGTATCCCAGAATGCACCGCGGTGAGTGAGGCTTTAGCTATGGCGGCCCCTGCTGTCCACACCGTAGACCAGCAGCTAAAAGGGGCGTTTGGTTGGTAAACAGGTTGGTAAACACCCCCTTCTTCTCAGAGAATCATTAATTAGGGCTAATGCTGAGCAATATTCAATATACATCTGAATATTTACCGATTAAAAAAGTCACAAAGAGCAAAATACAGGGCCACTGTGTTGAGCTATGTCCCCAATAATGAGCCCTGACTAGGGTGACCAGACGTCCCAGTTTACCCGGGACAGTCCCAGTTTTGAGTCCTCTGTCCCATGTCCCCACACATTCCTCCAAAACCATTAATTTGTCCCAGTTTTACACAGGATCTGTCCCAAGTGTCCCCGTTTTGGCCAATATGATCCACAAAGTAACAAACTTAGCTTGAAAAGTCATGTCTTTGGGCCATGCAAAAGTCCATTACCAAGTAGTAACCAATAACAAATATCAAGTCTATCATGTTAATGCTGATTGGTGCATGGTGTAAGATATTAACAAGCAGTTATACCATTTAGCGTGGGGAAAAACAGTCAATAAATGGCTCCCTGGTTGACCATGCAACTAAATCCCAAATAGTGTCCCAGTTTTTAGTCAGAAAATCTGGTCACCCTAGCCCTGACAGATAGTAGAAATTGATAAACTAGCTCATATATTTTCCAATACCAAATCAAAACGCTCCAAATCGTCTGCTGACAGTGAAATGATGTGTCCGTAAGCAAGATTGGCCATTTTCCTGTGGTTCTGTGGTTCATTGGCTTCATAACCAGAACGATAAATGATCACAATGGGCTATATGCACACAGTAACCCCGAGTGATTTCTTCCTGGATCAACGCTGTACTTCCTGTCCCTTATCTATTAGCAGGGTCTCAAACAAATGAAGAGATAGCTCAGGAGTTGGTAAAGGACAGAGTTACTAATGGACAGTCATATATTAGAAACATCATGTTCGCTGTGAATCCTGCACCAAACGAAACACCAGTGCTCGTGAAGTAATGTTAAATAATGACAATTTAACATGTAAACAATTCAGTAGCATTTAAACTAACAGGCCGAGGCTCGTTCAAAATTTTGCTCTAGTTTTAATTGAAAAAAATGCTACCGTTTATATTTCTGTGTAAAACAGCATATCGTTTGTGAAATCAATTCAAACATTCAAAACAAACAGTTTAAATACATATTAACTTTAAAAGTTTTAAATGTTTTTCTTCTCTAAAGTTTCATAAGAGGCAATAATTTATATATTGACACAATGGAGTCCGAGTTGTTTATGTGTCAATTTTTCTGGTCCCAGCCAAAAAGAGTTTGGGAACCCCCTCCTTAGTCGACATCTTCTCTTTATATAAAGAGAAGAGAAGAGTGGCACAGGCTCCACTGGATCTGAGTGCTGCCTTCGATACAGTCGACCACACTATTCTTTTAACTCGTTTAAAACACATCGGCCTCTCTGGTGCTGTCCACAAATGGTTTACATCCTACCTCACAGACAGGACATTCATGGTAAGTGTGGATACCTGCTCCTCTAAGGTCCATAGAATTACATGTGGTGTGCCCCAGGTTTGGATTTATATGCTCCCTCTTGGTGATGTCATCAGGAGACATGGAGTCAACTTTCATAGTTACGCTGATGATACACAGTTGTACATCTCCATGTCTCCTGATGACACCAGGCCAATGGATGCACTTTTTAACTGCATTTTAAATATCAAATCCTGGATGGCAGAAAACTTTCTCCAGCTTAACCAGGACAAAACTGAAGTTTTAGTCATCGGTCCTGAGGCCCAGAGAGAGAAACTTTTACCCAAACTACAGTCACTGTCTTTTAATCCTTCCTCACAGGTGAAGAACCTGGGCGTGATCTTTGACTCTGAGCTGACTTTTATTACACACATTAAGAATATCACAAATAGAGGTTTTTACCATCTAAAGAACATAGCCAGAGTCCGCCCCATTCTCTCCCGGGCCAACACGGAGACGCTGATGCATGCTTTTATCACCAGTCGTATCGACTACTGTAATGCCCTGCTTTCTGGTCTTCCCAAAAAGAGTATTTCAGGTTTACAACTTTTACAAAATTCAGCAGCTCGTGTCCTGACGAAGACCAGGAGGCGGGACCACATTACACCGGTTTTAGAGTCGCTCCATTGGCTCCCCGTGTGTTTCAGGATCAAAGTTCTTTTAATGGTTTTTAAATCTCTTAATGGTCTTGGTCCTTCTTATCTTTCAGAACTGATTTTACCTTATGAACCTTTACGGCCCCTTCGCTCCTCCGGCAGGGGTCTCCTAGTTATTCTGAAAGTCAACAGAAAGACTCACGACGAGGCGTCTTTCCAATATTATGGCCCTCGCCTCTGGAACGACCTGAGGAGGAGCTCAGGACCGCAGAGAACGTTCATGTATTTGAGAGCAGACTCAAGACCCACCTTTTTAGCTTAGCTTTTAACTGACATCTATGTATATATATACATATATGTGTGTATATATATATATGTGTGTATATATATATATATGTGTGTGTATATATATATATTAAAAAAACCTCTTCCTCACCCTCCGCGGGCCGTCTCTTTTTCCTCCAAGCTCGGGTCCTCTACCAGAGGCCTGGGAGTTTGAGGGTTCTGCGCAGTATCTTTGCAGTTCCTAGAACATCTGGACCGAGATGTCTGATGTATTTCCTGGGATCTGCTGGAGCCACTCCTCCAGTTTGGGGGTCACTGCCCCGAGTGCCCCAACGACCACGGGGACCACTGATGCCTTCACTCTCCAGGCCATCTCTAGCTCTTCTCTGAGCCCCTGGTATTTCTCTAGTTTCTCGTGTTCCTTTTTCCTGATGTTGAAGTCGCTTGGTATTGCAATGTCAACCACCACGGCTTTCCTCTGCTCTTGTCCACCACCACAATGTCCGGTTGGTTCGCCATTACCATTCTGTCCGTCTGTATCTGGAAGTCCCACAGGATCTTGGCTCGGTCATTCTCTACCACCTTTGGAGGTGTTTCCCACATGTTCTTTGACTTCTCCAGCGCTTTTAACACCATCAGACCGGCGCTGCTGTGGGGGAAGCTGGAGTGGACATCTCACAACATGGACCATCGTCTACCTCACGGACCGACCACAGTACGTGCAGCTGCGCCAGCTGTGAGTCTGTGGTGGTCGTCTGCAGCACTGGGGCCCTCAGGGCACCGTCCTCTCACCATTTCTCTTCACCATCTACACATCGGACTTCACACAGAACATGGACAGCTGTCATCTGCAGAAGTTCTCCGACGACTCCGCCATTGTGGGCTGCGTGTCTGAGGGCAACCACCTGTGCTTGAACACCAGTAAGACGAAGGAGATGGTGATCGACTTCAGGAGGAAGTCACTACCACACACACCGCTGAACATCCGGGGAGGACATTGAGGAGGTGGACAGTTTCAAGTACCTGGGTGTTCACCTCAACAATAAACTGGATGGTCCCACAACAGCAACACCCTGTACAAGAAGGGCCAAAGTGGCCTCCACCTTCTAAGGAGACTGAGGTCTTTCGGAGTGAGCAGGCCTCTGCTCAGGACTTTTTATGACTCTGTGGTAGCCTCTGCTATCTACTACGCTGCCAGAGCGGGACAAGAACAGACTGAACAAGATGTACATAAGATATGACACATTCTTATTTCTTTTATAAAAACTTCATAAAAACTATTAATAAAAAAAAGAAAAAGAAAAAGATATGACATAAGATACCTCAATTTACTGTTTAACTGTTGACACATTTCCTATATTGTTTTTCTTGAGAGCTGAATGTGACAAGTAAATTTCTCCATTGTGAGCTCAATAAAGGATTATCTTATCTTATAATGTTCCAAACTGTTTAGCCACGCCTAATATGTCTGCTATCTCTCTATTGGGTTTGTTTTTCAGCCTCATAATGGCTTGCTTCACTGATAGTGATAACTCTTCAATTCATATTGAGAATCTACCGCAACAGTATGCAAATTACAAATATCACACTTGAAATGAACTCTGGACGTCTCATCTGCTTCTTATAAATGGGATGATGAGGGAAGAGCAGACACCTGGCCATGAGACAGCTGAGCAGCCACATGTCCCATTACTTTTTGTCCCTTAAAAAGTGGGAGGCACACATACAAACGGTTGTAATTCCTACACCGTTCATCTCATTTGGATGTAAATAGCCTCAAATTGAAGCTGCAGTTTAAGCACATCTTTGTTGTTTCATTTTAAATCCATTGTGGCGGTTTATAGAGCCAAAAACATAAGAATTGTGTCAATGTCCCAATATTTATGGCCCTGACTGTAGCACAAAAATAAAGTTGAGGAGCGTCTATTATACAAAAACATTTATTAGCAGTATACAAATAGAAGCATTTGTTTAACAAAAATAGAAAATCTGATGTAAGTAGGCTGTAAAAACGGATTTAACAACAACATGAAACACAATATTAGGCGACGGCGTGTAGTCAGTGGAGCTTCACCAGTGAGAACTACAGCACGCAAAACAAAAACACTCTACTCTACTGCTGACTGGGTTTTATTGATCGAATTAGGCCTTTTACTCCATGGTTGTTTGTTGCGTACACAAGTGGCCAGAAAAAGTCATTCAAAGTTGAGTACAGTGCTTTTTTGTTTTGCTGCACAGAAGGTGTTCCTTCAGTGGTGCTGGGCTCAAACTGATTGCGTCATTTGCGTTACAAACTGTACAGATGAGAACATATTAGAAACAACATCTCCGCATTCCTGACAGACACCTGTAGTATTTGGAGTATGAATGTTATTTGTAGAGGTATAGTTATGGCAGACAGATGGTTCAGTTTGTCTCTCCTCTAACCAGACTATGCACAATGAATGCCACCAGGGGGCGCAACCACGCTGTATAGAAGGCCATAGAACTGTCAGACCAGCAGTGTCCTTTGCTGGATTCTGATTGGTCACCCCCAGGTACCCGAGGGACCGGCTGAGGCAGTTTAGTTCAGTTATGCTTCAGAAATATCATGATACTATAGGGAAAAGTATGAATTCTCAATCCAAATTTTGAAATTAAAACACCTCTGGTCCCACTGAATCAATGCCCCGTGAATCAATGTTTTCCAATCAATGCCTAGCCTTAAGTTTGAGGCCTATTACAAAAATATGAAGGTTAAAGGTTCAAAAGCCTGAATACAGCCTGATATTGGACCTTTAATATGTTATTTGTTATATTGTTTGAGAGGCCAATGTGCCCAGTATCATTTCCCACGGGAAAGGTTTCTCGCCACGTCCCCTTGTTACAGCGAACTTGTGAAACGTCCGCTGCAGCAGTGACCCTCAGAACAGCTCCGTGCCTGGTCCATGTGGTGCCAGTCGATCTGAAAAACACCTCGGACTATCCCTGCCCTCTGTCACACAGCTGGGCTCCAGTGAGGTAAGATGCAAAAACAACAAAAAAATACGAAAGGATATAAAAAGACATGTGAAATGCTAACTAATGCTAATGCTATTCATAGCTATTCAAAGCTCGTAAAGGCGTTTATTATCTGCAGTGGCACTTATAAAGGTTAGTTAGGAAAAGTTAGCCGTTCTCACACAAATGCATTCAAGGTTTTGAAAAGAAAATGGAAATGACCAATGTGGAGAATGATTGACTTGTTTTGAGGATTGAGTTGAGCCGCGTCTGAAGCCGACAGCTTGTAAAAATACTGAAATCATAAATCCTTCTGAATTGAAGAGCTACTTAGAAAAGGTTCCATGCATGTATGTTGTGGTAATGTTTGAAACCAGTTACAGACTTTTATCTGTCCATTCAATCACTTTCATTTTCAACATTTGAGGCATTTGAGTTTTTAAACTTCGGCTTTGTTGTGGGCCAGGCTTTCTTCGTGCTCCTCCTCCTCCGCTGGAACCTAAAAAAAACAGGGAAAGAATCTTTACTTTTTCAGGGTTTATACAAGGAGCAGGAAGTCAAATTCAGAAGATTTTAGTGAATTGAAGCCAAAATGAAATGCCCCTTCAAACCAGAGGAACCCCAGAGCTGAGGAAGCTTCTTGGATGAAAGAAAAAGAACCCAGCTCAGAAAACTCATACAACGATGGATATCTCCTGGATGACTGAAAGCTTAAGCCTACACACAGCAGTGAACAAAGAAGCGTCAGTGTGTGAGTGCGGGGCCTCACCTCCCAGTACAGAGCGTCGTCAAAGCAGTTCTGATCCGGAGGCTGGCTCCACACAGGCAGCTTCAAGATTAACCCTGGAGCACACAGACGATTATCCAGCCAGTCTGAAGAGTCTGGCCGTTGCTATGAGTAAATGTCCCACTGACCTGTGACTGCCCCGCCCACCAGAGCGAAGCCCAGTGAGGAGGCCAGGGCTATAGCCTGCATGGCTGCACTGCCCCTGAAGACACAGAGCCACGGTCAGGCTGACCACTACACACAGCAGCACTAATGTAGGAACATGTGAGAGACTGACCCTTCTTTCTTGCCCAGCGCCACAGCCACGATGCCCGACAGCCCCCCCAGCACTCCGGGCAGCCCGTGTAGGTTATGGACCCCACACGTGTCCTGGATCCCCAGGTTGGACGCCAAGACAGGCTGTAGAGAGGGTATTATACGTACATGTTCATATTATATCCAGACTAAAGGGAAAGTATTATTGCTATAGTAACGATTACTGTGCCTCTGTCATGTCCATGTGAGCTCTAACTAAAATGATGTATGTTGGACACGACTCATGTGGCAGGTTTCACTGTGTGGTGTTTAATGTGTTGGCTCACCGTGAGGTACTTGAAGCCCAGGGTGGAGATGATCCCAGCGATGAAGCCAATCAGCATGGCGCCAAAAGGCCCGATGTTCATGTCCGCACAGGTGCCCACTGCCACGCCCCCCGCCAGGGTCGCATTCTGGATGTGCACCTGCAGCAGAGAACACGTCAGAGGAAGGGCGGCAACCTCTGACCTAGCTTAACCTCGACAAACATCATTACAGTCACTACAGTCACTACATGAAATTATGTCATGGATTTGAGGAATATTCAGTATGTAACGTTAGCATTGGGTTGGCAAGCTTTGTCTTCACTGTCTATTGTTGACATACTGTATATTAGTTAAGGCTGGGATTGCAGTCCGTTAAGCGCTTAAATCTGGCCCACTAAGTAATTCAGACAAGTAACCACCTCCAAGCTTACATTACACTTGGCTGGAATTATGTTTTTAGTCAGGCATTTGGGATTAATCTCATCACCAATAACCAGTAGTTTCATTTCCCGATTGTCCAAGCTATCTCTCTCCCATCCCCTCCCCTTGTTCCCCTTCACAGCTGTTTCAATGAAGAAAAATAAAAGAAAGAGAAACAAAACAGTGGTCCATGTGGCTGTAGTAATGCGATTGTGAGCGTTATTACCCTGTCGTGAAAGGAATAGGCTTTGCAAGAGATCGAGAGCTGAGAAAAGCCATTCCTGGGTATTTAGGACGGGGATTGTAGTGAACGTACCATGTCGAGTTTACCCTTGTGCTCCACCAGGCTGGACACGGCGTAGGCAGACATTACACAGGCGGCCAGGGACAGGTAGGTGTTGATCACCGCAGTGAGCTGAGTGAAACCAGGATCCGCAATGGCTGAGTTAAAACTGGGCCAGAACATCCACAAGAACACTGTGCCTGAAGACAGAGGAGCAGGGCATTGCTGTAATGTTTGCATCAGGATGCAGGTTCATTATTACTTTGGTCATAACATTGTAATGAACCTATAGTAACTTATTGTGAAAGGACCTAAAAGGAATCTTGTAAAATTTAAACTGTAGGCAAAACTTTTTTGTTTTATTGCGCACTGATTCAACGTGTCTCCATATTGGAAATCATGAACTTAAGCGCCATTATCTCAAACAGCCTTTTCTTCAGACTCTGGGAACATCTCCATTACAAGACTTTTAGTCTTGTTCGAGACAATACTTTGTTCTTTGTAACATTTAATCTTTAATGAACTGGACCTATTGAGCTTTTAATCAAAAAATCAAGTCAAATTTGGAATTTGTGCTGATTTTTTCAGTAATGACTATACTCAAGGAGTAAATAAGATATCAACAATCCCTTTTCAAAAAAATCTTTATATGTGGTAAGACGCGCTTTGGAGGTCTGTGTTGGGTGCGCTCTTACCTGCCACCCCGTTGCGCTGGCTTGGTGGACTATATAAGCGCTCCCATTCTCGTTCACTCCTCTTTGCCCCATACGCTCTTCCGGGTCTTCTGTGTTGGCCGCCTTGTCCTCCAGCTCCAGGTAGATTACATTTTATGCCCAAATTCCTAAAATACTGTAACGCTTTAACATAAACCGTCCACTAAGCAGCCACTTTGTACTGCTTTTAGTGCCGCTGTTGTCCGTGAGCTCCGCACTGCTGCACGCTATCGCTCGCCACCTTCTCTGTGCGCGCAGCGTGACGCCTTCGTAAAGGTAACTATCACCTCGGCCCATTCACTCTTCTATGCCGGTTTCAAACGTCCTAAAAGTCACTACTAACCAGCGGTTTGGTTACAGCCACGCTGCAGGCCTTCTGTGCACTCAAGCACTTTCAGTCAAGCACTTTCAGCGGTATGTTTTTCCTTAGTTATTTTTGTAGCTCCTATGTTTTTAATCCAGGTTTAGTTAGTAATCCCAATTCATTTTTTGTAGGTGTCCTCAGTGGTCTGCAGTGGCACTGGCACGTTGCCTCTGCTGTTTCGTTTTGTTCTGTTTCGTTTTGTTCTGTTTCGTTTTGTTCTGTTTCGCCTTGTTCTGTTTTGTTTCGTGCGCGTTTGCGCTCTGCGCCCGTGTACCTCCGAGTCGGACGTTTTCTCCTGCAGTCTCACTGGGCCTGAGTGCCTGGAGGCTGGCGCCGCGGTCCAGGTCGCTTGTACGCCCGCCACGTGCCCTGGGTCTTGTTTGCCAGGCAGGCAGTTGGTTTTAAACAGAGCTTTATTTTAATGACTGTTCATAGCGCTTTTTAAATCAAGAAGGATTTTAAGAATCAACCATGGTGAACGAAATCAACCATGAAATGTGTTGAATTAAATTAATTGTTTTCTACATGTGCAAAATAAAGGTTTTGTAACTAAATGGAACCGGAGTCTTGAACTGTCAATATACTTACTTGCGTGCCTCTAAGCGGTAATACTTATTTCCCCAGGAAGTCTGGGGTGGCGTTGTTGGAGAGTTTACAATTAAACAAATTCTAATTTATAGTCTGTTAACCCCTCGGTTGCCACATTCTGGCGCTGTTCTGGCAGGATTATTGAAGTGAAAAGAGGCCCGGTTTCCATTTGAGTTTTGTGAAAATGCAATGAATGTCTAGCTATGGAAGCTACGTAGTGCTAAAAAGGTTTTCTCACTACCTAAGCTAAACCTACTGGTCTTGTGTTGTGCCAATTCAATGCATGTTTATTGTATATGTTGTTTATTTCTGCATGCAGTGTTTTTGTGTGTGTGTGATTTAACAATTTTTTTTCTATTGCTGTGTACATATTTTTGTGGAATTTGGTACTCTGCTAACTGGTTTTGTATTGCTGTGGAGGTGTAAAACTTAAACTAAACTACTGCTTCTCTACAGCTGGATCCATTGTATTGTATCTTGACACCTATTTTACAAGGTGAAATTTGCAATTGTTCACTCGCACAGTTTTCAGACAAAGCAGCAGCAGTCGGCAACGTGTAGGGTTTTTTTCTATGCGTTTTTTCTTTTTTTCTTTTTTTCCCCCACGTGTTTTCCAATGGCAGAGCTTCAGAGCCTTAAAGATCAGGTGGCCCAGTTAACCGCTGAGAATGAGAGGCTGCGTTCAGACCAGGCTACTCCTGGTGGTTCCAGTGCAGGGTCCTCTGCGGTGCCTGCAGCGTCAACTGCCTCTGTAACAGAGAGGCTTATGTACATACCCCGGGACAGGAAATGTCCTATGTTCAGGGGTCATACAGGCATTAGTTTGAGTGAATGGGTTGAGGAGGTCGAGGCCTGCATGAGAGCGCGTCACCTGTCCCGAGCAGATCAGGCTTACTTCATGTATGATCATTTGGAGGGAGAAGCCCGAAATGAAATTAGGTATCGCTCCAGTGAAGAGCGAAGGGACCCAGACAAATTGATCTCCATCTTGCAAGATTTGTACGGATGCTCCGACTCCTATGTAGCTTTGCAGGAGTCTTTCTTCTCTCGCAAGCAACAGGAGGGGAGACCCTGCAAGAGTTCTCCCTTTCTTTGTTGAGCTTAATGCATAGAGTGAAAGCGCGTGCCCCGAACAACATGCCCAATTCTGAGGTATTGTTGCGCGATCAATTTATCGAGCATGTGCTCGATGGTGCCTTGCGTCGCATGCTAAAACAATACGTTCGTCAAAATCCAACAGCGACCTTGCTTGCGGCCAGAGAGGAAGCAATGAGATGGGAGCGTGAGGGTCTTCCAGCCAGCGCACGGGGTCGGAGTAATTCGGTGCCTTCAGCATATGGCCTCCAATACGCTGTGCACAGTGGCACACCGAAAGCCACCTACCCCTCCCAGTCAGAGGTAAGCGAAATGAAGGAGCTCCTAAAACGGCAGCAAGAACAGCTTGATCGGCTCACACAGAGCATTGCCCTCCTGCACACAGAGTCATCGCGTAGTCACTCCCCTCATCGCCCAGCGCCTGTCATCTGTCACCGGTGCCACCGACCTGGACATATTGCCAGGAACTGCCGAGGATCACGTGGTCCTGCTCACCAACCGCCCTTGCTGCCGGATCACACCCGTTTGGAACAGCAGTCGGGAAACTAGCGCCCACTGAGCTGCAGAGCCACAGCTCGGGTGGGGTTCCTACTGGCTCGGGAAATGTCTCTAGTCGTTCCGTTGCAGTTCCAAAACTAATCGCTTCTTGCCCACACATTGATGTAGACATGGCTGGCGTAAAGGTACCGTGTTTGCTCGACACAGGGTCCATGGTGTCCACCATCACAGAGGGTTTCTTTCGAGAGCATTTTGAGTCTTGGGGTAAAGAGCGTCTTCAGGCATGTCACTGGCTACAGCTCAGAGCTGCCAATGGCTTGGCCATTCCCTATCTTTGCTATTTAGAACTAGACGTTGAGCTTTGTGGGAAGTTAATGCCTCGGTGTGGTGTACTGTCGTACGAGATCCACCCAGTATGCCTGTGCAGGTTCCTGGCGTGCTTGGTATGAATGTCATCCAGAAGTGCTACAGAGAGCTTTTCGGTCAATACGGACCCTCCTTGTTTGACACAGCTCCCGTAGTTGCGTCCCCTAACTCTTTGGTCGCTGCCCTTCAGCAGTGTCATTCGGCTTATCAGAAGCCACTTCCAACACGACCAGGTAGAGTCAGGGTGCGGAGAAAACAAGTTTGCCGCATTCCAGCGGGGCGATGAAGATAGTGCCTACTACATGTTCGGAGCAGTATAGTGGTACATCTGCGCTTTTCGAACCTTCGGAGTCTGGCTTACCGGCTGGACTACTGGCTTCTCCATCGTTGGTTCGGGTAGATCGTGGGACCGCTTATGTCCCAGTAGTTAACGTAGGGACCACCGAGGTCCTGCTGCATCCTCGCACTGTTGTAGGTACGCTGGACCTAGTAAACGTGGTGAGCTTGCCTGCGGGTGTGACGGAGGTGTCAGCTGCAGCCGCGTCCGCCTCATCGCAGACTGCCACCACCTGTGTGTCGGACGTTTTTGAGGGATTAGATCTGTCTCTTTTGTCCAGTGAGGAGCAGGACCAGGTGCGATCTCTCTTAAGGAGGTATACGTCCGTGTTCGCTGCCCATGACCAGGACTTGGGCTGTACCAACTTGGTCACCCATGACATCCCTCTCACGGATGATGTGCCAGTCCGGCAGCGGTATCGTCGGATACCTCCCTCAGAGTATGAGCTCGTTAAAGAGCACATCCATCGGCTCTTGGAGGCGCAGGTGATTACCGAAAGTTCCAGTCCCTACGCCTCCCCCATCGTTCTCGTCCGGAAAAGGATGGAAGCCTCAGACTGTGCGTTGACTACCGCCAACTGAACAGCAAAACCCGAAAGGATGCGTTTCCACTACCCCGCATAGAGGAATCCCTCGATGCTCTGACAGGTGCCCGCTGGTTTTCCACTATGGATCTAGCCAGCGGATACAACCAGGTACCTGTCACCAAGAGCGATCGGCACAAAACTGCGTTTTGTACGCCGTTTGGGCTATTTGAGTGGAATCGCATGCCTTTCGGGCTATGCAATGCCCCCAGCACCTTCCAACGTCTGATGCAACGCATCTTTGGGACCAACAGTGCCAGTCTCTCCTCTGTACCTGGATGACATTGTGGTGTATTCATCCACGGTCCAGCAACATTTGGAGAGGCTGGCCGTGGTGCTGGGTCGGCTGCAAAAGGAAGGTCTGAAGGCAAAGCTGAGTAAGTGCAGCTTTTTCCGGACAGAGGTGAACTACCTTGGGCATGTCATCTCTGATCGGGGAGTAGCCACTGACCCAAGCAAAATCGAGGTAGTAGCTGATTGGCCCACGCCCACCACAGCCACGGAGCTGCGATCATTTTTAGGATTCGCTAGCTACTACCGTCGATTTGTGGAGGGGTTTGCAAAGTTGGCTGCTCCTCTGCATCGCAGGGTAGCAGAGCTCACAGGTAAGCTCTCCAAAGGAAAGAAGACAGCCCCAATCACTGCTGGAGATTGGACCGAGGAGTGCCAACAAAGCTTTGAAGCCCTTAAGGCCAAGCTCACCTCCACTCCAGTCTTGGCATACGCCGATTTCTCCCATCCTTTCATCCTGGAGATCGACGCCAGCCACAGCGGATTGGGTGCTGTGCTTTCACAGGAGCATGAGGGCAGAATAAGACCAATAGCTTACGCCAGTCGTGGGTTAAGACCGACTGAGCGGAACATGTCGAATTACAGTTCGATGAAGTTGGAGCTGTTGGGTCTCAAGTGGGCTCTCACGGAGAAATTCAGGGAGTACCTGTTGGGGCAGAAGTGTGTTGTCTACACCGACAACAACCCATTGAGCCACCTGTTGTCTGCGAAGCTAGGGGCTGTAGAACAGCGCTGGGCTGCTCAGCTTGCCTCCTTTGACTTTGAGCTTAAGTATCGGTCGGGAAGAGCAATAAGAACGCTGATGCCCTCTCTCGGCAACCCTGGTCCTCGCAGGCCCTAGCACCCTTGGCGCCAGGTACTTCCCTACCTTCTCCACTTCAACAAGCCCTGCAAGGTCAGCAGGCACAGGCGTCACAGTCCGTGGTATCGGTCTTTCCGCACTGTGTTCCTGCCGACCTCCATGTTCTCCAACAGGGAGACCCGGTCATCCAGGAAGTCATGGCATTTTGGCAGCAGAAACGACGGCCCACTCCTGACGAGCGGAAAGGCTTTCCCAACCTGCCCTTACCCTACTTGGACAGTGGGACCGTCTGTGGTACTGGACGGGCTTCTGTACCGACGGGTGTTCCGTTCGGATGGCAGTGGGCCCGTCTATCAAGTTCTATTGCCAAGGGCCTTGATCCAGGATGTCCTAAGACAAGTGCACCAAGAACATGGGCATCAAGGAGTGGACAGAACCCTGGCCTTGTTGCACGCTCGCTGCTACTGGCCCGGGATGTCACGAGAGGTAGCTCGTTGGTGCCATGCCTGTGAGCGTTGCCAGTTCGCCAAGAACAACCAACCTGCTCCTCACAGTTACTTGGGTCACTTGTTGGCCTCTCGGCCGAATGAAATCGTTGCCATCGATTTCACCCTGCTTGAGCCTACTCCAACTGGTTTGGAAAACGTCCTGGTGATGACCGATGTTTTTAGTAAGTATACCTTGGCCATTCCCACCAGAGACCAACGTGCTTCTACCGTAGCTCAGGTTCTGGTATCCGAGTGGTTTACAAAGCTTGGTGTCCCCGCTCGTATCCACTCGGACCAGGGCCGCAACTTCGAAAGTGCCTTGATTCAACAGTTGTGCAGTCTGTATGGGGTCATGAGTCTCGCACTACGCCCTATCACCCAGGTGGTAACGGGCAGTGCGAGCGCTTCAACAGGACGCTTCACAATCTATTGCGTGCTTTGCCCACTTCGCGAAAACGAGATTGGAGCTCCTGCTTACCGGAGGTTCTGTTCGCTTACAACACAACCCTCACCAGTCAACGGGGGAATCGCCTTATTTCTTGATGTTCGGGCAAGAACCTCGGCTCCCCGTTGATTTCTTTCTGGGGCAGGTGCGGGAACCGGTGGCAGGGAGTGTCAACGAGTGGGTTCAAGAACATCAAGCACGGCTAGAAGTCGCTTTCGAAGGGGCTCGTGAGCGCTTGAGGGCTTCGGCCCACCGTCGCAAGACCAACTACGACAAACATGTGCGGGACGCACCCCTTCAGGAGGGTCAGCTTGTACTTTTGCGCAACTGTGCTTTCAGAGGTCGCCAGAAGACTCAGGACTTGTGGAGTTCGGTGACCTACCGGGTCATGCAGGCCCCGAAGGAACAAGGTTCTGTGTATACTGTGGCCCCTGTCGAGGACCACAGTAAGGTTAAGCGGGTACATCGCTCTTTGCTTAAGGCCTTGGTCAGCTTTGATACACCTTGCGTTGCGGTTGAGACTTCATCTGGTGATTCTGGTGAACAGCCACCAGCAGGTGACAAATCTTCTCTCGAGTCCTTGGATGGTGACCTGTTTCTAAGGCCACAGCCTACTCGGGAACCTCCCTCCGTTCTTCCAAATCAACACGTTGCTGTGACTCAGACCACTCCACAGCCTTTGCAGCTCTCACACCCAGTTCCGGCAGCTCAGGGACCTTCTCTGGCTTCTCCTTCTGGAGCGACAAATGGGCAACCTGCACCAGTGGCATGGACCGCCGCTCCTGGCCTTAGTGAGGTGACCCCGCGTAGATCCGCTCGCTCAACGGCTGGACAGCATGCTAACGTTCATCATCTCCCAAGGTCATCACACCGTTCGGCCACGGCCAGGGGAGGACATTTTGCTTCCTCTTCGTCCAGTGCCGCAGGTGTAGTCTTAGGCCATGGTGTTAGGCGAGTATGTCCATCGTCGGGGCGACGATGCAAACCGGGGGGTAGAATGTGGTAAGACGCGCTTTGGAGGTCTGTGTTGGGTGCGCTCTTACCTGCCACCCCGTTGCGCTGGCTTGGTGGACTATATAAGCGCTCCCATTCTCGTTCACTCCTCTTTGCCCCATACGCTCTTCCGGGTCTTCTGTGTTGGCCGCCTTGTCCTCCAGCTCCAGGTAGATTACATTTTATGCCCAAATTCCTAAAATACTGTAACGCTTTAACATAAACCGTCCACTAAGCAGCCACTTTGTACTGCTTTTAGTGCCGCTGTTGTCCGTGAGCTCCGCACTGCTGCACGCTATCGCTCGCCACCTTCTCTGTGCGCGCAGCGTGACGCCTTCGTAAAGGTAACTATCACCTCGGCCCATTCACTCTTCTATGCCGGTTTCAAACGTCCTAAAAGTCACTACTAACCAGCGGTTTGGTTACAGCCACGCTGCAGGCCTTCTGTGCACTCAAGCACTTTCAGTCAAGCACTTTCAGCGGTATGTTTTTCCTTAGTTATTTTTGTAGCTCCTATGTTTTTAATCCAGGTTTAGTTAGTAATCCCAATTCATTTTTGTAGGTGTCCTCAGTGGTCTGCAGTGGCACTGGCACGTTGCCTCTGCTGTTTCGTTTTGTTCTGTTTCGTTTTGTTCTGTTTCGTTTTGTTCTGTTTCGCCTTGTTCTGTTTGTTTCGTGCGCGTTTGCGCTCTGCGCCCGTGTACCTCCGAGTCGGACGTTTTCTCCTGCAGTCTCACTGGGCCTGAGTGCCTGGAGGCTGGCGCCGCGGTCCAGGTCGCTTGTACGCCCGCCACGTGCCCTGGGTCTTGTTTGCCAGGCAGGCAGTTGGTTTTAAACAGAGCTTTATTTTAATGACTGTTCATAGCGCTTTTTAAATCAAGAAGGATTTAAGAATCAACCATGGTGAACGAAATCAACCATGAAATGTGTTGAATTAAATTAATTGTTTTCTACATGTGCAAAATAAAGGTTTTGTAACTAAATGGAACCGGAGTCTTGAACTGTCAATATACTTACTTGCGTGCCTCTAAGCGGTAATACTTTATTTCCCCAGGAAGTCTGGGGTGGCGTTGTTGGAGAGTTTACAATTAAACAAATTCTAATTTATAGTCTGTTAACCCCTCGGTTGCCACATTCATCTTATAAGACACAAAAATAATCACTAAATTGAGCTAAACCAATCTCAAACCTGGCTCTATCAACCCTTCAAATATTGTTGCCACAGCTTTTTGCTATTTTATGCCATCATAATATGCCTTATATTGAGATAAAAAAAATGCATAAAAGAAAACATGCAATACTTTTTTTTTTTTTTTTACCAATCATTGACATTGATATCTAGAATTATTTGTTCCTAATCACTTGCAGTGTCTTAAGACAGACTGAACTCACAGAGATCCAGACTGAAGTCACAGAGATCCAGACTGAAGTCACAGAGATCCAGACTGAAGTCACAGAGATCCAGACTGAAGTCACAGAGATCCAGACTGAAGTCACAGAGATCCAGACTGAACTCACAGAGATCCAGACTGAACTCACAGAGATCCAGACCGAACTACAGAGATTCAGACCGAACTCACAGAGGTCAAGACTGAACTCACAGAGATCCAGACTGAACTACAGAGATCCAGACCGAACTACAGAGATTCAGACCGAACTCACAGAGATCAAGACCGAACTACAGAGATCCAGACCGAACTACAGAGATCCAGACTGAACTCACAGAGATCCAGACCGAACTACAGAGATTCAGACCGAACTCACAGAGATCCAGACTGAACTCACAGAGATCCAGACCGAACTACAGAGATTCAGACCGAACTCACAGAGATCAAGACGAACTCACAGAGATCCAGACTGAACTCACAGAGGTCAAGACTGAACTCACAGAGATCGAGACTGAACTCACAGAGATCCAGACTGAACTCACAGAGATCCAGACTGAACCCACAGAGATCCAGACTGAACTCACAGAGATCCCGACTGAACTCACAGAGGTCAAGACCAAACTCACAGAGGTCAAGACTGAACTCACAGAGATCCAGACCGAACTCACAGAGATCCAGACCGAACTCACAGAGATCCAGACTGAACTCACAGAGGTCAAGACCAAACTCACAGAGATCCAGACTGAACTCACAGAGATCCAGACCGAACTACAGAGATTCAGACCGAACTCACAGAGGTCAAGACTGAACTCACAGAGATCCAGACTGAACTACAGAGATCCAGACCGAACTACAGAGATCCAGACCGAACTCACAGAGATCAGACCGAACTACAGAGATCCAGACCGAACTACAGAGATCCAGACTGAACTCACAGAGATCCAGACCGAACTACAGAGATTCAGACCGAACTCACAGAGATCAAGACTGAACTCACAGAGATCCAGACTGAACTACAGAGATCCAGACTGAACTCACAGAGATCCAGACTGAACTCACAGAGGTCAAGACTGAACTCACAGAGATCGAGACTGAACTCACAGAGATCCAGACTGAACTCACAGAGATCCAGACTGAACCCACAGAGATCCAGACTGAACTCACAGAGATCCCGACTGAACTCACAGAGGTCAAGACCAAACTCACAGAGGTCAAGACCGAACTCACAGAGATCCAGACCGAACTCACAGAGATCCAGACCGAACTCACAGAGATCCAGACTGAACTCACAGAGGTCAAGACCAAACTCACAGAGATCCAGACTGAACTCACAGAGATCCAGACCGAACTACAGAGATTCAGACCGAACTCACAGAGGTCAAGACTGAACTCACAGAGATCCAGACTGAACTACAGAGATCCAGACCGAACTACAGAGATTCAGACCGAACTCACAGAGATCAAGACCGAACTACAGAGATCCAGACCGAACTACAGAGATCCAGACTGAACTCACAGAGATCCAGACCGAACTACAGAGATTCAGACCGAACTCACAGAGATCAAGACTGAACTCAGAGATCCAGACTGAACTACAGAGATCCAGACTGAACTCACAGAGATCCAGACCGAACTACAGAGATTCAGACCGAACTCACAGAGATCAAGACTGAACTCACAGAGATCCAGACTGAACTCACAGAGGTCAAGACTGAACTCACAGAGGTCAAGACTGAACTCACAGAGATCGAGACTGAACTCACAGAGATCCAGACTGAACTCACAGAGATCCAGACTGAACCCACAGAGATCCAGACTGAACTCACAGAGATCCCGACTGAACTCACAGAGGTCAAGACCAACTCACAGAGGTCAAGACTGAACTCACAGAGATCCAGACCGAACTCACAGAGATCCAGACCGAACTCACAGAGATCCAGACTGAACTCACAGAGGTCAAGACCAAACTCACAGAGATCCAGACTGAACTCACAGAGATCCAGACTGAACTCACAGAGGTCCAAGACCAAACTCACAGAGATCCAGACTGAACTCACAGAGGTCAAGACCAAACTCACAGAGGTCAAGACTGAACTCACAGAGATCCAGACCAAACTCACAGAGGTCAAGACCAAACTCACAGAGGTCAAGACTGAACTCACAGAGATCCAGACTGAACTCACAGAGATCCAGACTGAACTCACAGAGGTCAAGACCAAACTCACAGAGATCCAGACTGAACTCACAGAGATCCAGACTGAACTCACAGAGGTCAAGACCAACTCACAGAGATCCAGACTGAACTCACAGAGGTCAAGACCAAACTCACAGAGATCCAGACTGAACTCACAGAGGTCAAGACCAAACTCACAGAGGTCAAGACCGACAACTCACAGAGGTCAAGACTGAACTCACAGAGATCCAGACTGAACTCACAGAGATCCAGACTGAACTCACAGAGATCCAGACTGAACTCACAGAGATCCAGACCGAACTCACAGAGATCCAGACTGAACTCACAGAGATCCAGACCGAACTCACAGAGATCCAGACCGAACTCACAGAGATCCAGACCGAACTACAGAGATTCAGATTGAACTCACAGAGATCCAGACCGAACTCACAGAGATCCAGACCGAACTCACAGAGATCCAGACCGAACTCACAGAGGTCAAGACCAAACTCACAGAGGTCAAGACTGAACTCACAGAGATCCAGACCGAACTCACAGAGATTCAGACCGAACTCACAGAGATCAAGACTGAACTACAGAGATCCAGACCGAACTACAGAGATCCAGACTGAACTACAGAGATCCAGACTGAACTCACAGAGATCCAGACTGAACTCACAGAGGTCAAGACCAAACTCACAGAGGTCAAGACTGAACTCACAGAGATCCAGACTGAACTCACAGAGATCCAGACTGAACTCACAGAGATCCAGACTGAACTCACAGAGATCCAGACTGAACTCACAGAGATCCAGACTGAACTCACAGAGATCCAGACCAAACTCACAGAGGTCAAGACCAAACTCACAGAGGTCAAGACCAAACTCACAGAGGTCAAGACTGAACTCACAGAGGTCAAGACTGAACTCACAGAGATCCAGACCGAACTCACAGAGATCCAGACTGAACTCACAGAGATCCAGACTGAACTCACAGAGATCCAGACTGAACTCACAGAGATCCAGACCGAACTACAGAGATCCAGACTGAACTCACAGAGATCCAGACTGAACTCACAGAGATCCAGACCGAACTCACAGAGATCCAGACCGAACTCACAGAGATCCAGACCGAACTACAGAGATTCAGATTGAACTCACAGAGATCCAGACCGAACTACAGAGATTCAGACCGAACTCACAGAGATCAAGACTGAACTCACAGAGATCCAGACTGAACTCACAGAGATCAAGACTGAACTACAGAGATCCAGACCGAACTACAGAGATCCAGATTGAACTCACAGAGATCCAGACCGAACTCACAGAGATCCAGACCAAACTCACAGAGATCAAGACTGAACTCACCGATATCCTGACTGAACTCATGAAGTGACAGAGGTCTCACCGATCATGGCAAACAGGTCGGAGTGGTAGACTGAGCCCTCGTTGTCGTGTCCGTTCCTGAGCCCCGGTCTGTACAGCACTCGGGCCACAGCCAGGCCAAAATAGGCCCCGTACGCATGGATAATCATGGAGGCGCCCACATCATTGGCCTGGGAAATACAGCAGAGGGTCATCAGACATTATCAGGTCTAGACCAGGACCAAATCAGGTCTATGCCAAGACTCAGCCAGGACTAAACCACTAAACCTTAACCAGCTTAAAGTAAGCCCATAGGTTAACCCTGCACTGAAACCAGATTCAAACTATGGCTAAAGCAGGTCTAAACCAGGACTAAACCAGAGCTAAATCAGGACTAAAATCAGGACTAAACAAAAAGAAGAAAAAACTCTAACCAGAATCAGGACTGAACCAAGGCCAAAGGACTAGACCAGGACCAGGGCAGGACTAACACAGGACTACACTAGGAATAAACCAAAACTAAATAGGACTAAACCAGAACAAAGAGCTCGAGGACCCTGGTTTGGAAATACTGGTCAGCACGTCATATTTCAGTCATAATCCTCTTGGCTGGCCTTTTGCGAAGACACTGAAGACGAAAAGTGACATTCTGCTTGAAAGGATTGTGGTAGAGTTGTATCTCGGAGTGAGTGACTGACCCCCAGGATGTTGACCACCACATGCTCGTTGATGGAGAAGATGGTGATTTCCAGGATGGTCATGATGAGGAGCTGCACTGGACTAGTCTTCCCCAGGACCGCCCCGAACGAGATCAGCACTGTGGCCGTGCTGAAGTCTGCGTTGATGATTCTGACAGAGACAGCAAAGAGAGTAGGAAGTGCTGTTAGTGGTTTTAAAAGCCCTTCTTCAAATGAGACAAGCTATGAAGCTCATTGAGAAAATGCAAAGAATTAAGGGCAGAATTGAAATTATAACATATTTTGAGTTATTTCAAGCTTATGGTTTCCTTCATTTAATTTCCTTTATTATTTTTGCTCTTCACCATATACGTGGTATGGAGCGCACATTTAAACATAATCCTATGTGTTAATTTAATAGTTTAATGCCTTGAACGAGAATCACACAACGTAAATAGTGTTAACACTGCTGCGAGAACAAATAGCCTGGTGCAAGTTAGAATTTCAGTGAAACTTAGCTGCCTTTTATACAGTTTGAATATGGAGAAATGGGTACAGAATCTTTAATTTGATTATTCAAATCATATGGTATAGTTCAGTTGGCCGCTTCACCGTGCGCTGTGCATGTTTAGATGTGTGAGCTTGGTGATAAGGGTTCGTACTTAAAGATGTCGACCTTGATCTTGCCGTGGTCCAAGTGCCACAGGCCCTGCATGAGCAGCCCCCACTGCAGACCGAAGGCAGCCAGCAGCAGGTTCATCCCCACACTGCTGAAGCCATATCTCTTCAAGAACGTCATGAGGAACCCGAAACCAATGAAGATCATCACATGGATGTCCTGGAACACTGGAGAGTGGGAATAGCAAGTGGGAAAACAAAGAGCAGAGATCAATGCCTTAAGATCGGAGAGGGCGGAGATTAAAGCTGCATTATGGAACTTTTTATTACTATATTATATATAGCTAGTATGACGCCTATACTTTTCATCAGAGTGGCATATATTATGCTCCAGGATCCATTGTTTTTTGAGTTTCTAGTACGTTTTCACTGCTTTTACCAGAAAACCTACAAAGAATTGATCCTGTAGAGGTCACTGTGATGGAACATAAAGGCGCCATGCTAACCACCCATAGAGTTGCAGGGTCACAAA
This sequence comes from Neogobius melanostomus, assembly GCA_007210695.1. Taxonomy (NCBI): domain Eukaryota; kingdom Metazoa; phylum Chordata; class Actinopteri; order Gobiiformes; family Gobiidae; genus Neogobius; species Neogobius melanostomus. The sequence goes on from VHKM01000636.1 coordinate 459,591, forward strand.
ACAGTCAGTTACTACAAATATTATTTTTTTTTTTTTACATAAAAAGATGCATAATATTTTCTTTTAAATTACAAACAGGAAGAAGAGTAAGCCAATTTTTTTTTTACTTGTCTCCAAACTCTTTCCTAACTTTCCAAACATATTTGTAGCCTCCTAATTCTTCACAGGGACGTGCATATCGGCACATTTCACAACTTTAGGCTCACTTTTCAGGGTCACTGTCACAGAAATGCCAGAAAACTCGCCTGTAAGTTTATGATTTTGTAAGAATGTTTTATAACTAGATGCACAGTGTTTTTCCCACAAAAGTCTGTGTTTACTATATACTAAAGGAGGACAAACCCATTTATGTTCTGGCCTTTAATGTGCGTCTATATTTAAATGACTTCATCCTCTGGCAGCTCTGTCAGATGTGACTCCAGCACAGACACTTATCCTGTGAGTCTTGTGAGTTTTTGATGTGTCAATGAGGAGCATGTGACCCGAGGACAGCACTGCACGAGTTTCTCATCTCCAGTTCCATGGAGCTAATGCAGTTCAAAGCTCTAAGAGTCCACCGTAGATAACATACTGGAGACCATGTAACCCAACAGTAAAAGCACTTCTTTACACTGCACTATTTCTGCAAAACAGTTCTTAAGGCGAGACTCTGCGGCTGAATAGGACAAAAGAGTTTTCTGTTAACTTATATTTTCATGTGGAAATAAGGCATTATGTGCATAAAAATGAGAAGGATTACATTTTGTTTAGGGACAAAATGTTATGAATTGAAAGAGCCAGGCTGAGATATGACACATTTACTGCAAGGGCTTTGGATTTTATTTAGACTTTGAGGAAATACTTTATAGTTTCTAGGAAATAGTGGTCTGAAGGAGGAGGCTCCCCCACAGCCTTGGGCACACGCATGTGCGTAATGTTCAGAATGGTTTTATGTCGACCCCGGGAGAACGCGTGACCAGAGGAGCAGGTCCTGGTGAATGTGTGGCCATGTGCACTCCCGCCGCAGTCTCCCCTCACACCACACGTCCTAAAGCCGCTGCTATTACCACCAACTATCACGGTGTTAATATTCAAGTTGAGCTTGATTAACAGATGATGATGCCCACGATTTAAATACTTTACACTGCTGATTTCTGTCCAGAGCCAGTGGAGCAGTATCTGACTTTATAACGTCAGTTATAACTTCAGCTCATTGGTCAAACCCAGACGACTGTAATAATGACCCTGGAGTCAGACTCAGCCCGACTCCTGCTGTCGGTTACACCCCGCCATTCCGACACCCCCGCCACTCCGACATTGAGGTCTAATTGTCGGGGTATTTCCATTTTTCAAACGTCCTGGAACTCTGACATTCCCCCCCCCCCCCTTTGTCAGAGTGGCGGGGTGTAACCCTTTTGTGCAACGTCCTGCCATTTCGACACACAAGATAATTATTAAAAATATTTGGGCCTACAAGAACTAACCCTAACCTTACCTTAGCCCTAACCTTAAGGATAGTGGAGTTTACAAACTGAACCGGCTGCGCTCAAAACTATTGTTGGAATGGGGGTATCAAAGTGTCGGATTGGCGGGACATCGCAATGGAGGGGTGTTGGAATGACGGGGTTTCGGTTTGGAGGGTTGTCTAAATGGAGGGTTGTTGGACCCCCCTGCTGTCGCTGAGCGTGCCGCCGATGCACGGCCGCATCAACACAACAATGCCCCCTCCTTTTGTCGGGGTTATACTTGTCCTACACCTCCAGCGGCGTGGTCCTCCTGTGGGAATGGCGGAATGGCTAATCCCACTGCCATGAAAGACGGTGACGTGTGGTGGAAAATGAGAGTCTGCCTGTTCTCTGGGAGGAGCTGGATCTTGTTGTTGAGATTTTAATGATGTGCATTTGGAAAAGTCATCTAGGCAGATATGGACTCTGAACAATGGATCCATTTCCCTTTCCTGTGAAACGCTAAGGTAAGCCAGGGTAGAGCACACGTATGGATGCTTGGTAAATGGAAACTGCTCTTTGGGGAAGCAGTAAGTTTCACTCTGTATTATAGTCACGTCTGGATAAGTGAGAATTTACGATGGTGTAAAAAAACGGCTGGTGTTTGATATTGGTTTTGGTTTCCGTGTAATTGTTCTAGACACAGGTTTTATGGTGGTTCTCAGAGCTGCAACATAATTTGAGGCGTGCAGTGACTGAGCGGTTAGTGCCAGTCCTGATTACGATTCCCACCAGTGTTTTACATACAACATGTGCAATAGGCTGACCCTCTTTACCCTCCAGTTACGTACTCCTGACCAAGTAATGAATCAATGCTAATCAAAATATTTGTGCTCTGTGCTATTCATTAGACCTGCAAACTTGATGAATAAAAGTGAAACAAGGTTGTACATTTTACGTTGATAAACTGGTGGGCTGTGGGACCATTGCGTGATTGTCGAGAGATTTGTGCGAACTCTGTGACTTGTTTGAATCTGCAGCACCAGTGGTTCAAGCCAATCAGGTGGCTGCGTTGCCATGAGTAGAAAACTAGCACTATACTTACACTATAAAAACGCAAGCTACACTGCAACACACGTATGAAGTTTATGTAAATCTAAAAACAAAATTCTATATTGATTTTAGGCGTCAAATCTCCTGCTGAAAGTTTGTCCTCTTTCTGAACGAACTAAACCAGATTGAAAGTTATAAACATTTCGACTGGACCTTTTTACAAACATAGTTGCCTGATTCTTCCAAGGGCCACAAATGAGTGATGGGCGATACCACAATTTTTGGAATCGATACGATTCGATTCGATACTTTTGGGATAATTTTTGTCGATACCGATACTGGTAATTTCATATGGGTGAATGTATTTAAACCAATATACACTTCTACAACTGGTTATTTTATATAATTAGTAGGTCAATTATAATGATATTACTATAACTGGTTAATTAATCAGTGTTAATGTGAATTTGAATATATAAACAAAGTTTCAAATGAATACTTTAATGACAAACAGAACCTAAACCAGAATGATATGGCTGCCTCAGTTCAATCCTCTGCTGCTATGGACTGTTTTGGCTCAGAACAAAGAAATAAATCTTCCTTTTTTTGTTTAAAATTGCTGCCACGCCTTCTTTTTTCATATGCAAATTAGTATCGATACTTTTTGCCCAATATCAATACTGAAAAAGTAGTCGTTTGATATCGATTTATTGATACTGTGCCATCGATCCGCCCATCCCAGCTAAAAATGTTACGTCCCATCAGATGTTAGATTAGGTGTGGTGACACACTCCAAGTGCACAGGTGTTGTAGATTGCACAGTCATCAGGCAAGACCTGCCAAACTCTGATTAAATTCCAAAGAAGATTGATCTCACCCAGGTAGATCTAAACGAGAGGGATTCCAAATTGATATTACAGTTCTATAACATCAGTCACTGCCAGGTTGATCAGTGACTAATTGTGCCCAAAAGAATCTGAAACTCGCCCAAACCTGAAGCAGACAGTATGGCCTCGCCCCCTTCTCCCTCTCACTGAACAAGCAGCTCTGATGGCCTTTGATGTGAGGCTTGTCATTCAAAATACTGATTTTAAGAAAGAACTAAGCTAGCCAACCGTGGTAGACCTCAGACCCTGGTGTCACCCCAGCGATCATAGCTTTAAGATCATATTTTGTTAACATCCAAAGCTGCATTGGCGCAGATTGGCAGCCTTGCCTCCATCAGTCTGCCCCAATGGAAGGCTGTGGCTACAATAGCAGCTTACCACCATTCATGTACTATGGTGTGCATGAATAATGACTACAGTGTGGCGCTTTGGGAAATTTGGTAACACAGGCTTGTAGATTACACCAAAGAACATTCCTAGTTTGTGAATCTGTTCTCTGACAATGACCATAAAACCGATTCTGATTCTGATTCGGACAAGTGTAAGCCACTATCAATTAATAAGAATAGAATTAGCTGCACAACACAAAAAGCTCTTTTTCCCCCCATAAATGCCCGTTTTTACAACATACAGTAGTAAAGGACAATAACAAGAGAATTCCATTTTATGCCCTTTAATTTAAATTCAATAACAAATACAAGGAAAGGAGTAGTGCACAGTGTGGGACCTTTCAACTTTTGAGGTAAACCAATAGATTTTGAGCCATGTGTGCAAACAGTGGCTTATCAATCCTTAGTTCACATGTTATCAGTGTACAGTCCGTCATTCTGTCAGTACGACACTTTGAATGGGCCGCCGCAGTTTGCTCATATGAGTAGTGCCGTGGGGCAGAGTGTGCATTGTGCTCGTGGAGGTTTTCATAAATAGCATTTTTCTGCCTCGACTGGGAACTCAAATCAGACCCAATAACTCAGTTACAGACTCGTGTATGTAATCTGCTCTATTGCACTATGTGGTATGTCCACACTCATGCTGCTAACACTCAATGCACCTGTACATCTGTAAATACACTCACGCTGTTGTTCTATGTCAAATTGTTGTTGTCTTTATCATAGTTTAATTTTAATCTTTATAGTCTCATGGCCTTGTAGTTTAAAATCTTTATAGTTTTCTATTTATCTAAAGTTATATGTTTTATGTTTTCTATTTCATGTTGCGCAATCGACCGGAAAAAAAATCCTAGCAGTGAACCTGTTCATAACACAAACACCACAGTACGCACACACTGGAGGCCGTTGCATGAAGTGTGTTGCCCAAGGACACAATGTCAAAACAGCCTGGAGCCGGAATCTATCCTCAGACCTTGAGGCAAAACGGCCTCAACACAGACAACCCAGTCCAGTTGACCACTCGCAAAGCCTTTAGAATTAGTCAGTATTCATTCTATTAATTGTAATAATCTGCAATTATCTGAGTAAAATCATAACCTCTACAGAGAACTGCCGCATATGTATTTTAGCTCCATGGAGTGTTATTACATAGTAAAAATGCATGTGTACAAGCAATTGTCTCTAATGCACTCTGGTTTCTAGTCCTAAAATATCCTTGTCTAATAACACACAAAAATAACACAAAAATCCATAATACGTACATTGGACTTGAATGTCACCGTCAAAGCATGTTGTGTGTGTGGACAGTTTTACTGCAGTTACAAACCCAAGCACTACTTTGGTTTATGACATACCTGCAACACTTAACCTCAATACTCGGCCCATGAGGTTATCCACTATGGAAAAGGAGCCAGAGTCTCAAACCCATAACCTGGAACATCAATGATATGTACAGTAGATGGAGTTTATCCTTTGGGGACAGAGTTTAATCACCATGAAATGTGGCCAGAGAAGTGTTTAGTTTAGTTTAGTTTATTTATTTGTTTGAGCAGTTGACCTGTTCAAAGGGAGTGGGCCGAAGCCAAAGAAGAAGAAGAAGATCTTTATTTATATAGCGCCTTTCACAGACATGGTCACAAAGCACTTTTACATGAGAGCATTTTACATTCACTCCATACTTGGTGGTGGTAAACTACCTTAGTAGCTTCAGTTTCCCCTGGGGTAGACTGACAGAAGCGCTGTCGCGACTGCACACATCTGTGCCAACGGTCCCTCTGACCACCTCCATGCATTCACACACAACATTCATCCTGGCCTATTGTACATGTTTTTAGTGGTAGGGGAAACCGGAGTACCCGGAGGAAACCTACGCAGACACGGGGAGAACATGCAAACTCCACACAGAAAGGCCCCGTCCAGGTGGGAATCAAACCTGGGACCTTCTTGCTGTGAAGCGAGAGCACTAACCGCTGTGCTACCGTGCCGCAACATTATTATCTCGGACCTGTCTGGTGTGTTATTGGACTTCATGATGCTGTCTGCTCCCAATAGTCTCTTAACAGACCTCTGAGACCATCACAGAGCAGCTGTATTTGAAGTGAGATTAGATTACACACAGGCAGACTCTATTTAGACATTGGGTCAACATGTGATCATTCAGAAATCATCAGGCAACTTCTGAAGGCAATTGTTTGCATTAAAAGGAAAGGGGGGCCGGTACTTATGCACATCCCACTTTTCAGTTTTTTATTTATAACAAATATTCAAAATCATGTATCAATTTCATTTCACTTCACGATTGTGTGTCACTTAGTGTGTGTCTTTCACATAAAATTTAACTTAAATATATGTATGTTTATGGTCCATAGCATGGCAAAATGTCGAAAAGTTAAAGGGGGGCCGATACTTATGCCACCCACTGTAACAACAAATAATCAAGAACAATAAAAAAAAAAACAACAACCGCAAAATAAAGAAACAACAATAAAAGAATGTGCTACAACACTGACAATATTTGTTCATATCTAAGAAATGTAAACTCTGTAAACTTTTTAAAATGTACCAGGTTATTGCGAAGTTTGATGTTTTGATCTAGATTATTCCATATTTCAACACCACGTCTGGTGGGACACATGCTTTTTAAAGTTGTTCTGGAGTACTGTTTATCGAAACTCATTTTGTCTCTCAAGTTGTATTTGACTTCTCGTTTGCAGAACATATTTTGTAAACTTTCAGGAAGCGACTTTTGTGAGGCTTTGAACATGATTTGAGCCATCTTAAATTCAGTAAGGTCCTCAAATTTCATTGTTTTTGATTTAAAGAATAATGGATTTGTGTGTTCACGGTATCCAGCTAAATGGATTATTCTTATTGCCTTTTTCTGAACTTTAAACAATGGGTCAAGATTACCTTTATATGCATTTCCCCAGATCTCTACCCAATATGTTAAATGGGGAAGGATAAGTGAACAGTATATAGAGCTTTGTTGTCAATGATATATTTAGATTTATTCATTAGGGCTAAAATCTTTGCAACTTTAGTTTTAATTTTTATGATTGAGTGTTACACCAAGAAATGTATGTTCATAGACTCTTTCAATAGTTTTGTTGCCAATTTTAACTGGTAATTTTACATTCATTACATGATTTCCAATGAACATTGCTTTGGTTTTCGTAATGTTTAGAGACAGTATTTAAGTCAAATGAATATGAGACGAAAATAGGTCCACCATCGTGTAAACAAGCTGAACGTCAACAACCAGCCCACAGAACAATGTTGTCCCAGTCAAAGAAAAATGTCATTTCAATCAATCAATCAGTGAAAATAACATTAACATGATGTTCAGACCCAGTGACAGTAAAACATTTCAGTTGAAGACATGACTGCAGGCCGTACCAACCTAATCTTTGTGGTCATATGTGCCACGCCCAGTTATCTGCAAATTCAGTTATGCACCCACCAATACGACTGTGACAGACTATCTCTGCCAGACTATCTTAGCCGCGCACATGTGCTTGACCCAATGTGACTCTCGCAAGAATGTTGAATAACCCAATAAGCAGATAGAAGAAGGTCTAAGTGCTCGTAAAGTGCCGCAATTCAAATCACACTGCAACCAAAATACTGCTTTTACTGCTCCAACTTGAACTCCAACTTCACTCTTCGCTTTCCATCCCGGTGGCTGCTTCAGGATCAATTTTATTTCAGGTTTTTTTAGGATTTAGTAGGTTTTCAGAATGGAATGTATGTAACTATGGATATGGTTCAAGCAGTGAAAACCTAAAAAAAACAATTGATCCTGGAGCGTCCTACAGGTCATCAGGATGGTACGTCAAGGCGCTATGCTAACCACCCAGGTCAAATACTCACTAATATATCGGTTATTAGCAAGGCCTGCTTTATAGGCAATCTGAAAGCTGAAATGATCAAGTGAAGGAGCAAAAGTGTAGCATGGCATGACATCAACAGGTGGAATACAATTAGACCAGCTCTGGGTTTTTGAAATATAAAAAAAATGGTATGGGTGCTCCTGGGAGTAGATATCAAACAGCAATCTTTCTTTAAAAAATAAATAAATAAATAAATAAATGAATACAATAAATATGAGGAAATAACTACAAGGCCAACACGTTTCCACCAAGATCAGGGCTTCAATAGAGTTCGAGAAATTCCACAGTTACCATGGAGATGCGCCATCTTTGCAGCTGTTTGCATATATTTCCATTGACTAACATTAGCTAAAAACAGTATAAAAAGTGGAGAAAAAAGCCGTGGAACAGCTCCGTTAGCTGCTGAGTTACTGCTGGTAAATATATCTAACACACTGTGGTGTCCAAGTGTTTTAATGTGAACAATAACTCCAGTATTTTTACTTTTAAAATGTCCATTAGTTTACTATTGCTGCTAATCCCATAATGCATAGCGATATGACATCACATTCCCGAACTCTATAGGTTGCGTTAACAACATTGTAAAGAGCGTATTGCCGGGTTTCAGGCCACGTCACAGTGTTCTAAAGGCCTATGATATTTAATGAGATGGGGGGCAGGTAAAATTATTTTGTTTTTGAGGACATTTTTGGTCTTGTACAGAGAGATCATGGACCCAGTCACTGATATTAATGATAATCTTTGTAATCCATACATTTTCTTTTTAGATACGACTTGTGAATGCAGTTAATAGGAACAACTGGCTCCTGGGGTAACTATGGTAACTGTCAAAACGCAGATTTCTAGTCTTACTTTATTGCTAATTTCTCTCTAATTCCTGGGCCAAATCACATGAAACAAAAACTGTCACAAAGTCCAAAGTCCTCTCTACCAGCACACATGAACTATGGTCTAATTACTTTCTCATAAAGGCGTCCAAAAGTAGAGACAATATTCAAAAACATGTGCGTGATGTTGGTCAGTAGAATTGGAATAATGTGGCAGGTTTGTGAATCACTGTCACATAATGATCAGGGAAAACATTTTCTTTTCTTTTTCTTTCAAAAACTCTTTCTCTCCCGTAGAGTTGCATTGGCACCTGCTCCGACAAAAAAAAAAAAAAAAAAAAACAGAATTCTAGAACAGATTGTGTTCACGTTCTAGAATGTGATATATGTCATAATCTCAGATAGAGGGCAGGGACCAATACAACTCTATGGGAGAAAGACAGTTTTTTGTAAGAAATCTCCAAAAACAGAGAAGGCAATGAGTTTTGAGACCGTTTCATGTAAACACAAAACATTTACCACCATGGAATTTTCAGTTGCCCACCACCTGAAATTTAAACTATACATGCTTTTCAGTCATGTGACTTTTGTTGTTATTGTGGCCATTTTGAATACCGAAGTAGAATTATGCTGTACTACAAAATGTAACAATATCTGTACTCAGGATATAAATGAAAGACAACTGATTGACAGTGGTATTTTTATGTACTCGTAATCATTGCTCAAGAAGAAAACAGTTAAAACACGGTTTATGTTTATGTGAAGAAACCAGTAAGTTGGTGTTTAAGCTGCTCAAGATGTAAGCATGCTACCAGTTAGCATTTAGTGTTAACAGCTCAGCTCTGACCTCTCCAAGAAAAAGCCCTGAACCACAGACATCTAGCCTTGGATACAACATGTGACAGAGGTCAGAGCTGAGCTGTTACTGTAGTATTTCCTCAGTGTTCATAGATGTGAGACACACATGTGTTTATCGTGTTAAAGCCATTGACAGTTGGTTGACAGTTGCTAACCGGTAGCATGCTAACATCTTAAACAGCTTAAACACGGACTCAGACTGAGACTCTGTCGACATGACAAACTGTAAAAATCCCAGAGAAAGGTTTTCTGTTTCCTCTTTGATGAGTTAATTTAGTCTTCAGAGTGAAGCAGATCTTTAGTAAATCCTACTGTAGCTCGACAGACAGAGCTGCTACGTCTGTGCCACATGTGCTGGTTATATCACATAAACGTGCGTCTCTGGGGCCGTGTTTTAACTGTTATCTTCTTGAGCAATGATTACGAGGACATAAAAATACCACTGTCAGTCAGTTGTCTTTCATTTTCATCCTGAGTTGAGATATTGTTACATGTTGTAGTACTGCATAATTCTACTTTGGTGCTCAAAATGGCCGCCGGAACTATGCGTGATGTCATTGGAAATGCATGTATACTCTTTAGAATGTTGTGATGTCATGTGAACGCAACCTATAAAGACTGAACATGTAGTACAGTACAGTATTGCACTTGTAAATGTGTACATAAGGCTTTACAATCCCAGCGGCCATTCTGCCTCCTCGTTTTGGGCATCATACCTGTCCTTTGTTATATTATATCATCTGCTGAATATCGTGAAACTCAGCTGCTCAAATCAAAAAGATGAATGAATGACATCCAGAAGCATTCGCATTTGAGAGAAAACTCCGCTGTAAACTCCAGGGTTAATGAGACCCACAGAGCGGTCTGACTCTGGCGGGCCCGGGGCTGCTGTGAGCTCCAGCTGCAGTGGGCACTGTGCCGGGGGGGTCAAAAATGTGACCCCCTCATAGAAACTATGGCAACTCATACTAGGGGTTCTGCGACTATCGTCATGTTCACCACAGCAGAAAAGGAGATCAGCGCCAAAGTAAACACATAAGTCAAGTGCTTTGGTGAAATCAGGCTCAATTCATGCACAGTGTAATCACGACAGAATTAGCCAGGCACTAAGATGTCCTCTGCAAACTGAAAAAAATAAATGAAAATAAACCGCAGTTGAAATCGTCCTAAAATGAAAGCCTTAAATGTTATTTAAAATCATCACCTTGGATTCGAACTGGCATTAAATCTAAATTTCTTGGACAATAATGACATTGCTCCCAATTGTTGACTGCATAAATCATGAAAAAATGCAAAATGTCCAAAGCACATCCAGCTGCTGTTGTGGTGTAAATAGTACACAATTCTTTCATCAAAAGTTTCCCGTTGTGTCCAATACAGAAATTCCCCTGCCTGATTGAATGCTAGCAAATCTTAAGAAATTAAATATGCACCACTTTAAAATTTAAAATGAGAGTATTTGGGTATGAAAAAAGATTACATTTGACTAGTTGCCATGTGTATGAACTAAAATGAAAAGAAAAGCGTAGTCTCCATGAGGGGTGCAGCCCTTAGGCTTAGATAGTCTGACATTAGTTTAGCAGATCATATGTCAGAACATTTTTTATAATCATTGTTAATCTACTGTATGTTAGTGTTATAACATTTATTCTGAATAAATGAAATCAAGAGCATATCTGTTCCTCAGTGTCACAATGCTGTTCATTCCATACATTTAAAATACCAAAAGGTTTGAACTTGATATATCAATAAGAAGTAAACTAACCTTTAATGTTAATTAGGATATGCCTCAACAGTAGTGATCAAATTAGGATTGGTTCAACTATTCAAGTTATCATGAACTAAAACAAAACTAATCGTGAACTAATTATGACTAAATGTTTGCAAACAAAGACTTAAAGCTACTTGAAGTGGTATGTGATTTGTAAAGTTTAGGTTAATAGTGAACAGACATGTTTTATAAAGGCTTTATCCAAGAGTGGGGAATACTTTTATAAGTATCTACCATCTACATCGTAACCAATCATTCCTAACCCATTTACAAACAAGTTAATCATGAGCTAATACAAAACTGATAATGAAGTCATTGTTAAAATGTTCACAAGCAAAGAGTTAAGTTGTAAGTCGCTTGTAAATCTTTAGTTAATAATGGACAGGCAGATTTGTAATGATTGGTAATATTCATGAAAGTATTTACAAATAAGTATTTACAAAGCATTAACAAACACAAGTTAATCATGAACTAATCATCATGAACAAACGCTTCAGCCTGTTCTTTAAAGTTTACAAATGCCATCCAACTTAAGGCATGTGCATTGAACTCCTTAATGATTGATAGTGAGCTCATTAGTTTCCCACTATGAGCTCAAGTGTTCAGAACACCAGTGATGCTGAGCGTCTCTTACTTGGATAGAGGTCCATGGGCTCGGCCTTGTGTGTGTTGTTGTCATGATGGTCGGCGTCATGTCCGTGGCCTTTGCCGTCGTCATAGACCACAAACACGCCGAACAGGATGATGGTGATTATCTCCAGCACCAGGGCCAGGATGGGGAACTTGAGCCGCATGTTGGTGGAGTACGCTGGCATCCTTCAAGTGTTTCTATCTCTGTCCCGCACGCAGATCTGGCACGCAGGGAGACAGAGCGCTCAGCTTTTAAACTCAGGGGGCGGGGAGGGGGTCACCACAGCCAATCACCCAGCCGAGGGCCCACGCACGGGTCCGCCCACGTGCGGACTCAAACTTGGGTCCGAGTGTTTGGGGATGGGCTTCCTCTGAGAGATGTTTAGAAGCACAACACAGTAATGACAGACCCAGGAGATAATGTGGCTGCTTCCTGCACATTTGTCACTGTCACTGAAGGGCTTCCGTCTCCATCTGACAGTTTGTGTTGGACATGACATTGTTAATACATCTGTGTCTGGGGGAAAACAATCACCTTATGTCAGCAAAAGAAACAGGTCAAATATAGAAATCAATGTGAACTTTACTTGTAGATTACTGAAAAACCTTTCTCTAATTGAATATTTTGTGTGAATATAATATTTCATGAATTATGAATACATCCAGTGAAATGATGCGTTAAGTTGCTAACACCTTTGATACGGATGGCAACCTTTAGTTTTAGTTTAGTTCATTTTATTGATGTAAAAACAAGTTAAAAGTTCTTAGCATATAGAGCAAAGTTTTAGCATCTGTGAATAGAAGTATGAAGACTGTAGTTCCTTTCTGCATTCAGCCAGTGATATCCTCTGAACCACCTGCGCCCATATAAATGCACTCTCTCTCCCTTCCTTCAGCCCATCTGCATCGCAGCAGTAGAACCATCAGCCAGTCCATCTCCTCTTCCTTCTTCAGGCCTCAGTTTGCTCAGTGAAAGTCTGCCCTGGTGAACTGGGTGTGTTCACTGCCACACATGGATGAGCACACAGTTATGGTCTAACAGTCCTGCTCATTCATTCTGCACAAAAACACAAACTCTTTAAGTATTTTGGGTCATACTCAAATGACAATGACACGAGCACCTGACAAAGGCAAACACTTCATTTTACTCTACCCTTGATACATTGTACCAACCAACTTTAGTATAATGTCCTGTGTACCAATGAGGTACATACATAATGGAACAATGTGTATTAGTACTCTGGAGGTACATACTGTAATAAGACATAAGGGTTAGGGCAGGGGTGCCCAAAGTGGGGCCCGCGGGCCAAATTTGGCCTGCCAAAACAATTCTGTTGGCCCGCCAAAGAGTGACCTACTTTTGCCCTGTATGGTTAATACTAACTCTCTCCCATTCATCCTCAATGGTAAATATGGATGCAGTACACATAGATATAATCAAATGCAAATGTATACCGAAAAATAAAATAAAGTAACTATTATTATTTGCAGTTAAATGTGTTTCATGCTTGACATCGCCGTGTTTTGCCTGCGACCCACAGGCACTTTTTCATTTTGGGCCTCAGAGACAAGGAGTTTGGGCACCCCTGGGTTAAGGGTTAAGGTCAGGGTTATGTCTTATTACATTGTGTTACTCCAGGGTAGTGTAAAATAAAGGCTGTGTCCCAATGTCCGCCATAGTTCCTAACCCCTTATTCACTATATAGGCCCAGAAGTAGACTATTGATTCCCAAAGTGGAGTCCGGGGCCTTCTATGGGCCTCAGAGGCTCTACAGGGGCCCCCAAAGCCTGTCCACAAAACAAGTACATTTAAAAAAGGAGATTTTTAAAGAAAAACATTTCTTTGCTACATTCTACCACTTTAAACCAGTATATAACCTACAGTCATTGTTAATGTTGCTTTAACGTAATTTTATCAGTCAAATAATAAAACATTCATTTTAATAGAGTAAATATATTATTATTGGGGGGCCCGAAAGATTTTCGGATTGATAAGTGTGCCCGCGAGGTGCCAAACTTTAACAATTGCTGTTGTAAACTATACAGTGCACTAATTTGTTGGCAATTCGGACATGTTGCCCACTACTTGTGCGTGTCCGGACACCTTGTCCAGTTCCAGTCTGTGACTGCAGATCATTCATAGTTTTATAACAAGAGGCTAAAGTTACCGCTCTTGTGTGTCCGCCTAGGTGCGCACCTCCTCTGCTCCTCTCACTTACTCTGCGTTTACCTTTTGGTGTTGCTCCCGATGTGTACTGTCATTAAACAGCAGCGGTTTGCTGTAAAACTTTAGCTTTGTGTCGGCTGTCCGGGAGATCGAATACGAGACGAACGGGCAGGATGCTTAAGTATTGATCCTGCCTGTGCTGTGATCGCCTAAATGACCATATCTATTCAAGTATTTGACCAATCTTCACCAAATAAATACCAATTTAAAGCACACAAGCAGGACCACAGCACTGTGGGATGTCTTAACAATTAAATGCAGACAGTTAATGTTCATTATTTCAACTAAATTACAGTGGATTCCCTCTACTTTGAGGGAGCTGTAGCTCGTGGTGCGCTCTGTGGATGTGTTTCTCCGGCACACGATAACATACTCTTATTTTAAAGATTGGTTTCAAATATGAAACCAATGTCAATTGAATTAAATTGAGTAGCTCTGATGATGGGGCGACCCATCTCCAGATGTGGATCCACGCTGATGGTCACCTGGCTGGAGGAGTCACCTATTGCACATGTTTTTAGTTAAGCAGCTACAGCTAACATTAGCGACTTTTCACCGTAACAGTTTATATTCAAGTATTTTGCTCATGAATATTATGTGTGAACAGATTAAAACAGCTGTTTTCACTCATTCTATTGTGTTTAGTTCAAAGACCTGTCTCTGTTCTCCTCCACTTCTTGCAATGCATTGTGGTCTATATCAACCTATGTAGTGACCATCACGACTTTTCAGAATGCATTCTGGAATTTTGTGAGCACTACTTTTTTCTCTCTGGACATTCGGACACCCCTACACAATGTTGTATCCACTATATAGTGCACTATAGGGAATAGTGAGGACTTTCGGACACAGCCTGTATTTGCAAACAGGAACCATTTTCTTTTTTTTTTTTAAATTGCTGAATCCTTTGTAAAACTGTGAAACTTATATTGAAAAAAACAAACAAAGCTGACTCAGCATTTTTTAATTTTCATGCCAAAATGGCAGCCACCTTCTTGGCTTGCAGCCGTCCCTCAGCCTCACGAATCACACTGGCTTTACTTACTTTCAGCTTTTTCCTGGCCATGCCCACATCCATTTTCTTAAAAAAAAAATATATATATATATATTTTTTTTTTTAATTTACACTATCACCACTCACCGTAAATGGTAAATGGACTCAACTTATATAGCGCTTTTCTACCTTTATCAGGCCCAAAGCGCTTTACAGTGAGGAACCAGTCACACTCGATGGCCAGCTGGTGGAACAGGTGTCCTTATTTAAATATATGACACCTGCCTGTCGTTTGCCCAGCAGAGACTTCACCTGTTCAGGAGGCTCACATCCTGGTACAACTTTCTTACAGCTTAACACTTAACAAAACTCACCCGCATCATAAAACAGCAGGCACTGTCCAGGAAAGCCCTGATCCCCGCTGACACCTGCCATCCTCTGCATGCTCCCCTCAGGCACAAGATACAAGGTCCTACTAGCAAATAAAAACACACACAAAAAATCATTCATCCCATCTGGAATACAAAATCATGAACAAGTAGCATCAGTATTGTTGAGTATATTTGTATGCATTTGCATCTTCATGTGAGATTTGCACTTGGGTTGTTACCAACATCTGGAGATATTTTAATTGTAACATAACACCTTAATGAAGAAATCTAATTACTGAGAACGCTCTGTGCTGTTCAGCCAGAACAATCAGCCTGTTCACTTTCTTTTACATTTATATAAGTATCCACAGTTTTGTTTCTGAGAAAAGCCTGCACATAATAGAACATTTGCAAAGTAATTACTCAGCCCATTATGGTGTCCAATGCGATTTGCCTGTTTCTGGTCAGTCACATGCATGTTTTGGTAGTTTCCACACAGTTTTCCGTCCACAGTGAACTTGAGCAGTTCCCACAACTGTCCGTGGAGAGCTCACACATGTGCAGCTCAGGTTCAGCCCTGATCCTGTCCTGATACAGCAAACATGAGATCTGAAGCCTATGGGAACCTTTAATTTTTACAATATTAATCAAACATCCAAATGCGGCCTGTCAAAACTATGTGGAACAGGGATGAAATTCTACTTAAAGGTTTGGTCACATGCTGAAACAAACATCATCATTTAGACTATTATGACTTATACTTTGTCCCCTCGCAGCATAGTGTTTGCAGATATTGTGGATAAAAGACAGCACTGTGTGGCGTCTGCAGCGTACGAAAACCCGGAACGAACCAATGCTACATTCTATTTAGGCTAAATGTAAATATGGAGACATTCCCAACAAAGGACTGGACAACAAGAACTGAAGCTCCAACAAGGGCTGGACGTTCTTCCATGGTCTTGGCACGTCTGCTGAGGGACTCCCATTAGCTCTGACTCTGAGTCTATCTATCTGTCCGTCCATGGGCATAGATCTCTCCTTCTGTGATTCTCCTCGAGGTTTCTCTTTTCTCCCACTGGCTTTTGGAGTTTTAAGAGAGTCTTTTGTTTTATTGTTTTAATGTGTGTGCAGCCCTGTGAAAGAGAAATATTTTGGATAGACACATTACAGGCCACTCACCCCGTGCAAAGACCAGAGGAAAGTCGTGGTTGACATCGCAATACCAAGTGATTGCAACTAGAGAAATTCCAGGGGCTCAGAGAAGAGCTGGAGGAGGCCTGGCCAGTGAAGGCCACGCGAGGCAGTGACCCCCAAACTGTACCAATGGCTATGGCAGATCGCAGGAAATACATCAGACCGAAAAGTGCAGTTCTGGGAACAGTTAAGATACTGCGCAGAACCTTCTGGTAGAGAGTCATCCTTCCTCTCATCTATAGTCTAGTACGAAAATCTGAAATAGTAACTTTTGTGGTTCCGGAATGTTAGGGGTTGGCAACCTTGTTTTTATGTTAATATAAGATGTTGGGAACATATTTCATGAATATGCCACTCACGTATTGGGTTCGTCTGTTATTGAAGAAATAAGAAGAGAATGTTTACCAAAAAGTCGCACCTTCAGTCATGCACTATCTGCCAGATAAAGTGAAATATCTGCAATATTAAACAAGATTTTCTCATGTAATTTGCACTGTGTGTGTAGTTTGACATGATATCACGTCACAGGAAATCTTTGCTTTATAGGTTTAAAAATAAACAAATTATGTCAGTTTTTCATAGTGGAAACAAGATGGCTGCTGTAACTGAACTGGCTGATACTCAGTTCAACTGTTGTATCTTCATAATTATACCAGATTTTCTGAAATAATTGCCACTGTATATAGACTATATCAACCTCATGCAGTGTGCAACATTTCATCTTCATCAGTTAATGCATAAATAAATTACATGACATTTAATCAGTGAATGTTAACCGAAATGGCTAATTTTCACACATGTACTGTTGTCACATAAAATGAAATATCTTCAATATAAAATAAGATTTTCTCATGAAATTGGCATAGTATGTGTGGTTTGATGTGATACTATCAACTCTCAGGAAATGTTGGCTTTACAGGTTTGAAAATAAACAAAATATGTGAGTTTCATTGATTGAACAAACAAGATGGCCGCCATAACTGAAATGACTGGTATTCAGTGAAATTGTAATATCTTCAAAAGTATACCAGATTTTCTGAAACAAATCTCACAGTATATAGAGTTAGTCAACCTAAAGTTGTGTACAAAATTTAATCTTCATACATTGTATATTAATGTATAAAGAAATTACATGAACTTGAATTTGAGTCTAATTATACTATAAAAAGAGAATTCAGCACATAGAAGCTTTGCCCCTCAGAAATACTCACACTCTGTGACCAACATTCCTCTTCAACATTGTTTCGGTGATACTGATGTTTGAATGTGTTAGTTTGAGGCTGTTTCTGAAAGTGGTCGATCAGCCATTGGCACAATATCACCAATAATCTGCCTCTGACCAGTTGTAGCTGTGACAAAATGTAGAGTTAAATGATCACACATCACACACTACAGGTTTATGCATAAACACAGTGTAAGAATTTGATCTGAACAATGGGTACTCTAAGTAAAAATATAAAATACAGAATGCATTAAAGGATTATTCTTAATTAATACATGAAATATAGACGCTTTCTCCTAGGCTCTGTAACCTGTTTGCCTTGTTTTTTGACTTATTGGACTTTGATAGAGGTTCCCAAAGACTGTTGTGGGATTAGAATCCTAATCACTCATAGTTTATGATGAAGTGAATGATCTGAATCATAGAGTAGCCATGTGTGCTTCCGTAGATGAAATATGTATCTTTTGCAGACACTTGATTTGTGGTTGTCATGGGACACCTACCTCGATTCGTGAGTGATACGGTGAGGTGTGGTGTGGTTGCGTCCCATATTGCGTATAATTGATTCCCTTAGGCCCCATATTGTGACCCCTGGTATGATGTTGCCCAGTTGGCCGTATGTGACATTTGCCTATGGTGTTCTACGATGTGACATCTGTGTTTACTTGTTTCACCGTCTCAGAGGCTGTAACAGCAGTGAGACAGAGACTGCTGAATTCTATGTCCACGAGGCCCTCACAACCAAAGTAGTCCTTTTATTGACGCTCAACGGGCCCAAAAGTAAAAAATAAATAAAACTAAACTAAACAAGACAGAAACTTAACAGAGCTTAGCAGAAAGGGTGTGGCTACTCCCCATATGTCTGGAGTAGGGGCAAAACTACAGAAAATGTTTTGACAGGTCAAAATCAAAGTTTATTTCTAGCCAGTTAACACCTGGAGACAGAGATTAGGCCATCATAAAAACAGGATCCTAGTCAGAGGCAGAACAATGTAGTGCACTCAAATCATTTAAATGGTAAATGGACTCAACTTATATAGAGCGCTTTTCTACCTTTATCCGGCCCAAAGCTCAACCGTTTGACCGTTCTTCAAAAATGTGAATATAGTTCCATGTTTGTTTTAATGATAATTCCAGGTATATATATATTAAAATAACACAATGCCAGTGCAACTGCTGTAACAAAGCAAAATGCAAAGCAAATCATGTGAGATGCACAGGTGGATATGGACGCCATGGGAGAATTCATCAAAACGCCCTAAAAGCTGATGATACTTGTGACTAGAAATAAGTTCTATATTTCATGTATTAATTAAGAATAATCCTTTAATGCATTCTGTATTTTATATTACCCATTGTTCAGATCAAATTCTTACACTGTGTTTATGCATAAACCTGTCGTGTGTGATCATTTGACTCTACATTTTGTCACAGCTACAACTGGTCAGAGGCAGATTATTGGTGATATTGTGCCAATGGCCGATCGACCACCTTCAGAAACAGCCTCAAACTAACACATTCAAACACATCAGTACCACCGAAACAATGTTGGCGAGGAATGGCTGGCTGCTGCTAGGCATTACTGAGAGTTTGGGCTTAAGTCAATCTACTCAAAATCCATATAATCTTCAGTGATTGTGTGTCCATTTAACCATACTGGATTAAGATCTTGTCCTGTTACATAACTGTGTGGTGATTTTTATCAAAAAGAACAGAAAAAGGGATCCATTGAACTTTAAGAAGGCAGGCTCCAACTGAGGCCTTCACCTGTTGCTAACAGGCTACCTGCAATTTTACTACAACAATGCCACCAAAGTATGCGAAATCTGAAGAGGATGTAATGACCTCTTCTCAAGTCCGGGAACTTATGGATCAACAAATGTCATTGTACAAGGATCTACTGCAACAGCAGGAAAGTACGTACAAAGGCTTTGTCCAAATAATAATGGACTCCTTCAATACAAGACTAGATGGTGTTCTTAAGGAAGTGTATGACCTCAAAGCAAGCCTGCAATACACCCAGAAGGATGTTGATGATTTGAAGTCACTGACTGACAACCTCTCACTTCAGTGTAAGGAGATAAACCAAGAAATAACTATGCTTGGCTCTTCTTACAGCAATGTGGTTAATAAAATTGACTACAGTGAGAATCAATCGCGACGCAATAACTTGGTGTTTGATGGAATACCAGAGTTTGAAAATGAGAAATGGTCTGATTCTGAGATCAAAATAAGGAATATCTTATTAGACAAACTCAAGCTGGATCCTAAACATATTGAAATGGAACGTGTGCATCGCACTGGAAAATCACCAGGTCAAGGAGGAAAACCTAGACCAATAGTGGTGAAGTTTCTGAGATACAAAGACCGGCTGGCTGTGTTGGAAAAGGCAAAGCTCCTCAAGGGATCAAACATTTACATTAATGAGGACTTTTCTGAAGCTGTGCGACAAAGACGCAAAGAGTTGATTCCAGCGATGAAAGAAGCAAGACAAAGAGGTGACATTGCTTATCTCAGATATGACAAACTTATCACTCATCGTCCTACAAAGTCACCACAGGTTTGAAATGTTCTTCTCATTTTTTTTCCATACTGTTTTTAAATCATTTTAGTTGCCTCCAAATAGCATGGATAGTCACAACATATGTTCAAAATGTCAGAAGCCAGTGGGCTCTCACATCTGTTGTTCTCTTTGTAGAAATAAGTTTCACTTAAAATGTACATACATGACTGACAGAGTACGGGAATCAAAGACAACATGGCACTGTGAAAGTTGTGGTTCGGTGTTTCCATTCTACTCACTGAATGATGATGAGTTTCAATTGTATCTGTCTGATGATTACAATAGGCAATCTGTACATGAGACTTTGGCATTTAATCCATTTGAACTTGATAGAGATCAATCTATGCATGGTTTGGAAATAGATCCCGATATAAACTTTTTCTCAAATGCAAAGAATGAAAACTCATGTGAGTATTTTGATGATGTCAGGTTTAACAATCTCATGCAATCACTTTCTAAGAAAAATAAAATGTTTTCAGTATTACATCTAAATATACGCAGTCTTCCAAAGAATTATGAGAAGATGGCACATTTTTTATCTTCTTTAAATCATGAGTTTTCAGTAATTGCTCTGACAGAAACTTGGCTGACTGAGCAGTCAAAAGAACTTGCTCTATATAAATTGACATCCTATAATTCGACTCACTTTGTCAGAAAATCAAGGTCCGGAGGAGGAGTTTCCATTTTTGTTCACAAAAATCTCGATTTCAATGTCCGATATGATCTCTCCGTGCAATTAAATGAAATACAAATAGAATCTGTATTCATAGAAATATTGTGTAATAGAACTAAAAATCTTGTAATTGGTAGTATTTACAGGCCTCCAAACACAGACGTTTTGAATTTCAATCAATGCTTTTCAAGTACTTTGGAACTCATAAACAGGGAAAATAAATTGTGCCATATTCTTGGGGATTTTAATATTAATTTGTTTAAAAAGGAATCACATTCTGCTACAGATGAATTTTTAAATAATCTACATACAAACTATTTTTTTCCTTCAATTACCAAACCAACAAGAGTGACAGAAAATTCTGCAACATTAATTGATAATATACTTTTTAACACATTAAACCATGAGACAAAATCTGGAATATTATGTACAGATATTTCCGACCACTTCCCAATATTCCAAATGGTTGCAGTAGGCAACAGTTATATGCTGAATGACGAGCCTGTTACCGGTTTCCGAGCATATAATACTGCTAACAAAATCAAATTCAAACATTTACTGGAAAATGTTTCATTTGAAAATGTTTTGACGGAAAATGATCCTAACTTAGCTTATCAGATTTTCATGCAAAGAATCAATGATGTTTTTGAGAGGTCCTTTCCAATTATAAAATCTCATGGGGGTAAAGTAAAAAACAAAATCAATGGTTTACAAGTGGTCTCCTAAAATCTTCACGCATTAAAAATAAACTATATAAAAAGTATCTTTCCTCCCCTTCCCCCTTAAATTTAGCTACATATAAGTTGTATAAAAATCAATACACTCATCTTCTTAGGATAACAAAAAAAAATACTTTAGTGATCACTTTCAAAAATCAGTGAACAATATTAAAGGTACGTGGAAAATAATAAATGAACTTCTTCAAAGAAAGAGAGCTCCTTTAAACTATCCTTCAACTTTTAGAGATGGAAGTAGTACTTTCAATAATCCTTTTGATATTGCATGTGAGTTCAATAATTATTTCTCTAATGTTGGTGCTAATCTGGCTAAGAGAATTTTCGCCACAAATGTCAATCCTCTAGACTACATTAAAGGTAAATATTCTTCTTTTAGTGAGTTTGAACCACCTAATTCCAGTGAGGTACAGGAAATCATTGCAGGTCTAAAAACATCTGCTCCTGGTCATGATGAAATAAGTGCTTCTATTATTAAAGATGTTATATCTACGATTTCTGAACCACTTACTTATATTTTTGCATTATCTATGAAAAGTGGCATAGTACCTTCTGAATTAAAAATTGCTAAAGTTGTACCTTTGTATAAAAATGGTGAAAATGCATCCTTCTCAAATTATCGTCCTATCTCCATATTGCCATGTTTTTCAAAAATTTTGGAAAAGCTTGTTTATAGAAGACTGCATCAACACTTAATTAAGAATAATATATTATATAATTACCAGTTCGGATTTCGGAAATGTCATTCAGCTCACATGGCTCTTATTGAACTAGTGGATAGAATTTATACGGCTTTGGGTAAAAAGGAATTTGCAATTGGTGTATTTTTAGATCTATCTAAAGCTTTCGACACTGTAAACCACAATATTCTGCTTCAAAAACTGCATAAATACGGATTCAGGGACAATGTCTATATCTGGCTCTATAATTATTTGACTAATAGAGAACAGTATGTCAGTATAAAAAATTATGACTCTAAAAAGAATTCCGTGGAGTATGGTGTACCACAAGGTTCAATTTTGGGACCTTTATTATTTATTATCTATATTAATGATTTTGCTTCTGTTTCTACGACCACTTTTCCAGTTCTTTTTGCTGATGATACCAACCTGTTTATTTCTAACAGGGATTTAAAGGCTTTGATTAAAAATTTAAATCATGATCTTCAAAATTATTCAGAATGGTTCAGAGCGAATAAATTGTCATTAAATGTAAAAAAATCTAATTTTATGTTATTTGCTGGTAATAAAAATGTGAAAGAGATCAAATTAAAATTTACATTAATAATGAAGAAATAAACAGTGTGTCATCTACATGTTTTTTAGGAGTTCAGATTGACGATAAATTGTGCTGGAAGGAACAGGTTGAAAAGGTTTGCAAGAAGATAACTAAATCTATTGGAATCATAGGTAAAATTAGAAACCTAGTAAATCATAAATGTGTCTTAACACTTTACTACAGTCTTATTTATCCCTATATAAATTATGGCAATGTTGTTTGGGGAAATACCTTCACTACTTACCTAAACAAAATTTTCGTTCTACAAAAGAAGTTTGTCCGTATAGCTACTCTTTCCAAACCTGATGCTCCAAGTGCACCTTTGTTTTTCAAATTAAAACTCTTTAATATTTTTGATATAAATATTCTTATGACATGTACGTTTGTATTCAGATCACTGTATGATGATGATTGGCCTTCTTATATAAAACATTATTTTATGTATAACCATCAGGTCCATCATTATTCTACAAGGCAGGCCGCAAAACAGCACCTTCATCTGCCATTATATAAAACCTCTCGTGATCAACAGACAATTAGATTTCATGGAGTTAAAGTATGGAACAGATATATCCATCTTCTGGATTCATCCACCACATTATACATGTATAAAAACAAACTAAAACAGGAATTAATGGCTGAGTATTTGTGCTGAGTACAGAGCAAATGACTCAAAGGAAATGATTGTATGAGTTTTGTATACTTGACACGTTATATTTGTATGTGACTTGGTATTTTGAGTGTGTGGTAACCTGGCGTGGGTTGGAGTTGATCTGATTCTTATTTCATTGTTTACTGGGAGTGGTGTTGTTATAAGCCTACTTGGCTTCTACCTCTCCCATGCACATGCTATTATCATTTATTTGTTTGTTTTGTATATTCATACATCCGAATGGATGGCTACTCTAAAGTGCTAAATAAAAAAGAAAGAAAGAATGTTGAAGGGCAAAGCTTCTATGTGCTGAATTCTATTTTTATAGTATAATTAGACTCAAATTCAAGTTCATGTAATTTCTTTATACATTAATATATGAAGATTAAATTTTGTACACAACTTTAGGTTGATTAACTCTATATACTGTGAGATTTGTTTCTGAAAATCTGGTATACTTTTGAAGATATTACAATTTCACTGAATACCAGTCATTTCAGTTACGGCGGCCATCTTGTTTCTTCAATCAATGAAACTCACATATTTTGTTTATTTTCAAACCTGTAAGGCCAAAATTTCCTGAGAGTTGATAGTATCACGTCAAACCACACATACTATGCCAAATTCATGAGAAAATCTTATTTTATATTGAAGATATTTCATTTTATGTCACAACAGTACATGTGTGAAAATTAGCCATTTCAGTTAACATTCACCAATTAAATGTCATGTAATTTATTTATGCATTAACCAATGAAGATGAAATGTTGCACACTGCATGAGGTTGATATAGTCTATATACCGTGGCAATTATTTCAAAAAATCTGGTATAAATAAATATGAAGATACAACAGTTGAACTGAGTATCAGCCAGTTCAGTTACAGCGACCAGCTTGTTTCCACTATGAAAAAACGGACATAATTTGTTTATTTTTAAACCTATAAAGCAAAGATTTCCTGTGACGTGACATAATGTCAAACTACACATACAGTGCACATTACATGAGAAAATCTTGCAGATATTTCACTTTATCTGACAGATAGTGCATGACTGAAGGTGCGACTTTTTGGTTAACATTCTCTTCTTATTTCTTCAATAAAAAACAAACGAACGCGATACGCGAGTGGCATATTCATGAAATATGTTCCCAACATCTTATATTAACATAAAAACAAGGTTGCCAACCCCTAACATTCCGGAACCACAAAAGTGTTAACGGAGCCCTTTTTCAGATTTTTTTACTAGACTACTATACTAGGGCTGGGCCAATATATTGTTTTACAATTTACTCCTATACGCCTTTGTTGCAATATCGATTCTTTATCAAAGTCTCGATAAATGCAATATTCCTCCCGGAACAGTTACACAGCACTTTATGTTAAACTGACATGTTGCTGTGGTAATGCACTTTAGAGTCTTAACACTTCAAAACATACAAGCCAAGTGGCCTTTGGTTTACAACTTTTGGGCACATCACTGTTGTCCTTTTCAAAAGTTTCACAAATTATTATTATATTATTCTCTATATGTACAGTGGGAGGAAAGAGTGATTTGAAATGTCTCAAATTTCTGCCTAAATTGGTCACTAAATGTGGTCTGACCTTTATCAAAATCACAAGAATGAGTAAACAGTGTCTGCTTGAACTAATACCACCCAAACAATTACATGTTGTCATGTTTTTAATGGCCATAACATGTAAACATTCACAAGACAGTGTGGAAAAAGTAAGTGAACCCTTGGATTTAATAACTGGTTGACCCTCATTTGGCAGCGATAACTTCATCCAGACTGTGGCATTACCAGTTTTTATTAACTGTATTTTAAATAACTTTATTAAATATATGCATTTTAAATATCAAAACGGACAGCAGATGGCGCTAGCGTTCAAATAGTATAAAAACCACCCTGGTTCACACGCACTTCCTCTGTCTCCTCACTGGCGTCTTCCGGCCAGGTTGGGCTGGGCCCAGAGGTCGTGCGTTGTGCTCTACGGGTCCAGGTAGCTATGGTTCATTTATTCCTTCCTTAGATTTAGGTTTAGCCACTAATATAGGTTTTATTTTAGCGTCGCGGGTGGTTGAGAGCCTCAGCGTGCACCACCCCATGGCGTCCATTGCTCTCGGTGTGTTGTCCGGGTGTGCTGGGTTCCTCGCGTAACCGGGGTGCTATCGAAGCACTGGGCTGACTAGAGCTAGACATTTGGACATTTGTAAATCCAACTAATGTGAACAACTGTGAACCAAATGAAAGCTAAAGTGAGCTAACGAAGGCTGTGAAATGAAATGTCTACTGTAAAGAAAAGTGTGAAACAAGAATCCGAAAATAAAAGTAAAACATAGAAATAAAATGTAAAAAATATGTAAAAGGAACATGCTGCCTCTGTCCTTATGGGTCGAACATCTTTTTCTAGTTTACTGGATGGTGTTGTCTGGCTTTTATTTATTTTTATTTAATATACCAATACTACTCGTCTTGTCACAAGATGTTACCTGTAGTTGCAGATTGGACGTGCACAACAATCAGGATCAATCTGGAACCATTCCTCTTTAAAAAACGGTTGCTGTTCAGTGAGATTCCTGGGATGTTTGGGGTGAATGGCTTTCTTGAGGTCATGCCACAGCATCTCAATCGAGTTTAGGTCAAGACTTTCACTGGGCCATTTCTGAACGCATATTTAGGCCCGAGCACCATCAGGGCTGGCGAAGGGGCTCTTGTAATCGTATAGATTCGCTCCGCGCACTCCCCCAAAGTGCACGGAGCGCACAAAACGAGCGCGAAGCGCTCGCCTCCTCTCAAACATGCACTAACACGTTCCGTGCACGTGCACATGTATCAGAAAACGAACATTGTAATTAGACGTCCCGTGCACATACATATATAATGCAAAAATCAACCTTGTAATTGTACAGAGCCCATAAAAGTCAATGGGCGACTGAGAGCCCAAGGTCACTGACGGGCACAAGCTGGAATATAAAGATTGAGTACTGGGATGTATTCCCTTGATATTTGGAAAGTAACTGTATTCTAAATACTCTCAAATGAAAGTGTAACTTTACCAGAATACAGTTACTCAAAATGAGTATTCTAAATATGTAATACGTTACTCCCCAACGCTGCTGTGCTGATCCATTTTTCCTCCACACATGATGTTGTGTGTTCTTCCCAAACAATTCAACTTTGTTTTCATCAGTCAGAATATCAATCAGAATATTTTTCCAGTCGTGCAGTGGAGCATCCAAGTGCTCTTTCGCAAACTTTAAGCGTCCAGCAATGTTTTTTTTTAGACAGTATTTGCTTCCTCCGTGGCGTTCTCCCATTAATCCCATTCTTGTTCAATGTTTTACGTATTGTAGATGTGTCAACAGAGATGTTGGCATGTGCCTGTGATTTATGTAAGTGTTTAGCTAACACTCTAGGGTTCTTTTTTTACCTCATTCTGCACTGTGCTCTTGGAGTCATCTTTACAGGGCAGCCCTCTGGCCTGGAAGTGAAGCAACAGTGTTATGAAAATCAGGACTTCAAGATTCAAGATTCAAGATTTTTTATTTGTCAAACCATTCACATGGTTTGAAATTATATTTCTGTCATCCTTGATTGTGGAGCGGGCGGCGGGGGAAGAGGGGTGGGAGGGAGGGCAGGGAGTTCAGCTTCCCGATGGCCTTGTGTATGAAACTGTTCTTCAGTCGACTGGACCTGGCCCGTAGATTCCGCAATAACCTCCCTGAAGGCATTACCTTGTAGAGACTGTGATGGGTGCGCAGGGTCCCTGGTGATTCTGACGGCTTTGCGGGTGAGACGGGTGGAGTACATGTCCTTAATGGTGGGGAGAGGGGCTCCGCAGATCCTCTCCGCTACTCTCACGATGCGCTGGAGGCTCCTTCGGTAGGAGGCAGTGCTGGCGCTGTGCCACACAGTGATGGAGCTGGTCAGGATGCTCTCTATAGTCCCTCTGTAGAAGAGCCACACAGTGATGGAGCTGGTCAGGATGCTCTTAGTCCTCTGTAGAAGAACCACACAGTGATGGAGCTGGTCAGGATGCTCTCTATAGTCCCTCTGTAGAAGAACCACACAGTGACGGAGCTGGTCAGGATGCTCTCTATAGTCCCTCTGTAGAAGAACCACACAGTGACGGAGCTGGTCAGGATGCTCTCTATAGTCCCCTGTAGAAGAACCACACAGTGACGGAGCTGGTCAGGATGCTCTCTATAGTCCCCTGTAGAAGAACCACACAGTGACGGAGCTGGTCAGGATGCTCTCTATAGTCCCCCTGTAGAAGAACCACACAGTGACGGAGCTGGTCAGGATGCTCTCTATAGTCCCCTGTAGAAGACCACACAGTGACGGAGCTGGTCAGGATGCTCTCTATAGTCCCCTGTAGAAGAACCACACAGTGACGGAGCTGGTCAGGATGCTCTCTATAGTCCCTCTGTAGAAGAACCACACAGTGACGGAGCTGGTCAGGATGCTCTCTATAGTCCCTCTGTAGAAGAACCACACAGTGACGGAGCTGGTCAGGATGCTCTCTATAGTCCCCTGTAGAAGAACCACACAGTGACGGAGCTGGTCAGGATGCTCTCTATAGTCCCCTGTAGAAGAACCACACAGTGACGGAGCTGGTCAGGATGCTCTCTATAGTCCCCTGTAGAAGAACCACACAGTGACGGAGCTGGTCAGGATGCTCTCTATAGTCCCCTGTAGAAGAACCACACAGTGACGGAGCTGGTCAGGATGCTCTCTATAGTCCCCCTGTAGAAGAACCACACAGTGACGGAGCTGGTCAGGATGCTCTCTATAGTCCCCAAAAACAAGACATCAATCCTAGCCCTGTAGAAGAACCACACAGTGACGGAGCTGGTCAGGATGCTCTCTATAGTCCCCTGTAGAAGAACCACACAGTGACGGAGCTGGTCAGGATGCTCTCTATAGTCCCTCTGTAGAAGAACCACACAGTGACGGAGCTGGTCAGGATGCTCTCTATAGTCCCTCTGTAGAAGACCACACAGTGACGGAGCTGGTCAGGATGCTCTCTATAGTCCCTCTGTAGAAGAACCACACAGTGACGGAGCTGGTCAGGATGCTCTCTATAGTCCCTCTGTAGAAGAACCACACAGTGATGGAGCTGGTCAGGATGCTCTCTATAGTCCCTCTGTAGAAGAACCACACAGTGATGGAGCTGGTCAGGATGCTCTCTATAGTCCCTCTGTACAGTGTTGGGTGTAACGAGTTACAAAGAAACGCGTTACACTAACGAAACTACTTTCTCAGGGAAAAAAGTAGAGTAACGCGTTAGCTACCGTCAATTTAGTAACGTAATGCCGTTTATTTTTCAATCCGCCGCAACGTTACTTTTTGTTTACTATGGGCAGATGTCACCGTGACAGTCATCTGCTGGGCGCTTGCGCACACGACTCGCGCGCGCGAGTTCTCACTCCGCATGAGAGACAGTCAGAGGCTGGCCGCAGGTGGTGGCGGCAAAAAGACGACGAGCGACAATGGCAAGCGAAAATCAGCCAACAACGAGGCTAACATTTGAGGGATGGAGGTATTCTCACTACTTCGAACTTGTTGAGACTAAGGGGAAGAATGTAAGTGTAAGGTGTACACTGTGCAGAGTCCTGCACGGGTCCATTTTTGGAGACCCGTACCCACCCGCACCCATCCGCTACAGCACTTACCCGCCTGTAAACCCGTGATTATATCAAGAGTTAAATCCGTACCCGCCCGGACCCGTTAACATTCTACCCGTTACCCACCCGTGCCCGTGATAAATCACCCAAATTAAAAGCATTATATTGAATCACTTTATTTTTTCGATGCGCATCTGAACGAAGCAACGTGACGCTATTGAGGGTTGAATGCAAACTGATAATACATCGGTGCGGTTGATTCCTGTGTATTGTCAATGTAAGTGCGCGCACATGTGCGGGTGATGAGTGTGCGTGGCGGCAGGTGCCTTGGAGCTGTGGGAATCAGCGGCAATGCGCACCCGCTGTTCAGAGCGCCTGAGGAGGCCGGAGGAGTAAAAACACAGATTCGCGAAAAATGTATTGAATTTGGAACATCATAACCACTCGGAGACACTGCCTGGAAAGAGGAGCAGCAGCGGTTTGAAATGCCTTTCCCGAGCCCAGGCATTCGGATCAGAGGAATCATATGGAAACACGTGCGCGATTAAAATAAAGGACGCACTGGATTACAAACATGTTTTAAGTGGATTTTATCATGACATGATCGCTGGACAGACAGGTAGGCTACTACACACTCCAAACCCACACGTATTGAAATAATATCCAGGAGAGGGAGAGAGGAAAGCGGCTCGCCTCTTTCCTCTCTCCCTCTCTATTTGCCTCAAATGTCAGAGAAATGTAGGCTCGTAAAACTATACTGTCACCAAAGAAGCAACAGCACGTTGCTGTTATGTCCTTAATAGTAGAACTTCCATAACACATTTAGGAACAAAGTCGAGCAACATAAAAGTAACACAAAAGTAACGTAAAAGTAACGAGTAACGTAATAAGTTACTTTCTTTAGAGAGTAACTAAGTAAAGTAACAGGTTACTTTTTAAAAGAAGTAACGAGTAATGAGAAAAGTTACTTTTTAAAAGTAACTTACCCAACACTGCCTCTGTAGAAGAACCACACAGTGATGGAGCTGGTCAGGATGCTCTCTATAGTCCCTCTGTAGAAGTTGCATATAACGGAGGCTGGGACTCTGGCTCTTCTTAACTTGCGGAGAAAGTAGAGACACTGATTACTTTTCTTGACCAGTGATGTAGTGTGCATGGTCCAGGAAAGGTTCTCTGTGATATGCACACCCAGGAACTTAGTGCTGGTCACCCTCTCCACTGCAGCACCGTTGATTGTTAGAGGAGCATGCTGGACCCGCGCTCTTCGAAAGTCCACAACAATCTCTTTTGTCTTCTCCACATTTAGAGAGAGATTGTTCTGTGTGCACCACATGGCCAGACTGCTCACCTCACTCCTGTAGTTTGACTCGTCTCTGTTGTTGATGAAGCCCACCACTGTTGTGTCGTCTGCAAACTTGATGAAGAGGTTTGAGTCGTACTTTTAGAGATGGTTCTGTAACCTTCTCCACCTTTATACAAATCAACAATTCTTGATCGTAGGTCTTCAGAGAGCTCTTTTGAGCGAGGCATGATGCACATCAGACAATGCTTCTCAACAACAGACAATTCTTAACTAGTGTGTGTTTTTTCAGTAGCAAGGGCAGCTTTAAGCCACACCTCAGTGATTGGACTTCAGGTTGGCTCACACCTCACTCTAAATGTCTGCATAAACTTGTCTAATTAGCTCTTGGAGGAGGGTCACTCACTTATTCCATGGTGTCCTGTGAATGTTTACATGTCATGGCAAATAAAAATATGATAACATGTAATTGTTTGGGTGGTATTAGTTAAAGCAGACACTGTTTACTCATTCTTGTGATTTAATAAAGATCAGACCACATTTTATGACCAATTTAGGCAGAAATGTGAGAAATTCCAAAGGGTTCACATACATTTTCCTCCCACTGTATATATTATAAGAATAATAATTTTGGGGAGTTATGGATTTCAGCAGAAATAATGATGTGCATATTGGGGACTCATAAACCTGCAGACAATCTATAGCTGATATTTATTTAACATGTTTTTTTTTCAGACTGTCCAAAGGGAAGGCTCCTGGATCCCTCTCAGTTACAAAAGGGTAGGTGTATTTAGTGACATATAAAGGATATTTGATAAAAGTGCACTTTACTGCATCACACTCGGTCCTGTGTTACATAAAGTCTGCAGACAGAGGATGGAGCACATGTTTACGCTGCTGAAATCTCCGCTCTACAGTGGCCTGTGAGCAACAAAGATAAGGCTAATGCTTTTCCTGGAATCTGCAGTTGACATATGCCAGATTACAACCTGATGCCACGATAAGACATTTGGGTTCTTTATACAGAGTTTTACTCACGCAGGGTCCGCTTTCAGTGTGAAACTGGGGATGCATTTTTATCATTGTATAAGGAGAGAGTGAGCACAGTGGAGATTATAAACAATCACCTACAAACATAATAAAACTGCAAATACTAACTGTTTTTTTTTTTGAGTATTATTTTAATTCCTTCATTTACTTCCATTAAAGAGCTGTTTAACACATGGATCCCTTTCAAACACGCATTGCATTTTGTTGGTTAGAAAAGTTCCTCACATCAGCTTCAATGTGGTTCCTCCAGTCAAGTATTTACATCTTGGTATTTCATAGGGAAATAACAGGAGAGGCCGGGCAGCCTCCAGAGGGGTCACTCTGAAGCCACGTGTCACACGTGTCCTACAGCCCATACCAGAGGACCTTGGAGTTTGCTGTAGGGCTTTAGCCTGGCTAACACCAGACTAAAATCACAAGTGATATTTAGTCTGGTGACCACCAATTAATTTTCTCATAGGAGAGGTGTGGTTTACGATTGTCCATGGCCGTTTACAGTGCGTGCAGAATTATTAGGTACCCCCATGGTTTTGCAGTTTACATGGTTGTGATCACTTATTTAAACCTGTTGGGTAGTGTAACATGCTTGTGGACATGATTTAACACTTTTGGCTGCAAGACCTCATTGATAGTCAACTAGCAGATGTAATGACTACAAGTTGTCGCCATTGTCTGTGTAGGATTATTAGGTACCAAGCTCGTAACACAACTATTCGACAAAATTGACTCACACTTGTATTGCACTTTTCAAGCTTGTCATCATTATTCATTCACACCTTACTCAGTAGTGGTAAGCTGCTATTGTAGCCACAGCTGCCCTGGGGTAGAGTGACAGAAGCGAGGCTACCAGTCTGTGCCAAACGGCCCCGCCGACCACCACCAACCACTCACTCACACACACGCTCATTCATCCTGGCCTATTGTACATGTTGTTAGTCGTAGGGGAAACTGGAGGAAACCTACACAGACACGGGGAGAACATGCACAACTCCACAGAAAGGCCCCATCTGGTCAGGGATCGAACCTGGGACCTTCTAGCTGTGAAGCACAAGCGCCACTGGCTGCTCTGTGGTGGATGTGAACTGTACCACTTGGGCCTGAGGGGTCAGCAGAGCGTGTCCTAGTACCATAGAGCCGCAGGAGGAGCTCAGGGGAAATGAAGGAAGAATGTATGTGAAAAGTTATTGCAGTAGATTCAGAGATCAAGTGTTGGAACATCTAAAAAGTAGATTTTGCATAATACCTCACCCGCCCCATTTAAATATAGCATTTAAAAAGTGAAATACAGTTGGAAGGTCCTGGTTACACTGTAGGCGACCAACCAAGCCAACTATTTTAATTGCTACGTTCCAGTCACTTTTGAAATCTCTATTCTGAAGTGTGTTCCAGAGAAGCCACAGACTGTGTTGTGTGTTTCTCTTTGGTCTGACATGAGTTACGCACACATGTGTTTGGGATGAGGAGGATTTATGGTCAAGTTTCGTAAGAGCAGATTCTCCACATAACTGTCACTCCAACGACAGTGTACTGCAGAAATGTTAATTACTGTTTTCACCAGTGGAGGTTAGAAACACCCAGCCCGCAGACTTCTCACTGCGCTAAGACAGCAGTTACAATCTTTAAGGACTTTTACTACGACATTCACAAGCTCTGCAGTGTGAATTTGGGTCGCGCAGGCACAGACTGAGACGGGTCCAGAGAGCTCAGGGCTGGCATCAGAACGGCACAGTGGTCCATATGAACACTTAGCTGAAGCAACGCTCATGTTCCTCAGGAGCCACTTCAAAGTCCTGCAGCCAAATAGTGTCCAGAATCCTTCAGTCCTGTCACGGCCAGTGCTGCTGTCTCGGCTGCTGAGGCTGTGGAGTGCAGAGTGGAGGAGGAAGCGGCGGAAATGTGTCTTAGGCAGAGATATTGATCGTGGTATCAGCACTGTAACTAGTCTGATTTAGAATCTGATTTCTCCAAATGACATTTCATCAAATACCTCACAGAAAACAAGTTGAAACTTAATGCATTTATTAAATGATTGTCGCTTACTGTCCAGACTGCAGTTCCTTCATTAGAACCAGTGAAAATAGATAGACATTCACTTATTCTCTCATTACATCTATTTTATGTCCTTTATAGACAAAGCATAAATAATATTGCATTGCACAAACGCAGCCCTTACAACATTCTGCATATCTGAGAGTTAAGTATTTATTCAAAGGTAAAATGTCGGTTATTGAAGATGAATTGAAAGGACAGTTAGATCTTACTAATACTGTGTAGGAAGCAGGCAGAGTGCTTTCATCACCAGAGTTCCCTGACTGTTCTCAGGCTGTACGTCGAACCATGAAGCCATCATGGACCTCAGGGCGTGTGATCGCTAACAACTAACAGCTCCGGTATGTGGCTCGCATGTACAGCCCATGTAAGGCCGCTCCACCGGGCTGCCAGCGCTGACACAAAGAATGGCACTTTTCTATAAGAGTCTCTGTAAGGCTGTTGGTCGGATACACAAACACAGGGAGGCAGTACTGATGCTAATAACATCTCTAATAACTGCCATGTGTCTGTTTACACAGCTGGACATTGAGCATGAGAAGTGCCGGCGCTGTGGCCAAACATATCTTCCCTCTCCGTTTCACCAGAGGACTCTGTAGGCACCAAGAGGAATATCAGCTATCAGCCAAAGTTATTGACGACTTTTGCAAATATCTCCCACTTGTTTATTTGACAGAGACTGTACTTTAGAACATTGCTACCAACCGATGTTCAGTACGTGAGGCTAATATTTATCACGGCACTAAACAGAGCGTCACACAGTACAATAAGACAAAGCCATACTCTCTCTGGTCACTTCACACCCCAAGGCAAGTCAGTGCTCACACTTTCGGCTGCTTTTCAGCCAGAGCTTCAGCTTTGAAGACAAAAGTGTAAGTCCCATTGGGACTTTCGAGTTCCATAACTGCTCCTTTCACTGAGAACAGACAGAGGCAGAGCAGTTACCACTGACTCCAGCTCCTCACACCTTCGTTTGGATATTTGTACAAACTCACACATTACATGAGGACACTTATTAAATGCCATCAGGACACTGGGGTCGCCAGATGATTTTTTTGATGATTTTCAAAAATTATTCAAAATGTATTTTTGATTAAAAATAGTATGGTTGAGAATCTGTGCTAATAATGTTTGCGGTTCCAGAGAGACTGACCAAGGAGGAATCTGTGCTGAAGGTCATCAGCACAGGGCATGATAACTTTTGTCCGCTGCTGTTAAACGTGTCTCTACATCTGTCCAGATTGTGATGTCATCATCTGTAAGCATTATCTTTACTAAATATGGTTGGGAAAGCTAAGACAGCCCAACTGCAGTACACCTGGACCAATGAATAAACAAAATGCAATCTGTAAACATGAATAATGTAATGATATGTACTTGGAATAGTATATAACGTCATGCCAGGCTAAAAGAAGGTCTCTTTTGAGGACATTGACGACATTGATGCAGATTTTGTGATTTTAGCTATCAGCTAATTTTATTATCTGGATTTCTTTTTGTGTTTTTCCATTTATAAAGTGAGTTTGCTTTACTGTAGGTCCAAGTCTATTATTGCTGTGTTGATTATCACAAAGTTGAATACATTAGTATAGTATTTTTCATCTTCAGTGTGTAATTTAAGTTATTTTTGTCATTATAAAAAAATCGTGATAAAATCGAAATCCTAAGTTTATAATTCAAAAATCGTGATATTCTATTTTTGCCATATCGCCCACCCCTATGGAGAAGTGACCTGAAGACCTTCCTCCAACACATTGGCACTGAGACCTGTCTGCTTCAGTGGGTCAGTGGTTCAGAGGAGCAGGGTGAGTAAAGGTCTGACAGAGGGAGAAGAGGACAGGACACTGTGCCCATGAGAGCTATGACCTGAAAGTGTAAAGAGGGTTGCATTGGTCCGTATTGCCTAATTGAAAGTTAGTTAGCCGTGCCCTTTCCTCCAATAGTCAAACTCGTATGTTATCAACACATCGGAGGGGATGGGAGGGGTTAACCCTGAAGAAAAAATAAGCAACTTCCTTTCTCCTCAGAGTAACAGACAGTGCAGAGGACAGTCACATGCAAAAGGAGAGGAGACATGTTTGTTTGTTTGTATACTTTATTGTCCCCATAGGGAAATTTGTCCTCTGCATTTAACCCATCTCCATGATGTGGAGCCAGGCTGATAGTCAGAATCACCTGGCTGGAGGATTCACCTATTGCACATGTTTTTAGTGGTAGGGGAAACCAGAGTACCCAGAGGAAACCTATACGCAGACACGGGGAGAACATGCAAACTCCACACAGAAAGGCCCAGGTGGGAATCAAACCTGGGACCTTCTAGCTGTGAAGCACGAGCGCTAACCGCTGCGCTACCGTACCGTGCCACAAATCACATGATGTGATTTGTGAAAAGCACCTGTTTCTTTCTGATGAATGCAGCTGGACACATGTTTCTGTGGGACAGAGCAGAGCAGCTGTTTGCACATAGTTCGCTCTCATTGTGGCTCAGAGTTTTACGAGTGTGACAAGAGTTTACATTAAACACGTGCTTCTGTTGGGGGTAGTTGTCACAGGTTTGTGTTTTATTGTAAGTTTTAAGAGTAAGTTAGCAGTGGCTGAATAGTTAAGCTATTGATTACATTTGAAGTGGGAGTTGTGCATCCAATGAACAAGACTAGCTGAAAATGATTAAATTACAATTCATTAGGCCTAATCTTTAAAAAATATGACTGGGAATAAATTGAATTAAAATAGCCAATTCAAAAACTCCAGAAGATAAGGTGCAATCCAGGTCCAGCGTTCTGTTCCTGTTTCAGTCCAGGGGGCGCCTTGGACATAAAACACACCACGCCAGCACCGACAAGGGGGGTAAAAACAGAAGTCACAGCTCGACAGAGACTTGCGCGCACAGCAAGGGTCCCCCTGCGTCTTTAGGGCCAGGCAGTGTGTCGGGGGCGCCTCCGCCGGCCCCCCTCCACCACATCTCGTGTCTTCTCCCAATCACCTGCCAGGACA
The DNA here is from genome assembly GCA_007210695.1 of Neogobius melanostomus. Classification (NCBI taxonomy): domain Eukaryota; kingdom Metazoa; phylum Chordata; class Actinopteri; order Gobiiformes; family Gobiidae; genus Neogobius; species Neogobius melanostomus. The sequence continues at coordinate 496,250 of VHKM01000636.1, forward strand.
CACACACAGCCCCCCCAGCCCCCCCACTGCCGTGAGCACCACTGCCTTTGTGTCAGAGACTTAGACAGGACTTTGCCCTGCCACTGTTTCTCGCCTTGGTGCTCCTCCTGGATCGCTGTGTGCCTCCTCTGGGGTCTGCCCTTGGTTGCCCCATGCGTGCAGCTCCGCAACTGTGCCAGTCCTGCGGCAAAGTGCAAATGTGCTTGATCCTATGTTGTGGGGTAAAAGTCACGTGATCAGGGTTGCTGGGGTAACAAGTTGGTATAAACTAAAATAGCTAAAATCATGCAATTTAAAAACACATCAAAGCACAGCATACAAGTAAGGATTAAACAACTCGGAGCCGTGCATTAGACGGTTATAATGCACGACGCGGAGTCAAAAAACCACGACGTGCAGCGGAGTGGTGTTACTCCGCGAAGTGCATTATAACCGTCTAATGCACGGCTCCGAGTTGTTTAATCCGCTTATACCATGGTCCCACAAACGTAACATTTTATAACAAATGTTGTTTTCATTTACTAAACTCGCTAAATATGCCCAACTACAGGGACTATTTTATGTGGGCTTTTAAGCGGCCACTGTCTGAACGCTCGTCTCAGAGCGAGCATTCTCTCGCTGTTGCGAGGATCTCCGTCTCAACGAAACAACATAAGCACACGCTGCATCGCCAGACTCACAATACAACAGGACTAACCTTGCTCTTTTCCGTGGAAGTAAACACCGATATGCGGCACTCCTGGGCAGGAGTTATTTCACTTTTAGTGTTTAACCTAAAGCTAGTTAGCTAGCTAGACACGTGTAGCTCAACTGAAACAGATGCAGTGGAGTCATTGAAGTGAGTGAAGTCCGCTTACACCTTGGCTCCACGAACTGAAACGTTTATATATGACTTTACTAATCCAGCCAAATATGCTTAAGTGCAGGGATCATTTTATATACGTCTGAAAATAATGAATAGTGCCTTAACCGTTTTCAGTAGAAATGGAAAGCTCATATTTTATTAACAGTAGGCTAACCTAGCTGCTTGCTCTCTTTCTAGGGTGACCAGATTTTCTGACTAAAAAACTGGGACACTATTTGGGATTTAGTTGCATGGTCAACCAGGGAGCCATTTATTGACTGTTTTTCCCCACGCTAAATGGTATAACTGCTTGTTAATATCTTACACCAGGCACCAATCAGCATTAACATGATAGACTTGATATTTGTTATTGGTTACTACTTGGTAATGGACTTTTGCATGGCCCAAAGACATGACTTTTCAAGCTAAGTTTGTTACTTTGTGGATCATATTGGCCAAAAACTGGGACACTTGGGACAGATCCTGTGTAAAACTGGGACAAATTAATGGTTTTGGAGGAATGTGTTGGGACATGGGACAGAGGACTCAAAACTGGGACTGTCCCGGGGAAAACTGGGACGTCTGGTCACCCTACTCTATTCCCCATTCATCAAAAGTTTTGTTTTGGCCAAAAACGTTGAAATTAACCTCAAAATCCATCTCATTCGTTCATGTAAGTCACTAATTAAGCGTTTGTCTGATTCAGCTGTGTTATGCGTTGCTATGGCGATGCCCGCAGCGGAGTGATATCCCAGTGATTTAACTACCGGACTACGTGTGCGGTTATACGAAAATAATGCACGCTTGTCAGCACCCACCAGCCAATCAGAATCGAGTATTCACCCAGACCATGGTATAATACAAGTTAAAAACCCAACCCAGATTTGACCGTCGCCATGACAGAACACTGGTAAGTAAAGGGACAGGAAAACACATACTTAATATAATTAATATGAGTGGATTAAATTGTAATTAATATCAGCGAGCCCTTGTCCAGATAATGGTCAAGAGTAGCCTGTATCCATAGGTCTCTCCTCTCCCAGTGCACACATGGATATATGGAACAGGTGCATGAGGCTGCATGTCTCTCGTGTTTCTGTGGACAGGGCCATGAATCAGCGTCTCAGCGCTGAGAGCAGAGCGTGAGGAGAGGGAGGACTGTGCACGCACATGGTCCAACATGTTTTTCTAAGAATCAGAGCGCAGCCCAGAGAACTGATTAGATATGGACCACTTTCAAAGGAGGCCCCGGTCTGCTTACAACACGCAATGTGCACTATTTCTTTACATACTGACTTTCCCCTAATGTCACTAGTGAACGCCCTGGGCCCATTCCAGTCAGACTAGAGCTGCATGTATACAGCCTACTGTATGCACTCGTACAACCACGCCTTTCCGCTTTATGCAGAGCAGATAAAACCAAAGCGATGAACAGCCAGGAATGCTTTAGAACCAATTTAGAGGCGGACTTCCCTTCACCGCTCACCAGCACATGCTTTGTGCTTCGATCCTCACGGGATAAAAGTGAAACTAAAGCCTGTGTGACTTAGGCTCTGTCCACACGAGGTCAGGCTCTGGCCTAAATTTAAAGGGACTAGACGGAGTTTAAGAATGCAAAAATGATGTATGTGCTACCCCTACACATTCCAGCAATGTTCTAATGTGCAGAATGAGCCCAGACCTGTTCACCACAACTGCCTCTAAAATCCTGCACTGTCACTCACAAAGTTGTTCATTCGGGTCCGAAGTAGCCTGGTTTTACCATCCCCTCGTACTCATTTCGTTTCGTACAGAGGGTCTGGACTTTCTCAATTGAGCTCCGTTAACAGGTGGGAGGGGTGAACTCCTTTGAAACGATTGGATCTGATTTTCGCTAGCGTGTGGTCGTGACGTATGTAGTGCGCCCGTGTTGAGTGAAGCAGCTATCATAACTCTTGGGAGCATTCCTTCCGCATTCTAAGGCTTCAGTTATAATTTCTGGATATTTGGGAGCCGAGCCAGAACAGATTGAAGAGCTTCCATTACGTTCGTATCCGCCGCCATTGCCGAACTACAACCAGCAAACGCAGCAAATGCTTGAAGTCACCGACAACACCCGCCTCCCCCGCTCGCCGAGTGGTAGGTTGAAATTCAACTGAGATCAAACCCAGACGTACATGCAGGGAAAATATAATTGACCGGAGTTTACGGATTGGCTAAGGCCAGGCTAGGTCCGAAGTGCCGTCATGCGCGAGCTTAACATGGAGACTGCAGTTACGCTTAAGACCTGAGGTGGCAGTAGCGAGTATAAAAATGTAAACTTGCATCTAGTCCCTTTAAACGCTAAAATATTTGATCAATCCAGTGTATCGTCCACACCAAATCTGCGTTTTGGGGGTCTGTAAACAAAGATTTTCCAAACCAGGTTCCAGAGTGGAAAGATCTGTTTACGTGGCTCCGTTGTTACGGCGTCTCCGCAACTTTGCCTAAAATGATGACATCACAGCGCCAGTGTTGTGTCTGTTATCCATAATCTACCGACCTTATAATTCCCTTTACTGCACATCTTCCTCTGCTCCACGATGAACCACAGGTGATAAGGAGAAAAACACGGCAGAGTTCTTCTCGATCCAGTCTGTGTTTTTGGACAGACAGTGAAAGTCCGGTCACTGACAAGTTTTTCTGCTTTAGTCCCGTCACGTTTGAGGAATCAACTCCTCGTCTCGTCTGTAGATCGTGAATCCATTGGTCATACCGCCTTTGCTCTGCCCAATCCCGTCAGATCTGGGAAGCTAAGCAGGGAAGGGCCTAGTCAGTACTTGGATGGGAGACCGTTTGGTAACACCAGGAAGCCTAGCATGTAATGAGTGAGTGAGTGGTTGGTGGTGGTCGGAGGGCCGATGGCGCATACTGGCTGCCTCGCTTCCGTCAGTCTACCCCAGGGCAGCTGTGGCTACAACAGTAGCTTACCACCACCAAGTATGGAGTGAATGAATAATGAGCTGTGAAGCGCTCTGGGTATCTTGAAAAGCGCTGTACAAATCCAAGAGATTATTATTATTATTATTATTAAGTGTCGTATTTACCAGCAGAGTTTTGTTTATATATACAGAGAGTTTACAGCGCTATCTACGGTCTTGTTCTAGTTTCTTTGGTAGCGCCACAGCGCCTCACACAGGCCTGGCAGATGTAGATAAATATAGGACAAGTATAAATTAAATACATGTTAAACCTCAACAGGGTGAACTCCTCCTAAGTTGCATAAGTATCTTCGAAACATATAAGTAGCTCACTGTGGGAAAAAGGTTGCAGAGGCCTGGACTAGACTGTACAGTACATAGTACAGTACATGAGGGGATGGATGAGCCCTTCATGGGGAGGTGTTCTGGGGCTTGTCCCGCCAGGAGGAGGCTTCAGGGAAACGGTTTCCCTCCCCTGTCGGCCTTTGTATAAGTTATACTGTATACCACACAACATAATATAAGAGTTGTCTGGATGGAAGGAGCATTCAATGTTAACCTGCCCTTAGAATGAATCAAATGTGGTCTGGGCTCAGTGTTCTTCAAACGTACTTTCAAGTTCTACCCCTGATCAACAAACACTCCCTGTTTTATGACGCCTCCCTTATACACTCGACCTGATCTGATGTGATGTGAGCCCCCGAGCGACACAAATAGAGCGATGAGAACCTGAACCCCAAATGACACTGCTAAAGTGGGCGACAAATGCAGCGCTCAGAGCCTGATTGTTCCTGATTGGACCATCAAACAGCCGCTGATTGCTGCGCTGGGCCTTCCCCTTCCTCCGCGTTATCAGGGCGGACAGGCCGGCTGTATCCCAGAGGAGAGGGCCGGAAGGGGGCAGAGGACTCAGGGACACCCCCAGAGGAGAGCATCAGGGAGGGGGCATTAGTTTGCATTGGTTTATGATAAACTGGAGTTTGCAAATGGATCATAGGTACAGTATGTCTTATAATAACCTTTGAGAGATTCCTTGAGCTCTTGATATTTGCTTGATTTGGTTCAATTAAAGCCAGTCAGTCCTAAAGTGACATGTTAGTTTATGGAGAGCGAGTGAAGCCAAGAGTGTGATGTGAGCAGAGGAATGGGCCTGTGCAACAGATGTGCTCATGGAGACTCTGCATCTCTGCCAAAGATAAGATAATCCTTTATTGATCTCACAATGGAGAAATTCACTTTTTACATTGGGCTCTCAAGAAAAAAAACACTCACAAAATAGACAGGAAATGTGCAGTTAAATAGTAAATAGAGGTATCTTATGTACAATGAGTAATAACAACAAGCTTAAAGGAGCAAAAATATAAACAATAAGAAACTAAAAATAAAAGAAAAATTAGAACAGACTATAAAAAAGTAGAATATCAAAGTCAGCACTGGCAGTGCGAAGTTTACAGTCCTAGTTCAGGTTGTCGATAAAGTGACGCTGATACAGGGAATATTGCACATAGTTTTGCATAGTAGTTATTGCACATGTTACTTTACAGTCTTGTTGTACCGTCTGACAGCAGTGGGGATGAAGGCCTTGTGGTAGTGCTCCTTCTTGCACTGAGAGTGCCTCAGTCTTCCACTGAAAGAGCTGCTCAGCTCCTCTACAGTCCTGTGCAGTGGGTGGGAGGTGTTGTCCATGATGGAGGTGAGCTTGGCTAATACCCTCCTGTCCCTCACCTCCTCCACAGAGTTCAGGGGGCAGCCCAGGACGGAGCTGGCCCTCCTGACCAGCTTGTTCAATCTGTTCTTGTCCTGCTCTGTGCGGCCCGGGGCCCAGCACACGGCAGCGTAGTGGAGAGCAGAGGCTACCACAGAGTCATAAAAAGTCCTGAGCAGAGGCCTGCTCACTCCGAAGGACCTCAGTCTCCTCAGAAGGTGGAGGTGACTTTGGCCCTTCTTGTACAGGGCGTTGGTGTTGTGGGACCAGTTCAGTTTATTGTTAAGGTGAACACCCATGTACTTGAAACTCAGAGGCACCCTTTATTAGATGTGCTAAGATGAAGTATTAGCTCCAAAGACATGCTGGGTAATGGGGAGAGCCGGGACGTTTCCCGGTGGGCCGCAGTACTTTTGGGCCACCGGAAAAAAAAAAATATTAGTATTAGTAACAGACTCACGGCTGTACTGTTACAGGTCCAAGGCTTTAACTGCAGCAGGGCCGGAGCTGCTGTTTTAGACTTACTTAAGTGTAAATCGATCAAATAATGACTGAGGTGTTGAAATCAGAAAGACTTTTAGCATTGTGCTTTGCATTCAGTGCGCTGAATCAGGAGACGCCATTGGACTGAACCGACTCAGAGCAGAGTTGAACTCTCTGAGAGTTAGTTTAAGTTGGTGCAGTCCAGCGGAGTCAATTAGTGACAGAAAAAAGGTGAGGCAAAACAGCAGAAATAATATATTTGTCATTTGCAGAACTCAAAGCTGACTGTGGAGATGTGTCAGGCCCAGATTATGTAGTAGCTGATGTGAAGAGAGAGAGAGATCCGATTTGCCAAAATTCTAAACTGACGCTCTACGATGTCCCAGCACGCCCCTGATTAGCTCGAATATTTAAAGGAGAACCATGCATCGAGAGAAAACCCATCGAAACACGGGGGGAACTTGACACTCCAGGAAGTACAGCCCCGAATGGCCCTAGGAATCGGAACCAGGGACCGTTTTGCTGAGAGTCGAGAGTGCGCCATCCCTCAGTCTGCGGCCCATCTTACATCTTCCTCTGGGCCTCCTGTTTCCTGCAGCTCTTACCCCTGCCTCCTCTGAGCATGTCAGAGTCCTTAGTCTGGCTTTTATCAAAACAGAACATGAGCCGCATCGCTCAGAGGGAGGAGACTTTACTTTATGTGTGGGACGCTGCATTCTTCTATAGCCTCTCTTTCCATTTTCATCCTTTGTGCTACGTCTGTGCTTTTATTGCTGTAAAAAAATATTCTTTGCGCTATTATAATTTTAAAGATGTGTGCTGATATACAGGGACATGAGGGCACCGGAGGGTCACATGACACAAACCTCTCTTCAGTGTAATGTTAGACTGTGGTACAGCAATAGATACTGTAGATGTCGCATGCTACATTCAAACAAAACCCTGTACCTCGATGGTTGTTGAGATATGTGAGATCAGGTGTGGGGATGATTGTTGCTGCAGTGTTTGTTAGTGTTTAGTCCGTTTATTCCGAAAAGGCAGGTTGGCTGGGCACCGTTACATTTTTGTTTCGATACTGGTACTTTAACGATACTGGGTTTTTGAACGATACTTATTCCGATACCTATACTAAAATATTTCAATTTTGTCACTTTTCCCCACTTTTTTCTATTATGTTTTCACCTTGTGTTTTTTTTTTCTTCAATTTTGTCACTTTTTTCCCTAACTGACTCTCCTCCATTTCAATTAACTCTCTTGAGAGACACAATAATAAATGACAACAATGAATATAAAGATGAAGATTAGGCAGTTTGTTTCCAGGTAAAAGTGTTACGTAAACTGGTCTAAAGCGGCAAAATGAAAAAAACAAACAAAACTGCAGTTTCCCTAAACACTTTACTTCATAATCTTTTTCATTTGTTCAAAAAAAAAAAAAAGACTTCCCAAAGACAGAATCCCCTTCAAAGTGACCTCCCCCCTCCACCCCGTCTGAGTGCACATGTTTGGGCTGCGTGTGACGAGGAGACCCCTGTCTCTGGAGCGCCTCTGGTTTATGGCGGGGTTTACGGTGTGATGGATGGAGCGAGGAGCTGGATCTGTCTGTCTCACCCAGAGGCCTGCAGCGGATCACAGCCTCATCCGCCCGCCATCTGCCCGGGAACGCACTCTCTACACGTTTAGTCCTGACTGTGGGACCAGCAGGAGGCCGCTCGCTGAGATGGTTCATGTGGCTCTAACGTGTCAGAGGTGGATACAACACAAGGATGAGGGTGAGTGCATCAGAGTCCAGGTTTGTAAAAGACATCAGGTGCTCTTCCTACTTGCAATAGAAGAGTAGAATAACATTACAGGAGGGCAATAGAAGGTCTGAGGCACTCTGTTGAATTTTATGTCCTTTATTTGGTACAGGGACAGTCATTGTTTCATTCGTCATTGTTATTATTATAGCCTCGCACCATGGACTTTGGCGCTGGTTCTTGGGGCAGAGCTGCTTTAAAGCTCTCACTGGAGCCAGTGCAGACACCTGAGCACTGGACTAATATGGTCCTATATCCAGGCTCTGGTCAGGACTGGAGCAGCAGCGCGCATCAGAAGAACGTTTTTTCCTTCCCAAAGCAAATACTAAAGAGTCTCTCACCGGAGGAGAGTTGTGGAGACTCCTGCGACTGGCAACGTCTCTACAGCTTGTATTGATTGCGCCCATTCAAAGAACCTATCGCACCGGCCTGGAGACAAGTTGGAGACTCGAGTTTACGCTGGTCACGGAGATATCTCCGGCACGTCCCCTAGAGATAAGGCGAGTCTCCGGGTCTCAGTGAAAACGAACAGGTTTGATTTCTTTCTTTGCATGGTCTCCGAGAGGTCTATGCGTCTCAAGCAGCTGTGGCAATGTTGCGAACACCTTTTGTTGTCCTCAACCTGTGATATGTTTCTGTGACGTCCCTGTAATGTCTCCGAGACCTGTCGGATACCAAGGAGATCTCAAAGAGTCGAGATTTTAAAATATCCATGCTTATAAATCTCATGGATACTTCGTTGTTCGTTTTCACTGAGACCCAGAGACTCCAGGGGACGTCTCAGAGACATCTCTGTGACCAGCGGCAACTCGAGTTGCCTCGAGTGAGATAGGCCCTTAACTCTGAAGGAATGAATGTGTTATCATGAAAACGGATCTGCCCAATTATTTGTGCTTTATTGAATTATTACAGTATTTACACATGTCATATTGATAATATTTTTGATATGATTCTTTTTAAGAAGGACGACTAGCTGCCTGTGAAGCGCCGCTAATATTTAACTACACGTACCTCCCGCCCAACCACAGATGTGCCATTAAGTTACATTCATAAGCAGGACTAACCAAGGACTAAACTAGGACTAAACCAGGGTTTACAGTACCTCTCCCCCGGCCCAGGAATGTGGCGTGACTACGTATGGATCTGTGTAAATTCTAGAAATGCATAAGGACAGATAAGCGCGGGTGATTTTCACTGTGAACTTCAGGCTGGAGGCTTCAGAGCTTATCGGAGCTGGAGACTGGGTTAAGGAACTCACCGAGGAATGTCCGTGCTGCAGATTAGCGCACCTTATAAACCCAGAGAATTACGGAGATAATGCAGTGAGAGATGCTACTCGGAGATAGATGGGCTCTTAATTGCATACAGCACAGGTTTCGAAGAAGCAGAGACATACTTAATCACAAACCACGGAGCTTCTTCCAGGCTGGGTATTGATGGTGACAATGTCAGCATTAAAGGTCTTATATTTCATGCCTTTATTTATCTATTTGATAAGGACAAATATCAGGGTTAATCAATGGCTTATCAAAGTTTAATTTCATGTTTTTTATGCCCAAATACGATTCATGACAAAAATGGTGCATTTATCAAGATTTGCAAGCATTCAATCAAACAGAAGAATGAGAGGACATTTCCATATTCAAAAGCAAATTTGACTGTGACAAAGTAAGTTTGTCACAGTATTTATTTTGTACACTTTGTTTCATTCCTATCTGGGCTTGTTGGCTTGTGGGACTCCGGAGGCAGCTGAGAGGTACCGGCAGGCCAAGCGTGCTGCAGCTCGTGCGGTCACAGAGGCAAAAACTCGGGTCTGGGAGGAGTTCGGAGAAGCCATGGAGGAGGGCTATCGGTCGGCCTCGAAGAGATTCTGGCAAACCATCCGGCGCCTCAGGAGGGGGAAGCAGTGCTTCACCAACACTGTTTACAGTGCGGGCGGGGAGCTGTTGACCTCGACTGGGGATGTGGTCGGGCGGTGGAAGGAGTACTTCGAGGATCTCCTCAATCCCACTGTCACGTCTTCCGATGAGGAGGCAGAGGCTGGGGACTCGGAGGGGGTTCGTCCATCACCCAGGCTGAAGTCACCGAGGTGGTTAGAAAGCTCCTCGGTGGCAAGGCCCCAGGGGTGGATGAGATTCGCCCTGAGTACCTTAAGTCTCTGGATGTTGTAGGGCTGTCTTGGCTGACACGTCTCTGCAACATCGCGTGGCGGTTGGGGACAGTGCCTCTGGATTGGCAGACCGGGGTGGTGGTCCCTCTCTTTAAGAAGGGGGATCGGAGGGTGTGCTCCAATTACAGAGGGATCACACTTCTCAGCCTCCCCGGTAAGGTCTACTCCAGGGTGCTGGAGAGGAGGATCCGGCCGATAGTCGAACCTTGGATCCAGGAGGAACAATGTGTTTTTCGTCCTGGTCGTGGCACACTGGACCAGCTCTATACCCTACATCGGGTGCTCGAGGGTTTGTGGGAGTTCGCCCAACCAGTCCACATGTGCTTTGTGGATTTGGAGAAAGCGTTCGACCGTGTCCCTCGTGGTGCCCTGTGGGGGTGCTCCGGGAGTATGGGGTCCGGGGCCCTCTGCTAAGGGCTGTCCGTTCCCTGTATGACCGTAGCAGGAGCTTGGTTCGCATTGCCGGCAGTAAGTCAGACTTGTTTCCGGTGCGTGTTGGTCTCCGCCAGGGCTGCCCTATGTCACCGGTTCTGTTCATTACCTTTATGGACAGAATTTCTAGGCGCAGCCAGGGGCCGGAGGGTGTCCGGTTTGGGAACCTCAGGATCTCATCTCTGCTGTTTGCAGATGATGTTGTTCTGTTGGCTTCATCAAATCAGGACCTCCAGCGCGCACTGGGGCGGTTTGCAGCCGAGTGTGAAGCGGCCGGGATGAGGATCAGCACCTCCAAATCTGAGGCCATGGTTCTCCACCAGAAAAAGGTGGTTTCCCCGCTTCAGGTCGGTGGGGCGTCCTTACCTCAAGTGGAGGAGTTCAAGTATCTCGGGGTCTTGTTCACGAGTGAGGGACGGATGGAGCGTGAGATCGATAGACGGATCGGTGCAGCGTCGGCAGTGATGCGGTCGCTGTATCGGACTGTTGTGGTGAAGAGGGAGCTGAGTCAGGGGGCAAAGCTCTCGATTTACCTATGGTCATGAGATCTGGGTAATGACCGAAAGGACAAGATCGCGAATACAAGCGGCCGAAATGAGTTTCCTTCGCAGGGTGGCTGGGCGCACCCTCCGAGATCGGGTGAGGAGCTCAGTTACCCGGGAGGAGCTCGGAGTAGAGTCGCTGCTCCTTCACGTCGAATGGAGCCAGCATCTGTTCCGGATGCCTCCTGGTCGCCTCCCTCGGGAGGTGTTCCAGGCATGTCCTATTGGGAGGAGGCCTCGTGGAAGGCCCAGGACACGCTGGTGGGACTATGTCTCCGAGCTGGCCTGGTGTCGCCTCGGGGTCCCCCCAGAACAGCTGGAGGAGGTGTGCGTGGATCGGGAAGTCTGAGCATCTCTGCTGAGACTGCTGCCTCCACGACCCGGCCCCGGATAAAGCGGAAGAAAATGGATGGAAGGACTTTGTTTCATTTGCAATATCCATCAGCTAACTATAACCATCATATTTATTTTTCTTGTTTGGTTAATAAGTACACTTCACATTGTCGGTTTACAACTTTGCTTTATTTGTCGGCCATTTTAAAATTTCAGGCTGAACCATGTGGCGGGGGGAATTGGTTTAAACTTTGCTTTGATTTTCCTTTGTATATGATTTTGGTTTGTATTTTGTCTTTATTTGATTTGAACAGTTATAATTTTGGACACAACATGTATTTGTTTTTTATGTAAAATGCTTAAAACTTGCCAGCTAAACTTATTGTGGAATGTACCCATCACACTAATGGTATTACCTGGGGGAGGTCCTTTCCATTAGGAGATGTATAAAAGCTGACTGTTTGTAGTCACGGGGAGAAGCCATTTTGTTCATGCATGTGATGTGTGTCACTCAGAAGTTCTTTTGGTGTGAAGAATACATTTTGCCTGGTAAGAACTATACTTGTTGTCAAGTCGACCTGCCCATTTCGACTACTCTGTGGCCGGCATCCTCACATGGACACAATGTGATAAAGTTGTGCCATTTCAGCCACAGCTGCAGCTGAAAGCGTTTTAGACCATCAGTTTGTATCTCTGACAAACGTATGCAGTCAAAACGCTGTCAGTGTCATTATTTTCCAAGAAATTTAGTTTTAATGGCAGTTTGAATCCAATTTAATGCTGTTTAATAACATTTAAGGCTTTCATTTGACATAATTAACTTGAGTATGTACATTCGACATGTACAGCATTTATAGTTAAGATGAGACGCTGCAGGTGAATAAGAAAAAATGCATTTAGAGATATCAATTTGAAACTTCTGCTGTAAATAAATGACATAAATATGAGGAAATAATGAAATGCACATTTTCTGTAATTTTATGTTGTCATATAAAATAAGATATTTTAAGCATAATAATGTTCAACAGTGCATTTTTCAGATGGGATTTTGCATAACATTTTATTTTGTGAATAAACTATTCATATAGTGGGAGGAAAAAGTCTGTGAACCCTTTGCTTTATAAGTTGAGTCCATTTACCATTTACCATTTTGGAATTTCTCACATTTCTGCATAAATTGGCCATAAACTGTGGTGTGGTCTAAGCTTTATTAAAGTCATAAGAATGAGTAAACAGTGTCTGCTTAAACTAATACCACCCAAACAATTACATGTTACCATGTTTTTATTATTGGCCATAACATGTAAATATTCACAGGAGACATTCCAAAGGGTTCACATACTTTTTCCTCCAACTGTAAGTGAAACAATCTATAATAAAATAAATAAATAAAATGTCTCCTTGTTTTTGAGTTCAAAGCTCAACATATCAGGCTGGGAATTAGATATTTAAAAATCCCTTTGAATAAAAACGTTCAAAATATTGTTAAGTCCAAGACTGGAACGTTAGGAGTCTGTAGGAGTGGTCGTTGCATGAGTAGAACTAAAAACCTGATTTGGAGAAAACTGACCTGAAAGTCTTGTAACGTGTGTGCAGGACACGTGGATATCAAATCTGTCAATATTTGTGAATGAATGCGTGAGGGAAAGCCGGCTTTGTGAAGCGACGTTGTAGTTACTTCAGGATTATCTCCGCCTTGCAACAAAACGTCATAAAATAAGCATCGTACAAGGTAAGTTTAGTCTATTTTTATACATGAGAACTAAGATGTTATGGGTGAAAAAAACTAAACAAAAAACAAAAAATCTAAACATTGACCACAGAGTGAAAAATCTATCTTTTCATCTGCCATAGAAGGTCTGTTAAAGTATAAATGTACATTAAAGCCGTGGTAATCAGATGATTTTCTTGTAGTAGAGTAAACTTCTTCTGGCACTACAGACCTACATTGTAAATGTGACATTTGTTAAAGAAAAACAGAGTGTAGTGGTACGCACTTCCGCTGGTTAACCAATCACCGCTAGATCCGACTCTTTATTAGGTGCGCATCTCACCTGCAGTCGACCTTTTCCTCCTCTGACGTCACGTAGCTTCGCTCGGGGACAGAGCTGCCACGTTAGCATCTCGTGCCAAACACGCCATTCAGTTGCACAAGGCGTAAGGCCGCGCAACTGAACCACGCTTTCGCCGTATGTGTCCTTGGTGAGTTTCCATGTGGGTTTCATTCATTAAATCTGGTCCGATCTGTCCTTAAACCGTGTTGTTTGTAGCATGTTGGCGTCTTTCTCGAGCTCACGCCTCTGCCGTGCGCGTGCTCTACCTGCTGTTCCCCTGGGCTGTGGCGTGGGGGTTGTCCTCTGCCGTGCGTAACGCTGTGCAAAGCGGTTGTATCAAGAGAGGACCGGGCGATTTGTGTGCGGAGTGCTTCACTTGACGGTATGTTTTCACAGTGCTTCCAGGAAACAAATGTATGCGTGCTCCTTCTGAAACAAGTCATATTTCCATAGGGTCCTGTTCCTACCTCCTCTTCTTTAATGTTCATATGGTTTTGGCTGGTTCGATCTGCTGGTCATTTGGATAAGGCAAGCGCACAGGTTAAAGCTGCGTACGAACTGAACTGAACTAAATTGACCAGGGTTCGAGGGCTCCTGCACCCGAGCATGTTTCTCGCTGGTCTCACAAACTACTCCTCCACAAATAAGGTAACAAGACTATCGCCTTCTGCGTGACCCGAATCTGCAACGGCTGTTGTAATACCTCGTTCCTATCCTGGTCTCCACGGACTGAAGCTGGCCCTGAGCGCCACACTGTACCATAGGACTGTTAGAACTTTTGTTTATTTTATTTATTGTTTGAGTGGATGTGGATATGAATAAGTGTGAATGCGGTGGTGTGTGAGTAACAAAAGATTTTAAATTAGATTTATAAATTGAAATTAATGCATTTTCTATAAAGCTAAAATAAATTCAATTTTATATTATAACTTTTGCTTTGTCTGTCCACTTTCATGATCCTATTGAACCTGTGACCTTTTTACGTGTGGGAGAAATAAATAATTGTGGTTCCTTGGGCCCCGAATCCAAGGTGGCGTTGTTGGTAATTAATAAAGTAGCTAAATAGTGATTTTAATTAAAGCCTCGGCTGCGACAAGAGCATGTGCCTGTTGTGTCTAAAAACGGTGCGAATGAGGAAGTCAGAAACTAAAGTAGCACAGTGTTAGCTCCGCCCTGTTCACATCTGTGAGAGCTAGAAACGAGTTCAGGCAACAGCCGAGAGACTTTACTTAGCTACCTCCGACTTTCAGGTGGTGCAGCTTTAAAATGGGGTCATCATTATACATGTATTCACAGAGTTGTCAGCAAGTTACAAGTAATAAATAAGATAATCAATAAAACATTTAACCTGTTGTGGGCTAATCAGGAGCTAACCACGGCTAACGGGACTAGCTGTCTTGTTCTTGTTGTTCCAATAAGACATGGACACACATTTAGCATTTCTAAAAGCTGCAATCTGAGTGGTATGTTGGACATATCAAGTGAGAGACCGTGCATATTTAATAATGCATTTACAGGGTTCGTGATGAGCCCAAAATTAGCTTAGTACGCAAAATAAACCGCAGGGCAGTAAGCACTAAGCAGTGGCGTTTAAAACACAGAGGACAGAGCTAAAAACCCAGCTGCATTGAAAAATAAGTCATATAAAAATATGTCATCGCTGAAATCAGAGATTGTCTGAATGTTTTCATGACTCTCATGACTGGTGATACCAGCGCTGTGCTGTGTGTTTACAACAGTAAAAGGCTAATGCTGTTAGGTGGTGCTGGCTATAGGGAGGATCGCTGTTATTGTTTGTTTTCGTGATTTTCACCCGATGTTTGGTGAAGCAAACAGCTGTTTATTTAAATCACAGATCTTGTACAGCGAAAATCTTTTTAAAGAAGCAATGCTCTGTTTGTGAATATCGTCCTCATTCCACACATGACCAAACTCATGATTTAAGTAGCATGTCAACAGTTATTTAGCAGAGATAAATAACAGCTGATCATGCCAAAGGAGAAGATGAGCTGCAGATTGTGTCCTGGGTTAAAGTTGGCTCACACATGAAACGAGTTTATAATTATGTGACGAATGACTTTGTTTCAGTGTAACACTAGTTCCAAATGTAGTGCATTTAGTTTTTATTTAATTTGGTTTTGCGCTCCTGAATCATCCATCCATCCATTTTCTTCCACTTGTCCGTTGCCGGGTCGTGGGGGCAGCTGTTGGAGCTGCCCAAACACATTGCACCAGCCCCTATGGCTCCTCCTGCAGGTGGTGAGTCCACAGAAGACTCCTGAATCATGTGCTACCAAATAAAAAAAGTTCATTTTTAGCCCTGATGTTTAATTATTGGTGCCAAACAGTGACGTGCAGTGAGGTCGTGCACATGCTATTGACTCCAATATAAAGTAAACAAAACTGCAGGAAAAAAATGCAACTTGCTGTCTCTGATATTCTCTTATTTTGAAATAGCATTCAATAGCAACACATTTAAACATAAAATACATTCTCACGATATTGCAAATAAAAATTAAAAGACAACATAGTGAACGTGACCGGGACTCGTACCCCGCCCGTCCAAATGATAAGTTATTGACGATCCTGATGCTTCACGCGGGCGGTGCGTGATAGCGTCGACATTTTCAGATTAAAGACTCGTCTACAGCATTTCATCCATAAAATGTCAGTCTAATCAGTTTTCCCTTTTACTTACTCCTTTACGTTTAAATTGCCTCTCCTAAACTGTGCAGAATAATAAAACAGACTGGTTTTCACGTGTAGTCCACATGTTTTGTAGAAATGTGTAGCGCTGACACAGCGCCCCCCTCAGGTCGCCAGGGGCAGTGCATTGGAGGCGAGCCTCACTTCGGGACTATCAAAACGCGGTTTAAAGTTGATGAACAGATTAAACAAGTCGTTATCTCTGATTCTTTATCCAGGTGATAGAAAACCAACGCGCCCAACAAAAACCCATTTACAAATGTATTTTACTTTTAGGGGGCGAAAAAAGCCAAGAAAGGGACGGAGCGCTGAGGGAATGAGCCGAGCTCAAGTGTGTGCGGGACGCTGGAGGCTCACGGCAGCCCCGCCCTCTTTACACGATACCGACAACTGATAAAACATTTGGGCATTTTTTAACCACGAGATTGATTAAAATCATAGGAAGTCCCTATCATCATAAGAGAAGGGACTTGTTTTTATAAAGTTTATTGTATTTTTTAATGTTTTTTTCTATGATGACTGGTGAGGCCTGGCCTCCCCTGCCCGCACGTCACTGGTGCAAAATGAAAGGCGCTGTCAGACTGCCAAAAGAGATTACCTGATGTATATTTTACTTTAGTAGTTACTTCATCGCCCCATTTAGCTTACAGTATACTGTCTGACTGCATCTGTATAGTTTTTACTGCTCAAATTAAAAACAGCCCTTGCTGATATACTTGTTTACAGATGTGTTCAACAAGGCGGAGGATACCTCCTGTAAAGGATTCAAATGACCATACTTCCAAGGGACAAGACAAGACAACACAGCATAAGGTTAAATTCATAAGCCCTTTCAAAGGCACGGCATTTGTTTTTATTTTACATAATATTGTATTTCAGATGACATCACAAAATCTTCCAGGCTTATAGTATGCAATATTGATGGTAGGCAGCTAAAATTAATATTGTGAAAATTAGTGCTGTCCAAAATATCACGTCATTGACAGTGTCAATTTTTGATCTAACCTACAAAGTTTTTTATAACTCCAGTGCGAGCTTATGACTTGAGAGGTTTTGGATATTTTTCATTGCCGAGAGCTCAAAACACTCGTAAACGTTTCTGTGTGTCTGTATGCGGAGTGAAACACAAGCAATGCCAAACTGTCTGTTACGGTTTGGGGTGAAGGTGTGGGAGATAGACCCAACTGCAGGCAGCTTTCCTTCCAAAACTTAACTTGAATTGAACAAACAGGCAAGACAAAGACCGGAACATCGACAATGCAAGGACAAGGACAAAGGAGAATACAGGGGGATATATACAAACACAAGGGAAATGGGGAACAGGTGCAACACATTAGGACAGGGCAGGTAATCAAACAAGAGGAAGGGAAAGCAAGAGGCACACAGACAGAACTAGAACGTCAAAATAAAACACACGAGGACAGGAACACACACAGAGACAGGGGAAGAGCCCAAACAAAACCCCAACTAAACCCGAACCCTAACACTGTCCATCGATTCAAACTGTTATATAAATATTGGGTCTGGTCAAAATATAGAGATGAGGGTCTTTAATTTAAATTGCTGTTGTCTCATAGTGTTAACAAGTGCTCAATGTTTCCTTACCATCGTTGGTATAATTTGTCTTTTACCATTATTGGTATATTGTCCATTACCATTGTTGGTATTGTTAATTTTCTTTACATTGTTGGTATACATTTTGTTACAATGTGATAATTATTGTTACCTGTGGTAACGCCACCATGATATAATTTGTAAAAAAATTATTGAACAAAGTAACAGTGAAGCTGAATGTGGGATTAAATAAGTTATCTTCTTCCCACACCCTTTCAGGTATAAATGGATTGTTTTGTTCACGTGCTGTATATTCTTCTTTTGTTGCCTTTTGCCTGAAATAAATAAATAAATGAATGAATGAATGACCCTTTAACTGCTGACATCATCCATCATCAGTGACATCAGCTGGAGGCAGGAAGGGGTCAAGAGAAATAAGATTAAACTAAAACTAGTGATTTTAAGTATAAAACTACAACAAAAAATGTGGTCCTGTTGTGCAAGAACAAGGGGAAATATAGCCGCAAGCGGCGATTATCGGCCCTCGCCGACCGCCCTGCCTAAAGCAAGGGGGCACTTCGCGCCCTTTTGTCTCCCTCAATCTAAAATTATGGTATTGCTACTGCCTTTATGTATGTTTTTAACTTTTTTCCCAAGGGTCTTAGTTTTAGGATTTTTGGAATGCGCTAACGCGCACTCCGCACTCAATTTTGACATTATACAGAGAAAAATTAGTATGAATTTGTATCACACTATATCTGCAAACTGAAGCATATTTTTACATTTTACTTAGGGCTGCGGCTGCGCCGCAGAACATCCACAAAGGTTATCCAAAGTACTTTGGTTCCTCACTTCTCGCTGAATTATGGAGTTTAACATTTTTCCATCAGAATAAAATGGGACGTTCTGGTCATCGCTACGGCAACACCGTGAAAAATATGGCATGGGTGTGATTGACTTTTCTGATCGGAACGACCAAATAGAATTTTGTGCCAAATTATTTAAATTTTCATAAAACTAAAATTTGTACTCTCCATATAATTCCTATAGGGGGCGCTATCGCGCCCAATTTGAATTTTGCCAAATGAAAGTGTTTAGGACTGAGACTTTAACAACTGATAACAAAATGGGCGAAATCGGGCTTCATATGTGCGAATGGGAGCCATTTTTTGCTTGCGAAAAATCTCAAAATATGTCGTCTCCTGCTACTATATGAAGTTAGACCCCATAGTGTATGATTCACTTCAAAGTTGTGACATTGGTTATACTGTTTATTTTGTATGTCTCATTCCAGTGTCTGCGTACACTGGTGTATGAATGAGAGAGTGAATGGGTGACTGGTTGATTGCTGTAAAGCGCTTTGGGCCTGATACAGGTAGAAAAGCCATTTACCATGTATTGATGATTTTATGTATGTGCTTTGCCTCAACTTTAACCTGATTGTAATTTTGCATATCTTCCTTTGCAGTGTCGGGCAAGTTACTTAACTGTTAACTGTAATATATTCTATATTAGTAAGTACAGCTTTAAACATGTAACATGTTTGATTTTGATTTGATTTATTTATTTGAGCATTATTTACAATGAGCTATTATTTACATCATTACATTTACATTTTAAGAAGGGGGATCGGAGGGTGTGCTCCAATTACAGAGGATCACACTTCTCAGCCTCCCCGGTAAGGTCTACTTACCTTACTGGAGAGGAGGATCCGGCCGATAGTCGAACCTTGGATCCAGGAGGAACAATGCGGTTTCCGTCCTGGTCGCGGCACACTGGACCAGCTCTATACCCTTCATCGGGTGCTCGAGGGTTCGTGGGAGTTCGCCCAACCAGCCCACATGTGCTTTGTGGATCTGGAGAAAGCGTTCGACCGTGTCCCTTGTGGTGCCCTGTGGGAGGCCTCGTGGAAGGCCCAGGAACAGCTGGAGGAGGTGTGCGTGGATCGGGAAGTCTGGGCATCTCTGCTTAGACTGCTGCCTCCGCGACCCGGCCCCGGATAAGCGGAAGAAAATGGATGGATGGATGGACATTTACATTTTCACACAAAACCAAGAAAAAATAAAAATAATAACTCAAAAGGAGTAGGCTGAAGCAAGAAAGCTTATAAGTGCCTACCCCATATTCAAAATACAATTATTGATTAGCAGCATTGATAATTTGAAGCTTTTACATGTCACAGGTTGAAAATCTGATGAGACTTACAAGACAACTTACAAGTATGAAAAACATAGAGCGAAAATAGAAAAGTTTGTGATTTCTGAGTGTATTTACTTAGTTTAATAGTTTTCTCTTCTTTTTTATCATTGCTTATATTACCATTCTGGTCACCATTCTATTGATTTACTTATTGTTTAAGTAGTCATAGTGTTTTAGATATACACATACATTACTAGCGCATATTTATTATACATTATCATCACCATAATAACAATGACAATAATAGCAATTTTCAAAAGTATCATCTTCAAATTTATCATGTTTCATTTCTATCACACCTGCTTCAACTGTAATAATGTTGGTTAAGATTGTTCTGTCAGTGTTTTTTGATTGTTTTCACTATTTATGAGGTGCTTTTAAAAAGCCAGGGTATTATGTGGCAAGCTGGTAGAGGGCGGTAGCCCCCCACCAGCGAGCCCCCACCCTGCTGTGGGTTGATATTGTGAACCGCTTTATAATCCTATACTGAGTGGTGCTTTAAAAAGACAAGATTTATGAGCCCGTTGAGAGGGGGACCCTACACTCTCAGAAATAAGGGTACATTAGGAGACCATTTCTGTACTCATAGGTACAAATCTAGAACATTGTAACCCAAGTGGATCATTATTGGTCCTTAAGATACATTATTGAGCCTTTTGGGAGTAAAAAGGGTCAATACAAGTTTTCAAATTCAAAAAGCACATAAATGTACCACTTAGGTTAAAAGGGTACAAAAACGTACCACACATGGTACACATTTGAGCATAGAGGGTACAATAATGGCCCCAAGTAGGGACTATTTTGAATTAATGCGCATGAATACACAAACAACAGTACCAATGAGGAAGGACACTGTCGGTAGTGCTTTGGTCTTTTTTTTTAGTTTAGTTTAGTTTATTTATTTGTTTGAGCAGTTAACCTGCTCAAAGGGAGTGGGCTGAAGCCAAAGGCTTATAAGCGCCCACCCTCTTTTGATTACTTTCCCGGGCGAGAACACCGGACTTGGACGTCCTCCTCATGGAGGGACCGGCTTTAAGGGCTCTTTCTACCAAAGAACTTTTGGAAAAGGTTATTCAATCCGGAATAGATGTGTCCGCGGAGGAAGCCAAACGATTCAGGGGTAAGTTTGAACAAACCGAGTACTAGAAGTTATATTATTTTGTGAGTTACATTGTGCAAGCCTGGTCTATGCACACTAAGCTAGTTGAAAAGTGACTCAAATGCTGTTTAAACCATGGCCTTTGCATGCCCGTGTCTGGGTCAAGATATTTCTTTATTGTGTGTATGTGTTTTATGTGGATGTTATTTCAAATTGACGTGATAAGTTGCGTTAGCGTTAGCTTCTGTTTGAGCGCGTAGCTAACTTTGGGCGGGAGGCTAAGCTAGCTTCAACTGCTGCATACATTGTATTAAATATCGGTGTATAGGTTACACATTTCATGTTACGTCCTCGCGGGCAATTTAAGCTGCCGATTTGAAGTATGGAGAACAACAGTACCCAGGCGGTAGTCAATTCTGAACAACAGTGAGTGGCCGTGTTAGCGTTTGTGTTAGTAGTGTTAGGGCTGGTTTTGGTTTAAAGGACCTATATCATGCTATTTTAGCCATTTCAAAGTAAAGTATAGGCATTTATATGATATGTTGTACCTCTCTTCCGGGTATTTTCCCTACCCGGAAGACAAGACGCTTCGATTCAGTTAACTCCGCCCCTCTCTCCGCTCATTCCACATTTGCAGTATTATAAATATAAATATCGCTGCAAAAAGTGAAGTTACTTCACATAATGCAGTTATAAGGAGTTGACATGTGCAACACAGTTTCATAAATGGCTAACACACACGCTAACACACACGCTAACATGCGTTTTGATTGACTCACCGCTCAGTCTGGCCTCCCCATTAGATCTCGTTGGTTATAAAAGTTAATCCACTTTGATTCTGGCCAAGGTTCACCAAGCATCCATCAGGTTGGTTGATATAGTCGCTGAATCCCAGAAAGAAATTCCAACTTCTGGCGAGTGCACTCTTCTTTAGGAAGGTTGAATAGTCCTGTTCCTCTCGTAGCCAAACGCGCATCCGTGACATTATCGTTCGGTAAGAAAAAAGAACAGGCGTGTCCAGAGTAGGTTAGAAAGAGCTCAGTCTTCACAAACAACATTTCTGCTCCGATCCATGGCTCCTCCAGCCGTGGGTGTGTTTGATTAGGCTCGCGGGACAGCACAGACGCGTCGGAGAGTAGCTTTTTTTTTTTTTTTTTTAATTTATTTCTCTCTTACAACAACAAAAATAAAATAATGAAAAAGGTGTTTTATAAATTAAAATCAGGCCGTAAGGCATTACATTACAGACGTAGAGCACTTCCGTTCCGCTGTGACGACACAACTGAACAGCTCAGTGGTTTACCAGGAGAGGGCGGAGCAGCTGCTCAGAGAGCAGGATTCAGGAGGATTACTTAGAACTGCGTGAATGAAGCCAAAAACTGCTCTGGGGGTGTTTTTGATAAGGAAATAGCATAACAACATGGCTAAAAACTCAAAAAAGTCAATTTTGCATGATATAGGACCTTTAAATCTAACGCAGTTTTAGTAGTAGTAGGTGATGAGTTGGACTGGGATTTTTTTCAGATTTGGGATTATATTTATGATTTGGTTCCTTCCTTGTAAGCATACTTTGACTAGATTTTTCTAAATAACCGTTCCTGTTTTGGCCTTTTAACTAATGTTAGCTTCTGCTCATCGTGGCTTTGGTTTTCTTCTCCGGTCAAATAAGGAAATCGTTGTCTTGATGTAAATTTACTTTTTTTGCGGTAATGGATAATGTTGTGAATTGATGTTAAACCAGTGCGAGTTGAGTTAGGCTTGAGTACTTTCCACGGTTTATGGACCTTTCCCCATATCTGAGCCTCTCTGAGAATGCCAAAGCGGGGCTTCATGGTGACGCGTCCTGGGTACGTCTGGGTCTTTCTTGGCGACTTTATGTTCGTGCTATGCTGCTTTTAAACAATATTTTATTGTTGGGGAGTAAACGCATGACTAAGGGCACTAAGTGTTTTAGACAAAGGAGGAGAATATTCACCAATTACACACAACGTGCCACAATATACCGGGTTTCAAAATTAAAAGATAGCGGCGCATGTTCTGGCTTTGTAGGTGGGGCATTGTGGGAATCTTGAGTACTTTATATAAGATTGCCCCTTGAGCCACATGTGTAAATTTCGTGTCTACTTTGGCGCTGTGGGTGCTTCTGGCATAGGTTAGATCTGGTGCTTTATTCTTTTTCTGTTATGCCAAATTGAATGCACATAAACAATATGCTAATCAATAAAAAACCTTTGAAATGACAATTAAGTTAGAACTTCATGGTTTCTGGCATAACATTCAGTCTAAACTGAAACTTTCCACACTGCATTTAGTCTATTGTCTATTAGTTGATAACTTTATGTGATCTCTTTTTTTGTAGAAAATGAGGTGGATGGAGAGACAATTGACTGCGGCTTGACAGAAAATATGATCGCTTTTTTGTTCCAAGGCTCTTTCAAAAAACAACTTAAATTCAATCAGTTTGTAAACGGTCTTAAGGAGACCACACTCACACTTGAACCTGTGCCACCAGAGGTGGTGCAGCAGTCACCATCTGGGACATCCAGGTATAAGAACATGGAAAAAATGCACAATAGGATTGAAAATGTATTACATTTCTCTTGAAGCTTCTGTATACACACTGACATTGTTTTCTCATTTACTCAATAACAGATTGCCAACTAATTTTGAAATCCCATCATTCCCTGCAAATGTACAGAACAAGCTTAATAACAAAGAACCATGTCATAGGAACTCAAAAGACAGACACGTAATTGTGAGAGTTTTGTATGAGGCTATGGCACAATTCACAATGTAAGTATATAAATTGTGGGCACAATTGTTAAGTGCACAATTTTAATAATGTTAATGATATCTGGATCTTTCCATTATAGGTATCCCACCAATTCAGAGTATGTACAAGTGGTAAAAAGGCTCATCGTGAAATATCCTTTCCTCAAAGACATTGACGGAAATGGTTATGTAAGTGTTTGTTTCAGTTACTGCCATAAATGAAATAATGCTACATTGCATCCAGAATTATTTTATTTGGAGGTTGATGCTGCATAAAAAAAACAAAATATAATTTTCAATTGGGCTTTGATCAAGTAAGAGGGCTTTAAATCAGTAAAGACTTACAAGGTTTGCTGTAGAGGCATCATGATTTTCAAGCAAAATTATGCTGCAAAGATTAAATTTCATTTCATTGTACATATTTAAATGAGCACAAAAAAAGGCTGATGCTTAGCTAACAGCAAACAGCGACAAATCAAGAAACAACTGATGTAATGAATTGTAGAGGGTTATTAAAGGGTATTCCAATTAAGAAGTGACCTTGTTGGTTTTGGAATTTTTTTACATGCACTGTAAATAAAAACATTCTCTATCTTTCTCAAACTAGCAAACATGGCACGTGTCATTAAAACGAAAGTTTAAAATGGAGCGTGTGCCTTTGGTCCAATGTGATGAGGTTCAACGGTTCAAGAGAAAGTTTGGTCATCAGAATTCAAAGAAGTCCTGTGACTCTGCATTTGTAGCTACACAACGACAACATATGGTCAGTACTCAATGCATGTCTACCTTTTCAATTAACTATTATGTTGCATTTTATAAATGTGTTTTTCCTTTACTTTTAGGAACCAATTGCCCTTGCCGAAGATGCAACTTCCATTGATGCTCACGTGAAGATTTTAAAGGTCCTATATCATGCAAAATTGACTTTTTGGAGTTTTTAGCCATGTTGTTATGGTATTTCCTTATCAAAAACACCCCAGAGCGGTTTTTGGCTTCATTCACGCAGTTCTAAGTAATCCTCCTGAATCCTGCTCTCTGAGCAGCTGCTCCGCCCTCTCCTGGTAAACCACTGAGCTGTTCAGTTGTGTCGTCACAGCGGAACGGAAGTGCTCTACGTCTGTAATGTAATGCCTTACGGCCTGATTCTTATTTATAAAACAGCTTTTTTTTTTTTTTTTTTTTTTTTTTTTTTTTTTTAAACTGGAACTCTCCGACGCGTCTGTGCTGTCCCACGACGCTAATCAAGCGCACCCACGGCTGGAGGAGCCATGGATCGGAGCAGAAATGTTGTTTTTGAAGACTGAGCTCTTTCTAACCTACTCTGGACACCGCCTGTTCTTTTTTTTACTAAACGATAATGCCACGGATGCGCGTTTGGCTACGAGAGGAACAGGACTATTCAACCTTTCTAAAGAAGAGTGCACTCGCCAGAAGTTGGAATTTCTTTCTGGGATTAAGCGACTATATCAACCAACCTGATGGATGCTTGGTGAACCTTGGCCAGAATCAAAGTGGATTAACTTTTATAACCAACGAGATCTCATGGGGAGTCCAGACTGAGCGGTGAGTCAATCAAAACGCGTGTTAGCATGTGTGTTAGCCATTTATGAAACTGTGTTGCACATGTCAACTCCTTATAACTGCATTATGTGAAGTAACTTCACTTTTTGC
The DNA here is from genome assembly GCA_007210695.1 of Neogobius melanostomus. Lineage (NCBI taxonomy): Eukaryota > Metazoa > Chordata > Actinopteri > Gobiiformes > Gobiidae > Neogobius > Neogobius melanostomus. The sequence continues at coordinate 521,549 of VHKM01000636.1, forward strand.
AGCAATGTTTATATTTATAATACTGCAAATGTGGAATGAGCGGAGAGAGGGGCGGAGTTAACTGAATCGAAGTGTCTTGTCTTCCGGGTAGGGAAAATACCCCCCAAAAATACTTATATTTCTCTCAAAAATGAGTACTCCATAGTGATAGAGGTACAATATATCATATATATGCCTATACTTTACTTTGGAATGGCTAAAATAGCATGATACAGATCCTTTAAATAGCCGGTACCAAAAGATGATTCCTGATCATGCAATAGTTCGAGATCGCATGCAGCGAACATTTGTATGGTGTCAAAAAGAGATAGCTGAAGGAATGTCTGTGGAGGAGATTATGAAGAAGTACCCCTTTTTAAGTACCACAAATGGAGTAAGTCTTGTCTGTACATGTCTATCACTTCTAGTTTGCCCTTAAATCATTGACTTCTACTCCTCCGTAGCTCGCTGTTGAGTTGGAACGTATCCACCCAGAAGTGACAAACTTATCAAAGAAGTTTAAAGAAGAGTTAAAATTCATCAGTGCAAAAGTACTTGAGCAAACAAGAGGGAAGGCTTCAATCTTTGCTCACTACCAGGATGCCAAAGATGAGTCCCTGACTGAAAATGCACAAGGTATGAATTGGTGGCGTGCTGTGACTTTTTGAGTTAGGCAAGTAGTGGGAGGTGTTCATGATTAACCTGTTCATCGCCATCTTTGGCCTAATCAGAAATGCTAACAACAAGTTGATAAATGGTATAAAAGAAAGTAATTGAAGTGCCATCAGTGATCTAACAGGATTACGGGTAACGGTTTCATAAAATAGACAAGTGCTCGTCATATTGTTAGAATATCATGAAAAAGTGCATTCACTTCTGTTATTCAACTTAAACTGTGAAACTAATATATGATAGACTTATTACATGCATATGAGATATGTATATCTTTTATTTGTTATAATTTTGATGATTATGGCTCAGCTTGTAAAAACCCCAAATGAAAAATCTCACAAAATTAGAATATTTTGAAAAATGGACTGTAAGCCATAATCATCAAAATGATTAAAGGTTTGACATATGTCACTTTGCATGTCATGAGTCTATATCATATATTAGTTTCACATTTTAAGTTGAATTACAGAAATAAATGAACTTTTTCATGATATTCTAATTATATGACGAGCACCTGTACTCTCTATGCTGATGATACAACCATCATTGGGCTGATCAGTTCAAACGATGAATCTCATTACCGTGTGGAGGTGGAGAATGTTGTTCAATGGAGTAGAGAACACTTCAAAACATGTGAACTTGTCATTGATTTTTGTGACAATAGGAATCAGTTGCCTATTACTATCCATGATTCTGATGTGCAGATTGTTGAGAAATGTAAATTCTTGGGTGTGACTCTTTCTCATGACTTGAATTGGAGCTCTAATACGATGAACACTGCTAAGAAAGCGAGACAGCGCCTCTTCTTTTTACGCAGGCTTCGAGAGTTTACAAAAAATACTAGGATTCTTTTGAACGTTTATCATTGTGTAATTGAGAGTGTCCTAACCAGTTGTATTACCGTGTGGTTTGGTAATCTCACTCTGAAAGAGAAGAAGGCTTTGAACAGGCTGCACTTCGCCATCCTGGAGGCCACATATAAAGCTCGACTCTTGAATCGAGCTTTACAACTCGCCAATGATGCCTCAGGTCATCCTGCTAAGGCCTTGTTTGAGATGCTTCCCTCAGGGAGAAGGTATCGCTCTGTCATATGTTCTACTGAACGCCATCTTAACAGTTTCTTTCCTCAAGCTGTGATCACTTTAAAGGGGAACTAAAGGGCAAGACAGAGGCTTAACTCCACCCACTCCCAAAATTCAAAAAACTCCGCGAAAGAGGCGTGCCGGGAGGCCTTGGGGGAGACGGGGGGGGGGGGGGGTTGGGGGGCGATGTCTGGGGCTGTCAGTGACAGCGGCCTGCTTGCAAGCAATCGCTTGTAGCTGCACAACTCGCTCGCTCGCTATGAATCCAACTCAAACTCGCTACGGAGGCGTATGCGGGAGGGAGTGGGGCTTATATACGGCTGCAGTGATGACGTTCTCTGGCACCGTGACGTTGCATGGGTAAGGTCATTGGCCAATCACATAATTCCACTTTGGTTGAATGTTTTTAACCTGAAGAGGGCAGTAACCGCTCAGTTTTGCACCCAAAAGAGGGATTTTGAACTAATTTTGCACAAAATGTCAAAATATTGACTGGGACATGTAGACAACTCTATTTGACACCCATTTAGGCAGCTTATCAGTAAAAAAAAAAGTGGATTTGGGGTTTAGTTGCACTTTAAACAAGGCACCTTAAACAAGGCACTTCTATTTATTTATTTGTATGGACTTTTATTGTACAGTATTTTATCTTTAAGCTTTTAATGTGGCATTGTTTGTTCTGGTTTTTTATATTGTGTCTTATTTTGTGTCTTTTTATGTGTTTGGCATATCACACTTTGAGCTCTTTGCACATTTTTTTCCAATGTGGTTGTTTAAACTGCAAATGGCCAATAAAATTAATCTGAATCTGAATCTTTAATTTGTCTTGAGTTATTGGCTTGAGGATTGGATTGCCGCTGTTGCTACTTTTTGAAAAATGTTCTGACTGGATCACTTAAGCCAACTCGTGGATTTCAGGAATTAAAATGCTTGATTTCCAAATGACCAAATAAAAAGCATCATAGTTCTCCTTGAAAAAAACAAAAAAGGAATGTAACATCCTCAATTTCCTTTTGCACCGCACTTTCAGCAACAGATGTCATGTGTAATGTCCTGGCGCTCTGATACAAGCTTTATCATTGTTAATGTAATATATTACAATACTATTTCTTTTTCTACAGATATTGATCTACGTGCAACTGCCATTTTCATGCCGATATTTTTCAAAGAGAAGATCAATCATTTCATTACTCTTGGAGAGGTATGTAGTAAAAGTTTTCTTAACTATATTTTTACTAAATTTATTTATAAAAAAAGAAAATGGAATTCTGCCAACTGGACTAAAATTTCAAGTATGAAGATGCTTCTCCATCATTTGAGTACCTTCTTCAGCTCACCTGAACTTTATTTATCTTGTCATGTTTCATCTGCTGACAGCTGAAACATGTCAAGATAAAATTTACATCTAAAGACCATATTAGTCATCAAATGATATAGTATATAATATAAGTTTTGTTATTTTCTTTTACAGCAAGACCCAAAGCATCCGTATCCTACTATTCAGCTGCTGGAAGGAGACTGGAAAAAGGCGTTCACCACCAGTGTCCCAACCGTGGTAAAAGTGGACAGCGTTGAGGTGTGCCGTTGTTCAGGCATTGAAGATGGAGTCATCTCTGCATTCTGCACATACTTCATTTTCAACATTCAGTATCCACCCTGCCTCAAGAACACTTTGAATTTCCTTCAAAGATACATTGCAAAAATATCACTGGAGGGGGACCAACCTTTGCCAATTACTGTGAGCCACAAAATAAATGTACTGTACTTTATTGATGCCACAGCCATACCATTGTCCAAAATGCTCCCGCAGAGTATTCACAATAACTAAATTAATCCAGCACATTGGTCTAATCCATGCCCATGAGCCCAACTTCCAAATTTCTAGCACTCTTTGCAAACATCAGTTCAGACAATATTGGGAGTTTTCGTCAGGCAATATGATTGCAGATTTTGAACAGGTTCCAGGGAAAAGCATTGAAACACCAATTGTTTCACTTCCTGCCGGACTTCAAAAAGCACTGACAGCTGATAGTCAATTCTGTCAGAGGGACTTTACTAAGCCCGTGCAACGTGTTTCCCGAATCCCAAGTGACTGTGAACTGTGCTAAGTATGCAGTACATGATGTCTTCATTATTGGTTTGTTGCATTCTGAAAGCATTCCACTGTTCCTAAAAATCAAATACATATTGAACATTGATACAGATAGGCCATGAGACGGGACCCCAAATTTGGGCTACCGGTACCATTTTGAGGGATTAAATTTCCTTTTGATTTTCATGAAGGTACATATCTCTAGTGTTGGAAAATGTGTGATAGCATCCGATCCATGGTAGTTTTCATGAGAAATCAACACTTTTATCATCCCATCTCAATATACGGTGTTCAGTTACTACTAGAGATAAAGATGCCTCTATAATCCAAGTGGTTGTTCTCTTCTTTTGCAAAGTGGAGGATCTTGCAGACCATCAATAACAGAACCAACATTCATTGGCTTTTCAGAGAAACTGAGTAGTTAATAGCCTATCCATCATTATAATTTGCTGTGTAATCTTAAAAAAGTTAACTCTACCAGAACGATTAGGTGAATGGTTGTATATCTCCGAAACAGGTTGTGATGGAGACTTGTGTTGTTTTGCATTGAAAAGAGCAATGTCTGGGCTTTAATATCATGTATCAACCACCTTTCTAGGTCGCTGGGGGGCTGAGAAACGTTATGTTGAAAATCGTGAAAATCGTTCAACTGATCATAGTGTATGGTGACATGATATGATATTATCTGATCACATGTTTTTTCTAATGTGGATTGTTTTCATGTTATTCTATACGATTTTGCCTTGTGCTTGCAAATACTAGCAGCAGGACTTAATCCAAAGGCAGTGATTCCAGCATCCATTAAGGCACATATCTTCACCAATCCAGCATGGGGCGGCAGATATTGATCGACTAGAGGAGACCATCACTGGAAAGGAGACATCACACATGGTTAATGGCATAGCCCTATGAGGCAACTCCTGTTGTGATATTGGGCTATACAAAACCATTGATTGATTGATAGCAGTATAGGCAAAGGTGTATGGAGTCCTCACCTGCCCAGTGCTGAACTTCCATGAGTTGAAAAGCTACAGTAGATTTCAATTGAGGCTGAACATACTACTTCAGATGCTTATGTGGCTGAAGCACGTGTTGGACCACATCCACTCATGGAATGGAATGACCATGCCCAAGAGATGAAAGAGTCGAGCCAGACTTCCTCAGTGCAAAACATGGTGTGGATCCTTATGAGGCAGCCACAAGCTGAACATCAAATTGTCCCAAGCTGGACTGGTTTCAACATAAAATAAGATAATCCTTTAGAAATCCGTGATAAAATAATCTATGACAAAGTAGAAATCTGAGAGGGTGTAGTAGCACCTTACCACAATAAATGTGCCAGCTACTGAAAAGAGCACTGTGTATGAGATCTTTAAGCGTTCAGACCTCATTTGTGAAGAGTTGAATCTGGATTCAGTGGTAGTTGTCCTAGAGTCTAGGACAAAGCCCTTTATGTAGCCAAAATTGCTTGGATGCAAAAAGAACAATTCTGTGATCTTGGCTCCTCTGCTGAGGGACTCCTTCGGCTCTGGGTCTCTATAGTCTGGATCTCTCCTTCTGTGGTTTCTCTTTTCTCCCCCTGGGTTTTTAACTCCTGTTGTGATATTGGGCTATACAAAACCATTGATTGATTGACAATTCATACAATTCAATGCATTGTCTATTCTTGGGAGGAGATTTCAGGATGGTGGGCTGAGGGATGTTTGCATTGAAGCTGGCATAGTTGCTGAGGGACCCATAAGTGGGGTGATGGATGGGAAACACTATTAACATGCAGAGTACACAAGTGCATTTATGAAGCCATGATGAGACTGGCATGGTCAGAATTCACTAATCAGTTAGAGACCAGACTAGCAATTTTGAAAAAAATGTATGAGGTCAACTCCTTTTTAGCGCAGGCGGTTGCTTTGGCCAGTTGTTTGACATTCAGTTTTGAACTGTCCACTTTTATCTGGAGGTGTTCTAGACCTCCGCCATAGCAATGGAGAACTCTCAGCTTGCTGGATAGCATATCTGGAATTTGTGGAGGATGTAGTCCTTGGTCTTTTAACAATCCTCACGTGAAGGAATTTGGACTTTTGACATCTTCTCCTACTCCTACCATGGTGTTTCGCCTTTGACAATGTGAACTACACTCGATATCTGTCTTCATGTTATAAAAGGTGTTGAAGTTACCTTTAGAGATGTTGCCAAGTCTTTTCAATGGCACTGAGTCAGTGTGGACAGAGCAGCCGAACCTAATCTTATTCTGAGTGAAGGAGTGGAGTAAGTCCAAATGCAGGGAACTGCTCAGAGAGAAAACTCTTTTTGCAACTGTCGGTGATGAGTGCTTTAGAATCACAGCTCAGGGCAGTGAGTTATTCCCAAGTCTCCAGTGGCAACAAGAAGAAGCTGATGGTCGTCTTCTTCTCCATGCCACCCATGCAGTTGAAGAAGGGTATAATGCTGTTGTTACCTGTTCGGAGGACACAAATGTTTTGGTCATGTCCCTTGCTTTCCATGACACAATTTGGGCACCTTTGTACAAAAAAGAAAGACTTTTGTGCTATGAGGGGTGAGATAGAAAGCCATCAGCTTCCACCATGCCGAGACTGCTTAGTGAAGCATGCCCAAAGAGCTAACTACCAGGCTGTATTATGAAGGAGAGGCTTGGAAAGCACCTAGCCGTGTTGGTCATGGATTGAAGATCGAGTCTGTGAGATGAGTTGACCAGCTGGTAGTTCAGTGGATGGATAGCCAACCAGCACATGAAGCTCAGTTAGATTTATTGGCCTACAACTGTCCAAAACACTTCGTCCACTACAAATGCAAATGGACTCAAGTGCACGGATATGAGCCAGATATTGAGAATCAAACATGTTTTAGAAACTGATGAAAGTGATGAAGTGGACATGGGAATCATTCCTATACTAGATGTGACAGATGTATAACCACAAATCAAAGAGTAAATAAGTACAGTGGGTGAAAATGTACCTTTTGTAATAGGTTAAGTAGCATGAATTGCATTCTATGTGTAAAACAATGGCATAGCTATTAGAGTGGGTTGTCTCATGATCGGAAGGTCAGGGGTTCGAATCCCAGCCCCTGAAGAACACTGTTGCTGTGTCCTTGGACAAGACACTTCACTCTCCTTGCCTACAGTGTCTGTGTACACTGGTGTATGAATGAGAGTGAATGGTGACTAGTTCCTTGTTGTAAAGCGCTTTGGGCCTGAGGCAGATAGAAAAGTGCTGTATAATTTGAGACCATTTGCCATTTACCATAAAAGGTTCATTTAATTCCTGTTAAATTTGTTGTAAATAAATGCTTTTGCTCATGATCCAAAACCTTCTCAAGACCAGACTAAAAATTATTTATCTTCTGACAACCCTATGATTTAATGTATGCATGGACCCTACCGCTTACTTGTTCCCAAAGGCACATAATGTCGGGTTGGAACCCTTTTTCTTTAAGAAAACTCTGTTTCATTATTACTTCTTTAATAAAGCAACAAATATGGCAAATCTAGGGCATTAGACAGACATTATTGTAAAATGCCACCAAGTCAGAATTCACTTAACCCTTTTTCTTGTGATATTTGAAAATCATCCACCATATCCAAAAACTACCTTGAATCTAATGCTATCACACATTTTCCAAACACAGGGTCATATATCTACACAAAAATCACCATGTGGTTTAATCCCTCAAAATGGTACCGATTGACCCTCCGTCTCACGGCCTAAGAGTGGATTTTTTGTGGAGAAAGTCATTTCCTTTACGTTTTGAACACCATTTCTTTGCCTACTCAGTCAGAATGGATGATGAATTGATTGTAATGAGACCAGGAGATGAAGTAGATCATCAGGCATACGATGTTTATTCTGTTGACAACATGTTTCTGTCCATTCAATATTGTATTTGAAACATTGTCTTAAGTTGCTTGTTTGCTGGCAACTGTTCTTACTCTGCACAATGTAGCAGCTGGATCTGAAATGAATTCAATTAATTTAAATAGTTGAGCTTGAGAGGTATTTGTTTTTAAGAAATTGTATTTTGTTAAATAAATGTAACATACATTTAAGTCAAATTGTTTGTAGCCTCATTAATATACAGTACAAACATTTTTTAATCCATAAAAGGACAAAATTGTACCTTTTACAAAAAGGTACAAAAAAGTACCATATACAAAAAAGGTGCATAATGTGTTAAGATAAGGTACAGAATAGCCACTAACAAGGTACACAATTGTCCCTGTAAGGTACAATACACAAGGGTCCATACGTGTACCCCATATTAGGGGTACAAATTTGTCCTTGTGAGGGGCCTGCCCCAGTGACAAGCGATTGTACCCCTATGAGGACCGTACCTTAATTTCTGAGACAGGTCCACATCTCGCCTGCCCCAATTCTATTTTTATTTGTAATGACCCACGGAAGCAGGCCATAACATATTACGGTTTCAAAAATGACTGAGTGACTGAGTTACACTGCTTTGAGTTACTTTTGGCAAAATGTAAATAGAATATAGCAATAATGCCACTGAGCAAAAGTGCAGTCAGAGATTTCCTTTTCCTTCGCTTTCCCCATTCTCTCGTGTTTTGTTTAGTTTAGCTACACACAACTGCACATCTTATACACCAGTGCCCAACTTGATTTGTTGCTGCTTCTTATTTGGGAAGTGTCTGGTATATTTTCATTCATTTGTTTATTATTAGTGGTCGCTTACTCGCTTATCTTCCTGGGGTCCCATTAAAATTTAAAAATATAATACTTTCAAAAAATAAGGAATACAAGTACAAGAACGAATGCAAAAAAAATGACTACAATGCCATTACGTCTTAAGATTAGACAATTATGCAGCAGTTCATTTACAAATACTGCAATCATAGCAGAGGTTGTGTTGTAATTTCTTAAATGAATTTAAACTGGACAAATCCAGCAGTTCTTGAATGTTGTTTTTTGTTTTCTTACTGATTGTTATTTGCTCTTTACTGTACAGCACTTTGGTAAGCTTTGGCTGTTTTTAAATGTGCTTTATAAATAAAGTTTATTACTATTATTATTAGATCATTCCAGAGTTGGGCGGCTTTAACCAGGACGGACTTCATCATAAAATTAGTCCTTGGGCGAGCAAGGGCCAGTCTTGCACTACAAGCACGCCGAGTGCGATATGAATGAGTCTGGTCCACATATTTAATCTGGTCCAAGACAGAAAATGATTTTCCTGTAACCATGACTTTCTTTAAAAATATTCACAAATATTGTAATTTATTTTGTAGCAGCGGGGGAAGATAAGGTCTGGTGCATAACAGTGATCCTGGTAGAGTAAGGACACCTCAGCGCGAGGCGAGAAGCCTTATTTTGAACTACCTAAGATAAGTAAGGGATAATGTATAGAACGCCGGTCATTATCGGTAAAATAAGTACCGACAGGGCGAACTGGATCCCGACGCGCAGCGGAGGGGTCCAGTTCGCCCTGAAGGTACTTATTTTACCGATAATGACCGGCGTTCTATACATTATCCCGCTTATTATACGGCTGTTTGCCAACTGTACACACACAAATAAACTTCATACACTTTTATGAAGACAGAAAGGTTTATTTAATGATTTCCGCGGCAAATAGTTCCCAAAAGTTTGCGCGTTGCTTGGCAACGTTTGTTGATTCCAGGCAGTGTGGCGAGGCTAGTAGCAGCACAGCTAGCTACTTATTGCTAGCCTAGCTACTTAATTGAAGGTGCAGTTGGAGAGGAGGAATGGTGGTGAATCTCTGAGTAAGTTGAACGTCGGACTCCCGTTAACTTCACGAGTGATTCCCTCAACTTCTCTCGCAGGGACGGGGACAGAGATAGTGTCCGCCTGTCCGCTACTACTACTCGCGGAGTGATATGAAAGACCTGTATTACAAGCACGAACTCCGTTGCCATAGGCAGCGGTCATTATTTTTTTCAGAGGTCTTCTATCAAAAAATAATGACCGGTAGAACGTTGGGAAATCACATTCAAATCAATGGAGCGTTCTACTTGCATTGTGAAGGGCCGTATAATAAGATGACGTTAATTTATCTCACAATGGAGAAATTCACTTCAGCTCTCAGAAAAACACTCAGTGTGCAAAAAAGACAGGAAATGTGCAATCAATTAAATAGTAAATACAGGAATCTTATGTACAATGAATGCAAATAAAAAAATAAAGTTAGAGTAGACTCTAAAAATGTCAGCAGTGCAAATTCTTTCAGTCTTAGTACAGGTAAAGTGACACTGATACAGAGATTATTGCACGTAGTTTTACATAGCACTCATTGCACATGTTACTTTACAGTCTTGTTGTACAGTCTGACAGCAGTGGGGATGAAGGCCTTGCAGTAGCGCTCCTTCTTGCACTGAGGGTGCCTCAGTTGTCCACTGAAAGAGCTGCTCAGCTCCTCTACAGTCCTGTGCAGTGGGTGGGAGGTGTTGTCCATGATGGAGGTGAGCTTGGCTAATACCCTCCTGTCCCTCACCTCCTCCACAGAGTCCAGGGGGCAGCCCAGGACGGAGCTGGCCCTCCTGACCAGCTTGTTCAGTCTGTTCTTGTCCCGCTCTGTGCAGGGCACGGCAGCGTAGTGGAGAGCAGAGGCTACCACAGAGTCATAAAAAGTCCTGAGCAGAGGCCAATATATTACTAGTAGCAGATCAAATATTAGGGCAGTATTCCTGGTGAAACAACACAAGGGATCGTACCACCTCTTTCCTTACTGCAGGAGTAAGAAAGGAGGAGCACTTTCGAATCACAGCATTGTCTCTACCCACATTCCTAGTTATATGGTCTATATCGGGAGACCATGATAAATGGTGATCCACTGTAACAGCAATTTAATTTGGTTAACTTGTAGATTAGAGTCTTCTATTGTTAGCCTCAATTGAGGATTGTTGTTCAATCGCTGCTTACTACCAATGATCATCGATCTGGTTTTAGAAACATTTAAAATCATATTGTCCTTAACCCATTTAAAAACAGCATGTAACTCTTTTTCCAGAACACTAGATAATTCATTGACATTTTGATTAAAGTAATACATAGTGGAGCCGTCGGCATACAAGACAACTGACGACTTGTTTAGTGTGTAAGGCAAATCATTTGTATATATTGAGAAAAGTGATGGTCCGTGGTAGCTACCTTGCGGCATTCCACAGTAGCCATTGTGTAGAAAACACTTTTCTTTTATTATAAAGCCTGGTTGATCGTTCATAGTGCTTTGGGTGGGTAATGCTTTATAATCAATACAAACCATTTAAATGCACTTGTAGCTTGAGTTACTTAAATTGTAATGACTAATATATTCCAATATTTTGTTGAAGTAATATGTTATATTCCTCAGTTACTGAAAAAGTAATATATTTCTTTAACTCTTCTTTAACTTTTGTAATGTGTGTTACCCCCAACACTGTTCCTTTGTAAGGAGCATTGAGATGCCTTGTGTACGAAATACGTGGTATAAATAAACATGCCTTGCCTTGTTCGAGTTTGAGTTTTGATCAACATTGAATATTGTGACTGTATAATTTTGCTACTGTGTTAGCTTTTGTTAAGACTTGGATATGCATATAAATAAATACATAAATAAATAGAGGGACGGTGTTTGTTGAAGGCTGTGTGGCCTTATTGTACCCTCAAGGCAGACACAACGTTTAAAGGAACAGGCCACCTTTTTTCCATACTGAGATATGTTTTTACCTGAACTTACACGAGTTGATACGGTCTTTGTGCTCTCAGTCACGCAAAACGACCAAAGATGTTGTTAGCATTTGGCCTTTCCCAGTATATTCCTATCGGGGTGAAGTAAGAAGCGACCACGCTCTTCCACGGGCACAAAGACCAGACAGGTACGTATCAACTCGTCTAAACTCAGGTAAGAACATATCTCAGTATGGAAAAATGGTGGCCTGTTCCTTTAACAAGGTTTTCTGTCCAAAATAGTGCAAAAATAGTTTAGAAAGAAGGATCTAAGCTCGGGAGGCAACTGGAGCTGGGATGGAGCTCTGCACAAAGGGTTCCAGGGAAGACTCCACCCAGCTCCACACAGACAAAGAGTATTAAAAGAAGGGGAAAATGAGACGGAAGAGAAGAGAAGGAGGCATTAAAGCCCTTACAGACTTAGCTTTTAACATGAGTTTGTCAGATACACTCTGAAATAGGAAGTTCTGATAAGGTCAACCCCATTTTGTTGCACGGAATGTGAATATGCCTCACAAATCAACAAAAAAACACATTATTTTAGTCAAAGCCCTGTTGTGTATAAATAGACCTCATACTGTACATACAACTGGCCTCATAGACCAGTAATGTGTCTGATTTGTGTGTTGTGTAAATATCGATCTCATAAGCACAACCGGCAGGGATAGGGACGTCACATTATTATTTCACTTATGAATAGGGATGCAACATTTTTGAAATTTTCCATGGGAATTAACGGGAACATTTGGGAGTTAACGGGGAATTAACACAACTGAAGGCTGCTTCTTTACACTTGATCATTATAACAGAAATAATAAATAATAATATCCCCATTTGCGTTTGTCCATTATTATGAGAATGATCTGAATATTTACAGGTTTACACATAATGATGGTAAGTCTCAAATCCACAATGGTGACCCAGGATCACGACTTCCATGTGTTACGATTATTGGCACGAATGATTACGCGCGGGCACGAATATATTGTCCCGCGCTACTGCAGGGCTTTGGGAACTGTCGCGTCCTGTCAGGAATCTGTTGAGAATGTCAGGAATCGGGCGAATGTGAAACCTTTTAAATATAAATAACAGCGCTCCCATACTCGTTTGCTCCTGGGGCCTGGCTGCTTTGTGCTCCAGCTCCAGGTATGTCGTATTTTAGGCCATGTTAATCTTAATAAAATAAAGTTTCTGAATTGTAATCACATAGATGAACATTTCGAAACGCTTCTAGTGTTGCTGGCAGGAAGTGAGCCCGAAGCTTCGGGGCCTTTGTCAGCTCCTACAGTGAGCCACTTTTCATAAAGGAAACTACCGCCTTCTCAATGCAAACCAAAGACAAACAATGGTGGTTTGGCGGTGCACTGAAAAAAATGATACTTTGGATTAACTTAAAAAAATTGATGTAATTTGTTACAGCTAATTTTTTTGTTTTTCTCAAATTGTATTCATGAGTTAATTAAAACCATACATTTTGATTTCCTGTCAGGAATGTCAGGAATCGGGCGAATGTGGAACCTTTTAAATATAAATAACAGCGCCTTGGGCCTGGCTGCTTTGTGCTCCAGCTCCAGGTATGTCGTATTTTAGGCCATGTTAATCTTAAAGGGGGGTATTATGTAAAATCGACTTTTTCAAGCTTTATATCATGTTATTATGTCATTCCCTCATTAAACACATGCCTGGAGTGTTGCCTTGGCTCATTCACATATTTTTGAGTAATCAGTAAAAACTTAGACGGCAGCCATTTTAGGTGTAGCTATGCCTCAGTCCTCCTAGGAACGCCCTCACCTCCTGGAGACGCCTCTGGACCTTTCGTCACCAGCCAAGCCACCAACCACTGCTCCTCAGCTCAGCAGAGCCCCCTCCCCGCACAGTAGTGTTGTTTAGATGCCACAGCAGTGTGCTGAAGGGGGCGTGTCGGAAAGCTTCTTAAAGAGACAGAGGCCTATTTCAAGACGTTCAGTACAGCCATTTTGAGAGAGCAATTTTATTCAAGGCAGTTATTTTAATTTACTGCATATACAGACCAACAGAAGGTTACGTCATCATTGTAGTATGCTATAGACTGGTGCTATGTGATTGAAAAAAGCATAATACCCCCTCTTTAATAAAATAAAGTTTCTGAATACTAATCACATAGATGAACATTTCGAAACGCTTCTAGTGTTTCTGGCAGGAAGTGAGCCCGAAGCTTCGGGGCCTTTGTCATCTCCTACAGTGAGCCACTTCTCAATGCAAACCAAATGTACCCAAAGTGACAGAGTACCAGCCTTTTGGTTCGGTTCCTCACTAAATGGCTCCTGCGCTCCGTGTCCATAGGGCAGCCTGTTGCCATCGGCGCAGCGTTGGGTTTCTATCAGTTTTGAGCGTAACAGAAAACAGTGATTCCTACACTATGAATGCTGTACCAGTCACCACTAATTGTCACAAATGGACACACTTCTGCTGCGAACTCCACAAATTGAGGGTGAATCGTTACATTCATGCACAATTTGTTTGGACAAAACGTCATCAAAAGCAAAAGCATCACGAATGTCACAAACCAACCCTATTAATATGCATTTAGTAATGTTATGAATGTTATGAATGACAGGAAAATGCCATTGGTAACGCATCGTGCCTACGAGCGAACTCAGCTTTAGATACTTCGAAATATTATGTCATGATGAGCCCCACTGTATTTGTTTTGAAATAGATATTCCATGTTCTCCATACAGTTTCATAACTCTAACATCCAGGCACATTATACCCTCTCCTCTCACGTCATGTCGCCCAGGAATGGCTGTCCCGACCCTGACCTTGCGCTGGCCTCCGGATCATTCCTTAGTGAGTGTATGGATGTACCTCTGACAGGAGGTAATGGGGAACATGGGGAAAGGCGAGGCGGGACAGCAGCTGCAGCTCTGGGGGAGGATGGGGAGAGGGCCATGAAGGAATGGGCTGACACGCCATCAAAGGTATTGCGTTGCATCACATGTTCATGTTTTATATCGAGGAATGTGCCATGACTTTATGATACATGTGCGGTTAAGCATTTGTAAGACAGAAATACCTCATTCATCATTTAGAAAACGTTATACTGTTAATCTAGTGTTTGTGTTACATAACAAACACCTGTCACTCAGAGTGCCAAACACTAATACTACACATGCATACTGAAGCAACATCTGAAGCCAGAGCTGCCCCGGGGCCAAAGTCAGGTCATGTTCATGGCAGAACTGGTTCTTTAACATGAACGGTTCCAACAGATCTCATTTGGAAAAGAGCTGAGGCTTTTGTCTCACAGATGTAACTCAGGGGAACCAAAGTGCATTCTGGGCCCAAATACAGCCCTCAAGTTTTGTTTAATACAGTCCCAATTAAAAAAAAAAAAAGGTAAAAAAGAAATCACATTTTACATGGTTTGATCTAGGGCTGGGCGATTTACTCAGTATGGACGATTACGATTTTAAACCATTTATTGGAAATAAACTTAAAAGGGTCTGCTGATCTTTCATATGAAGAAAACTGGTCAGAGTCCAGCCCATTTATATTTAGATTAATTACACCATTAGTTAAATGTGTTTCTTCTGTTTTAAATATACCTTATGTAAAGCTTCATAATAAGCCATGGAGTTTCCACAAGTGTTTAATGCCTAAATCGCAACCGAACGTCCATTTTGGTCATGCGATTATTGGCATTCCTCAAATCGCTGTGTTTATTTTTTGTTCGTGAAGAACGCAGTTGTGGTGTTCACATCACCGCACACCCAACAACAACCTTTAACACAAACGTGCGTCTCACGGGGGCTGCTCGGGCGTGCGGCTCTCACTTCATTTGTACAGCCAACGCACGGAAGTTGTTGAGCTGTATGTTGTGTGAACTAACACCATGCATTTGTCGCAGTGATTATCCGGCAATTTGGAGGTTATATACAATATTTAGTCCTGGGATACACTGGACTGATGCAATCTCGCTGAACGGGCAATTCACGAACGACTTCCGCGACATGTGTGGAGGAATCTATGAGGACATACAAGACATATGAATGTGCATTGGCTGCACTAATGGCGCACAGCATATATACGGAGTCTGCAAGTGCAATAACCTATGAGATGGCATCACTGTGACATCGTCCATAGACATAATCTTTTTACTTTCGAAAACTTTATACATTTTAGTACTCTGAAATTGGTCTTTAAATGTTTGAACAGTCATGTGTCGTTCCGCTCTCATTGTTCGGCGTCAGGACTCCCGCAGACCCTCCAACAGAGCCTCGGTGAGTGGGGACTGTGTTCTCCCAAAATAATACAAAATCTTTTGGACAGTCCAGTTTCTCTTTTAATGGATCCAGACTGTGGAACTCTCTGCCCACTGATTTAAAACTGCAGACTGACATGAACAGTTTTTACAGAGGTCTGAAACAATGGCTGAAGTCAAGTCAAAGCTGCTCACATGGTAACGCTGTATGAAATGTATACTGATGATGTGTATTGTTTACCTTTTTAAATATTGTAATGTGTACTGTATTGTATTGTGTTTTGTGAAATGTGTAGCCTACTATGGACAAGTGTTGCAAATTAGCAGTTTTACTATAACACTAAATAACAATGTATCTGGTTTGTCCAATGCAGTTGTTATGTCCATATCAAATAAACTAATAATAATAATAATATACGAAAAAAGTTTTGTACAACACATACGAAAGACCAAAGGAAAGCACAGATACCTGGATTACTCAAACCTCCGTGAGAGAAGTCACATTCTGCTATGTTTTGATGAAGGAACATGGTTGATTTTACGATCCTTTTCAACCAAACCCCATGCCCTTCCATAAAAGTCAAATCCATAGATCAGTGATATTCTCATTTTAGAAACATGCTGCCTTTATTACTCTCCACATTCTTGGCTGCACAGTCGGGGTCTCCATAGACTTAATGCATTTTTCCTAATGTCGGAGGTCATTCTGGTCCCGTCTTCCCACCGTGATTAAAACGTCACATATATTTATTATTCCGATAAATGATTAATGCCTGTTTTTGTATCCACTTTGTCATGTTTACGCACAGTTAACTTTGCTTTGAAAATCTGCTTCGGCTCAACTGAGTCCAATGCCAAAGACAAACAATGGTGGTTTGGCGGAGGACTTTGACAGCTCCTTTCATTCAGTTGTGTTTTTGTTTGAATGTTAATCCATAGATTGGACACGGGACCATTAGCCGTTTCCTCTGGCTGCAGGGCTCTCCTAATGTTTGTCTAATGTAATGCACCCATAGCTGGACCAGTGTAGCACACAGGGACAGGACCAGGGCATAAGATGAGGCATTAGACACTGACCATTCTGCATGGTTGGGTCACACAGAAGCCTTTCATCCTTGACCCCTGGTATACATGTTTTGGTGAGGAGTGACTGAAGAAGTGGTGGACGGTCTGTTATTGTGTGGTTATCGAGTTCAACTTCAGTAATGACCTGTTTCAAGTTTCAATATTGTAACTTTTACCAAGTACACAATACAAACTCTATATCATCCCGTCATTGGCAAATGTTCGTGTCTCTCCTTCAGAATAGTGGCCCAACGCTCCCCGCTTTCCTCTACAGTACACACGTGAGAAAAATAAACAAGTTTCCCGCCAGCAGCACAATCATAAAATGTAATAAATATCTACAAAAGGCCCCAAGCTGACCTGACATCAGCCCATGACAGATAACAGATATCATTCAATGTTGACGCTTGTTTCATAAAGTGATGTTTTTTGGCCTACATCAGTTCTGCTAAAGCTGGAGGTGAAGGGAGGGGAACGTGGAGGTCTGAAATACACAACTATAGAAGAACAATTATCCATATTTCATGTGAAATTGCAATTTGAATGGTTGCAATGAGCAAATCACAATCTAACGTCCACCGTAGAGTGATGAAAACATGCCCTTTACAAAGTCCATACCAAGAAATGATACTATTATGTTCTGAGGTGTCCAAAGGCCACTTTAATGAAAGTGACGAATAGTAGCTGATCTCCATGGTAACAGGACGCTCAGCACCATACTGGGAAAACAAACACATTTCATGTAGCTCCTTAAAGTCAGCAGAAAGTGATTCATATCTAACTCTAAAAGTTGAAATGACATCATTAAATCAAATGTCCTTTTTGTTCAGCCGCACTTCCACACACACTGAAGGTTTTAAACATTTACCTGTAAGCTAATTACAGTGGCTAACCATTTGCTCGCATTGTAGGCAAATTACTTTGGAATAGGCTCCTGCCAATTTGATGTTTTTAGATGTTGCACTTTGTGCAGTCCCCTGACTGGCTGCAAGCCTTTTTGGTGCCCTAAGCAGAAATGTTTAATGGAACCCCCCATCTAATTGCGTTTAGATGTAACAGTTGAATAGTTGGGGCCCCCTCCCCCCAGACCCTGAGTTTCTCTGTTCCGCCCCTGCAGCCGCAGCGAACTTCAGCTCAGACGTGTCTCTCTCTCTCTGCTCCTTCTCTCTTTCCTTTCTCTCTTGCCGCTGTGAGGACAGGCTCCAGAGAACACTACATGTAAGTTTGGTCAGAACTTAAGTTTGCTACGTTACTACGTCTGTATGAGCGGGCCATGTGTGAAGCCTCCTCACGCAGCACAGAGATTCCTACTCTACCATGGATCGCATTGGCCACATAACTCTTCTTTCTCATCAGACTCATTGAATGCTGCGTTAATAAAACAGCGGCTCAATACTACAATGCTGTTAAGTCACAGTGGGCTCAGTGTGGGGCCCCTCGGAGACTTGATGCTTGACGCACAGTGAGCGTATAGCGGCGGCACTGTCCTCTGTGGTTGTTATAATTCCTGCTGCCTCTCTGTGACAGTGAAAAAGTGAGAAAGGCGAGTACAGGGGCCCGGGCACAGGGCCCGAGCACAGGTGCCCGAGCACAGGGGCCCGGGCACAGGGGCCCGGGCACAGGGGCCCGAGCAAAGAGGCCCGGGCAGAGGGCATGTGCCGACCCTGTCTCCTTACAGCAGTAGCAGTCCCTTCCTCCACTCTGGGCCTAAGGAATTGGCACAAAGAGCAACAAACACTGCGCTCCTTAGATCAGCTCAGCTTTCAACACCCGCCCACGGCCCACAGTAAGCGCCGGCCCGTCACCTGCCACTCAGCAGTGGAGCTGTTGAAGTTAGTGATCGAAATCTCCGCTGTGCCAGGTGTGGACACTTTCCCATATTGTGGAGTCCCGGCCATGAATACTTAAAGCCGGACCGGAGTATAAGACCACACTCTTATCCCATTTGTAGAGTACATTGTAAAAGCAGCAGCAGTGAAAAGTGAGACGGCTGTGTTTTCATTTTTTATTAACAAAATACCAAGTCTGGCTGAGGTACAAACATGAGTAAATGGAACTGCAAACATCGTAGGGACTGTACAGAAAAGTAAGGCACAGAATTAAACCGTGGAGTCATTTAGTTAGAGTAGAGTCATTTTGAACATAAAGATATTTAGACAAGCCAGATTTTTTATTTTTAAGCCAGACTTACAAAAAAACAAACAATCATTCATAAAGTGTTCAAAACAGAGGCGGGAGTCTCTCCATTTACAACAATGCATGTGGTATGTTGTGAGAAGAAACATAATATTTAAATATAATCAGAAACAGGATTATCTGAATCTTTAAAACTAAATCAAAAATAAATAAATTACAAAATATATTCACATTTGAAAATGGGGATATTCAAGAATGTATTTCAACCTGAAAAGAATGAATCATGTTTGGCGCTCAGACAATGGTATGAAATACATGAGCGTGATGAATAAACGTAGGAGTCTGGACACTGGAGGTAAAAAGGGTGAGGCAGTGAAGGAGGATATTATCACTGACTCTGAACGTTTCAAACATGAACCACTGCGATATGAAACACACTAATGATGATTTCATCCTAAATGAAATGAAGTCCTTTAGTTCACCGCAGACAGCTGCATTATTGGATTTGATCCAAATGAGTCATGTGGCTTAAGTTTCATTCTTGTGTGTAATGTGGCCATAAGTTCATAGATTTCTCATAATAACACTTCCAGGTGCTGCTGTGGCTCTATCGCTGCATGACCTGCTTTATACTTTCATATATTTGGGACAAAGCTCATGTTTTTATTGAATGAAACGTCACACAGCTAAACTGTCAGTCAGTTCACACTCGTGCGGGGAGAGTTCGGAAACCTTCAGGAGGCAGCAGTGGCTTATGGGATTGTTCTTATGGGCTGAAGAGGAACATCCCGAGGCTCTTCTGCAAAAGGAGGTATTATAGGAAACATACAGCTCCTTTCCTCACTCCCTCCAAACTCCTTTCCTATCTCCTTTCCTCATTTCTTTCCTCTCTCCCTCCTAACTCCTTTCCTAACTCCTTTCCTAACTCCCTCCTAACTGCACTGACACTTTTGGATGCTCCTTGTAACGGCTGACGATGACACGTCCGGGTCAACGATGAGGAGGAGGTTCCTAAGCTTTACACTTTTAAATGTGGCTTATGTCATTTATCTTTTAGGTTTGAAACAATTTAACTGAACTTACTTATTGATGCCAATGCTCTCTATCCCGCGAGCCTCCTCATGGCGGTTATTTGCCCAGAGCTCGAAGTTCACCATCCACACCCACCGAGGCTTTACTGGGTGGTATTGGACCCGAGCGCTGCCAAGCATGAGGTCTGCAAGTATAATTCCCCATGTCCTTGTTCAGGCCGGTCCTGGGTTTGGACAGCGTGGAGCAGAGGATGAGAAAGCAGAGGAAGTGAGCTGAAGAGAAGCAGGAAGTGGGAGCGGACACAGGAAGTGCCTCCATGATTACAACGGTTAGTGCAGACAGTGGAGGGTTCATTTATCTCCATATCACAGTCCTCTGGCTTGGAACAGGAAGCAGGCCTCTCAAAGCCATTAGCCGCACAGGCCGAAGGCTCAGGGATGAAGAGGAAAACATCTTCAACAAAGAAAACTGTCGACTTTCCTCACTCCTGTCAGCTGTGTGTCACTGTCAGCGAATCACTGCCTGCTTATCTTCAGCATTCCGCTCTCAACACACTCAGAAACACATGTGAACGCTCACTTTTGGCAAGATACGAGGTCAAAATACTTTCAAAACATCAAGGCACAGCATTGTAACTCGATATTGTGCGACCAGAGCACATGGTCACACTTATAACTCTATAGTGTCTTTTGACCACCTGTGTCCTGGATATGAACAAACAAGATTTTTGTTTGGCTGAGATATTGCATTGTCAAAATTAAAGCCTACATATACAAAATATGTTTGAGAAAATGAGACCCAGATGTTGGATAGAAGATGTAAATTTGCAGATTGATTAGTTTGCAGCTGCAGACACTTTTATTTAGACAAACCTTTGTGGACTGAGCTCTGATTGCAAAGATTATTATCTCTGTATAGTTTTTATAAATGGAAGTGGAAAAGTGCTAAGTTTTAGCAAACTTTTTTTTTATGTCCTTTGTGAATCTAAATGACTTTGTGGTTTTATCTGTGAAAGGTGCTCTATGAATAAAGTTTCTTCAGTTTTAATAAGGTGATGAAGAATAGCAGCAGCCCTGCTGTGCTAATGGGGATCCCATCAATAAACATAAACATGATTCTGCCCCTGCTGTATCAATATTAGCGTATCCAAGTGGGATCATTTTATATTGTCCCGAGGCTTTGTGGATGTGGCAACCGAGGGTTAACAGACTATAAATTAGAATTTGTTTAATTGTAAACTCTCCAACAACGCCACCCCAGACTTCCTGGGGAAATAAAGTATTACCGCTTAGAGGCACGCAAGTAAGTATATTGACAGTTCAAGACTCCGGTTCCATTTAGTTACAAACCTTTATTTTGCACATGTAGAAAACAATTAATTTAATTCAACACAATTCATGGTTGATTTCGTTCACCATGGTTGATTCTTAAAATCCTTCTTGATTTAAAAAGCGCTATGAACAGTCATTAAAATAAAGCTCTGTTTAAAACCAACTGCCTGCCTGGCAAACAAGACCCAGGGCACGTGGCGGGCGTACAAGCGACCTGGACCGCGGCGCCAGCCTCCAGGCACTCAGGCCCAGTGAGACTGCAGGAGAAAACGTCCGACTCGGAGGTACACGGGCGCAGAGCGCAAACGCGCACGAAACAAAACAGAACAAGGCGAAACAGAACAAAACGAAACAGCAGAGGCAACGTGCCAGTGCCACTGCAGACCACTGAGGACACCTACAAAAAATGAATTGGGATTACTAACTAAACCTGGATTAAAAACCAGTGGCGGAGCTAGGGGGTGGCTTTAGGGGCTTAAGCCTCGAATGTGTTTTCAAAAGCCCCGGATCTTTTTGGACAGTTTTTTTTTTTTTTTTCTTCACGCTGTAAACACATTCATATCCGTTCAATATGAGAACAACGAGGCGAAAGCGGCAACGTAACGCCGTAATTATTACCCTTCCCTGAGCTTCTCCTGTTTGTCTGTCAGTCGGACCTTAGCCGCGCGCGCACGCGTGTGTGTGTGTGTGTGTTGATCCCAGCCGCGCGCGCCCTGTCTGGAGCGGTAGCAGGGCTCGCAGACGCGGCTCAGAGAGCAGAGGAGAGACGGAGGAGAGGAGCTCTGCACAATGCTCATGATCTCATCAGATTCTCAAATCGTAGGTAGTGGTGGCCACACGTCATTTGTGTGTAATCAATCATAAACCTGTCACGAACGATAACTGCGTGCCCCGAAAGCTAAGATGGCTAACTTTCCCCTCGTGACTAGTGTTTACATTCACTAGCATTAGCATTAGTCCTGATGCTGCGATTATAATGTGCCACTACTTGTGTTTCGTTCTTGAGAAAAGTAATTAGCCTTGTTTTATGGACAATATGTGGAAACGTATGGGGCTTCACTTATCTATTGTAATTAATTACAATCTTGCTTAATTTTATAACATAATATTTTTAGTGACTTGCCACCATGGACATCAGGTGCTTTTTCAAAAAATGACAGGAAGGCAACCCAGGTGAGAGAACAACAAAGTACAGTTTCACATATTTATAATACTACAGTATATGTCATAACTTTGGGTTTTTAATAATTGCTCTGGTGGATTTATAGCACAGAGAGGGAGAGATGGCAGGGAGAGGGACAGCACAGACATGGAACAATTGTCCTCAGGTAAGGTAAGAAAATAGTTGAGAATGATAGTGATAATAATATTACCCGAATGCATTATTGAAGAAAGTAGGCATTTTTTAAACAAGGATTACAATATACTGTATATAATATAACTGTAAGAACTTTTTTTAACTGAAACATAATATTTTACAATATGTATGTGATTCTGAATGATGTTTGCTCATTAGCACAAAGAGGGAGAGATGACACAGAGAGGGACAGAGACCAGAATGAGGACAGCACAGAAATGGAGCAAGAAACAGGTAAGAAATAGTCAGACACGACCTGCCTGTTCAGTGTTTGTTTTTAGTTTGGATTGCTAACATGATACAGGACACTGCAAAAAGTGCCTTCAACTTCAATAGCCCTGCAGTTTGTTCAGTAACAGTGCAAAAGTGGGTTCAATTGTGAAAAGGGAAAGTGTCTATAAATTGGAAGTAAAAGTATCTGGTGCAAGACTAGACTTGACTGGTGTAGTCTTGGTTGGTTTTAGACTTTATTTTGTCTGTCTTAGTTTTGGAGTAAATATCTGCAACTTTAGCTTAGTCCATGTTCATATGAGCCATTTGTCCAGCCATTTGATTTTTTATTGATGGTTCTGATTCTATTCTGAATTAATCCTGGTTTAGTCTTGATTTATAACTGGCTTGATCTAATACTGTCCTGAGTGAGTCCTGGTTGAAAAAAAAATCCTTGTAATGAATTTCTGTTATTTTTCCTTTAGACTTTAGACTTTAGATTTACAGTAAATAAAGCAATAGATAAATAGTATAATAAATTAGTAAACGTATTACCAGCTTAAAATTGGGTGTTAAAATGGTGTATTTTAAGAGTAAAGTAATAATAATGTAGCCTATGTTCTAATTGTTATCATTGTATAATAGAAGATTAAAATAGAATATGCTCATCTAAAATACACCAGATTGCACTAAATTACTTCTGTGAAATTCAAAATTTCCTGGGGGAGGACCCCAGACCCCCCACATAAATATAATTTCACCTTATTACTTCTAAACCCCTGGCTGCGGACCTGCTTGCATAGACTTTTAAAAGAAATACAATTATTAGTCCATATTATTGTTTATGAAGCTACAGTCCTTTACGACTTATTATAAAAGTGCTCATTATTATTATTAATTTTATAGTATTTCCTGTTTACAAAATTTATGCACTGCATGACCCGAAATGCTTTATGGGCTAAGCCCCTGATGATTGGAGTGTCTAGCTCCGCCCCTGGCTGGAGGACAAGGCGGCCAACACAGAAGACCCGGAAGAGCGTATGGGGCAAAGAGGAGTGAACGAGAATGGGAGCGCTTATATAGTCCACCAAGCCAGCGCAACGGGGTGGCAGGTAAGAGCACACCCAACACAGACCTCCAAAGCGCGTCTTACCACATGGACAATCCTAATTGAAGCTGTTAATCCTGCATCTTCAGGCTTCAGTCTCTGTGTTTACTACAGTTCTCCAGTTGAATGGCTCTTCAGACTCATAACAGGACAAGGCAGTCTCTGATCAACGCTCTGCAGACTCTCGTCTGTGTCACTGAGGGCCCCGAGGGTCTCACTGGGGGCCTCACTGAGAGCCTCAATTAGGGCCACTGAGAGCCTCAATGAGGGCCCCTGACAGCCTGAGAGCCTCACTGAGGGCCTGAAAGCCTCATGGAGGGCCACTGGACTTTCCCATTTTTAGAGTAACATGAATGTCAACACGTTCAACTGCACTATGCATTAATGTGAACAGTCAAAGGATCAACACAAACACAGTCTGAGAGCTGGGTGAGTGCGACACCTGGTGGTGAATGAGCAGACTGCTATTCAGATCTCCACTAGCAGAGAACATTAAAAAAAAAAAAATTTGAATCTTTGAATAGAGGCAGAGTATACAGGCAGAGTATACAGTGCATGTTTACTCTCCTCCTGTATACTCTCCTCCTGTATACTCTCCTCCAGTATACTCTCCTCCAGTATATCTCCTCCTGTATACTCTCCTCCAGTATACTCTCCTCCTGTATACTCTCCTCCAGTATACTCTCCTCCTGTATACTCTCCTCCAGTATACTCTCCTCCAGTATACTCTCCTCCTATATACTCTCCTCCAGTATACTCTCCTCCAGTATACTCTCCTCCTGTATACTCTCCTCCAGTATACTCTCCTCCTGTATACTCTCCTCCTGTATACTCTCCTCCTGTATACTCTCCTCCAGTATACTCTCCTCCAGTATACTCTCCTCCTGTATACTCTCCTCCTGTATACTCTCCTCCAGTATACTCTCCTCCAGTATACTCTCCTCCAGTATACTCTCCTCCAGTATACTCTCCTCCTATATACTCTCCTCCAGTATACTCTCCTCCTGTATACTCTCCTCCTGTATACATGCGTTTCCAATGACATCACGCATAGTTCCGGCAGCCATGTTGAATACTGAAGTAGAACAATATTTCTACTCAGGATATAAATGAAAGACAACTGATTGACAGTGGCATATTTATGTACTCAAAATCATTGCTAAAGAAGAAAACAGTAAAAACACGGCCCCAGAGACGCACGTTTATATGATATAACCAGCTAATGTGGCACAGACGTAGCAGCTCTGTCTATCGAGCTACAGCAGGATTTACTAAAGATCTGCTTCACTCCTCAGACTAAATTAACACATCAGAGAGAAACAGAAAACCTTTCTTTGTAATTATAATGTTGTCATGTCAACAGAGTCTCAGTCTGAGTCAGTGTTTAAGCTGCTCAAGACGTTAGCATGCTACCGGTTAGCAACTGTCAACCAACTGTCAATGGCTTCAACACGATAAACACATGTGTGTCTCACATCTATGAACACTGAGGAAATACTACAGTAACAGCTCAGCTCTGACCTCTGTCACATGTTGTAACCAAGCTAGATGTTTGTGGTTCAGGGCTTTCTCTTGGAGAGGTCAGAGCTGAGCTGTTGAAGCTAAATGCTAACCAGTAGCATGCTAACGTCTTGAGCAGCTTAAACACTGACTCACTGGTTTCTTCATATAAACGTGTGTCTCTGGGGCTGTGTTTTTACTCTTTCTTCTTGAGCAATGATTACAGGAGGACATAAAACTGCCACTGTCAATCAGTTGTCTTTCATTTATATCCTGAGTAGGAGTTTGCATGTTCTCCCCGTGTCTGCGTAGGTTTCCTCTACCACTAAAACATGTACAATAGGCGACGATGAATGAGAGTGTTTGAGAGTGCGCAAGAGTATACAAGTGTATACAGGAGGAGAGTATACAGGAGGAGAGTATACAGGAGGAGAGGTATATAGACGTAGAATATACAGGAGGAGAGTATACTGAAGGAGATTATACAGGAGGAGAGTATACAGGAGGAGAGTATACAGATATGAGGAGGAGAGTATACTGAAAGGAGAGTATGACAGGAGGAGAGAGTATACTGAAGGGGGAGAGTATACAGGAGGAGGGAGAGTACAGAGAGAGATACAGGAGGAGAATATACTGAAGGAGAGTATACAGGAGGAGAGTATACAGGAGGAGAGTATACAGGAGGAGAGAAAAAAGTATACAGGAGGAGAATATACTGAAGGAGAGTATACAGGAGGAGAGTATACAGGAGGAGGAAAGGAGAGTATACGGAGGAGATATACTGAAGGAGAGTATACAGGAGGAGAGTATACAAGGAGGAGGAAGTATACAGGAGAGAGAGAGTATACAGGAGGAGAGTATACAGGAGGAGATATACTGAAGGAGAGTATACAGGAGGAGAGTATACAGGAGGAGAGTATAAAAATAACAGGAGGAGAGTATACTGAAGGAGAGTATACAGGTGGAGAGAATACAGGAGGAGAGTATACTGAAGGAAGTATACAGGAGAGTATACTGAAGAGTATACTGAAGGAGAGTATACAGGAGGAGAGTATACAGGAGGAGTAAGAGGAGAGTATACAGGAGGAGAGTATACTGAAGGAGAGTATACTGAAGAGAGTATACAGTGAGAAATACAGGAGGCAGAGGAATACAGGAGGAGAGTATACAGGAGGAGAGTATACAGGAGGAGAATATACTGAAGGAGAGTTACAGGAGGAGAGTATACGAGGAGAGTATACAGGAAAAAGAAGGAGAGTATACAGGAGGAGAGTATACTGAAGGAGAGTATACAGGAGAGAAAAGGAGGGAGAACAGAGTATACTGAAGGAGAGTATACAGGAGGAGAGTAAACTGAAGGAGAGTATACAGAGGAGAGTAATACTGGACGGAGAGTATACAGGAGGAGAGTATACTGAAGGAGAGTATACAGAGAGTATACAGGAGGAAGTAATACAGGAGGAGAGTATACTGAAGGAGAGTATACGGAGGAGAGTATACTGGAAGGAGAGTATACAGGAAGGAGAGTATACTGAAGGAGAGTTAATACAGGAGGAGAGTATACTGGAGGAAGTATACAGGAGGAGAGTATACTGGAAGGAGAGTAACAAGGAAGTATACGAGGAGAGTATACAGAGAGAGTATACAGGAAGGAGAGTATACTGAAGGAGAGTATACTGAAGGAGAGTATACGAGGAGAGTATACTGAAGAGAGTATACTGAAGGAGAGTATACTGGAAGGAGAGTATACAGGAGGAGAGTATACGGAGGAGAGTATACTGAAGGAGAGTATAAGGAAGGAGAGTATACAGGAGAATAACTGAAGGAGAGTATACTGAAGAGTATACAGGAGGAGAGTATACTGAAGGAGAGTATACAGGAAGGAGAGTATACTGGAGAGATACAGGAGAGTATACTGAAGGAGAGTATACTGAAGGAGAGTATACAGGAAGGAGAAGTATACAGGAGAGTATAGAAGAAGATATACGAGGAGAGTATACGAGAGTATATGAAGGAGAGTATCGGAGGAGATATACAGGAGGAGAGTATACTGAAGGAGAGTATACTGAAGGGAGGAGTATACTAGGAGGGGAGAGTATACGGAGGAGAGTATACTGAAGAGAGTATACAGGAGAGGAGAGTAATACTGAGGAGAGTATACAAGAAAAAAAAGAAGGAGAGTATACATGGAGGAGAGTATACTGAAGAGAGTATACTGAAGGAAGTACGAGGAGAGTATACAGGAGGAAGTATACTGAAGGAGAGTATATCAGGGGAGGAGAGGTATACAGGAGGAGAGTATACTGAAGGAGAGTATACAGGAGGAGAGTATACAGGAGGAAAGTATACTGAAGGAGAGTATACTGAAGGAGAGTATACAAGGAGGAGAGTATACAGGAGGGAGAAGTATAAAGCAGGAAGGAGAGTATACTGAAGAGAGTATACAGGAGGAGAGTATACTGGAAGGAGAGTATACAGGAAGGAGAGTATACATAGGAGGAGAGTATACTGAAGGAGAGTATACTGAGGAGAGTATAAGAGAGAGTATACTGAAGGAGAGTATACAGGAGGAGAGTATACAGAGGAAGTATACGAGGAGAGTATACAGGAGGAGAGTATATACAGAGGAGAGTATACTGAAGGAGAGTATACGAGAGAAGGAGAGTATACAGGAGGAGAGTATACTGGAGGAGAGTATACTGAAGGAGAAGTATACTGGAGGAGAGTATACAGGAGGAGAGTATACAGGAGGAGAGTATACAGGAGGAGAGTATACAGGAGGAGAGTAATATGAGAGTGTATACAGGAGGAGAGTATACTGAAGGAGAGTATACAGGAGGAGAGAAAGGAGGAGAGTATACAGAGAGTATACAGGAGGAGAGTATACAGGAGGAGAGTATACAGAGGAGAGTATACTGAAGGAGAGTATACAGGAGGAGAGTATACTGAAGGAGAGTATACTGGAGGAGAGTATACAGGAGGAGAGTATACTGGAGGAGAGTAATACTGAAGGAGAGTATACAGAGGAGAGTATACAGAGGAGAGTATACAGGAGGAGAGTATACAGGAGGAGAGTATACTGAAGGAGAGTAATACAGGAGGAGAGTATACAGGAGGAGAGTATACAGAGAGATACAGGAGGAGAGTATACTGAGGAGAGTATACTGGAGGAGA
Organism: Neogobius melanostomus; assembly: GCA_007210695.1. Classification (NCBI taxonomy): domain Eukaryota; kingdom Metazoa; phylum Chordata; class Actinopteri; order Gobiiformes; family Gobiidae; genus Neogobius; species Neogobius melanostomus. The sequence continues at coordinate 550,227 of VHKM01000636.1, forward strand.
GTATACAGGAGGAGAGTATACTAGAGGAGAGTATACAGGAGGAGAGTATACAGGAGGAGAGTATACTGAAGGGAGAGTAATACAGGAGGAGAGTATAACAGGAGGAGAGTATACAGGAGGAGAGTATACTGAAGGAGAGTATACAGGAAGGAGAGTATACAGGAGGAGAGTATACTGAAGGAGAAGAATACAGGAGGAGAGTATACAGGAGGAGAGTAACTGAAGGAGAGTATACAGGAGGAGAGTATACAGGAGGAGAGTATACTGAGGAGAGTATAACAGGAGGAGAGTAAACAGGAGGAGAGTAACTGAGGAGTATACAGGAGGAGAGTATACAAGGAGGTATAAGAGGAGAGTATACTGGAGGAGAGTATACAAGAGAGTAACAGGAGGAGAGTATACAGAAGAGAGAAAACAGGAAAGGAGAGTATACGAAGGAGAGTATACGGAGGAGAGTATACGGAGGAGAGTATACAGGAGGAGAGTATACAGGAGAGAGTATACTGGAGGAGAGTATACTAGGAAGGAGAGTATACAGGAGGAGAGTATACTAGGAGGAGAGTAACTAGGAGGAGAGTAATACAGGAGGAGAGTATACAGAGGAGAGTAATACAGGAGGAGAGTAATAACTGAAGGAGTGTATACAGGAGGAAGAGTATACATGGAAAGAAGGGAGAGTATACATGAGGAGAGTATAACAGGAGGAGAGTATACAGGAGGAGAGTAATACAGGAGGAGAGTATACAGGAGTAGAGTTAATACAGGAGGAAGTAATACTGAAGGAGTGTAACAGGAGGAGAGTACTATCTGAAGGAGAGTTATACAGGAGGAGAGTAAACAGGAGGAAGTTACTGAGGAGAGTATACTGAAGGAGAAGTAATACTGAAAGGAGAGTATATCAGGAGGAGAGTAATAACAGGAGGAGGTATATCTGGAGGAGAGTTACTGAAGAGAGTATACAGGAGGAGAGTATACAGGAGGAGAGTATACTGGAGGAAGAGTATACAGGAGGAGAAGTATACGAAGGAGAGTATACAGGAGGAGAGTATACAGGAGGAGAGTATCAGGAGGAGAGTATACAGGAGGAGAGTATACAGGGAGGAGAGTATACTGAAGGAGAGTATATCAGGAGAGAGGTACAGGAGGAGAGTTATAACTGGAGGAGAGTATACTGAAGGAGAGTATACTGAAGGAGAGTATACAGGAGGAGAAGTATCAGGAGGAGAGTATACATGGGAGGAGAGTATACTGAGGAGAAGTATACAGGAGGAGAGTATACAGGAGGAGAGTATAACTGAAGAGAGTAATACTGAAGGAGAGTATACTGAAGGAGAAGTATACAGGAGGAGAGTATACTGAAGGAGAGTATACAGGAGGAGAGTATACTGGAAGGCAGAGTATCAGGAGGAGAGTATACTGGAGAGAGTATACTGAAGAGAGTTATACAGGAGGAGAGTATACTGGAAGGAAGGAGTATACTGAAGGAGAGTAATACGGAGGAGAGTATAACTGGAGGAGAAGTTACTGGAGAGAGTATACAGGAGGAGAGTATACAGGTGAGTATACTGAAGAGAGTATACAGGAGGAGAGTATAACTGAAGGAGAGTATACAGGAGGAGAGTATAACTGGAGGAGAGTATACAGGCAGGAGAGTATACTGGAAGGAGAAGTATACTGAAGAGAGTATACTGAAGGAGAGTATACAGGAGGAGAGTATACTGAAGGAGAGTATACAGGAGAGAGTATATGAAGGAGAGTAATACTGAAGGACAGTTAACTGGAAGGAGAGATAGCTGAAGGAGAGTACAGGAGGAGAAGTATACAGGAGGAGAGTAATACTGAAGGAGAGTATACTGAAGGAGAGTATACTGAAGGAGAGTATACAGGGAGGAGAGTATACTGAAAGGAGAGTATACTGAAAGGAGAGTAATACTGAAAGGAGAGTATACTGAATGAAGGAGAGTATACTGAAGGAAGAGTAAACAGGAGGAGAGTATACTGAAGGAGAGTATACTGAAGGAGAGTAATACTGGAGGAGAGTATACAGAGGAGAGTATACGAAGGAGATATACAGGAGGAGAGTAAACAGGAGGAGAGTATACAGGAGGAGAGTATAGGAGGAGAATATACTGAAGGAGAGTATACAGGAGGCAGAGTATACAGGAGGAGAGTATAACAGGAGGAGAGTATACAGGGAGGAAAGTATACTGAAAGGAAGAGTATACAGAGGAGAGTATACAGGAGAGAGTATACTGAAGGAGAGTATACAGGAGGAGAGTATACTGAAGGGAGAGTATAACAGGAGGAGAGTAATACAGGAGAAAGTATACTGAAGGAGAGTATACAGGAGGAGAGTATTACAGGAGGAGAGTATACTGAAGGAGAGTATACTGAAGGAGAAGTATACTGAAGGAGAGTATACAGGAGGAGAGTATCAGGAGGAGAGTATACTGAAGGAAAGAGTATACAGAAGGAGAGTATACAGGAGGAGAGTATAGGAGGAGAATATACTGAAGGAGAGTATACAGGAGGCAGAGTATACAGGAGGAGAGTATAACAGGAGGGAGAGTATACTAAAAAAAACCTTTTGGGAAGGGAAAGAAGTTTTTTAACAGGAGGAGAGTATACAGGAGGAGAGTATACTGAAGGAGAGTATACTGAAGGAGAAGTAATACTGAAGGAGAGTATACAGGAGGAGAGTATACAGGAGGAGAGTATACTGAAGGAGAAGTATAAACTGAAGGAGAGTATACTGAAAGGAGAGGTATACAGGAGGAGAGTATAATGGAGGAGAGTATAACTGAAGAGAGTAACTGAAGGAGGAGTATACAGGGGAGAAGTATACTGGAGGGAGAGTATATGAAAGGAGAGTATACTGGAAAGAGAGTATACAAGGAGGAGAGTATACAGGAGGAGAGTATAAGGAGAGAGTATACTGAAGGAGAGTTATACTGAAGGAGAGTAATACAGGAGGAGAGTATACAGGAGGAAGAGGTATAAATGGAGGAGAAGTATACTGAGGAGAGTATACTGAAGGAGAGTAATACAGGAGAGAGTATCACTGAAAGGAGAGTATACAGGAGGAGAGTATAACAGGAGGAGAGTATACTGAAGGAGAAGTATAGCAGGAGGCAGAGTATACAGGAAGGAGAGTATACAGGAGGAGAAGTATACTGAAGGGAGAGTCATACAGGAGGAAGAGGTATGACAGGAGGAGAGTATACTGGAGGAGAGTATAATGGAGGAGAGTATACTGGAGGAGAGTATTACAGGAGGAGAGTAATACAGGAGAGAGTACTGAAGGAGAGTATACCAGGAGGAGAGTATACAGGAGGAGAGTATACTGAAGGAGAGTATATCTGAAGGAGAGTATAACAGAGGAGAGTATACTGAAGGAGAGTTAATACAGGAGGAGAGTATACCAGGAGAGAGTATACAGGAGGAGAGTATACAGGAGGAAGAGTATAACAGGGAGAGATATACCAGGAAGGAAGAGTATACGGGAGGAGAGTATACCAGGAAGAGAGTATACAGGAGGAGAGTATACTGGAGGAGAGTATTACAGGAGGAGAGTATACTGGAAGGAGAGTATACGAAGGAGAGTATAGCAGGAGGAGAGTATATGGAGGAGAAGTATACAGGAGGAGAGTAATACAGGAGGAAGTATACAGGAGGGAGAGTATACAGGAGGAGAGTAATGACAGGAGGAGAGTATACTGAAGGAGTGAAACAGGAGGAGAGTATACTGAAGAGAGTATACAGGAGGAGAAGTAAACAGGAAAGGAGAGTATAACTGGAGGAGAGTAATACTGAAGGAGAGTATACTGAAGAAAGAGTATAACAGGAGGAGAGTATACAGGAAGGAGAGTATACTGAGGAGAGTATACTGAAGGAGAGTATACAGAAGGAGAGTATACTGGAGGAGAGTATACAGGAGAGAGTATACTGGAGAGAGAGTATACTGAAGGAGAGTATGGAGGAGGAGTATACTAGGAGGAGAGTATACAGGGGAGAGTATACAGGAAGGAGAGTATACTGAAGGAGAGTATACAGAAAGGAGAAGTAAACAGGAGAGAAGGTATACTGAGGAGAGTATACTGAGGAGAGTATACTGAAGAGAGAGGTATACAGGAGGAGAGTATACCAGGATGGAGAGTAATACAGGAGGAGAGTATACAGGAAGGAGGATTATAAGGAGGGAGAGTATACTGAAGAAGTATAACTGAAGGAGAGTATACAGGAGGAGAGTATACAGGAGGAGAGTATAATGGAGGAGAGTATACTGAAGGAGAGTAATAACTGAAGAGAGTATACAGAGGAAGAGTATACTGAAGGAGAGTATACAGGAAGGAGAGTAAACAGGAGGAGAGTATACTGAAGGAGAGTATACAGGAGGAGAGTATACAGGAGGAGAGTATACAGAGGAGAGTATACTGAAGAGGTATACAGGAGGAGAGTATACAGGAGGAGAAGTATACTGGAGGAAGAAGTATAATGGAAGGAGAGTATACTGGAGGAGAGTATACCAGGAGGAGAGTATACAGGAGGAAGTATAACTGAAGGAGAAGTATACAAGGAGGAAGTATACAGAGAGCGAGAGTATACTGAAGGAAGAGTACTACTGAAGGAGAGTATACAGGAGGAAGAGTATACTGAAGGAAGAGTATACAGGAGGAGAGTAATTACAGGAGGAAGAGTAATACAGGAGGAGAGTATACAAGGAGAGAGTATACAGGAGAGAGTAATACAGGAGGAGAGTATACAAGGAGGAGAGTAATACAGAGGAGAGTATATGGAGGAGAGTAAACAGGAGGAGAGTATACTGGAGGAGAGTATACTGAAAGGAGAGTATACAGGAGAGAGTATAAACTGGAGGAGAGTATACAAGGAGGAGAGTAATACAGGGGAGAGTATACAGGAGGAAGTATACAGGAGGAGAGTATACAGGAGGAGAGTAAATACTGAAGGAGTGTATACAGGAGGAGAGTTACTGAAGGAGAAGTAATAACAGGAGGAGAGTAAACAGAGGAGAGTATACTGGAGGAGAGTATTACTGAAGAGAGTATACTGAAGGAGCAGTATACAGGAGGAGATATACAGAGGAGAGTATACTGGATGGAGAGGTATACTGGAAGGAGAGTATACAGGAGGAGAGTAATACTTGGAAGGAGAGATAACAGGAGGAGAGTATACTGGAGGAGAGTATACTGAAGGAGAGTAACAGGGAGGAAAGAGTATACTGGAGGAGAGTATACAGGAGGAGAGTAAATAACAGGAGGAAGAAGTATACTGAAAGGAGAGTATACAGGAGCGAGAGTAACAGGAGGAGAGTATACTGAAGGAGAAGTATACTGAAAGGAGATAAACTGAAGGAGAGTATACAGGAGGAGATATACAGGAGGAGAAGTATAACAGGAGGAGAGTATACAGAGGAGAGTATACTGAAGGAGAGTATACAGGAGGAGAGTATACAGGAAGAGTAAACAGGAGGAGAGTAACTGAAGAGAGTAATACAGGAGGAGAGTATACTGAAGGAGAAGTATACAGGAAGGAGAGTATACTGGAGGAGAGTATACTGAAGGAGATATAACAGAGGAGAGTATACTTGAAGGAGAGTATACTGAAGGAGAGTATACAGGAAGGAGAGTATACTGGAGGAGAGTATACAGGAAGGAGAGTATACAGGAGGAGAGTATACAGAGAGGAGAGTATACCTGGAGGAGAGTAAACAGGAGGAGAGTATACTGGAGGAGAGTATACAGGAGGAAGTATACAGGAGGAGAAGATACTGAAGGAGAGTATACTGAAGGAGAGTATAGCTGAAAGGAGAGGTATACAGGAGGAAGAGTATACTGAAGGAGAGTATACAGGAGGAGAGATATACAGGAGGAGAGTAAAATACTGAAGGAGAGATATAGCTGAAGAGAGTATACAGGAGGAGAGTATACTAGAAGGAGAGTATACAGGAGGAGAGTAATACTGAAGGAGAGTTATACTACTGAAAGGAGAGTATACCGAAGGAGAGTATAACGAAGGAAGAGTATACAGGAGGAGAAGTATACAGGAGGAGAGTAACTGGAAGGAGAGTAATACTGGAAGGAAGAGTTAATACTGAAAGGAGAGTATACAGGAGGATGAGTATACTGAAGGAGATAACAGGAGGAGAGTAATACTGAAGGAGAGTATACTGAAGGAGAGTATACTGAAAGGAGAGTAATACTGAAGGAGAAGTATACTGAAGGAAGTATAACAGGAGGAGAGGTATACTGAAGGAGAGTAACTGACCTGAGGAGGGGAGTAACTGACTGAGGGGGGGAGTAACTGACTGAGGAGGAGAGTAACTGACTGAGGAGGGGAGTAACTGACTGAGGAGGGAGTACTTGACTGAGGAGGAGAGTATACTGAAGGAAAAAGTATCAGGAGGAGAGTATACTGAAGGAGAGTATACAGGAGGAAGAGTATACAGGGGAGAAAGTATACTGAAGGAGAAGTATACAGGAGGAAAGTATACTATGAAGGAGAGTATACAGGAGGAGAGTATACAGGAGGAGAGTATACGAAGGAGAGTATACAGGAGGAGAGTATACATAGAAGGAGAGTAACAGGAAGAGAGTATACAGGAGGAAAAGTAATACTGAAGGAAGAGTAATACAGGAGAGAGTATACAGGAGGAAGTAAATCACTGAAGGAGAGTAATAACTGAAGGAGAGTATACTGAAGGAGAAGTATACAGGAGGAGAGTATACAGGAGGAGAGGTATACTGAAAAGGAGAGTATACAGAAGGAGAGTAATCTGAAAGGAGAGTATAAGAGGAGAGTATACAGGAGGAGAGTCTGAGGAGAGTATACTGAAGGAGAGTATACTGAAGGAAGTATACAGAGGAGAGTATACAGGAAGGAGAGTATACCAGAGGAGAGTAATACAGGAGGAAGAGTATACTGAAAGGAAGAGTATACTAGAAGGAGAGTATACAGGAGGAGAGAATACAGGAGGAGAGTATACTGAAGGAGATATACAGAAGAGAGTATACAGAAGGAGAGGTATACTGGAGAGAGTATACAGGAGGAAGTAATAAGGAGGAGAGTATACTGAAGGAGAGTATACAGGAGGAGAGTATACTGGAGGAGAGTATACAGGAGGAGAGTACAGGAGGAGAGTATACTGTAGGAGAGTATACGGAAGGAGAAGTATACAGGAGGAGAGTACACAGGAGGAGAGTACACAGAAGGAGAAGTATAACAGGAGAGAGTATACTGGAGGAGAGTATACAGGAGGAGAGTAATACAGGAGGAGAGTATACCAGGAGGAGAGTATACCACGAGGAGAATATACTGAAGGAGAGTATACGGAGGAGAGTCAATACCAGGAGAGAGTATACAGGAGGAGAAGTATACCTGAAGGAGAGTAACAGAAGGAGAGTATACTGAAGGAGAAGTAACAGGAGGAAGAGTTATACAGGAGGAGAGTATAACTGAAGGAAGTAATACCAGGAGGAGAGTATACGAAGGAAGTATACAGGAGGAGAGTAACTGAAGGAGAGTATACAGGAGGGAAGAGTATAACTGAAGGAGAGTATACAGGAGGAGAGTATACAGGAGATGAGTATACTGAAGGAGAGTATACCTGAAGGAAGAGTAATACGGAGGATAGTATACTGAAGGAGAGTATACAGAGGAGAGTATACAGGACGGAGAGTACTACAGGAGAGAGTACACAGGAGGAGAGAGCACTGGAGGAGAGTATAACAGGAGGAGAGTATACAGGAGGAGAGTATACTGAAGGAGAGTATAGCAGAAGGAGAGTATACTGAAGGAGAGTAACAGGAGGAGAGTAATACAGAGGAGAGTAATACTGGAAGGAGAAGTATACAGGAGGAGAGTATACTGAAGGAGAGTAATACAGGAGGAGAGTATACTGAAGGAGAGTATACAGGAGGAGAGTATACTGAAGGAGAGTAATCACAGGAAGAGAGTAATACAGGAGGAGAAAGTATATCAAGGAGGAGAAGTATACTGAAAGGAGAGTAATACTGAAGGAGAGTATACAGGAGGAGAGTATAACTGAAGGAGAAGTATACAGGAGGAGAGTATACACAGGAGATGCTAATACAGGAGACTGTTAATACAGGAGACTGTAATGTACAGAGGAGACTGTAATACAGAGAGGACTGTAATACAGGAGGACTGTAATACAGGTGAGAAGTATACTGAGAGAAGTAAATACAGGAGGAAGTATACAGGAGGAGAGTATACTGAGGAGAAGTATACAGAAGGAGATATACTGAGAGAGATACAGGAGGAGAGTATACTGAGGAGAGTATACAGGAAGGAAATATACAGGAGGAGAATATACTGAAGGGAGTATACAGGAGGAGAGTATACAGGAGGAGAGTAAACTGAAAGGAGAGTAATACAGGAGGAGAGTAATACAGGAGGAGAGTATACTGAAAGGAGAGTATACAGGAGGAGAGTATACTGAAGAGAGTAACTGAAGGAGAGTATACAGGAAGGAAGGTATACAGGAGGAAGTATACTGGAGGAGAGTATACCTGGAGGAGAGTATACTGAGAGAGTATACAGGAGGAAGTATACTGAAGGAGAGTATACAGGAGGAGAGTAAATACAGGAGGAGAGTATACAGGAGGAGAGTAATAAGCAGGAAGGAGAGTATACTGGAAGGAGGTATACAGGAGGAGAGTATACAGGAGGAGAGTATACAGGAAGAAGAGTATACTGGAGGAGAGTAATATGAACGGAGAGTATACAGGAGGAGAAGTATACAGGAGGAGAGTAAACAGAGGAGAGTATACTGGAGGAGAGTATAACTGGAGGAGAGTATACTGAAGGAGAGTAATAACTGAAGGAGAGTATAACAGGAGGAGAGTATACTGGAGGATAGTATACTGAAGGAGAGTATACAGGAAGGAGAGTATACAGGAGGAGAGTATACAGGAGAGAAGTATACTGGAGGAAGTATACTGAAAGAGAGTATAACTGAAGGAGAGTATACGGAGGAGAGTATACAGGAGGAGATGTATACAGGAAGGAGAGTAATACAGGAGGAGAGTATACAGGAGGAGAGTATACCTGAAGGAGAGTATACAAGGAGGAGAGTATACTGAAGGAGAGTAATACAAGAGAGAGTATACAGGAGGAGAGTATACAGAGAGAGTATACTGAAGGAGAGTATAAACAAGAAAGAGAGTATACAGGAGGAGAGTATACTGGAAGGGAGTATACAGGAGGAGAGTATACAGGAGAGAGTATACTGAAGGAGAGTATACAGGAGGAGAGTTATACAGGAGGAGAAGTATACTGAAGGAGACGTATACAAGAGGAAAGAGTATACAGGAGGAGAGTATACTGAAGGAGAGTAATACAGGAGGAGAGTATAACAGGAGGAGAGTTATACTGAAGGAGAGTAATACTGAAAGGAGATGTATACAAGAGGAGAGTAATACAGAGGAGAGTACTACAAGAGGAGAAGTATACAGGAGGAGAGTACTACTGAAGGAGAGTATACAGGAGGAGAAGTATACTGAAGGAGAGTATATCAAGAGGAGAAGTAATACAGGAGGAGAGGTATAACTGGGAGAGTAAATACTGAAGGAAGAGTATACTGGAAGGAGAGTAATACTGAAGGAGAGTATACAGGAGAGAGTATAACATGAAAGGAGAGTAAATACAGGAGGAGAGTATACTGAAGGAAGAGTATAACAGGAGGAGAGTATACTGAAGGAGAGTATACAGGAGGAGAAGTATACTGAAAGGAGAGTATACGGAGGAGAGTATTACAGGAGGAAGAGTAATACTGAAGGAGAGTAAACTGAGGAGATATACTGAAGGAGAGTATACAGGAGGATAGTAATACTGAAGGAGAGTATACAGGAGGAGAGTATAACAGGAAGGAGAGTACAACAGGAGGAAGAGTACCAGGAGGAGAGTATACTGGAGGAGAGTATACAGGAAGGAGAGTATACAGGAGGAAGAGTATACTGAAAGGAGAGTATAACAAAGGAGAGTAACAGAAGGAGAGTATACAGGAGGAGAGTATACTGAAGGAGAAGTATACAGGAGGAGGAAATACTGGAAGGAGAGTATCAACAGGAGGAAAGTATACACTAAAGGAGAGTATACAGGAGAGAGTAAATACAGGAGGAGAGTATACTGAAGGAGAGTATACAGGAGGAGAGTATACTGGAAGGAAGAGATACAGGAGGAGAGTATACAGGAGGAGAGTATACTGAAAGGAGAAGTATACAGGAGGAGAGTATACAGGCAGGAAGAGTATACTGGAGGAGAGTAGTACTGGAGGAGAAGTAATACAGGAGGAGAGTATACAGGAGGATAGTATACTGAAGGAGAGTAATACAGGAGGAGAAGTATACAGAGGAGAGTATACAGGAGGAGAGTCATACAGAGGAGAAGTATCAAGGAGGAGAGTAAACTGAAGGAGAGTATAACAGGAGGAGAGTATACAGAGGAAAGTATCAGGAGAGATTACACAGGAGGAGAGTCACACAGGAGGAAGAGTAATACTGGAGGAGAGTAACAGGAGGAGAGTATACAGGAAGGAAGAGTATACTGAAGGAGAGTATACAGAAAGGAGAGTATACAGAAGGAGAGTATACCAGGAGGAGAGTATACTGGAAGGAGAGTATACAGGAGGAGAGTATCACTGAAGGAGAGTAATACATGAGGAGAGTATACTGAAAGGAGAGTAATACAGGAGGAGAGTATACTGAAGGAGAGGTATACAGGAAGGAGAGTATACTGAAGGAGAGTATAACAGGAGGGAAGAGTATACTGAAGGAAGAGTATACTGAAGGAGAGTATACAGGAGGAGATGTATACAGGAGGGAGAGTATACTGGAGGAAGTAATACTGAGGAGAGTATACAGGAGGAGAGTATACAGGAGGATAGTATACTGAAGGAGAGTATACAGGAAGGAGAGTATACAGGAGGAGAGTATACAGGAGAGAAGTATACGGAGGAGAGTATACAAGAGGAGAGTATCACTGAAGGCTAGAGTATACAGGAAGGAAGAGTATACTGAAGGTAGAGTATACAGGAGGAGAGTATACTGAAGAGAGTAAACAGGAGGAGAGTATACTGGAGAGAGAAGTATACTGAAGGAGAGTATACTGAAGGAGAGTATACATGGAGGAGAGTATACTGGAGGAGAGTATACTGGAGACTGTAATACAGAGGAGACAGTAAAAATACAGAGGAGACTGTAATAACAGGAGACTGTAATGACAGAGACTGTAATACTAGAGGAGAACTGTAATACAGGAGGAGAGTAATATCTGAAGGAGATATATCAGGAGGAGATATAACAGGAGGAGAGTATACAGGAGGAGAGAATACTGAAGGAGAGTATACTGAAGGAGAGATATATCAGGCAGGAAGAGTATACAGGAGGAAGTATACAGAGGAGAGTAATACTGAAGGAGAGTATACTGGAGGAGAGTATACAGGAGGATAGTAATACTGAAGGAAGAGTATAACAGGAGGAGAGTAATACAGGAGAGAGAAGTATACTCGAAGGAGAGTATACAGGAGGAGAGTAATACAGGAAGGAGAGTATACTGAAGGAGAGATAACAAGAGGAGAGTATACAGGAGGAGAGTATACTGAAGGAGAGTAATACAGGAGGAGAGTTATACAGAGAAGAGTATACTGAAGGAGAGTATACATGAAGGAGAGTATACAAGAGGAGAGTATACAGGAGGAGAGATTATACAAGAGGAGAGTAACAGGAGGAGAGTAATACTGAAGGAGAAAGTATACAGGAGAGAGATACTGAAGGAGAGATACTGAAGGAGAGTAATACAGGAGGATAGTATAACTGAAGGAGAGTATACAGGAAGAGAGTAATACAGGAGAGAGTAACACGGAGAGAGTACACAGGAGGAGAGTATACTGGAGGAGAGTATACCAGAGGAGAGTATATCAGGAGGAGAGTATAACTGAAGGAGAGTAAAATACTAAGGAGAGTATACAGAGGAGAGATACTGAAGGAAGAAAGTATACAGGAGGAGAGTATACAGGAGGAAGAGTATCTGAAGGAGAGTAATACTGAAGGAGGTATACAGGAGGAGAGTAAACAGGAGGAGAGTATACAGGAGGAGAGTATAGGAGGAGAATATACTGAAGGAGAGTATACAGGAGGCAGAGTATACAGGAGGAGAGTATCACTGAAGAGAGTATACTGAAGGAGAGTATACAGGGGAGAGTATATCTGAAAGGAGAGTAATAAACAAGGAGGAGAGTATACAGGAAGAGAGTATACAGAAGGAAGATATACTGAAGGAGAAGTATACAGGAGGAGAGTATACAGGAGAGAGTTACCAGGAGGAGAGTAATACAGGAGGAGAGTATAAGCAGAGGAGAAATACTGAAGGAGAGTATACAGGAGGAGAGTATACAGGAGGAGAGTATACTGAAGGAGAGTAGACAGAGGAGAGTATAACAGGAGGATTAGTATCTGAGGAAGAGTATCTGAGGAAGGTATCTGAGGAAGAGTATCTGAGGAAGAGTATCCGGGGAGAGTATCTGAGCGGAGAAGTATTTGTATACAGGAGGAGAGTATACAGGAGGAGAGTAACTGGAGGAGAGTATACTGAAAGGAGAGTATACAGGAGGAGAGTATACAAGGAGGAGAGTAAAACAGGAGAGAGTATACCCTGAGGAGAGTAATACTGAAGGAGAGTATAACCAGGAGGAGAGTAATACAGGAAAGGAGAGTATACAGGAGGAGGAGTATACTGAAGGAGAGTATACTGAAGGAGAGTATACTGAAAGAGAGTAATACTGGAGGGAAGTATAACAGGAGGAGAGTATACTGAAGGAGAGTATACAGGAGGAGAGTATACTGAAAGGAGAGTATACAGGAGGAGAGTATACAGGAGGAGAGTATACGAAGGAGAGTATAACGAAGGAGAGTATAATAGGAAGGAGAGTAATAACTGAAGGAGAGTCATACAGGAGGAGAGTATACAGGAGGAGAGTATACTGAAAAGGAAGAGTATACTGAAGGAGAAGTAAACAGGAGGAGAGTAACTGAAGGAGAGTATAACAGGAGGGAGTATAGCGGAGGAAGAGTATACAGGAGGAGAGTATACAGGAAGGAAGAGTATACAGGAGGAGAAGTAATACTGAAGGACAGTAACAAGGAGGAGAGTTATAGACTGAAGGAGATATACTGAAGGAGAGTATACAGGAGGAGAGTATACAGGAGGAGAGTATAACTGAAGGAGAGTAATCTGAAGGAGAGTATACAGGAGGAGAGTAATACTGAAGAGAGTATACAGGAGGAGAGAACAGGAGAGAGGTATACAGGAGGAAAGAGTATACTGAAAGGAGAGTAACTGAAGGGATAGTATACTGAAGGAGAGTATACTGAAGGAGAAGTATACAGGAGGAGAGTATACAAGGAGGAGAGTATACTGAAGGAGAGTATAACAGGAGGAGAGTAACTGAAGGAGAGTATACAGAAGGAGAGTAACTGAAGGAGAGTATACAGAAGGAGAGTATACAGGAAGGAGAGTAACTGAGAGAGAGTATAACAACAGGAGACTGTAATACAGAGGAGACTGTAATACAGAGGAGACTGTAATACAGAGGAGACTGTAATAACAGAGGAGACTGTAATACAGGAGACTGTAATACAGGAAGAGTAACTAGAGGAAAGTATACTAAGGAGTATACAGGAGGAAGAGTATACAGGAGGGAGAGTATACAGGAGGAAGAGTATACAGGAGGAGAGTAATAAGGAGGAGAGTATACAGGAGGAGAGTATAACTGGAGGAGAGTATACAGGAGGAGAGTATACTGAAGGAGAAGTATACAGGAGGAGAGTAACAGGAGGAGAGTATACTGAAGGAGAGATATACTGAAAGGAGAGTATTATCAGGAGGAGAGTATACTGAAGGAGAGTAATACTGAAGGAGAGTAATACAGGAGGAGAGTATAACTGAAGGAGAGTATACAAGAGGAGATATACAAGAGGAGAGTATACTGAAGGAGAGTATACAAGAGGAGAAGTATACAGGATGGGGGAGAGAATATACTGGAAAGAGAGGTATACTGAAGGAGAGTAATACAAGAGGAGAGTATACAGGAGAGAGTATACAAGAGGAGAGTATACATGGAGAGAGTATACTGAAGGAGAGTATACAGGAGGAGAGTATAGGAGGAGAATATACTGAAGGAGAGTATACAGGAGGCAGAGTATACAGGAGGAGAGTATAACAGGAGGGAGAGTATACTGAAGGAGAGTATACAAGAGGAGAGTATACAGGAGGAGAAGTATACTAAGGAGAGTATACAGGAGGAGAGTATACAGGAGGAAGTATATGAAAGAGAGTATACTGAAGGAGAGTAATACTGAAGGAGAAGTATACAGGGGAGAGTATACTGAAGGAGAGTATACAAGAGGAAGAGTATACAGAGGAGAGTAAACTGAGGAGAGTATACAGGAGAGAGTATACTGAAGGAAGAGTATACAGGAGGAGAGTATAAAAGGAGGAAGAGTAACTGAAGGAAGTATACTGAAGGAGAGTATACAGGAGGAGAGTATACAGGAGAGAGAGTTACAGGAGGAGAGTATACTGAAGAGAGTATACAGGAGAAGTATACAGGAGGAGAGTATACTGAAGGAAGTATACTGAAGAGAGTATACAAGAGGAAGAGTATACAGGAGGAGAGTATACTGAAGGAGAGTATACTGAAGGGAGTATAACTGAAGGAGAGTATACAGGAGGAGAGTATACAGGAAGGAAGAGTATACTGAAGGAGAGTATACTGAAGGAGGAGTATACAAGAGGAGAAGTATACAGGAGAGAGTATACAGGAAGGAGAGTATACTGAAGGAGAGTATACTGAAGAAGAGTATACAGGAGGAGAAGTATACAGGAGGAGAGTATACTGAAGAGAGTATACAAGAGGAGAGTATACAGGAGGAGAGTATACTGAAGGAGAGTATACAGGAGGAGAGTATAACTGGAGGAGAGTATACTGAAAGAAGTATACAGGAGGAGAGTAAAACTGAAGGAGAGTATACAGGAGAGAGTATAACTGAAGGAGAGTATACAGGAGAGAGTATAACAGGAGAAGAGTATAACTGAAGGAGAGTATACAGGAGGAGAGTATACTGAAAGGAGAGTATACTGAAGGAGAAGTATACTGAAGGAGAGTATGCAGGAGGAGAGTATACTGAAGGAGAGTAAACAAGAGGAAGTATACAGGAGGAGAGTATACTGAAGGAGAGTATAACAAGAGGAGAGTATACAGGAGGAAGAGTAATACAGGAGGAGAGTATACAGGAGGAGAGTATACAAGAGGAAGTAATAATCAGGAGGAGAGTATAACAAGAGAGAGTATACAGGAGGAGAGTATACTGAAGGAGAGTATACAGGAGGAGAGTATACAGGAGGAGAGTATACAAGAGGAGAATATACAGGAAGGAGAGTATACTGAAAGGAGAGATAACTGAAGGAGAAGTATACAGGAGGAGAGTTAATAAGCAAGAGGAGAGTATACAAGAGGAGAGTATACTGAAGAGAGTATAACTGAATGGAGAGAGTTAACAGGAGGAAGAGTAATACAGGGAGAGAAGTATACTGAAGGAGAGTATACTGAAGGAAGAGTATACAGGAGGAGAGTATTACTGAAGGAAGTATAACAAGGAGGAGAGTAAATACAGGAGGAGAGTATAAACTGCCCTCAAAGGAAAAGCAGTAACTGCACTCTGGGTAAACTGAGAAAACTGACCTTTTTAGTTTTTTTTGGTGCCCTGTCAAAATGGTTTGATCTTTTATCATTTATTTCTTTTTTATTTGTAAGCTTTTTATGGATAGAAATTATTATGGTAATAAAAACACAAACTCTAAATTTACTCTAGTCCCTAAAAAATGCACATACTGGGCACTTTTTCCTTTGTACGAGGCCTACATTCCAACATGTGGTTATACAAAGGAAATGATGGCAGTAATGTCGTGTTTGTTGTGTCAAATTGCTTGTTTTTTGCTTTCTGGTAATTTTATAGATAAAGTAATTATCATCTGCGTCAGTATAGAGGAAGGAGAGTATACTAAGGAAGAGTATAACTGAAGGAGAGTATACAAGGAGAGAGAGTATAACCAGGAGGAGAGTATAGCAAGGAAGGAGAGTATACTGAAGGAGAGTATACCACGGAAGAGGAGAGTAATACAGAGAGAGTAATAACAGGAGGAAGAGTATACTGGAGGAGAGTATATCAGGAGGAGAGTATCAGGAGGAGAGTAATACTGAAGGAAGAGTATACAGGAGGGGAGTATACAGGAGGGAGTATAAACCTGAGGAGAGTATACAGAGGAGAGTAATAACAGGAGGAGAGTATACTGGAGGAGAGTATACTGGAGGAGAGTATACTGAAGGAGAGTATACAGGAGGAGAGTATACTGAAGGAGAAGTATACAGAGGAGAGTATACTAGAGGAGAGTATACTGAAGGAGAGTATACAGGAGGAGAGTATACAGGAGGAGAGTATACAGGAGGAGAGTATACTGGAGGAGAGTATACAGGAGGAGAGTATACTGAAGGAGAGTATACTGGAGGAGAGTATACTGGAGGAGAGTATACTGAAGGAGAGTATACAGGAGGAGAGTATACAGGAGGAGAGTATACAGGAGGAGAGTATACAGGAGGAGAGTATACTGGAGGAAGTATACAGGAGGAGAGTATACTGAAGGAGAGTATACTGGAGGAGAGTATACTGGAGGAGAGTATACTGAAGGAGAGTATACAGGAGGAGAGTATACAGGAGGAGAGTATAACAGGAGGAGAGTATACTGGAGGAGAGTATACAGGAGGAGAGTATACAGGAGGAGAGTATACTGAAGGAGAGTATACAGGAGGGAGTATACAGGAGGGGAGTATACTGGAGGAGAGTATACAGGAGGAGAGTATACAGGAGGAGAGTATACTGGAGGAGAGTATACTGGAGGAGAGTATACTGAAGGAGAGTATACAGGAGGAGAGTATACTGAAGGAGAGTATACAGGAGGAGAGTATACTAGAGGAGAGTATACTGAAGGAGAGTATACAGGAGGAGAGTATACAGGAGGAGAGTATACAGGAGGAGAGTATACTGGAGGAGAGTATACAGGAGGAGAGTATACTGAAGGAGAGTATACTGGAGGAGAGTATACTGGAGAGAGTATACTGAAGGAGAGTATACAGGAGGAGAGTATACTGAAGGAGAGTATACTGTAGGAGAGTATACTGAAGGAGAGTATACAGGAGGAGAGTATACTGAAGGAGAGTAACAGGAGGAGAGTATACAGGAGGAGAGTATACTGGAGGAGAGTATACAGGAGGAGAGTATACTGAAGGAGAGTATACAGGAGGAGAGTATACTGAAGGAGAGTATACAGGAGGAGGAGTATACAGGGAGAGAGAGAGGTATACTGAAGGAGAGTATACTGGAGGAGAGTATACCTGGAGGAAGTATACTGGAGGAGAGTATACTGGAGGAGAGTATAACAAGGAGGAGAGTATAACTGGAGGAGAGTATACAGGAGGAGAGTAAATACTGAAGGAAGAAGTATACAGGAGGAGAGTATACAGGAGGAGAGTATACAGGAGGAGAGTTAATACTGAAGGAGAGTATAACTGAAGGAGAGTATACAAGAGGAGAGTATACAGGAGGAGAGTATACTGAAGGAGAGTATACTGAGGAGAGTCATAACAGGAGGAGAAGTAATACTGAAGGAGGTATACTGAAGGAGAGTATAACAGGAGGAGAGTATACTGAAGGAGAGTATACTGAAGGAGAAGTAACAGGAGGAGAAGTATACTGAAGGAAGAGTATACAGGAGGAGAGTATCAGGAGGGAGAGTATACAGGAGGAGAGTAAACGAAGGAGAGATACGGAAGGAGAGTAATACAGGAGGAGAGAGTATACCAGGAGGAGAGTATAACTGAAGGAGAGTATACAGGAGGAGAGTATACAGGAGGAGAGTATACAGGAGAGAGTAAACTGAAGGAGAGTATACAGGAGAGAGTATAACAGGAGGGGAGTATACTGAAGGAGAGTATACAAGAGGAGAGTATACAGGAGGAGAGTATACTGAAGGAGAGTATACTGAAGAGAAGTAATACATGAAGGAAGTAACAGGAGGAGAGTATACTGAAGGAGTAAGTATACAAGAGGAGAGTATACAGGAGGAGAGTATACTGAAGAGAGTATACAGGAGGAGAGTATACTGAGGAGAGTATACTGAAGGAGAGTATACTGGAGGAGAAAGTATACTGGATGGAGAGTATACAGGAGGAGGAGTATACTGGAGGAGAGTATACTGGAGGAGAGAGTATACAGGAGGAGAGTAATACTGGAGGAGAGTATACTGGAGGAGAGTATACAGGAGGAGAGTATACTGAAGGAGAGTAATACAGGAGGAAGAGTAATACAAGAGGAAGAGTATACTGAAGGAGAGTATACAGGAGGAGGAGTATAACTTGAAGGAGAGTAATACAGGAGGAGAGTATACTGAAGAAGAGTATACTGAAGGAGAGGTATATCCTGAAGGAGAGTATACAGGAGGGAGAGTATACTGAAGGAGAGTATACAAGAGGAGAGTAATACAGGAGGAGAGTATAGCTGAAGGAGAGTATACAGAGGAGAGTATACAGGAAGGAGAGTATATGAAAAGGAAGAGTTACACATGGAGGAGAGTATACGGAGGAGAGTATACTGAAGGAGAGTATCAGGAGGAGAAGTATACTGAGAGAGTATACAGGAGAGAGTTACAGGAGGAGAGTAATACGAAGGAGAGTAAATACTGAAGGAGAGTATACTGGAGGGAGAGTATACTGAAGAAGAGTATACAGGAGGAGAGTATACTGGAGGAGAGGTATACAGGAGGAGAGTATACTGAAGGAGATATGCAGGAGAGAAAGTATACAAGAGGAGAGTTATACTGAAGGAGAGTATAACAGAGGAGAGTATATCTGAAGGAGAAGTATACAGGAGGAGAGTATACTGAAGGAGAGTATACTGAAGGAAGTATACTGAAGGAGAGTATACAGGAGGAGAGTATACTGAGGAGAGGTATACTGGAGGAGAGTATACAGGAGGAGAGTATACTGAAGGAGAGTATACAGGAGGAGAGTAATACTGAAGGAGAGTATACAGGAGGAGAGTATACAGGAAGAGAGTATACTGAAGGAGAGTATACTGAAGGAGAGTATAGGAGAGAGTATACAGGAGGAGAGTATACTGAAGAGAGTATACAAGAGAGAGTATACAGGAGGAGAGTATACTGAAGGAGAGTATACTGGAAGGAGAAGTATACTGGAAGGAGAGTATACAGGTAGGAGAGTATACTGAAGGAGAGTATACAAGAGGAGAGTATACAAGAGGAGAAGTATACAGGAGGAAGTATACTGAAGGAGAGTATACTGAAGGAGAGTATACAGGAGGAGAGTATACAATGAGGAGAGTATACAGGAGGAGAGTATACAAGAGTGAAGAGTATACAGGAGGAGAGTATACTGAAGGGAGTATACAAGAGGAGAGTATACGGAGGAGAGATACTGAAGGTAGAGTATACAGGAGGAGAGTATACAGGAGGAGAGTATACAGGAGGAGAGTATACTGAAGGAGAGTATACTGAAGGAGAGTATACAGAGGAGAGTTATACGGAGGAGAGTATACTGAAGGAGAGTATACTGGAAGGAGAGTATACAGGAGGAGAGTATACAGGAGGAGAGTATACTGAAGGAGAGTATACTGAAGGAGAGTATACAAGGGAGAGTATACAGGAGGAGAGTATACTGAAGGGAGAGTATACAGGAGGAGAGTATACAGGAGGAGAGTATACTGAAGGAGGTATACTGAAGGAGAGTATACAGGAGGAGAGTATACAGGAGGAGAGTATACTGAAGGAGAGTATACAGGAGGAGAGTATACAGGAGGAAGTATACTGAAGGAGAGTATACTGAAGGAGAGTATACTGAAGGAGAGTATACAGGAGGAGAGTATACAGGAGGAGAGTATACAGAGGAGAGTATACTGAAGGAGAGTATACAGGAGGAGAGTATACTGAAGGAGAGTATACTGAAGGAGAGTATACAGGGAGGAGAGTATACTGAAGGAGAGTATACAGAAGGAGAGTATACAGGAGGAGAGTATACTGAAGGAGAGTATACTGAAGGAGAGTATACAGGAGGAGAGTATACAGGAGGAGAGTATACTGAAGGGAGTATAAGAGTATACAGGAGGAGAGTATACAGAAGGAGAGTATACAGGAGGAGAGTATACTGAAGGAGAGTATACAGAGGAGGAGTATACAGGAGGAGAGTATACTGGAAGGAGAGTATACAGGAGGAGAGTATACGAGGAGAGTATACAGGAGGAGAGTATACTGAAGGAGAGTATACAGGAGGAGAGTATACAAGGAGAGGAGGAGATATACTGAAGGAGAGTATACAGGAGGAGAGTAAATACTGAAGGAAGTATACAGAGGAGAGTATACAGGAGGAGAGTATACTGAAGGAGAGTATACTGAAGGAGATACAAGGAGAGTATACAGGAGGAGAGTATACTGAAGGAGAGTATACAAGAGGAGAGTATACAGGAGGAGAGTATACTGAAGGAGAGTATACAGGAGGAGAGTATACTGAAGGAGAGTATACTGAAGGAGAGTTACTGGAAGAGTATACTGGAGGAGAGTATACAGGAGGAGAGTATACTGGAGGAGAGTATACTGGAGGAGAGTATACAGGAGGAGAGTATACTGGAGGAGAGTATACTGGAGGAGAGTATACAGGAGGAGAGTATACTGAAGGAGAGTATACAGGAGGAGAGTATACAAGAGGAGAGTATACTGAAGGAGAGTATACTGAAGGAGAGTATACAGGAGGAGAGTATACTGAAGGAGAGTATACTGAAGGAGAGTATACTGAAGGAGAGTATACAGGAGGAGAGTTATACTGAAGGAGAGTATACAAGAGGAGAGTATACAGGAGGAGAGTATACTGAAGGAGAGTATACAGGAGGAGAGTATACAGGAGGAGAGTATACTGAAGGAGAGTATACAAGAGGAGAGTATACAGGAGGAGAGTATACTGAAGGAGAGTATACAAGAGGAGAGTATACAGGAGGAGAGTATACTGAAGGAGAGTATACAGGAGGAGAGTATACAGGAGGAGAGTATACTGAAGGAGAGTATACAGGAGGAGAGTATACTGAAGGAGAGTATACAGGAGGAGAGTATACAGGAGGAGAGTATACTGAAAGGAGAGTATATGAAGGAGAGTATACTGGAGGAGAGTATACTGAAGGAGAGTATACAGGAGGAGAGTATACTGGAGGAGAGTATACTGGAGGAGTATACGGAGGAGAGTATACAGGAGTCGAGGAGAGTATACTGGGAAGGAGAGTATACTAGGAGGAGAGTATACAGAGAGGAGAGTATACTGAAGGAGAGTATACTGGAAGGAGAGTATACTGGAGGAGAGTATACTGAAGGAGAGTATACTGGAGGAGAGTATACTGAAGGAGAGTATACAGGAGGAGAGTATACTGAAGGAGAGTATACTGAAGGAGAGTATACTGGAGGAGAGTATACTGAAGGAGAGTATACTGGAGGAGAGTATACTGAAGGAGAGTATACAGGAGGAGAGTATACTGAAGGAGAGTATACTGAAGGAGAGTATACTGGAGGAGAGTATACTGAAGGAGAGTATACAGGAGGAGAGTATACTGAAGGAGAGTATACAGGAGGAGAGTATACTGAGAGAGTTACAGGAGGTGGAGGAGAGTATACTGGAAGGAGAGTATACTGAGAGGAGAGTATACTGGAGGAGAGTATTACTAGGAGGAGAGTATACTGAAGGAGAGTATACGAAGGAGAGTATACAATGGAGGAGAGTATACTGAAGGAGAGTATACAGGAGGAGAGTATTACTGAAGGAGAGTATACAGGAGAGGAGAGTATACTGAAGGAGAGTATACAGAGGAGAGTATACTGAGGAGAGTATACAGGAGGAGAGTATACTGAAGGAGAGTATACTGAAGGAGAGTATACAGGAGGAGAGTATACATGAGGAGAGTATACAGGAGGAGAGTATACAAGAGAGAGTATACAGGAGGAGAGTATACGGAAGGAGAGTATACAAGAGGAGAGTATACAGGAGGAGAGTATACTGAAGGAGAGTATACAGGAGGAGAGTATACAAGAGGAGAGTATACAGGAGGAGAGTATACTGAAGGAGAGTATACAGAAGGAGGAGTATACAGGAGGAGAGTATACTGAAGGAGAGTATACAGGAGGAGAGTATACAGGAGGAGAGTATACAGGAGAGGGAGAGTATACGGAGGAGAGTATACTGAAGGAGAGTATACAAGAGGAGAGTATACAGGAGGAGGTATACTGAAGGAGAGTATACTGAAGGAGAGTATACAGGAGGAGAGTATACAGGAGGAGGAGAGTATACTGAGGAGAGTATACTGAAGGAGAGTATACAAGAGGAGAGTATACAGGAGGAGAGTATACTGAAGGAGAGTATACAGGAGGAGAGTATACAGGAGGAGAGTATACTGAAGGAGAGTATACAGGAGGAGAGTATACTGAAGGAGAGTATACAGGAGGAGAGTATACAGGAGGGAGAGTATACTGAAGGAGAGTATACTGAAGGAGAGTATACAGGAGGAGAGTATACAGGAGGAGAGTATACTGAAGGAGAGAGTATACTGAGGAGAGTATACAGGAGGAGAGTATACAGGAGGAGAGTATACTGAAGGAGAGTATACTGAAGGAGAGTATACAGGAGGAGAGTATACAGGAGGAGAGTATACTGAAGGAGAGTATACTGAAGGAGAGTATACAGAGAAGGAGAGTATACAGGAGGAGAGTATACTGAAGGAGAGTATACTGAAGGAGAGTATACAGGAAGAAAGGAGAGTATACTGAAGGAGAGTATACTAAGAGAGTATAAGAGGAGAGTATACTGAAGGAGAGTATACGAGGAGGTATACAGGAGGAGAGTATACTGAAGGAGAGTATACTGAAGGAGAGTATACAGGAGGAGAGTATACTGAAGGAGAGTATACTGCCCTACAAAGGAAAAAAGCAGTAACTGCACTCTGGGTGAAACTGAGAAAACTGACTTTTTAGTTTTTTTGTGCCCTGTCAAAATGGTTTGATCTTTATCATTTATTTCTTTTTATTTTGTAGCTTTTTATGGTAGAATTATTATGGGTATAAACACAAACTCTAAATTTACTCTAGTCCCTAAAAATGCACATACTGCACTTTTCCTTTGTACGAGCCTACATTCCACATGTGGTTATACAAAGGAAATGTGCAGTATGTGCGTGTTTGTTGTGTCAAATGCTGGTTTTTTGCTTTCTGGTATTTTATTAGATAAAGTAAATTATCATCTGCGTCAGTATCAATCATAATTTGAGATGTAAAAGTAGTTCATGTAAAGCATTACTTTCTTATGGTAAGGGGAATCCATATACTGTATTAAGTGTATACGTGTATATTAAGTACCAAATTTTATAAGAACTCAACCAATTTGGACTTGAATCAAAGTTATTCAACAAACAAACAAATCTAATTTGAACTTAAATGTTAAACTTTCTACAAAACTAATATATAAAAACTAAATATATAAAAATAATCAATGAACCATGATGTAAGTTTTTACTTTGATTAAACCTTTCCATGGATAGTTCCATTTTGTGGCCATTTCGACCATCATCTGGTCCTGTAACAGTGCCCTAATCGCTTTTTTGAGCATTTGAAATACACCGCAGTGAAGGCTGATGAAGCCAAGACGGGTTTGCTGGAGAGGAGTCCTGGTTGCCACGGCAACCTTAGTGGAATGCGCAGTAACTGCGTTCCCCTTGGTTTTTGTGTCAATTTTGTAGTTACTGCAAATTAAATTATGGATTTTCTCTAAAACTGAATAGTTTTGAAACAAACCACTTTGGTACAAGATAGTCCAGATGAGAAGAAGTTCAAATCTGCTCTTAACTCAATTTTGACAACTATGCAGTTACTGCATTTTTCCTTTGTAGGGCAGTATACAGGAGGAGAGTATACTGAAGGAGAGTATACTGAAGGAGAGTATACAGGAGGAGAGTATACTGAAGGAGAGTATACAGGAGGAGAGTATACAGGAGGAGAGTATACTGAAGGAGAGTATACTGAAGGAGAGTATACTGAAGGAGAGTATACAGGAGGAGAGTATACTGAAGGAGAGTATACTGAAGGAGAGTATACAGGAGGAGAGTATACTGAAGGAGAGTATACAGGAGGAGAGTATACAGGAGGAGAGTATACTGAAGGAGAGTATACTGAAGGAGAGTATACTGAAGGAGAGTATACAGGAGGAAAGTATACTGAAGGAGAGAGTATACTGAAGGAGAGTATACAGGAGGGGAGTATACAGGAGGAGAGTATACTGAAGGAGAGTATACTGAAGGAGAGTATACTGAAGGAGAGTATACAGGAGGAGAGTATACTGAAGGAGAGTATACAGGAGGAGAGTATACTGAAGGAGAGTATACAGGAGGAGAGTATACAGGAGGAGAGTATACAGGAGGAGAGTATACTGAAGGAGAGTATACAGGAGGAGAGTATACAGGAGGAGAGTATACTGAAGGAGAGTATACAGGAGGAGAGTATACAGGAGGAGAGTATACTGAAGGAGAGTATACAGGAGGAGAGTATACAGGAGGAGAGTATACAGGAGGAGAGTATACAGGAGGAGAGTATACAGGAGGAGAGTATACAGGAGGAGAGTATACAGCTCATGCTCATTGTTCGCTGTATAAACCTGCTGTCACTTTGCCTCTGCCCAGGGACTACAGATGGAAATTAGCTTGTAGCTATCTCTGCTCTGCATCACATTTGTTGTGTAATGTCCCTGTCAAATAAACAAATAAACAAATAAAAAAGAATAGGCGCGGTAGACGAGGTGGGCGCTTCTCTGTGGTCCTCATGGCAGGGAGCTGACATTGCTGTAATACCACCCCCTGGTGTCCAGGGGGTGGTATTAAAAAAGTGTCCAAAAGGGGCAACTCCAAAAGACACTTTGTAAAACGTATTCCAATGTAGTCTTTGCATCTTCCTAGCACTGCTTAAAGCCTGGCTTTAAAGGGGGGTATTATGTAAAATCGACTTTTTCAAGCTTTATATCATGTTATTATGTCATTCCCTCATTAAACACATGCCTGGAGTGTTGCCTTGGCTCATTCACATATTTTTGAGTAATCAGTAAAAACTTAGACGGCAGCCATTTTAGGTGTAGCTATGCCTCAGTCCTCCTAGGAACGCCCTCACCTCCTGGAGACACCTCTGGACCTTTCGTCACCAGCCAAGCCACCAACCACTGCTCCTCAGCTCAGCAGAGCCCCCTCCCCGCACAGTAGTGTTGTTTAGATGCCACGGCAGTGTGCTGAAGGGGGCGTGTCGGAAAGCTTCTTAAAGAAACAGAGGCCTATTTCATGACGTTCAGTACAGCCATTTTGCGAGAGCAATTTTATTCAAGGCAGTTATTTTAATTTACTGCATATACAGACCAACAGAAGGTTACGTCATCATTGTAGTATGCTATAGACTGGTGCTATGTGATTGAAAAAAGCATAATACCCCCTCTTTAAGAGTTTTTCTAAAATAAAAAAACTCATGACACATGTGACAATGCTGGGCTGAGTATCACTTTATTTTTTTGTTCTGTAGAATTAGAAGGTTGAAGCCTGAGTTTTTGACAGACTCTGGAGCTCTGTGGAGGCTCGTAGCCGGTCAGGAACACGCTCTGTACGAGGAGCAAGGTGCGCCATGCTATTTTTACAAACAGCACGGGACCATTACCATGAAGAATGCAGAATGGCTACCGTCTCTTGTATGTTATATCTATGGGTATGGTGCATGCACATCAGTTTATCACTTACATTATCTAAAACCTATGTAAAATCATTGTTGACAAACAACTTTGACAATTAGAAATGAGTGCAGAACAGACAAGTTAGCTATTGGGCTGGACAGTTGCTTTGTCCAGCCCAATAGCTCAACGGGAGGTGTCTCAGGGTTAGTTCTTTCACGTCACAGCAGTATCAATTTCTGAAATTCCAGAAAGTGTTAACTTTGACACATTATTCTCTAAATTGTCTGAAAATGAGAAAAAGGACAGCTCTGTGAACCAGTTTACAAAATGCACGGGACACTTCATTAGTTTAGCTGTTCATAGTTCAGTCTTGTCTCAAGTGAATTATATTTGATGTGTTAAAAAGTGCACTTTACATATTTCGTAATCATACTTATTGAAAAGTGTTGAAGAAAGTTATTGAAAGAAATTAGTCCAATATCAGGCCTTTCAATCAATCAATCAAACTTTATTTATAAAGTGCTTTTCATACCGAAAGGTATCACAAAGTGCATGTATCATTTTGCTTTCACTTCACAACTGTGAAGTGAAAGCAAATGATACATGATTCTGTTATTTTTCAAAAATAGAAAAGTGAAGAGTGGAGCGTGCATACTGTAAGTATTCATACAGCATTTTCAGAGTGCATTAAATTGCCTTTATAACATTCCTAATGACTGCAGAATGTTCACACCTTGCTCTAACCATTAAATAGAGCCACCTGTGTGTAATCTACTCTCAGTATAATTCCAGCTGTTCTGTGAGGGCCTCAGAGCTATGGTCGGAGTGTATTGGTCACTAAACAACATCATGAAGTCCAAGGAGCACACCAGAGAGGTCAGGGATAAAGCTGTGGAGAAGTTTAAAGCTGCGTTAAGTTATACAAAGATTTCTCACATCTCACGGAGCACTGTTCAATCCATCATTCGGAAATGGAAAGAGTATAGCACCACTGCGAATTTACCAAGACACGGCCGTCCACCTAAACTAACAGACCGAACAAGGAGAGCACTGGTCAGAAATGCAACCAAGTGCCCCAAGATAACTCTGGAGGAGCTGCGACGTACTGCCGCTGAGCTGGGGGAATCTGTACATGGGACAACTATAAGTAACATTATTGAAAGGAGGCCATAAGAAATCCCGTTTGAAGTTTGCTAGAAGTCATATGGAGGACACAGCTACCATGTGGAAGAAGGTGCTTTGGTCAGATGAGACAAAAATTGAACTTTTTGACCCAAATGCAAAACGTTATGTATGGTGCAAACCTAACACTGCTCATAGTCCTGAGTGCACCATCCCCAGTGTCAAATATGGTGGGGGGAGCATCATGCTATGGGGCTGCTTTTCCTCAGCGGGGACTGGGAAGATTGTATGAATAGTTGGGAAGATGGATGGAGCCAAATACAGAGACATTTTGGAGGAAAACCTGCTGGAGTCAGCAAGAGAATTGAGGCTGGAGCGGAGATTCACCTTCCAGCAGGACAATGACCCTAAACACAAAGCTAAATCTACAATGGAATGGTTTAAAAACAAACATATTAATGTGTTAGAATGGCCCAGTCAAAGTCCTGACCTAAATCCTATTGAAAATCTGTTCTGTTTCCTATTGAAAATCTTTCTGTTGACTTTAGGAATAACTAGGAGACCCCTGCCGGAGGAGCGAAGGGGCCGTGAAGGTTCATAAGGTAAAAGCAGTTCTGAAAGATAAGAAGGACCACGACCATTAAGACATTTAAAAACTATTAAAAGAACTTTAAAATCGATCCTGAAACACACAATGCAGCGACTCTAAAACCGGTGTAATGTGGTCCCGCCTCCTGGTCTTCGTCAGGACATGAGCTGCTGAGATACTCTTTTTGGGAAGACCAGAAAGCAGGGCATTACAGTAGTCGATATGACTGGTGATAAAAGCATTAGCGTCTCTGTGTTGGCCCGGGAGAGAATTGGGCGGACTCTGGCTATGTTCTTTAGATGGTAAAAACCTATCTTTGTGATATTCTTAATGTGTGGAATAAAAGTCAGCTCAGAGTCTAAAATCGCACCCAGGTTCTTCACCTGTGAGGAAGGATTAAAAGACAATGATTGTAGTTTGGGTAAAAGTTTCTCTCTCTGGGCCTCAGGACCGATGACTAAAACCTCAGTTTTGTCCTGGTTAAGCTGGAGAAAGTTTTCTGCCATCCAGGATTTGATATCTAAAATGCAGTTAAAAAGTGCATCCATTGGCCTGGTGTCATCAGGAGACATGGAGATGTACAACTGTGTATCATCAGCATAACTATGAAAGTTGAGTCCATGTCTCCTTTCCGCCGCTCTAGTATTTCCCAGTGTGTTTTGGCAGTGGGACAGCAGGAACTTTTTTAGCCTGGTGTTTGTCTATTAACACGTTCACATGAGCCAAGTCCCACACAATTGACCTGCTATTGAAATGCAGCAATAGGAAATCTGGCCCGGACCGTTTATTACAGCACATCAAAACATGTTTGGAAATGAAAAACATCCAGGACCGAGGACACATGCTCCACTCACAACCTGCACCCTGAGGACAGAGATTAGAGCGGTCGTAAAGGGGACACTTCCTGCACATTTGTATTTCATATTTACATTTTCCAGTCATAGTAAACAGAGGAATCTTACAGTGCAAAGTTTAGTCATAGTGCAGGTGATTGATAAAGTGACACTGACACAGAGATGATTGTACATTAGGTACTTTTACAGAGGTCGGTCGTGTTGAGTTTGACCAGCTGTCCCCAAAGCAGAGACCCAGGCAGGTGGCATGTCTAAAAGTTTATTTAAAACTGTGATAATCAAATGATTTTTCTTGTTGTCAAGTGAACTTCATTTGGCACCACACATTATGAATGACATTTGTGAAAGAAAAACAGATCATGTGTGCAGTGGTGGGTCAAAATATCGCACCTTTGTCCCGAGGTTTTTCCAGTTTGGGGAAAACGTTTGCAAAGTTACTCATCAAATATTACTGAAAGAGCCATACCCTGCACTCTGAGGCAGTATCTCTCAATTAGCAAGTCAATGTTCTGCTCTGATGCTGAGAAAAAGGCGACCCATTAGCCTTAACAAAAGAGGGTCCCTCGCCCTGTGGAGACTGGGCTTCTGTTGTTTCACAAAAATAGCCTCCTTTACTCCCCTCTCAATCTCTTCACTCCAGCTTGTATTTTAACTTGTTTCTCTTCAAACGTGTGGCTTTCAGATGGAGATGTGCAGCTGACTGTGGATCACTGCTGTTTCTCTGCGATGCTGGGACTTGAATAGTTGGGTGCAATGGCGTGCAGGATAATGGGAGAGGCACATTTGGGTCGGAAGAAATGTTTTAAAATGATAACGGCTGTTCACAGTTGTGCTATTAGGCCTGTCGGCTTTAACGGGGCTGCTGTTTGAGACATGAAGTTCTACAAGTCATTTTATGAAACATGTAAATACATAAAATAATGACTGAGGTATTCAAATTCAAGGTTTTGTGTCATGCTTTTCATTCATGCTCTCTGACAGGAGACTCTGGGTTAGTTCAAATTGGTACAGTCCATTCATCTTGGGACAGTGTGTACGTGGGAGTATCAAGTGGACAGAAAAAAGGCAGGTGGGGCTGAAAAAGAAAGGCATAAGCGGCCCATGTGTAAAACATAGATCAAATAATTCTTTTCTTTTGCATGACTCTGTCAGCTGACTGAGCAGATGAACATGTGGCGGTCCGTGTGAAAAGAAGAAGTGTCAAATAAAACTGGTATTGAAAGAGGAACCAAATAAAGAAGAAGTGTCATCTACTGAGAGTGATGGGATCTGACGACCTCTTTTATAAACTAAACGGCCTACAAGGCGAACTAAAACTCTTGACACAAATGGTCTAAATGATAAAAGTCCCGAGCCCAAATGAGCTCCCAGCATGCCCCTGGATGGATCCTCAACTCAACCAAACCAAACCCAGTCCAGTCGATGATTTAAGCTTCACTACGATGAATAATTCCTGGACAAACACATCCACTTTATTACTATTATTCCTTTACGATCAGAGCAGTGAGTCTTTCTAACTCTGCCCTAAACAGGCTCCAGTCACACAGACATACTCATCACGTGACCCCACTCCTGATGTTATTTCATCTGGAACCAGGAGGTCACTTCATGGCAAACAGGAAGGATCTAAAGCTCTCTGATCCACCTGTGTCTCCATCAGTGCCCTGTGAACCCAACCTGGGTGCTGTGAAGACGGGGGAGATGCCCTCAGGGATCTTATCTTCACAGACGAAACAGAGCTCAGAATGTGGCTCAGACTTAATGCACAGCCCGGGGAAGAGGCTGAAGGTCACAGAGGCAGAGCACCACCAGGCTGTGTAGGACTGAAACACACTCCTCATCCGGAGGGTTCTACGGCATCAACTCAACTGCACATACTAAATGTTCAGGCCACTAGATGTGTGATGTGTGTACACAGCCTTATGTATATTTGTTTCTGGCACTGGTGTGACCAAGTGCTTGGTGCAATAAAACTTAGAGACTTTATAAATTGACAAGTAGTGGCATTTATTTAACAATAAATATAATTCATAGTCATGTTGGTTAAAATAGCTGACAGCTGGGGTTAAAATCAATTCATCAATGGGCCATGCTTAAAACCAGGTTGTGCAAGTATTTGGTTGTAGGAAGTTGTAGAAATTATATTTACAAACTAAAATCACAGCAAACAAAATAGCCATTAAAAGAGGCCCAAAATAAATAAACAAATCAACTCAAGACCCCAATATAAGAACACAACCCAACTATAGCCTAAGCCCAAACACCCGCTGAGAAACCAAAACCTAAGAGAAAAACAGTGACTGGCTAGTGGCAACTCAGTTGCAACCGGCTTGACACTTGGTTCTGGGATTGACACCACATGAACCTTCCTAAATTGGTTAGGCCTACAGGTGGCTCGGACCTTGGTTCTGAAATCACAATATATGAACCTTTTCCTTTGATAAGGCCTGCAGGTGACTAAGACCTTTTTAGTTAGATGCAATCTGCACACAGGTCACTCAGTGCTGTAAGCTCTAATGGCTTAGCTGCTCTCTGCAGTAGGGCTGTAGTGAAAGGCCCAGATTTCCCACTCACTCCCATTTCAAACCTCTGTCCCCTCCCACCAACTTCCTGTTTCCTCCTCCACCCCTTCACATCTGCCCCCAGTTTGAAAGATCACCGTCCCGGTGACAAATGTCTTCCCTGGTCTAAGGCATGAGTGGGACTTTACTCGTTAAGAGATATAGGCACAGGGCGTGGCAGATTAAAGGGGTTAGAGTGCTGTCCAGCAGTAGTCCTAGATGAACGCCTAATTTCAAGAGGGGGGCTGGCGCGAGCTACATCCTGTACAGGAGGAGCTAGCTGGGACTCTGGTTGGGGCTCAGGGGCACAAGTTGGGGCTATGTCCGCTGTATTGTCCGACTCTGTTGGTAGTGGTTGGGGTCTCAACAGTGGCCACTGGACCATGACGACATTGCCCATTTCACTGTCCTCCAATATGGACGTGCGTCCTGATGCGGATGGGCTAGATGTAGTAGGTAGTGGGGAGCTGGGCAACATTGGGCAAGTAGGGGGGTAAACTTTAATTTCACTACGACTGACATTTTTTTCAGGGCCTATTTTGTTCAGTGGCCTGAGTCTGTAAACCTTCCCCTTGTCATCCAGGCAATTCACAATCTCAAAAATGGTGTTTTCCCAAGCATCCTGAATCTTGTTTCGTCCAGTCGGATGGCTCCTTTTCAAAACAAGAGTTCCTGGGAGCAGAATTTCTGTCACATTAGGGTCAATTCGCCTGTTTCTGCGTTCCGCTGCAATTTGTAGCTGGTCCTTTTTGTGTCTATATGCCACATGTAATCTGGTTTGGTGCTCAATTATCCAATCATTCATGGAACCCGAAGTCACATTTACAGTAGTGCCCAGGAGGAAATCAACAGGCAAATTTGGCTTTTGTCCAAACATTAATTCATGTGGCGAATAGCCTGTAGAGGCATGTTCGGTGGTATTGTAGGCTAAGAGGAGTTGGGAAAGGTACTGTGGCCATTTTCGTTTCTTTTCTGGTGGGAGGGTACGGAGCAGATCATGAAGGGTGCGGTTGAACCTTTCGCACTGTCCATTACCCTCTGGGTGATATGGGGTAGTACGAGTTTTTTCCACTCCATATATTTTGCACAGCTGTTTTAGGAGCTCTCCCTCAAAATTCCTACCCTGATCACTGTGTATACGTTTTGGAACGCCATAGGTATAAAACCATCTTTCTGTTAAGATCTTAGCTGTTGTACTCGCTTTTTGATCAGGAGCTGGAAAGGCTTGGGTGAATTTGGAAAATACGTCTGTGATAACAAGGACGTTTTCTCTTCCATCAGAAGCCTTCTCTAACAGTGTAAAATCAACAGCGATCATTTCCAGGGGTTGAGAAGCCACAATATTTGCAGGGAAGGTTCTTATCTTTGGTTGATTAGCTTTCGCCACCAAGCATCTGACACAATTTAGACAATAGTTTTCTACCTCCCTCCACATGTTTGGCCAATAGCACCTCTCTCTCACCAACTGTATAGTACGTTCAAATCCCTGGTGCCCGTGATCGTCATGGAGTTGTTTCAATACCTCTACTTTGAGACATTCAGGAAGGAGCACCTGGAAAATATCAGTTCCTTTCTTAGGTGGTCTATAGCGGCGGTATAACACACCCTCTCTTACACAAAGCCGGTGCCATTGTTGGACAAGTTTTTTTACTTCTTTGGGCTCTTTCATTAGTTCTTGTTTAGAAGGGGGCTTAGCTCGCTGCCAATAGAGTTTAAAGGCACTGAGTACTTCGTCTGCCTCCTGTAGAGCTTTTAAGTCAGTTCTCTCGCGTGCAGGGAATGCTTGAATTGCTGATGTTGTTGCGGAAATTTGGGAGAGGACGAGCTTATGGATAGTACTGGGCAACTGTATGCCGGGGCCAACCAAAGATGAGGCAGCGCATGGGTGCTGACGAGAGAGAGCATCTGCATTTCGGTTTGCTGTGCCAGGGCGATATTTAATTTCCAAATTGAATGCAGCCAGCTCAGACACCCAACGTTGTTCTACAGCCCCCAGCTTAGCAGTGTTCAGATAACTCAAGGGATTATTGTCAGTATAGACTGTATAGTTGTTCCCCAACAAATATTCCCTGAATTTGTCAGTTACTGCCCATTTAAGGGCCAGCAATTCAAGTTTTCTAGAGCTATAATTAGACATATTCCGTTCGGGTGGTCTAAGGCCCCTGCTGGCAAAGGCAATGGGTCTCCTAAGGCCATCCTGATCTTGTGATAAGACGGCCCCCAGTCCTGCGTGGCTTGCATCTATTTCTAACACAAAGGGTTTGGTAAAATCTGCATAGGCCAAGACGGGAGCACTGACAAGCTTCTGTTTTAAGGACTCAAATCCGTGTTCACAACTGTCACTCCACTTGTCAACAATAGAGGACTTCCCATGGCCCTTAGGTTTATGCTTACTTCCAACCACATCTGCTACAAGCCGGTGTAAGGGGGCTGCAAACTTTGAGAATCCCTCGACAAATCTGCGATAGTACGATGCAAACCCCAGGAATGACTGGAGCTCGGTGGCTGTGGTTGGCCGTTTCCACTGTTCAACCACACTGATTTTTTCTGGATCAGTCGCCACACCGTTTGAGGATACAATATGCCCCAGGTATTTAACTTGACTTTGGAAAAACTGACATTTTTTCAGCTTCAACTTCAGATTGTGTTCTTGTAGTCGAGCCAAAACCAGTTCTAGTCGCTGGAGGTGATCATGAAAGGAAGAGGAGAAAATTATTATATCGTCCAGATACAGCAGGAGTGATTGAAAGGACTGGTCACCAAAAATACGCTCCATTAGGCGTTGAAATGTGCTGGGAGCGTTACACAATCCAAAGGGCATTCTGTTGAACTCAAAAAGCCCAAATGGAGTGCAAAAAGCAGTTTTAGCTTTGTCTTTTTCGGCAATGGGCACCTGATTGTATCCGCTCGCCAAATCGAGTGTGGAAAACCACCTGGCCCCTCCCAAGGCATCGAGAGACTCTTCAATCCTGGGGAGCGGGTAGGCATCCTTCCTGGTTTTAGCATTAAGGAGCCTATAGTCCACGCACAGTCTCATGCTCCCATCCTTTTTTTGGACAATGACTATGGGGGACGCATAGGGACTGCTACTTGGCTGGATTATGCCACTATTCAAAAGCTCCTGAATGTGGGCTTTGACTTGCTCATATTGGGATGGGGGAAGCCTCCTATACCGCTGACGAACAGGGGCATCATCTAACAAGGGGACCTCATGCTCCACTAAATTAGTACAGCCTATGTCCCCTTCCTCTTTGCTAAACACTGCTGCATATTTAGCTAACAATGCTTTCCCTTGCTGCTCTTCTTCTGATGATAGCATAGGCCATGACGTACCAGCAATATCGAAATCAGAGCCGTCAACGGCAAAAGAGGACTGCACTACAGCTATCTTGCCTCCGTCCTGTTCATCTAAAGTCACTGAGCATGAATATGACTGTGTCTGAACCACATGTAATGAACCCAGGGATGAGTAGGGTCTGAGCCATGCATCCTGCGAGCCTACATTTACAACAGGTACCTGCACTATCCCCTGCTGCACCATTAATAGAGCCTTAGAAATCAGTACTCCTGCTGGGAGACGGCTTTTATCAAGGGGCTCTAGCAGCACTGACGGAAGTGTGGTCGTGGCAAACTTTGGACAGACAACTTGGATGAACTTTAGAGAGCCAGCTGGAATACAAACTGGCCTTCCAGTAACCTTGGCTATTCCTAGATAACCCTCGTCATTAAGTGACTCAATAGATTGACATTGTGTTAGAGCCTTTTTCCAACCAGGACTAGCAGATTTCAATGCTGGAGAGTTAAAAAGATCAGGACCAAGCTGGACAAATAGCTCATGATAACAAGGCCTGATTATGTTCATGCCAAGCAACCCAGGGACTGATCTTTTCTTTTCTCTAAGGTGAGAGTCTGCAGGGCTTTTCACTACTAGAATTCCCATCCGTTGAAGAGTTTTGCTCAGGACATGGACCTCCAATTCCAAGTAACCAATGTATGGGATGCCCAGGCCATTTGCCGCTTTTAACTGCAACCAATTGCACTGACGCAACCTGGTCTCGCCCTGTGACTGAAAGTGCTCAATAAAGAATTCTTCCGTTATCGTGGAGACCATGGAGCCTGTATCAAGTAGACAGGGGATATTTATTCCTCCAATATTCACCTCCACAACGGGGCATTCACTCATAAGTTCAGGTGCATTTAAATCCTGGTTACTTGAGCCTGAGCTCCCCCCTCCTAGTGTTAGGCTCTCCACACCAGAGGGCACTAGTTTTCCTGCGGCCAAATTGTACCTCTACTGCTTCATTGCTTTGCACTGTGGCCTGGGGCCCGCCGTTTCTATTGGTATGGCCAGATTGCACCTGAGTCCTACAGAACCTTGCTATGTGCCCAGCCTTGTTGCAGCGCAAACAGATTGGTTTGCCATTTGGATCAAACCGATAGGGTTTTGCCTCTCTTTCTCTTTTTGGTGGAGCCTGAGGGACACTGAGTCCTATGTGCTTCATGATGGCATCCAATTGGGCTTGTTGCCTTAAAAGACACTCCTTCATTTCCTTAATTTCAGGGGAGGGTTGAACGGACACTGCATTTGCCTCTGCTACTGCACTTTCCCCCAGGTCAGAGTATACATTGCAGGAAAAAGCACGGGGTCTCTGCTTGCTTGTGTAGTGGTGTAGCTTTTATCGCCCCTTACATTGAGCCAGTCGGATTGCGTGTGTGCCCTATAAATACGGGGGGTCATGCACCTGGCATGACCTCTCCTCCCTCTGACGTCACACGCTGCTGCTGTAGCGGGGCACAGCGTGAAAGTTGGTGAAGTTGTGAGTTGTTATCGTCGCTCAGGAGGCGTCAAGCTGGCGACTTTAGGCGTCAAGCCAGCAGCTCAAGGTGTCAAGCCAGCAACTAGATGTACACACAACCGTATCGCTGCATGCTGGCGCTCCGGCCAAAGGCTACCGCATAGCTGGACAAGTAACATGTTCGGGGTCTCGGTACGGGTCGTTTGGGGAGCACCATGCATCGTCGCCCTGGGTCCTGTCAGCGCTACACACCTCCCCTTCTTCTCCACTTTCTTTGGTTTGGAAGGACACCTGCAAAGCCAGGATCGTTCTTTTTATGTTATAGACTGTGAAGTGCTCTTTTTAACATGGACACTGAAAAGAACGCGCTCAAGTGAGTCCGTCATGAACTATAGCCGTAACTTATTGGACACACCTTGAACCAAGGAAACATGGACAATTTTAACCAAACATAACTAATAAATATCCTACTTTTGTAAATGAATGCCTCTGTCCTGCCAATTTTACGGATCTGTGTTGCCTTTTCTGCAGGTTAAATCTAACTTTACATTCTTAGCGGTTGGTAATGAGAAGTAAAATGGTAAAGTAATTAGTGGTGAGCTCTGCTCCATAGGACCTGCAGTCCACTCTACTACATTTGGCGTTGTCTTGGCTGGATAAATTGGAACTTGGACAGGTGGCATTCATAGATTTTGGTGACTGAGGTGTTGTTAGTTCTACAGGTACTTATTTGCATACAGTATTGCTGCTGCTAAAGTATCAAAAGGAAGCTAGACATGCTTGACCCTTATGTGTGTTGTGTGTACTTATTTGAAGTGTATTTTTTTGTGTGCATATGTTTTGTTTTACATTATTTGAGACATAAGGGCGAAAGTAAATGTTTGTCTTTTTATGCTAAAAAGTAGATACTGTTAGAGTAAAGTTTACCTGTCATACCTCTAGTCATTTGAATGGTTGGGATTTTGATAATATCGATCTAACATGGCTATTTTAGGGGCACACCCTCTTGTTTTGTGCTACTGACTGTTTTTATGTTTTCTGTTGTAGCACCGGACTGGACATATCGGGCTGCCACACTGAATTCGTGTAAAGTGTGGGCATACCCAACTTCTGCTGTTTGGTGTTCGCTCTGTGTGCCCCTGATGTGTTAAGAAGGGGAGGTGTCGTATAGGTGTTTGTGTGATGTTTGAGAGAGGACAGCATCGGCGCGCTGTGGCTGGACTCTGGGTCAGGAGGGCCCAGTCATAGGTGCACGTCTTAATGTTGCGCGCTTCAAGTTTACCTGTAGCGCTTTATTTTGTTTTAATATAGTTAAATCAGTTGTCGGTCCATCGTCGGGACGACGATTTAAAAAGCAAGGGGTAGAATGTAGTGGTGTAGCTTTTATCGCCCTTACATTGAGCCAGTCGGATTGCGTGTGTGCCCTATAAATACGGGGGGTCATGCACCTGGCATGACCTCTCCTCCCTCTGACGTCACACGCTGCTGCTGTAGCGGGGCACAGCGTGAAAGTTGGTGAAGTTGTGAGTTGTTATCGTCGCTCAGGAGGCGTCAAGCTGGCGACTTTAGGCGTCAAGCCAGCAGCTCAAGGTGTCAAGCCAGCAACTAGATGTACACACAACCGTATCGCTGCATGCTGGCGCTCCGGCCAAAGGCTACCGCATAGCTGGACAAGTAACATGTTCGGGGTCTCGGTACGGGTCGTTTGGGGAGCACCATGCATCGTCGCCCTGGGTCCTGTCAGCGCTACACACCTCCCCTTCTTCTCCACTTTCTTTGGTTTGGAAGGACACCTGCAAAGCCAGGATCGTTCTTTTTATGTTATAGACTGTGAAGTGCTCTTTTTAACATGGACACTGAAAAGAACGCGCTCAAGTGAGTCCGTCATGAACTATAGCCGTAACTTATTGGACACACCTTGAACCAAGGAAACATGGACAATTTTAACCAAACATAACTAATAAATATCCTACTTTTGTAAATGAATGCCTCTGTCCTGCCAATTTTACGGATCTGTGTTGCCTTTTCTGCAGGTTAAATCTAACTTTACATTCTTAGCGGTTGGTAATGAGAAGTAAAATGGTAAAGTAATTAGTGGTGAGCTCTGCTCCATAGGACCTGCAGTCCACTCTACTACACTTGGATTTCGGCCCTCTTCTGCCCACTTAATGGCAACGCCACGCAATGCAGTGAAGGACATGGTTTGGTCTTGACTAATCTGCCGTTTGAGTTCTCGCCTCAGCATATCATCAAGAACTTGTTCTACAAATTGATCACGTAGAATTTTGTCCGAGTTAGGGACACCGCCAGGTGTTTTTTGAACTACAACATCCATAAGGGACTTTAGGGCATGAGAAAATTCTCTTAGAGATTCTCCCTCTTTCTGATTACGCTGGAAAAATTGTAATTGAGCAGTGACGTAAGATTTAGAACAACTATAATTCTCACGAAGGATAGCAAATATTTTTTCTGGAGTATCTTTATCAGCTGTGCAATGAAAATCAAGTTCTGCTCTAGCATCCCCCTCTACATGGTCATATAGAAAGAGAATTTGTTCAGATTGGGACATATGCCTTACTGCTATGCACCTGCGGGCCTCCTCAATCCATTTTTCAACCATTATTAAATCAACAGACATTTTACCAGAAAATTTAGGGCATTTACGTTCTCTTGGCACATATAAAAACTGAGTTTGTACAGAAATAGGTGGCCTATTGACATTGGTTGAAGCTGAATTTGAAGCACCAGCTTCATCAGGCTGTCCTGCTTGATGTGCAGCACTTTGATTAGTAATCTGTGACTTTAACTGTTCATTTTCAGCCTGGAGCTGTTGTACCTGATTCAAAATGGCTTGCATTTCCTCCATTGCTTGGGACAGTCTTTAGAGTTGGAGTAGGAACTTGAGTGTGCTGGGGGTGGTGCTCCGTGGATCTTGATTGAAGATGCCAGCCACTGTTTTTCTCTCTACTAAATAGTCTATGGGCTACTACAACTAAAAAGTCTCTTATAATCCTGCCGACAACGCCAAATGTGACCAAGTGCTTGGTGCAATAAAACTTAGAGACTTTATAAATTGACAAGTAGTGGCATTTATTTAACAATAAATATAATTCATAGTCATGTTGGTTAAAATAGCTGACAGCTGGGGTTAAAATCAATTCATCAATGGGCCATGCTTAAAACCAGGTTGTGCAAGTATTTGGTTGTAGGAAGTTGTAGAAATTATATTTACAAACTAAAATCACAGCAAACAAAATAGCCATTAAAAGAGGCCCAAAATAAATAAACAAATCAACTCAAGACCCCAAATATAAGAACACAACCCAACTATAGCCTAAGCCCAAACACCCGCTGAGAAACCAAAACCTAAGAGAAAAACAGTGACTGGCTAGTGGCAACTCAGTTGCAACCGGCTTGACACTTGGTTCTGGGATTGACACCACATGAACCTTCCTAAATTGGTTAGGCCTACAGGTGGCTCGGACCTTGGTTCTGAAATCACAATATATGAACCTTTTTCCTTTGATAAGGCCTGCAGGTGACTAAGACCTTTTTAGTTAGATGCAATCTGCACACAGGTCACTCAGTGCTGTAAGCTCTAATGGCTTAGCTGCTCTCTGCAGTAGGGCTGTAGTGAAAGGCCCAGATTTCCCACTCACTCCCATTTCAAACCTCTGTCCCCTCCCACCAACTTCCTGTTTCCTCCTCCACCCCTTCACATCGGGACAACAGCTGAACACTAGTTCTGCAGCTTATACTGACACTTCTACAGAAGCGTTCATGACTGTGCACTGTCCCTGTCAAATAAAGGAGTAAACTCATAAGAACAAAGCCCACAGACATGAACCATTTGAATGCTGAGTATCTTTATTGATAGGAGTATTGTGAGTGGCAGAAGCTTAGATGATCTCGCTGGTGCACTTGCAGGAGGCAGGGCACGATGAGGCCACATCGGAGTCGCTGCAGCCCAACTGCTGCTTCAGCTGTGGACAGTTGCTGTACTTGTCGGTGTAGTGGCAGGGGTTGGCTGAAAACACAGAGGACTATTCAGATAGATATTCAAGAGACCAGTGATTCTTCTACTTTCACCTCTTTAAACATTTGACCTCCCAAGTACCACCATAACATTTTACCATAGTTACCACAATACAGTGGATTACTTTTCCGCTTCACTTATCCTTTCCGGTCTAATTATGCTCTGGGTCAAACCTTACGTGAAACATTGTTTTCATCTTCCAGAATGCACATTAATACTTATTCACAAAAATCAAAAACCACCTCAAGCGAGCAGATAAACCTTTTCATTCAAATTAAGGTTCATGCTGTGGGGTTGTTTTGCTGTGGGAGGGACTGGTGTACTTCACAAAATAGAGGACATCATGAAGAAAGAACACTATGTGGAAACATTGGAGCAACATCTCAAGATATCAGCCAGGAAGTTAAAGCTTGGGCGCAGATGGGTTTTCCAAATGGACAATTCCCAAAGCAAACTGCTAATACTGGTTACAAAGTGGCTTAAGGATAACAAAGTCAATGTTTTTAAGTGACCATCACAAAGTCCTGATCTCAATCCAGCTGAAAATGTATGGGCAGAGCTGAAAAGGCATAGGCACACAAGGTGGCCTACAAACTTGGCTCAGTTACACCAGTTCTGTTTGGAGGAATGGACCAAAACAACTATTGTGAGAAGCTTGTGGAAGGAAATCCAAAACATTTGACCCAAAATATACAGTTTAAAGCAATTCTACCAACTATTAATGAAATGTATGTAAACTTTTGGTTTTGTAAAAATGAATATTGTGTCGAATTTTCTATCTCTTATTCTTCTGGCATTTGACAAATAGAAATTATTTTTAATATTCTAATTGACCTGGTTTCATGTCAGACAGTGAGAAAAAAATGCAAATGTGTCTTTTTACTGTATGTATAGTATAGTATATGTATAGTATAGTATATGTAAACATGTGGTTCCCGTTGTATGTGTGAGCGCGACTTACTGCAGAGTTTATTGTCACAGGCGTTAGGACAGTCAGCACAGGACGGCCCAGACTTGTAAGGATGAGTGTACTGGTAGTTACCCCTGAAAAACACACAACATTAACATATATATTTGTCATTTCTTCTGTTGCATTCGCTGTAAAAGTAAAGTGGTGGTGGTACGTACGGAGGGCAGTAGTGGCAGACGTAGAAGTACTTGTACTCGGCGTTGGGGCAGTAGGCCATAGCACAGCCAATCAGGTTAGACCTGTACCACACCACCTGCAGAGAAAAAAAACTTATTTTATTGTGCTTTCCCCTCTTTGTTGAAATACCACATGTTGATGATCACTAAAAATACTTATGTCTTTTCCTCAAATGTCTAATTTTACTTTTCATTTTCATATCAGCACTAAATTAGGCCTTTGGATGATCAGGTTCATGAGATATAGATATTTCACTTACTATTCTATTACTGACAGTATACACAATACCCATATTACTCCTGTATGAAGATTGTGTCACTGGTTCCCACTGCCATTGTTCTAATGGTTCATAAGTCTCTCATTGGTCCTGATCCTACTTCTCCATGTGACCTCCTCCTCCAGTATGACAGCAGCTGACTCTGGTCAGTCCCAGAGAACAAACTGAACATGGCGACGGCTCATTTACCTTCTATGCTTCACAATTACGGAGCTCACAAAACTTCAAACTATTTCTTATATCTTCACACTCATCAACTATCTGCATCTGAAGCCCTTTATAAACAAAGTTGCCTTGAGAATATGAATGCTGTGGTCTGTGGTCAGGCTCCGGCTTTGGGCAGTACCTGGGTGTAGTGTCCGATCACTCCTTCGTTGATTGAGCCCACGCCGTACTCATAGTCTTTGACCTCATCGTACCAGGACTGGATGGCGTTGGACCAGCTGTTCTTGTAGCTGGCCATGTACAAGTTCTCCCCACAGCCGCTGGCTTCAGGAGAGCACAACAACAGGCACAC
The DNA here is from genome assembly GCA_007210695.1 of Neogobius melanostomus. Lineage (NCBI taxonomy): Eukaryota > Metazoa > Chordata > Actinopteri > Gobiiformes > Gobiidae > Neogobius > Neogobius melanostomus. Next base: position 592,014 of record VHKM01000636.1, read on the forward strand.
GTCAACAGGACAATGGGCTGTTGCTACGATACTTAATACCATACTTTTCCATCGTAGACAAAGTAGTAGTCTTATATTATTATTTCCATTTGTATCATATTTTAAACATGGATTTTTCAGCCCTCTACATCATCAGTGTGATATTTTTTCACTCAAAAACCCTGAAGTATGCATTCAGATTCTTAAGGTCCATTCTTGCTGCACCCTGGTTGGGAAACATTGGTTTAGAGGAAATGTAAAGCTCAATATTTCACAACTTAATTTAGAGTGAAACCGTGTTGAAAATGTGTGTATCGAATTTCATACAGCAGCTCATAAAATAATGATATCCTTTATTTGCAAATCTGTCCATATGATGCAAAATATATATAAATTAAAGCTCATATAAGCAAATTGATATTTCATTACATTTGTTCTTATTTGTTAGAAGGTTTAATAAACACTCCAGTCACAGCAGTTCGAATATAAACTTAGGCCCATCTTTGCTCTATAAAAGCTTGGCCATTTTCATAAAAGGCTTTGAATCCAGAAGAAAATATTCGAAGAAAGATGATTGTTTTTCTTCCTGCACTCGTCGGTAACAATTTCAAAGTGATTTCTCTCTATCATTTTAATTTTTTTCCTGAATCAGCTACAACTGAATTGATTGACTGAGATGGATTTTCTAACATATATCACACTTATATATCTCTACTTGAAAAGTTTCTTGAAAAACATCATATAATTAATGAAGGTCAGTATGGTTTTAGGTCCAAAAGAACTACCTCAATGGCAATAACTGAAGCTATTGAAGAAATTACTAATGCACTGGAGCAAAAAAAGTATGCAGTTGGTATCTTTATTGATCTTAAAAAAGCCTTCGATACGATTAATCACTCAATCCTTCTAAATAAATCGAAAGCTATGGAATTAGGGGGCTGGCTGGGGATTGGTTAAAAAGTTATTTAACAGAGAGAGTACAGTGTATAAAATGGGTCAGTATTTATCGGATACTCTTGGTGTTGCTTGTGGTGTCCCCAAGGGATCAGTGTTGGGGCCAAAACTGTTTAATGTGTATATAAATTATATTTTTAACACGTCCAAAGATCTGAAACTCATACTATTTGCAGGCGACAGTAATATATTCTACTGTAGTGATGATTATAATGACCTCGTAAATACGGTAAACAGGGAACTAAATATAATTTAAAAAGTGGATGGACACAAATAAATGATCCTTGAATATAAACAAAACTAAGATAATGATGTTTGGTAATCGAAATACAATGTCTGAACAGAAAATAAGTATTGATGGTACCCAGGTTGAAATAGTAAGTTAGACTAAATTATTGGGCGTAATAATTGATAGTAAATTGTCATGGAAACCCCATGTCAGACACATCAAAACAAAAATCTCAAAAAGCCTCTCAATTATAAATAAAGCAAAATTATACCTTGATGAAAATGCACTCCGTACTCTATACTGCATCTTGGTACTCCCATACCTTACGTATTGTGTTGAAGTGTGGGGGAATACTTACAAGAACACAATTAATCCTCTGATCATATTACAGAAAAGAGCAATGCGGATCATTCACAAGGTTGGTTTTCTAGACCATACTCATAATCTGTTTATGCAGTCAAAGTTGTTAAAATTTGATGATCTTGTAAAATATAGTACAGCAATAGTCTTATACTAAGCATTCAACAAATTATTACCGCTAAACCTACAACGTTTTTTTATAACTCCAGTGCGAGCTTATGACTTGAGAGGTTTTGGATATTTTTCATTACCGAGAGCTCAAAACACTCGTAAACGTTTCTGTGTGTCTGTATGCGGAGTGAAACACAAGCAATGCCAAACTCTCCATCGATTCAAACTGTTATATAAATATTGGGTCTGGTCAAAATATAGAGATGAGGGTCTTTAATTTAAATTGCTGTTGTCTCATAGTGTTAACAAGTGCTCAATGTTTCCTTACCATCGTTGGTATATTGTCCATTACCATTGTTGGTATTGTTCATTCTCCTTACATTGTTGGTATACATTTTGTTTCAATGTAATAATTATTGTTACCTGTGGTAATGCCACCATGATATAACATTTGTAAAATAATTCTTGAACAAAGTAACAGTGAAGCTGAATGTATTAATCTCTGAATGGGGAAATAGGGGTGGGATTAAATAATTTATCTTCTTCCCACTCCCTTTCAGGTAGAAATGGATCATCATTGTTTACATACTGTACTGTATATTCTTTTTTTTGTTGCCCATTGCCTGAAATAAATGAATAAATTAAATGAAAATGTGTTAGTGACTTACTGTTGATCACCCGGTCGCTATCTGGGCTGTGATTCATGGAGCAGGTGTCCGCCCATCTCTGGGCGTTGGCAGCAGCCTCTGAGCTCCAGCTCTAAGGGAGAACAGCAGACTGGTCAAAGTCATTCAGAGGACTAACATACAAAGAGTTGTGGGATAGGAAACTTTATTCAAGAGGAAAGGCCCTCTGAGATTTCAGAATGTCTGTTTCAGAGGAGTCCTGTCCTCAGAGGACACCATAACCGTACAGTCTCTGTCAGCTCATTCCAGTGACCGCTCCTTAAACCAATATTAAAATGGAAAAAGCATCAGCTGAAGTGCACCAGCTTTAGTGCAGCATGTAGATCTGGGATGAGATGGACTAATGATATACATTGGTCACATTTAAAGGCCCTATACCTGATTTTTGTGATCACAAACAATGAAAGAGGAAGCCATAAATTAAAATGTTAGTTGTGTCCAAAGTCATTCCTCACTTTGGAGCTTCACAATTCTTCAAAGGGACGAGTTCATCGGCACATTTCACTTTTCAGGGTCAGACATTTTTAATAAAATTGTTCTAAATGCTTTATAAATAGAGGCACAGTTTAAAAATAAAAACAATTTCTGTAAATTTAGTGCAATTGACAAATTGACTGTAAATGGGTATTGGGTGGAAAACTTCTAGAAATGGTATAGGTAGTGTTTTTCTACCTTCATCAGGCCCAAAGTGCTTTACAGGAAAGAACCACTCACCCATTCACACTCTCATTTATACACCAGTGTACACAGACACTGGAGGCAAGGCCCAAGGACACAACGACATTTTGCACCTACAGGAGCCGGGATTCAAACCCCCGACCTTTCAATCAAGAGACGACCCGTTCTACCACCTGCACCACTGTCTCCAAGACCAGTGATCCCTCTGTGACCATCTGAGATCAGATCCACTGCTGACCTTTCAAAGCCCTCAGAAACACGCTCCAGACTGGTTTACAGAGTGTGTATGTGACGTACCATCTTGAGCATGTTGCTGGCCGTGGGTTTGACTTCTCTCCTCAGAGTGTTGTGTTTGTTCACGATCTCCTCCTGCTCAGTGGCTGTTCAAACACAAACACATCATCACATATTCATATGTGTAACATGTGACCGTGATGCAATACGCACTCACACTGCGCAATATACAAGTTATCCACATTATGGGCTACTGGTTCTGTTCATAAACACATGGAAGACTTGTTGGACAATGTTATTCTTAAGCATCATTCCAGAATGTCACCTGATGATGTGAGTCGGAGCAGGCGCCGATACGACTCAGGGTTCAGGACAGACACAGTTTTGGAAATAAATGTCCAAATGTTTTCCCGGATCGTTATTTCACAAACCTGCCACAGTATGGCTGAAAGTCCTTTTGTCTCCACTTTATTATGAGACAGTCATGTGACCTTAGTTCATCTGTGCTGAGAGAGAAAACGCTGGACTTTGGGACGGTTTTTGTTTCATGTGTATCAGTCCAGCTGTTACAGAGATATATGTTTGTTAAGTGTGACGTCACACACAATAATGAGCCAAACTGTTGAGAGTTCCACAGACAAACAGCAAAAAACATTTTGCTTTTACGCATTATATATATATATATATATATATATGTATATAAAATTAGCCTTTATTGTGTATGGAACAACATATTTGCCAGAATGCCAGAATGATCAGATGTTTAGATAGAGCTTGGAGTACGATCTAAAGCAGGTTAAAATCAGATCAATCCCATTGTAGTGAATAGGACTAAAGCTCCGTTGGATACCACAATAGGATTCTTAGCCGCACCCACTACATTTTAAACTACAGGCTGTTCATGATGTTGTGACGTCATGCGACATATTCTTTGTAATTTGTATTCACTAGATTTCAGTGTTTTTAAACGTTTTATTTATGTTTTAAGGAGAACATTGAGAGGCCAGATCAGTGGCCCTTCTGTGCTCTTCCAGAATGGACATACAGCCAGTCTGCCCCTGATACAACCTCAGAAACCCTGCAGTCTTTTGAAGGCCTTCATAAATGAGGACATGATTGGGCAGGCATCATGTGTGCTGCAACAACACCCTCTGCTGGTGAGAGATACAGCACATATTAGCTCTTCACTGTGTCTCAGTCCGGCAGGAGGATAGTTGGGTAGACCATAGACATAATATTAATAGACCGGCATTACTCACTCCTCCCCGTTTACCATAATGACCACATTCGAGGGGGAATTCATGGCGGATTTACAGGCTCCTCCTTCCCAGCTCTGACGAAGAATGTTCCTAATAAGGGAATAAGGGCGGGATCTTCACTGTAGACTCGGCCCTTGCGTGACATGTAGCTTGCGCCAATGTTATGCTAACAGTCCGACCCTCACGAGATTTCTAAAATTGATCCTACGATAACCAGCCTGGTGTAGCCTGGTTTTTTACCATACCCTCGTACTCGTTTCGTACAGAGGGTCTGGACTTTTTCAATTGAGCTCCATTAACAGGTGGGAGGGGTGAACTCCTTTGAAACGATTGGATCTGATTTTCGCTAGCGTTTAGTCGTGACGTATGTAAGTGTTGAGTGAAGCAGCTATCATAACTCTATCATAACTCTTGGGAGCATTCCTTACGCATTCTAAGGCTTCAGTTATCATTTCTGGATATTTGGGAGCCGAGCCAGAACGGATTGAAAAACTTCCTTTACGTTCGTATCCGCCGCCATTGCCGAACTACAACCAGCAAATGCGGCGCAAATGCTTGACGTCACCTACAACACCCGCCTCCCCCGCTCGCCGAGTGGTAGGTTGAAATTCAACCGATGAAACGCAGCCACTGAGATCAAGCCCAGACATACATGTAGGGAAAAGATAATTGACCGGAGTTTACGGATGAGGCCAGGCTAAGCCTGGTGTCTCTGATTGTGTCTAACCCAGCGTAATCACAGGAGGAATATCTAGCTGTAGACAGTTCCAAAAAATTAGGCACCGGGCAGTAAAGTTGTTTTTAACGTGTCTAAAGTGCAATGGATTCCAATGGGAGACTAGCGGCTATATGGCGGTACTACAGCAATGGCGGCCTCCAGTGTCATCGTCGCAAAGCAGAGCAGCCAGCGGCCATTGGGGTAGACACAGTTACATTTATCCGTATTCTTTTCCTAAAATAGTTTTTCCCAACAGTCCTAGTGCTGCCCGAGAGCAGATCATAAAGAATCAGAGGTGGGAGGAGCCAAAATGTTAACTCAGGTTCTTGTTACGTTACTTTGAAATAATTTTATTTGACATGAAGCTTTGGTAACATTAATATGTACTCACAAGTAGCTACTTTTACTCAAGTAAGAGTAAAGATACTTCATTACATTGTTATTCAAGTAGTACTGAATGATGTAATTACTCTAATAAGTACTTGTACTTGAGTAAATGTACTACACGCCTGTGTAAATAATTAAATGAAAAATGTGACTTTGAGGACAGGTCAGAGGAGGCACATTCAGAGAAGTCCACGTACAATAACTGCAAGTGACCATTCGATCCATTATCGCATAAACTGACCTGACTCATCGCTGTGTGAAAATGGATAATTGGAGTTTTATTTTAGACTGAGGAATTGCAGACAGAACAGATTTCAATAATCTTTCAATCTCACTTAATGCGTTTAGCTCCAGCAACATTTTGTGTTGCACATTTGTTTATATTCGCTGAATCAATCCAATGCATAAAGATCCGTCACTAACAATGTTGTGACGGCAGTTATTTCAGTACTGTCAAGTGGGTGTGTTTCAGATGAAGTGCCTCGCCTGATCGTCAATGAGACCAGGCGGAGGCACATCACGGCCCCGAGAACAGACAAGAGCCTCAGGTCTCGCAGCGTCTCGCGTTTGTTAGAAAGAGATGGTAAAACTATTGTAAAAGTTGGTGAATGCATTTCTGCTAACCCTGTAGTCTAAAGCTCTACAAACACGTTCTGAGATGGATGGGATTCTCTTTGCATTTCAGTCTCAAATGTTAATGCTCTAATCACAACATACTGTAGCATCTGCACTTGTGCTGAGGCTACACACAGGAATATCAGCGACAATACTCACAGGTCACTGCCAGGATGGGCGCATGGAGGGCAGCCACGAGGCCCAGAGTCAGGACAAAGGTCCACATGTTGGAGGGTCAGGTGTAGCTTTGGTCTGGTTCAGTTTCAGCTCAGAGCTCGTCCTGGTTTGGTCTCAGTCTGTTCGGCCAGACTTATATAGGAACGCGAGGACAACGTGGCACTGGACACTCATGTCTACTCTGTTTAACTCCAGGCTCAGGGGGATTTAGGAGAACGAGGACTTGGATTTACAAAGGCTTCATATTTTTAAACAAACTGATTAATCTTACCGTGTAAATATAAGTGAAGCTTGGGTTGCTGGTGCAACGTCAAAACCCCCACCAAAACTAGCCTAGACTTGGGCTTCGTCCAGTGATTCTGAAGTTTCAGTCTATTTTACCAGGAGCAGGGCACCTATTGTACATGTTTTTAGTAGTTGCAGTTCACTTGAACTACCTTCGATCAGTTCAAGCTGCAGCATCAGGTGGAACTGACTAGAGGAGACTGCACCAGTTCCAGCTCGTAGATTTAAAATAATCATCAGACTTCGATGCTGATCTTGACCACTGAAGGTCAGGAGAATGCTCTGCTTATTGCTTCACTGGTTAAATGTGCAAACAGACTTGAGACTCAGAGGCTTCCTCAGTTCTTCAGGCATGTCCTACTGTGTCCAAGTGTCGTGATAAGAAAACATGGACTCTGATACAGAAGGTTTTTAATTCAGCGAGTTGTAAGTGATTATTGTCTATGGTCTCGTGACACTGTGCATATCTTTACATAGCAGAAGGCGTTCTGGTTCTGTGGTTATTTGTCCAGTAATCGCAGTTATGTGCAGAATTTCTCCTATTATTAACATTCATAAATCATAAAATGCTAATAAGCTGCATAAAGGACTCTGGTCATGAGTTAGTCTGTTATATTGTTGGTCAGAAGAGCTTCTATGGCAGACAACAGTCAGGGACAGGGCCGTGACCTCTTTACAGACCAGTTATCAGCTGGGCCTCTTTAATGAAGAGGCCCAGCTGCCGAACGGCGCCTGGTTTTACTTTGGGCTTTACAATGTGACCTGTTCTTGTGTTGAATAGTGCTGCAGTAACCCAAATGTTCAGTTTGATTTCACATGAAGTTTATTGAAAGTTTATCGTGACAAAGTTTGTAAAATCTCAACGTGAGACACTGCAAGTGAAGAGTAAAAAAACATAAACTTTTGACATGAATAAGAATTGTAAGTAGTTTAGTTTACTTTCATTCAACATTTTATTTAAGGAGTAAAGGAGATATAAATCAGGCACGAATTAGATGCTAAAATATCCCAAAACACATAATATTGTTATGTTCATAACAGGAAAAGGTTTGTAAAAGTTTTTATGTTGAAAACTGGCTTCAAACTTGAAAATTATTGACCTTTGCCTGACAGTGTCAGTGACCAGTGAAGTGTCCCAAAATACACTCTCATAGTTCAACTTACCTGAGGATTTGTGAAAGCGGATTTCAAACATTGACCTCATTAATTCCCGCCCTGAACACACGGACCTGGTCATATGAAAGTAAATACTCCTACATTTTGAAAGATGAAGGTCATTTATCCACAGTAATTACACATTTACACAAGGAAAGGACAAACTTCAGATGTTTGGATTGGTGATAAAATGTGGCGTGATGACAGTGCTCATGTGGCTACGGACTGGAAGGAGAGAACAGTGGTGACATGATGCACTGAGTTTTGTAAAGCCACTGGCCTCGTCAGCGTCTGGAAATGATAGATGCTGGAGAATGTTTCCTGAAATGAACCCTAGGCGTTAATTCAGCCTGGTAAACAAACCCCAGCGTCATCAACCTCCAGCATATGATCGATCCTGAGAGGGCCACACCTCCACCTCAGCCATCAGCGTAAGAACCGCACCTCCGTAGCAGCCAATCATCGCCATCGGTCCCGCTTTTAAGCCCCAGCAATCATGGTCCGTTCGCTTCCCAGCTGCGCTGCGACCCACCTCCAGCCCATCTCCGCCTCTTTCGTCAACGGCTTCTACCTGCTGCATCTTACCACCACCAGTGTCCAGGCTCCGGGGGAAGACATCCCTAACTCCAAGCTGTTCATCTACACTGACTATACATCGTCTACCGCCGGGGTCTGATCGCCCAAACTAATACACATGTCAATAAATCTCCCTAATTACTGCTTTTGTCTGTGTGAGTCTATCCAGGTTGAAATACAGTGAATGTCAGTAAATAGACATTTACTGTATATCGGCAGCGCGTCACAAGCAGGGATGCCTTTTGGACGAATATGGGACTCGGAGGGCATAATCCAATAATCAGATCTGATGTGTTTATATTCACTTCAAAAATCGAATTATCCAAAACGCTGGGGTCAACATGAGCCAGAGCAGTTTGAGAGTTTTAGCACAACAGAAGTATCGCCCCGCCCCTCGCTTCAGTCAAACTCACCTGCAGAACCAGGTGGAGTATTTAGACTCAAAGGCTGCTTCGGAATTCCTCCAGTAATAGCTCCTACAGTGCCTTGCGAAAGTACTAATACACCTTGATCCTTTGCATATTTTGTCATGTTTACAACCCTAAACATAAAGATTTTATTTTGAATTTTTTACTGAAAGTTCACACACAAGTAACAGACAAGTGTGAAGTGAAAGCAAAATCATACATGATTCTGTTATTTTTCAAAAACTAGAAAAGTGAAAAGTGGGGCGTGTATAAGTATTCATACAGCATGAATGAATACTTTGTGGAACCGCCTTTTGCTGTAATAACAGCAGCAAGTCTTCTGGGGTATGACTACAAGGTTTGCATATCTAGAGACTGACATTTTAGCCCATTCCTCTTTACAAAACAACTCAAGCTCTGTCAAATTAGAAGGAGAGTGTTTGTGAACAGCAGTTTTCAGGTCTTTCCACAGATTTTCAATAGGATTTAGGTCAGGACTTTGACTGGGCCATTCTAACACATTAATATGTTTGTTTTTAAACCATTCCATTGTAGATTTAGCTTTGTGTTTAGGGTCATTGTCCTGCTGGAAGGTGAATCTCCGCCCCAGCCTCAATTCTCTTGCTGACTCCAGCAGGTTTTCCTCCAAAATGTCTCTGTATTTGGCTCCATCCATCTTCCCAACTATTCTTACAATCTTCCCAGTCCCCGCTGAGGAAAAGCAGCCCCATAGCATGATGCTCCCCCACCATATTTGACACTGGGGATGGTGCACTCAGGACGATGAGCAGTGTTAGGTTTGCGCCATACATAACGTTTTGCATTTGGGCCAAAAAGTGAAATTTTTGTCTCATCTGACCAAAGCACCTTCTTCCACATGGTAGCTGTGTCCTCCATATGACTTCTAGCCAGGCCAGATTTGTGTAGAGTACGACTTATAGTTGTCCCATGTACAGATTCCCCCAGCTCAGTGGCAGTACGTCGCAGCTCCTCCAGAGTTATCTTGGGGCACTTTGTTGCATTTCTGACCAGTGCTCTCCTTGTTCGGTCTGTTAGTTTAGGTGGACGGCCGTGTCTTGTTAAGTTCGCAGTGGTGCTATACTCTTTCCATTTCCGAATGATGGATTGAACAGTGCTCCGTGAGATGTTCAAATCTTGGGAAATCTTTGTATAACTTAACGCTGCTTTAAACTTCTCCACAGCTTTATCCCTGACCTCTCTGGTGTGCTCCGTGGCCTTCATGATGTTGTTTATTGACCAATACACTCTGACCATAGCTCTGAGGCCCTCACAGAACAGCTGTGAACTTTCTGCAGTCATTAGGAATGTTATAAAGGCAATTTAATGCACTCCGAAAATGCTGTATGAATACTTATGCACGCCCCACTTTTCACTTTTCTATTTTTTGAAAAATAACAGAATCATGTATCATTTTGTTTTCACTTCACAGTTGTCTGTTACTTGTGTGTGAACTTTCAGTAAAAAATTCAAAATAAAATCTTTACGTTTAGGGTTGGAAACATGACAAAATGTGTAAAGGTTCAAGGTGTACTTTCGCAAGGCACTGTATATTTGTTTCTGGCACTGGGACAACAGCTGAACACTAGTTCTGCAGCTTATACTGACACTTCTACAGAAGCGTTCATGACTGTGCACTGTCCCTGTCAAATAAAGGAGTAAACTCATAAGAACAAAGCCCACAGACATGAACCATTTGAATGCTGAGTATCTTTATTGATAGGAGTATTGTGAGTGGCAGAAGCTTAGATGATCTCGCTGGTGCACTTGCAGGTGGCAGGGCACGATGGGGCCACATCGGAGTCGCTGCAGCCCAACTGCTGCATCACCTCTGGACAGTTGCTGTACTTGTCGGTGTAGGGGCAGGGGTTGGCTGAAAACACAGAGGACTATTCAGATAGATATTCAGGAGACCAGTGATTCTTCTACTTTTCACCTCTTTAAACATTTGACCTCCCAAGTACCACCATAACATTTTACCATAGTTACCACAATACAGTGGATTACTTTTCCGCTTCACTTATCCTTTCCGTCTAATTATGCACTAAGATTACTTTTAAACAATTTGGGGATGTCATGACCTCGGAAGTACAAGTCTGGTTCATCCTTGGGTGAAATTTCAAGACACTTGAAGGTTCAGGTTCATTGGTTAAAACAATGATGGAAATGATCAGTCATCATACAGATCAGAATGAAGGCGGGTTCTGTGTCCCAGAGATGAACGTGCTGTGTCTGAAATATGAATATCAACCCACGGCTACAAACTTGGCTCAGTTACACCAGTTCTGTTTGGAGGAATGGACCAAAACTCCTGTCAACTATTGTGAGAAACTTGTGGAAGGAAATCCAAAACCCAAAATATACAGTTTAAAGGCAATTCTACCAAATATTAATGAAATGTATGTAAACTTTTGGTTTTGTAAAAATGAATATTGTGTCGAATATTCTATCTCTTATTCTTCTGGCATTTGACAAATAGAAATTATTTTTAATATTCTAATTGACCTGGTTTCATGTCAGACAGTGAGAAAAAAATGCATGTGTCTTTTTACTGTATGTATAGTATAGTATATGTATAGTATAGTATATGTAAACATGTGGTTCCCGTTGTAAGTGTGAGCGCGACTTACTGCAGAGTTTATTGTCACAGGCGTTAGGACAGTCAGCACAGGACGGCCCAGACTTGTAAGGATGAGTGTACTGGTAGTTACCCCTGAAAAACACACAACATTAACATATATATTTGTCATTTCTTCTGTTGCATTTGCTGTAAAAGTAAAGTAGTGGTGGTACGTACGGAGGGCAGTAGTGGCAGACGTAGAAGTACTCGTACTCGGCGTTGGGCAGTAGGCCATAGCACAGCCAATCAGGTTAGACCTGTACCACACCACCTGCAGAGAAAAAAACTTTATTTTTATTGTGCTCTTCCCTCTTTGATGAAATACCACATGTTGATGATCACTAAAATTACTTATGTCTTTTCCTCAAATGTCTAATTTTACTTTTCATTTTCATGTCAGCACTAAATTAGGCCTTTGGATGATCAGGTTCATGAGATATAGATATTTCACTTACTATTCTATTACTGACAGTATACACAATACCCATATTACTCCTGTATGAAGATTGTGTCACTGGTTCCCACTGCCATTGTTCTAATGGTTCATAAGTCTCTCATTGGTCCTGATCCTACTTCTCCATGTGACCTCCTCCTCCAGTATGACAGCAGCTGACTCTGGTCAGTCCCAGAGAACAAACTGAACATGGCGATGGCTCATTTACCTTCTATGCTTCTCAATTACGGAGCTCACAAAACTTCAAACTATTTCTTATATCTTCACACTCATCAACTATCTGCATCTGAAGCCCTTTATAAACAAAGTTGCCTTGAGAATATGAATGCTGTGGTCTGTGGTCAGGCTCCGGCTTTGGGCAGTACCTGGGTGTAGTGTCCGATCACTCCTTCGTTGATTGAGCCCACGCCGTACTCATAGTCTTTGACCTCATCGTACCAGGACTGGATGGCGTTGGACCAGCTGTTCTCATAGCTGGCCATGTACAAGTTCTCCCCACAGCCGCTGGCTTCAGGAGAGCACAACAACAGGCACACGTCAACAGGACAATGGGCTGTTGCTACGATACTTAATACCATACTTTTCCATCGTAGACAAAGTAGTAGTCTTATATTATTATTTCTATTTGTATCATATTTTAAACATGGATTTTTCAGCCCTCTACATCATCAGTGTGATATTTTTCACTCAAAAACCCTGAAGTATGCATTCAGATTCTTAAGGTCCATCCACCAGTAACCAGTTTTTTTACTGAATAATTTTGCAAAATACAAGATTTTTTAAGTCAGAAAAACTTTCCAGTTGTTACTACTTGAAAAGAATGTTTAGAGCAGTGTTTCCCCGACCTTTTGAAGCTAACACTCCCCTTTTTACAAGAGAAAGATCACAAGGCAATCCCAACAAACATAAATGTCTCAAATTTAGAGTAAAACCGTGTTGAAAATGTGTGTATCGAATTTGATACAGCAGCTCATAAAATAATGATATCCTTTATTTGCAAATCTGTCCATATGATGCAAAATATATATAAATTAAAGCTCATATAAGCAAATTGATATTTCATTACATTTGTTCTTATTTGTCAGAAGGTTTAATAAACACTCCAGTCACAGCAGTTCGAATATAAACTTAGGCCCATCTTTGTTTTATAAAAGCTTGGCCACTTTCACTTGTATAAAAGGCTTTGAATCCAGAAGAAAATATTCAAAGAAAGACGATTGTTTTTCTTCCTGCACTCGTCGGTAACAATTTCAAAGTGATTTCTCTCCATTATTATAATTTTTTCCTGAATCAGCTACAACTGAATTGACTGACTGAGATGGATTTTCAAACATATATCACACAGTGTTAGTGACTTACTGCTGATCACCCGGTCGCTATCTGGGCTGTGATTCATGGAGCAGGTGTCCGCCCATCTCTGGGCGTTGGCAGCAGCCTCTGAGCTCCAGCTCTAAGGGAGAACAGCAGACTGTATGTTAGTCCTCTGAATGACTTTGACCAAAGAGTTGTGGGATAGGAAACTTTATTCAAGAGGAAAGGCCCTCTGAGATTTCAGAATGTCTGTTTCAGAGGAGTCCTGTCCTCAGAGGACACCATAACCGTACAGTCTCTGTCAGCCCCTTCCAGTGACCGCTCCTTAAACCAATATTAAATGGAAAAAGCATCAGCTGAAGTGCACCAGCTTTAGTGCAGCATGTAGATCTGGGATGAGATGGACTAATGATTTACATTGGTCACATTTAAAGGCCCTATACCTGATTTTTGTGATCACAAACAATGAAAGAGGAAGCCATAAATGAAAATGTTAGTTGTGTCCAAAGTCATTCCTCACTTTGGAGCTTCCCAATTCTTCAAAGGGACGAGTTCATCGGCACATTTCACTTTTCAGGGTCAGACATTTTTAATAAAATTGTTCTAAATGCTTTATAAATAGAGGCACGGTTTATAAAAAAAAAAATAGGTATAATGCCTTTAAACAGCTTAATTTTCTGTAAATTTAGTGCAATTGACAAATTGACTGTAAATGGGTATTGGGTGGAAAACTTCTAGAAATGGTATAGGTAGTGTTTTTCTACCTTCATCAGGCCCAAAGTGCTTTACAGGAAAGAACCACTCACCCATTCACACTCTCATTTATACACCAGTGTACACAGACACTGGAGGCAAGGCCCAAGGACACAACGACATTTTGCACCTACAGGAGCCGGGATTCAAACCCCCGACCTTTCAATCAAGAGACGACCCGTTCTACCACCTGCACCACTGTCTCCAAGACCAGTGATCCCTCTGTGACCATCTGAGATCAGATCCACTGCTGACCTTTCAAAGCCCTCAGAAACACGCTCCAGACTGGTTTACAGAGTGTGTATGTGACGTACCATCTTGAGCATGTTGCTGGCCGTGGGTTTGACTTCTCTCCTCAGAGTGTTGTGTTTGTTCACGATCTCCTCCTGCTCAGTGGCTGTTCAAACACAAACACATCATCACATATTCATATGTGTAACATGTGACCGTGATGCAATACGCACTCACACTGCGCAATATACAAGTTATCCACATTATGGGCTACTGGTTCTGTTCATAAACACATGGAAGACTTGTTGGACAATGTTATTCTTAAGCATCATTCCAGAATGTCACCTGATGATGTGAGTCGGAGCAGGCGCCGATACGACTCAGGGTTCAGGACAGACACAGTTTTGGAAATAAATGTCCAAATGTTTTCCCGGATCGTTATTTCACAAACCTGCCACAGTATGGCTGAAAGTCCTTTTGTCTCCACTTTATTATGAGACAGTCATGTGACCTTAGTTCATCTGTGCTGAGAGAAAACGCTGGACTTTGGGACAGTTTTTGTTTCATGTGTATCAGTCCAGCTGTTACAGAGATATATGTTTGTTAAGTGTGACGTCACACACAATAATGAGCCAAACTGTTGAGAGTTCCACAGACAAACAGCAAAAAACATTTTGCTTTTACGCATTATATATATATATATATAGGTATATAAAATTAGCCTTTATTGTGTATGGAACAACATATTTGCCAGAATGCCAGAATGATCAGATGTTTAGATAGAGCTTGGAGTACGATCTAAAGCAGGTTAAAATCAGATCAATCCCATCGTAGTGAATAGGACTAAAGCTCCGTTGGATACCACAATAGGTTGCGTTCACGTTATAGAATTCTATTTCAGTTGGAGGGCAGGTGCCAATACAAGTCTATGGGAGAGAAACAGTTTTTGAAAGAAATTTCCAAAAAGAAAATGTTCAAATGTTTTCTCTGATCATCATGTGACAGTGATTGGATTCACAGACCTGACATGTGAATTTTATGGCTGAAAGTCCTTTCTACTGGCCAACATCAAGCACATGTTTTTGAATATTGTCTCCACTTTTGGATGCCTTTGTGAGGAAATAATTAGACATATGTTCATATGAGCTGGAAGATGTGACTTTGAACTTTGTGACAGTTTTTGTTTCATGTGAATTGGCCCAGTAATTACAGAGAAATTAGCAATGATTTAAGACTATAAATCTGCATTTTGAGCGTTACTATGGTTACGGCTATAGATTTTCAGTTGCCCTCCACCTCAATTTTAAACTATGGGGATGGCTAGTGCCTACGTCATCGTAGCCGAATACGTCACTTCCGTGTCCAAACCGAATTGGGCTAGAATGGTGCAGTGCTGTGTCCCAAGTTGTAACAACAGAAATGATATCAATAAAACGATAAGTTACTACCGCTTTCCTTTGGACGAAAACGAGAAGAGGAGATGGCTTAAACTGATACGGTAAGCTGGATATCTAACCATGAAAAATACATTTAAGTGCGGGCTAGCGCCAGTATTTGCGCTAAACGTTAGCCGAGATAACGTTACCTGTTGCTGTTACGATGGAGTGGGGCCACATAAAATAATCGAGATTAAAGTAATTATTTACGAGAATAAAATTGCCATTTACTAGTTTAATGTGACTGAGTTTAAAGTCGTTATTTATGAGAATCAACTAGCTAGTTATTTATGAAAAGTCATATTGTGAGATATTAAACTCATTTACAAAAAACAAACATTTTACGAGAATGAACGAGATTAATTACGAGATATACGTAATATTTTACAAGATTAAGTCGTTTACAAGTCCTTTTTTTTAGATTTACGTGACAATTTACAAGAATAAAGTCAGTATTTACATTTACATTTTTGAGAATGAAGCCATTAACAATATAAAAGTCACTATTTATGTATATACAGTTGCCAAATTGTGTTGCTTTTGTGGAACGGGGGTGAGAGGGATAAGGGTTCTGCACTGGCAGAACCTACTTCTTTTTGTTTATCGCCACAGAGTTCTTTATGTAATGTTCTTTTCTTTTATCCAGGCGTAAAGATTTCACCCCTAACTACAACTCAAGGGTCTGTGGATGGCATTTTCCACATGGCAAAGCAGCGGGGCCCACACGGTTTGCCTGGAATGAGGGAAAGGCTTTTCCTCACATCAGCCAGCCGACCAAACGGCAAAAGAAAATGCTCCTGGCGACTGTAGAGGACGAAGGAGGAGCTGAACCAGGCCCAAGTCACCTTGGCACTGCTCAGAAGACCCCAAGTAGTTCAAGTGTTTTGGTGCTCGAAATTGAGAATGAGATGCTCAGAAAAGAAAATGACAAACTGAAGAAAGAATTGGAGAAACAAAAACAAACATTTTCATTTAGTCAAATATCCTCCCACCCAGACATAGTCAACTATTACACTGGCTTGCCAGATGCTGCCACAGTCTTATTTTGGAGACCCTTCTTTCCAAATTTGATCTCCAGTATCACTTTGATTGGAACGTCCAAAAAATGCCCTTAATCGATCAGCTGCTCTTGACTTTGATGAAACTTCGACTGAATTGTGGTCTTGTTGACCTTTCTGTGAGGTTTAACTGCTGCCGGGCCACAGTCACCAACATCTTTATCACCATCTCCAGTGCCCTGTATGACATTTTGTATGTCGGCATGATGGAAAACAAAATTCCTTCCAGATTCAAGAACCAAACCTCCCTGCCACATTGCTTCCAGCCATTTCCCAATTGTCGGATTGTGCTCGACTGTACTGAAGTAGCTGTGTCCAACACAGAAAGTCTGGACACCCAAAGTCATCTGTACAGTCATTACAAAGGAGGTACCACGCTTAAGGCTCTGATTGGTGTGGCACCTAATGGATTCATTACCTTCGCCAGTGACCTGTATGGTGGAAGCACATCGGACAAAGCAATAACGGCAGACTGCGGAGTACTTCAACAACTAGAAGCAGGTGACATGGTGATGGCTGACAAGGGCTTCACTATTCGTGACATTTTACCTGCAGGTGTTTCACTGAACATCCCAACATTCCTTGTCAACGGACAGTTCACAATGGAGGAAATCAACCACAACAGACTTATTGCCAGTGCAAGAGTTCATGTGGAGCGTTCCATTCAGCGCCTGAAAACATTTCACATTTTGTCATACATTCCATACCAGTATAAAAAGCATGCAAACAAGATACTGAAAGAGTGTGTGTTTCTCTCACAAATTTACAGACACCCATTCTCCGTGAAATAGCATGAATTTCCTCTCACTGTTTGCCACAATGCCATCATCAGCATTGAATTTTTCTTTAACTGTATTCCATATGAACTGTATCAATGTTGTTTTTTACTTGCTAATCAATTTTCCTAAACTCAAATGTTATATTTTTTAAAGGTTTATGTTATACATATTATCAACACAACTGTGTTTGATCCTCCATAAGCTGAATGAATAATTTTGAGAAGTACTTAGATAACCATTTGACAGCCTGGATGCAACTGAAGCTGAACAAGACAATAAAAAGTCTTCACACTGATTATGTTGCTCCCACTCAATTTATTTGAACTGCATGTTACTGCTTTTCTTTTTCTTTTTTAGAATAAATAAAACAACAAAACACACAAACATCAGTTTAACTGGTACAAATGCACAGATATTGATATATACAAATTGGGAGAGGCTACAACATTCAAACTGAATATCCTGCTTTAGAACTAGGAATGTCAAGATTAACTGATTTTACAATAACCGCGGTTATAAAAGCTCACAGTAGGTTAATCGTAATAGTTTTAGGGCCCAAGGTAAATCGTCTCAGCGTTAAATCCGCTCAAACGCATGAAGTCAACGGCAGGTTCATAAGTCAAATGTGCAAATCTTATTTTCATAGCTGCCAAAGGAAGAGTTAAAAAAAAAAAGGATCATGTGCAGCCGCGTTTGTCACGTAAAATGGACATGAACAGTGTAAGCACATGGAAAGACATAGATCTTTCAAAAACATCCACATAAATCTGCTTTCTTATAGCTAGCTAGGTAGGTATAGGTATTGCTAATAATAATAATAATAATAATAATGATATTCTACTGCCTATTTATAAGTTTACTTTTTATTATATTACTTTTTATATAATGACAAAAGCATGAAGATAAAAAATAAAGGCTGAACCTTCAATAGGCTATCAATTAAAACAACCCTTAAATAAATATATACGTAAAATGTCCTCTTTTGTGAACATTTACACAGAACTGTAAAGGTTGAGAAATTCTTTCTTCTAAATTTCGCTATTCATGAATAATTGTAAAGAAATCGCAACATTTTTCCTCATAATATTCGTGACTCAAAATTTGAATCCTGACATCCCTATTTAGAACATGTAAACAAATGCAGGGTTAATCATTTAATATCGGAGAGAATATGGGGCAGGAAAATGTCCTTATAAAATATTTCTAAAACACTAATGTTGTTTGCCCAAGCTGGATCTTTATGGATGAACAGAATTACAACATCCAGCGGAGTCCATACCACCAGGTGACATGTGCCAGCTCCTGTCAGGTACAGGTTGCCCTGAATTTGATGCCAGTAGTTGTGAGTCGGCTTCATTTTCAGTAGGCCAGTAACTTCATCCAGTTTGAGATAAAAGTCCTTTGCCTCTGCTGCCTGAATTATGGTCTTCTTTCTGGCTGCATAAGGACATTTCACCTCAATGATGCAGTCAGCAGATACTGTCCCATCTGGAGAGCCACCAAGCAGGCCACTGTCAGAGAGAAACACTCCGCTCTCCTGGATGGTCACACCAGTGCGCTTCATGTACTCTTCTTTAGCCTTTGGCTCATGAACGATTCCCCAATCACAAGCCTGGGGGTTGAAAGGGAATTTCATACACAATGGCATCACAAGGTGCTTTATAAAGGGAGAGAAGGAAAGAAATATCAGCCCAACCCTTCTAGTACAATTTTTGTTTACACTTGTTTGACTTAAAAATTACCCATGGGTCTCTATGTGGGTTTTTTCTGCCACAAAAGGGTGATATGTAGAACTAATTGACAATAACCTTCACTGTATTTGAGAATAAAAACATTTTTGGTGAAGAAACTTAATTGTACATACATTTTGAATATGTGATAAAATAAAAAATGTAAACGGTCTAAAATACACTGTGGGCAAATTCGGCTGTTTAAAAGCCACAACCATTACAGCTGAAAAAACATCTGATAAAAAAATTTGATCAACCTTTTTTCCCAAACACTATTCATCAAGCTCAGACCTGATCAAAACAATTATTTTTGTGTTTTTAAATAATGGATTTTAACCTTCTGAATGCCTATTTCATATGTGATTTCACTGCAGTGTCATGGTTGAATGAAAAATTGTGGTTATAATGGGAGTCGCTGGGGAGTATTACTTAAAATCTGATGCTGCAGAAAAAGTAATGTGCCAAAGCAGATGTTTTCACAAGTCTTTGGAAGATCCAAGAGTGTGATAGCATATAACAAATATCCACCCATACACCATTTTACTAGGGATATCGTCAATCTTTGTAACTGATTTAATGTTGTGTACATGTGAAGTTTCTGATAAAGCAGGACATGAAACAACAAAACACAAAACACAAGTCAAACCTGAGGCAGTGCAGGAGGTTCTGGAGCTAATATCCAACCCAGACCTGTAAAACGGTCAAGCTGTGCCAGAGATGACGATGCCCATTCTATGTCCTCCGGGGTGACAGGGCGTTTAATTCCAGCTGAAAAAATAGCATAAAGGGTATGATGGTAACTGCTATCTAACCCAGGCTTAGATTTTAGTATGGAAAGAAAACATATGGTCATTGTTTTTCCAATGATAACAAAACAGAAAGCATGACACATATTTCCAAGTTACTCGAAGAACTAACCTTGTGATGTGGAAGGTGCAATCACAGACACTTTCTTGGCCGTGATTTCCTCTGTTTTGGGTGTCGTGGGCCTCTTCCACATACACTCGACATCCGTGCGGGTGAAGTTCTTCTCAGCCCAAATGAGGAGGGCTGCAACATGGTGGCACTTGGACCTCCCGATGGCACAAGAGCAAGAACTTGCCTTCACTTCCTGTCCCTCAACGTGTACCTGAGTGAAATCAACTTTGCTAACCCTCACAAAATACTCTTAACAATGCTAAGAGGCAAAGCTTTGTAGTGCACTCTGACTGTAAGCCTGCACTGCTAACTTTTTTTTATTATAGTATGTTTATTTTTTATTGTTTATACTTTTTGCCCCCTGAAGTCTGGTAGTCACTGTATAAGATACCTCCTATATTTACTATTTAATTGTTCGCACGTTTCCTGTCTATTCTGCACACCCTGAGTGTTTTCTTGAGAGCTGAATGTAACAAGTGAATTGTGAGATCAATAAAGGTTTTTCTTATCTTTGTGTTGCACTAGGTGGAGCCAACAACTAGTTAGGTAATGTCTAATCTGTATTGGGCGAGTAATACTTTTCCAGAGTTTTAAGTTGTCAACAAACCGTAGGTACTTATTCTAACATAGCTAAGTACAATAGTTAACGTTACACTTGTACAGTAAAGTTAGCTTGGTGGCCGACAGCCTTATGTTAGCGAGCTAACGGTAGCTACTAAAAACTTGTAACGTTTGAACCGTGACAAATGTACAATCTTTTTATGGTAAAGGGCGACAGCTTAATGATTGATTAAAAATTTGTTTTATGCTTATATAACGCAACAATAGTCAATGTCATAGAATTTTGTGCCAGATGACGAGTCACTCAGAGTCAGGACCTCACCTCAACCTCGTAAACTTTACTTTTCATTGAAGCCTGTACTTTCCCTTTCAGACTTCCACCTGCCAGCACACTAACATTTACAACTCTGTTGGAGTTGTAGGAGTTCAAACCCTTTTTCACGGACTTTGGGGTGTCCGAAAAATACGATGTCACCGTAAAAAAAGTGACCGGTTCCTTAGCTACTGCCATTGTGTTTACATTAGATTCAGCGGCTTGGACACGGAAGTGATGTCGTGACGTCACGCTAGCCATCCCCATAGGATTCTTAGCCGCACCCACTACATTTTAAACTACAGGCTGTTCATGATGTTGTGACGTCATGCGACATATTCTTTGTAATTTGTATTCACTAGATTTCAGTGTTTTTAAACGTTTTATTTATGTTTTAAGGAGAACATTGAGAGGCCAGACCAGTGGCCCTTCTGTGCTCTTCCAGAATGGACATACACCCAGTCTGCCCCTGATACAACCTCAGAAACCCTTCTGCAGTCTTTTGAAGGCCTTCATAAATGAGGACATGACTGGGCAGGCATCATGTGTGCTGCAACAGCGCCCTCTGCTGGTGAGAGATACAGCACACATTAGCTCTTCACTGTGTCTCAGTCCGGCAGGAAGATAGTTGTTACACAGTTACATTTATCTGTATCCTTTTCCTAAAATAGTTTTTCCCAACTGTCCTAGTGCTGCCCGAGAGCAGATCATAAAGAATCAGAGGTGGGAGGAGCCAAAATGTTAACTCAGGTTCTTGTTACGTTACTTTGAAATAATTTTATTTGACATGAAGCTTTGGTAACTTTAATATGTACTCACAAGTAGCTACTTTTACTCAAGTAAGAGTAAAGATACTTCATTACATTGTTATTCAAGTAGTACTGAATGATGTAATTACTCTAATAAGTACTTGTACTTGAGTAAATGTACTACCCGCCTGTGTAAATAATTAAATGAAAAATGTGACTTTGAGGACAGGTCAGAGAAGGCACATTCAGAGAAGTCCACGTACAATAACTACAAGTGACCATTCGATCCATTATCGCATAAACTGACCTGACTCATCGCTGTGTGAAAATGGATAATTGGAGTTTTATTTTAGACTGAGGAATTGCAGACAGAACAGATTTCAATAATCTTTCAATCTCACTTAATGCGTTTAGCTCCAGCAACATTTTGTGTTGCACATTTGTTTATATTCGCTGAATCAATCCAATGCATAAAGATCCGTCACTAACAATGTTGTGACGGCAGTTATTTCAGTACTGTCAAGTGGGTGTGTTTCAGATGAAGTGCCTCGCCTGATCGTCAATGAGACCAGGCGGAGGCACATCATGGCTCCGAGAACAGACAAGAGCCTCAGGTCTCGCAGCGTCTCGCGTTTGTTAGAAAGAGATGGTAAAACTATTGTAAAAGTTGGTGAATGCATTTCTGCTAACCCTGTAGTCTAAAGCTCTACAAACACGTTCTGAGATGGATGGGATTCTCTTTGCATTTCAGTCTCAAATGTTAATGCTCTAATCACAACATACTGTAGCATCTGCACTTGTGCTGAGGCTACACACAGGAATATCAGCGACAATACTCACAGGTCACTGCCAGGATGGGCGCATGGAGGGCAGCCACGAGGCCCAGAGTCAGGACAAAGGTCCACATGTCGGAGGGTCAGGTGTAGCTTTGGTCTGGTTCAGTTTCAGCTCAGAGCTCGTCCTGGTTTGGTCTCAGTCTGTTCGGCCAGACTTATATAGGAACGCAAGGACAACGTGGCACTGGACACTCATGTCTACTCTGTTTAACTGTGCCTTCTGGTATTACTTGTGTTACCTGTGTTACCTGTTCCTCTGGAATGGTCAGATACAACCCGTCTGGAGTGCAGTGAATGCTAGCATGTAACTGACATAATAGATCTCGGCCCATAAGTGAAACAGGAGATGTGTCTGAAATCAGAAAATAGGGCTGAACATCTGTATTGCCAACGGACACTTCAGAGGAGGTGGACACTGGCTCATAGAGAGATACACCCGCTACTCCCATAGTTGCCATGTACTCATTTGTTGGGCTACACACACTATCATTATTGACTGCTGACAGCGTAGCACCACTGTCCACTAAAACATGTACTTTTTCACCATTGATTTCATCTGGCAAGACAGGGTTTTCAGCAGGATTTTTGTATTTTACTCTATCCAAAAGCTCCGGGATCCACTGTGGCCTGCCCCAGGGCAGTTTCCTGGGCCCCCTCCTTTTCTCAGTTTATACAAATGACTTACCGTATGTATTGGATAAGTCGTCAGTTGTTATGCACACTGACGACTTTACTATGTATTATTCTAATCCTAATGTAAATGAAATATCAAAGGTATTGGAAAAGGAGTTGGGAGCCGTTCTTAAATGGGTCAAAAACAACAACATGATTCTAAATGTCTCCAAAACTAGATGTATGCTTATTGGGAGTAAACACAGACTACATAGTAATACTCAGCTAATACTGAGAACCGATAGCTCCACGTTGGAACAAGTGCTACAGATAAAACTTCTGGGAGTCACAGTGGATCACCATCTTCCGTGGTCACCTCACACGGATCATGTGATCAGTAAAATGGGTAAAGCTATAGCTGTGGTCAGAAAGTGCTCATATTACATCACTCTAGCTATTAAAAAACTAGTAGTTCAGTCTTTTGTGTTATCACATCTGGAATATTGCTCCGTTATATGGTCCGCTGCAAATAAACTGACATAGCAAGACTTCAGGTCGTTCAGAACAGAGCCGCCCGCCTAGTGATCAGGTGTTCATACTCCACCAGTGTTCAGAAAATGCATTCTACATTAAACTGGCCTTTGCTCCAAATAAATTCCACTATAATTTATTATTATTTTTAAAGAAAATAATTTTGACTGCTAAACCGATTACACTATTTGAAAACATCAAATATGTGAAGCAGACACACTCCTATTCTATGCGGCGTGCTTGCAGTGACGACATTGTCATAAATCGACCTAGAACAAGCCTGCTACAAAAAACTGTTGAATTTAGATCCTCGCAATTGTGGAATAAGCTGCTAGGAATTTGAGGGACTCATCCAATTTAAATGTTTTTAAAAATACACTAAAATCCTTGGTATGTTTTGAGTAATTATATCTTGTCATGCATTATATGAGTAATTATATCTTGTCATGTATTATATTTTGTCAAGGCACACAGTATTACTGATGTGCCTTGTTTGTTTTAATGAGTGTAATTTATTGTAAATACTTTTAATTCTGGACCCAGGAAGACTAGCAACCACTACGGTGGTAGCAAATGGGGTTCCTTAACAATAAACAATAAACAGATTGATTTATGATGCACAGGTCTTGCGAAGTGCTGTTACGGTAATAAAAAAGTGCAGAAGAAAAGATTAGTGCCAGCTTAAAGTAGAGTCTCTGAGGATTAGAAAAATGTAAAACAATAAATGTTTTGATGAAGGATTCATAAGATATTGCATTTTGAAAATTATGGTTATTTTCACCCAAATAACACGATTTTGAGATCTTCGCAAAAGTACAATATTGCACATTTTGGAACCAAAGGGCATTTTTCAAGACATGAAAATTATGAATTTAAATGTAAAATGGAATATCCCTATTGGATGTAATGAGGCTTTGATCAACTGTTCCAAAAGCATTTGGTATGTCCATTAAGAAATCATTATCAACTCTTTCAAAAGCAATTGTTTAGTGAAGGTGAGATAAATAGTGACTGATGACCACTTTAGCTGACCTCAACATGCCTCTAGCAAAAACTCCTGTACTCCATCAATCTTTTGTTTGGCTTGTCTGCTTTAAGATGGCATATCTATAACTGCTATCATTGGCATTGTTCTCGAGAGAGTACTAACGTATTTCATTCAAGATTTTGATCCAAGTGATCAAAAGTTGCCAAATGGTATCTGTACCCACTGCAGAAACATCCTCTTGGATGTAGACAGGGGAAAGCCTGCTAATCTGGATGATCCAGTTGATTTTTCAACTTTGAACTTTCCAGGCCTGACAAGAGCATTTGGAGGAGTCACTGAACTTAAAGAGTTGCCCGTGCAGTATTTGCATGATTGCTCGGGCCAACCCTGGTCAAGAAGGTCATGAATTTGGTGGCAAAATCAAGCAAAGGCCTTTTCTGTTGGAAGGTCACCTTTGCCATGTCCTGAAAGGAAAGAATCTTTAGGAGCATTATCTATTTTTGCCTTATGAGAGCCGAAGCAGCCGTTTCTGCACCTCTTGGATCTTGAAGCATCTCATCTTGCAGATGCTCCTATCAGAAATACCACAAGGTTGTGGATATTGGATCCCTTTGCCAATCACCTGCCTACAGCGCTTGCAGATTTTGACTGGCTTAGGCATGGCTAGCCTTTCAGGACATGGCAAAGGTGGCCTTCCAATAGGAAAAGGCCTTTGCTTGATTTGCCACCAAATTCATGACCTTCTTGACCTGGGTTGGCCCTAGCAATCGTACAAATACTGCACGGGCAACTCTGCAAATCTGCAGGCTTTCCCCTGTCTACATCCAGGAGGATGTTTCTGCAGCGGGTACAGATACCATTTGGCAACTTTTGATCACTTGGATCAAATCTTCAATGAAATACGTTAGTACTCTCTCGAGAACAATGCCAATGATAGCAGTCATAGATAAGCCTTTCTTAAAGCAGACAAGCCAAACAAAAGATTGATGGACTTAAGGAGTTTTTGCTAGAGGCATGTTGAGGTCAGCTAAAGTGGTCATCAGTCACTATTTATCTCACCTTCACAAAACAATTGCTTTTGAAGAGTTGATAATGATTTCTTAATGGACATACCAAATGCTTTTGGAACAGTTGATCACAGCCTCATTACATCCAATAGGGATATTCCATTTTACATTTAAATTCATAATTTTCATGTCTTGAAAAATCCCCTTTGATTCCAAAATGTGCAATATTGTACTTTGCGAAGATTTCAAAATCGTGTTATTTGGGTGAAATAACCATAATTTTCAAAGTGCAATATCTTATGAATCCCTCATCAAAAAAAATATTGTTTTACATTTTTCTAATCCTCAGAGACTCTACTTTAAGCTGGCATAATCTTTTCTTCTGCACTTTTTATTACCCTAATAGCACTTCGCAAGACCTGTGGACGTTATGGTCAATTTCACAATTTTGTTCTGTTTGTTCACTGTCTGACTGACTGGTATTTGATCCTGCTTCCTCACGGCATCTCCAATCTGCATTGGTTCGGTGCTGGGCAAGGCCGGCAGTATCCTTTTGGCTGATTGGATTGGCGGGGTTAGATGCTGGGAGTTGAGGGCACGCACGCATGTAGTGCCCTAAGTCCCAGATAAGTTATATACCATAGGTACGGGCAGGACAATGGGCAGCACCTGGTGACGATGTGTGGAGCTGGTGCGGCTTATGACGTTGTGTGGAGGCCGTGGACTAGGGTTGTCACGGTAACGGTGTAGTGGTAAACCCGGTAAAAAAAAATGTACCGTCTTGTTTTGAAAAACTATATTATTCGGTGGATTACCGCGCCCGCGGTGTAGGCACGGTGAGCCCAATGGGTGCTGGCTGCTCTGCTTTGCGACGACGACACTGGAGGCCGCCATTGCTCCGCCATTGCTGTAGTACCGCCATATACCCGCTAGGCCTCATTGGAATGCATTGGACTTTAGACACGTTAAAAACAACTTTAATGCCCGGTGCCTAATTGTTTAGAACTGTCTAGAGCTAGATATTCTCCTGTGATGACGCTGGGTTAGACACAATCAGAGGCACCAGGCTGGTTATGGTAGCATAAATTTAGGAATCTCCTACTTAACGGGGGTCTGACTGTTAGCATTGGAGCTGCGCGAGCTACACGTCATGCAAGGGCCGATCTACAGTGGAAGGATCCCCGCCTTATGCCCTTATTAGGACATGCTTTCGTACAGAGGCTGGGGAGGACGAGCCTGTAATCCGCCATGATTTCCCCTCAACGTGGTCATTGTGGTAAACGGGGAAGGAGTGGGATGACGGTCTATAATAATAATGTCTATGGGTGAGCCTCACGCACCGTGCTGTCTCATGCTGCTGAAGTTGCCACGCATGCCCACTGTGTTGTTTGCAACCAAAAAAACTTTCTCGAAGCTGAAATTATTTGGCCAAGGAGGGGAACGGACGGCAAGCGCTCAGGACGTTTATCAGCCCCTTCAAAACAGGACCAAGTCTGAAGTCTGGGCATATTTTGGTTTGAAGAAAGCCGAGGGCACAGCTTGATAGAAGACAGTTATCCCTGTCTTGCAGGACTTGCAGGAACAAAAGTTTCTGCGAAGGCAGCCAACACTTCGAACCTCATGAAACATCTGCGTGACCACACCCCACAACTCTATAGCCAATGCAAGGCGAGGTTAAACGTTATAGCTGAAATGCATGATTGCAGACTTTGGGTTGAGGAGAACGCAACGAGTGCCCCATAGTGCAGCCGCAGCGCCACCTGCGGCCTTCGCGGATACCTCCGTATTGAAATGGCACAATTCACAGGCACATGTTACGGGGCCCTCTCCCGGAGGCAGATCTAAAGTTGGTCGCCAATGCATAGGAGTCAACTCTCGGCGCATTATTATGAATTTCATTTCAATTCATTTATTTTTTTATTTATTTCATTTCATTTAAAAACAAATGCAGACAAAGCATTTAGCATGGATGATAAAGGAGCAGAAAGAAGTAAAACTTATAAAGTTTTTCCTGCCCCCTATCAACACAAATATTACAGTTCCAGTTTATTTATTTGATGTCCAAGACATCAAAACACAAAATTAACATAATAAAAGTTGAATCTGCTACTCTACTCCGGCAGTTATCATATTTCTGTAACATTGATAATTTAACATAGCTTCTTAAAACACGTAAAATGGACTTAGAAAGTTTTTAATTTACAATCAAGACTGTTCCACAGAGGCGACACCAATTTTTTATTGATATAACATCTTTCCTTTTACAGCCGAATTGGAAACCTAAGCGTTTTTTAAGTTGTATGAAAAAGGATTGGTTTATGGTCTCTGTATCCTTTTTCAACTGATGACTCTAATCGCCTCTTTTCTGTAAAGAAAAATTGGATTAATTGTATGTTTTGCAGGCACTTCCCCACACTTCAATGCAGTAGGTCAGATATGGAACAATCAATGAAAGTTAATACAAACAAAAACAATGCACTCTTGTTTAGAGAATCTTTTGACTTTATGCACCACAGCTATTATTGGATACCTTTACTTTGACCATTATCATAATGTGATTTCCATGTCAAATGTTCATCTCATAATACCTAGAAACTTAATCTCATGTGCCCTTTCGATTTCATAAATCCATTAACATAAACAATGACGGCTTCGACATATTTCTTTTTCTAAGCAAAAAATCATAAACTTTGTCTTGCTAATATTTAGGGACAATTTGTTGGCACTGAACCACCTCAATAATTTTTTTGAATATTCAATTCTCTTACGATTTGTAAGACATCTTTTATATTTTTCCTGAATAGAATAAAGTGGTGTCATCCGCAACATAGAATGCAACCTAAGTAACTGAGACACAGACACAATGTCCATTTACCATAATAGAAAGAAAAAGTATTAAGGTCTAGGACCGAATCCTTGTGGTACCCGCAAGTTAATGTTTACAATTTTTAGAAAACTTATGCTGTTAATTTCAAAACAAAGTTGACCTTCTGTTTTTTAAGTAGCTGGTTAATCCTTGGGTGTGCCACACCTCTGATACGCATATTTTTAAATTTATGCAAACAATATCTGTGGTCCAGCGTTCGAACACTTTTTTGAAGATCTACAGAGATGCTTACTAAATAGTGGCTTTTGTCTATAGCATTGGCAAATTTCTTCAGTTAGTTCCATAATTGCTGTAGCAAGTTGAGTGATTAGGACGAAACCCATATTTGGCTGTCTTTAAAATCTTGAATTCAGTTAGAAAATTTAATTCAGTCTAATCGCAAATAACTTCTCCAGAATTTAGAGAACTGTGGAAGTAATGATATTGGTCCTATAAATTAGAAAAATTCTGAATTTATTTACCTTTTTTAAAGAAGTGGAATTATTTGCTATTTTTTCATGCGGTTCTGGAAATATCCCTGAGGTAAATGACAAATTAAAGATATAGGTAAAAGGCATCAATAATTACTATCTATGAATTTGCTTTATCAATACCATTTCATATCAGTATAATCATTTGATTTTTTTTAATTGCACACTTCTTGGACAAATTGTCATATGTCACTCGCTTGTACACTTTAAAATACTGCAACATTATCTGGTACTGTTCCCACCATTGATGTTTCTCATCTGGGATTTGTTGTGACAAGGTAGGGCAATATTTACAAAATATCATTGAATTCATTCACAATTTCAGTTTATGTAAATGTCAAACATTATTCTTTGTAAAATAATTTGGGAATTTTTGTTTTTACTTTGCCTTTGCAATGACAGTCATTTATTAACACTCCATGTTGTCTTTGTATAATTTTTATTTTTGTCTAGAATTTAGTATAGTAATCCTTTTTTTTCCTTCGTATGATTCCAACTAATTTGTTTTTATATTTTTTATAACCTATCTTCAGCATCTTTTAGTTCTGATCTTAAGAAACAATCTATACAAATAGTTTTTTTTTTCTTGCAGGCATTTTTCAGTCCAATTTTGTCATGCCATGGATTTGTTAACATATTTTTTCCTGATATAAGTGTTTTATTTTGGTTAATTTTAACATTTTTTAATCAATATAAAATAATTAATGTCGACAATAAAAGCTTCAATTAAGGCAGATTAAACATTATCTGTGTTTAACAATGATTACTTGTCTGAATGGCATTTTCCATAATCGCAAAAGCGAAAGCAAGCTGGAAGGACACAACTGAGAAACAATATTCCTGATATAGAGGGTTAATCTAGTTGAAAAATAATTCTTAAGACGGTTTTGGCGTATGGTTAATACCTCCCAAAACGATCACAATACATAGTTAATACTTCATTTACTTTGATGGTGAAAAATTGCACTTTTAATATGGCTTTGTCTGTATTTTTTAAATATAACAAACACTGTGCACTTTTTTGAAACTATTTCAGTTTTATGTAGGACTATCAATGCTTTCTGAACTTATAACACACATTAAAAAATACCGCGATAATACGAAAACCGTGAATATTTTGGTCACAATAACGTGTAGGTTAAAAATTTTCAATAACCGTGACATCCCTAAACGTGACACGTCTCCAGTCAATCAGGAATTCTAATTTAGTAGCAGAGTTTTACCCTGAAGGGGTGCGCAACCCATTCGTTTTTCAAGGGCAAAGTTTAGGATTTAACACATGTTTGCCCCTATAATGTCAGAATAATGTCAGGGACCAGTGGACAACATATGAGACAACACGCATTGAGACAGTTTAATTCAGTAAAAAAAAACTTGAATTTGTGTTTAGTTGCTCTTTAAAACACTGACATGTGAACTGTGGGCTGTGGTACGACAACATTGTATTTTTTCACACTTTCAATAAAGTTTTGGCTTGTGCCTAAATTATTATTATTATTATTATTATTTAATGTGCACCTCTCAATCAACAAGTGGGTTGGTGCAGAATCACTCGTTGGGGGGGCATGCGGTGCGGTGGCTTATGGAATGGGCACATAGCTCCTAATCGCCGGTAAGGGACCATAAAGAGGTCACTATGCTAAAGTGTATGATAGTTTAGCATACTGGCTACTTTTCCCTAACTCTTCCTAACTGACAGTCACAATCGGAGGCTTCTTATCATGGCGGACGCTGACGCACAGCCGGCTTGGCGAAGACCTCTACCAAATCTCTCGTTTCGGAAGGGGCTCAATCACCCGTATATATGGACTACAAAAAAACACCCCCACTTGACCTTAAAGGGACTAGAATGCAAGTTGGTCATTTTAATACTCACTACGCCACCTTCAGGTTCTTAACGCGTAACTGCAGCTTCTATATTAAGCTTCGTGCAATGAACGGCACTTCGGAAACCGAAGTAACAACTTT